>CM062807.1:985500495-986182995 GCA_031772625.1 Pinus tabuliformis | reverse complement strand
GGTTTTAATATATCCATAGAATATGGTTTTTTTTAAAGCTCTAGTTTACAAATATTTAATTAAAAGAAATATTAAAATATTTTCGAATAGAAAATTTGATTCTTTGTGTTGAATTAACCATTTTCCTTTGATTTAATAAATGGTGTTGACTTTAGTAAAGAGAAAATATGTTTAAAATTTACCTAATTTAGAATTTAATTTGGTAAAGTTTTTTGTTGAAGGTAAATATGATCCATTCAAATTCAACCTATATTATAAAATAACTATTAAATGCATTCGATAATTGTATTCTCATTTTTTTTATTTGTATGGTTATTTTCATTTTCGGACATTAGTTTTTATTATTATTATTTCATTGGATGTGACATACTTACACATCTCCCCCATATTGGGCTGTAAGTGGGCTCTCCCCATATTGGGCTGTAAGTGGGCCTAAGGGTTGGCCTTGCCATTCCAAAGCTTCACTATTTTTCTATATATATATATATATATATATATATATATATATAGTAACATGAAAAACTATGGAAAAATATCACATTATGTACAACCATGCAAATTTGTTTCAAAAATCTCCATCATGTACATATCAAACGAAAGTAAACAAGTGTAGTATGATTTATAGAAAAAAAAAGCATATGAACAATATTTTTTAGCTATACCAATTTTACTAAAGTAAAATTTATATATTAAAGAAGATGTCTCATTTTCTTACAATAATTCTTTTTAATAATAAGATGTTTGTTTTCTCAAATTTCCATTGCAACTAACATGTCATAATTTGGTGGCATTACCTTGGAGTAGCATTAAACCTATTTCCAACCAATAAGGAAAATGTCAACATTGTTTCTCTTGTAACACCTCTTGGTATGGCTCCTTCATGGTGCCTATTGACCATCTTCAAAGGTGCATTTTACAATTGTATAACAATACAACAACTAGCATTATTCTTTTTTTTTATAAAATTTGGGCTTGTAAAACTATGGGGAATTGTTTCTATGCACACATGTTTCTGTATAAAAATGTTCTTAGGCACCTAGTTGGGACAAACAAAATCACCTTTTGGTAATGCCATACTATGTATGGAGCATAAGAACCTTTAAATGAGAACTTGTGTAAGAGACAATGCAATATATATATATATATATATATATATATATATATAACTAACATTATACTCAAAATAGAATGCCTCCAAAAACCTTAACGCTAACCATTATGATAAATGAATCCTATTGTTTTCATTTCATGATATCTTTCTAGATAACCTTATTAAAAATAATTAACATATCAAACATGATTCACATTACATTATATGGAGCTCATACCTATACTATTATTAACTCTAGTATATCATTTTCCCTTTCTCACGTCAATGGGGAGTATCCCACCTTTCCATCCCATTTTGAGAAGTGTTGTTTTGAATGCTTGGACCTATGATGTACATACACAAGCTAGGGCTTAAAATATGAGTGTTTAAATGGATATTAAGAGTGAAGTAGTGAAAGAAATGAACATGTATAGGGTGAAACTATAAGAAAGGGTCGTGCTATAAGAAAAATAGCTGAAAAAAATAGTTGTGTATGGCTAATAGCTGAAAAAAATAGTTGTGCATGGTTATCATTAAAGATGAAAATGGTTTTTAAAAATTTTGTATATATAATTCTTTACAAACTTCCTCTAAATACCAATAAATAAATATCCATATATTCTCCTTTTCAATATATAAATAGATATCCATCTTCTATTCCCCTTTTCAATATATTTTCCTTTACTCTAGAAGCCATAGTTCATAAACATATACGAACTACTTTAGAATATAAATAAGCTTGATCTTGTTTAAAAGTCTCTTTAACTTTAACTAATGACTCTATATTATGTTCATATAAACTTGAAACAAGGACTTACTCTACATAACATGCATATAGTCTTGGACTTGCTTTAATAATAAGACGTATTAATTGTAATATTCCATGTAGCTAGGGTTTTGAGGTTTCCAATTTAAAATGATTATACCTCTGCTTAATATTGATCACAATCTCTATATAACTCTGGTTTTGAAACGATATTTATAAGAATATACTTTTTACTTCGCGAAAGTTTCACGATATTTATAAGAATATTGTGCAGCACCCACTTTGTTCATAATGACCTGGATCTGATCTCACCATAATAAAGAGGCCTATGGAGAAACTATTACAAATTTACTTTCCGAAGAAAAAAATTACCCAATAAAGGATTGTGATGTCACTTGTAATTCTTTGTTTTTGCGCTGATCATTAATAAAGATCAGTATGTATAATAATCATAATGTAAAAAATAAACTCAGCGAACTCCTTATATCTACTTTATGAACTTAAAACACAAAACTCACACAACTTCATTAATAATTTGCTCAATTACATCACACTTATATAGGAAACTCACAACTAATTCTGGAAACCAATTCCTAACTAATTCATAACTAATTCTGTTCAACCAATTCACAACTAATTCTATTTCTGCATTATTCTCACATCCTCCCTTAATGGAGAAATGGATTTTCTACAATACCTAACTGACTTCTAAAAACTTCAAATTTGATTTTACCAAGGGGCTTAGTAAATATATCAGCCACATTATCCTTGGTGTTACAAAATATCAATCCAATTTCTTTTGACTCAATTTTTTCACGTACAAAGTGGTACTGTAACTCAACGTGTTTTGTTCTAGCATGGTAAACTGGATTATGTGCTAATTTGATAGCACTCTGATTATCACAATTGATACATGTTGCACCACTTTGCGCTTCTTCAAGATCTGCAAGAATTCTCCGCAACCAAATAGCTTCACAGGTGGCATTGGTCAAAGCTTTGTACTCTGATTCTGTTGATGATAAAGAAACAGTTGGCTGTTTCTTACTACTCCAAGATACGACCCCTGATCCAATATGAAATGCATAGCTAGAGGTAGATCGTCTGTCATCTGGATTTCCTGCCCAATCTGAATCAGAAAAACCTGTCAGTACAACATCAGATACGTCAGTATACATAATACCAAGATTCACTGTTCCCTTTAAGTATCGGAGAACTTTCTTTGCAGCATTCCAATGATTTCCTGAAGGCTTAGCCATGAATTGACTAAGGATACTGACTGAGTATGCAATGTCTGGCCTGGTAGTAGTGAGATAGTTCAAACTTCCCACTAACTGACGATATAATGTTCCATCTGCCTCTTTCGAACCATCTTCTTTGTACAACTTTGCATTCTATTCTAAGGGAGTTGACATATCTTTACAATCTGTCATATTGAACTTTTTAAGAATCTCCTTTGTATATTTGCTTTGAGTGATCAAAGTTTTACCAGTTTCTCTCCATACCTCAATGCCTAAACAGTAATGCATTTCACCCAAATCTTTCATTTCAAAAACCTGTGACAACTGAACTTTAATTTCTTCAATTAACTTGTGAGCACTGCCTGTTATAATGAGATCATCCACATATAAAGATATTAAAGCAACATTTCCTTTTTCATCTTTCTTAACATACAAGTTAGGATCATTTTTGCTTTTCACAAACCCATTCTGAAGAAAGAAAGTATCAATCTTTACATACCATGATCTTGGTGCCTGTTTCAAACCATACAATGCCTTTCTTAACCTGCAAACCAGATGCTCCTGTCCCTGTTTGACAAACCCTTCAGGTTGAACCAAATAAACTTCTTCCTGTAAATCACCATTTAGAAAAGCAGATTTGACATCCATTTGATGTATATTCCAATTATGTTTTGTGGCTAAGGCAATCAGTAATCTAATTGTATTCAACTTAGCTACAGGTGCAAAGGTGTCTTCATAATCAATTCCCTCCTGTTGAGCATATCCTTTTGCTACTAATCTTGCCTTAAATTTATCAATTGTACCATCTGCTTTAAATTTTGTTTTGTACAACCATTTGCTTCCAATTGGAACTTTATTTTCAGGAAGTTCCACTAATTCCCATGTTTGATTTTTCATAATAGAAGCATACTCATCATTCATAGCATTAATCCATGGTTCATGTTGTTTAGCCTGTTCATAATCAATTGGTTCTTCAACATTCATTATAGTAGACATTAAGGCATAGTCTCTATACCTTTCAGGAAGCCGAGTCTGTCGGGACGACCTTCTTGGTGTGGGTGTTCCATCCATAATTCGTTGGCTTTGAGGTGTATCACCTCCTTATGATGACTCACTGCTACTAGATGTGCTCATACTGCTGCTATCATCCTGATCCTGTACCTGTACCTGGACCTGTTCCTGTTCCTGCTTAATCAAAGTATCAAGCTTGAGATGTGCATCATTAGAAATATGCCATGTATCATTCTTTGTGTTACTTTTATCAGTCTGCTCATGAAACAATACATCACGACTTGCAAATAGTTTATGGGAACTTGGATCAAACAATTTATAGGCTTTCTGATCCGTACAATATCCAATGAAAACACACTTGATGGACTTGGCATCAAGTTTGCTTCTGTTAGCCTTAGGAATATGAGCAAAAGCAGTACATCCAAAGACTTTGAAATGACTCACATCAGGTTTATAACCATAAAGAACCTCAAAAGGAGTTTGAAAAACTAATTTCTTAGTGGGACATCGATTCTTCAGGTAAACAACAGTGTTAATGGCTTCTGCCCAGAAACCATTAGAGATGTTCTTACCTTGCAGCATACTACGAGCAGATTCCACCAAGGTTCTATTCCATCGCTCTGCAACACCATTTTGCTGAGGGGTATGCGGCACTGTGAACTGTTGTTGAATTCCATTAGATTTACAATAGGTGTTAAATGCTTTTGATTTATATTCACCCCCTTGATCAGATCTGAGTATTTTGATGCACTTTCCTGTTTGTTTTTCAACCATATTTCGAAACTCTTTAAAATACTCAAATATGTCACTTTTCCTTCTAACAAAATAGACCCAGGTATATCTAGATCTATCATCAATAAAAATAACAAAGTATGAAGCACCACCAAGAGACCTAGTTTGCATAGGTCCACATACATCAGTGTGAATTAATTCAAGTATTTCATACTTTCGTTTCTCAATATGAACAGGAAACTCTTCTCTATGCTGCTTACCAAGCGCACAAGCTTCACATGGTAAATGTTCACACTTCATAACAGGAAGGCCTTCAACCATTGATTTCCTTTGTAACAATGATAAATCATTGTAATTTAGGTGCCCATACCTGTGATGCCATAATTCTGCTGTCGATGTCTCTTGGGATGTCAATGCAACATGGCGCTTGACTGTCACATCCAATCTGTATAATCCTCCAACCCTGGTACCTGTAGAAACAACCTTGTAGTGGTCCTGAACATCTTTCACTATACACCCCAATTTACCAAATTCTACTTTTAAATTATTATCAGTGATAGTGGAAACAGATAGCAAATTCTTTTTGAGAGCAGGGACATACATCACATTATGAATCTGTCGCATTTGTCCATTAGGTAAGTACACATTTACTATGCCATAGCCTTGAACTTTAAGTGACCTATCATCTCCTAGGTAAATGTGTGTACCATCAGATTTCTCATAATATTTATCATACCATTCTTTATTACAAGTCATGTGTGCCGAGGCACCAGAATCTATAAACCAAGCATTCTCATCATCAGTTTCAGCAGACAATGCATCATCAGAAAGAAATAACTTAAGATTTTTAAATCCATCATTCACTGAGGTGTCTCTGTTTATGTAATTTCCATTATGCCTGCGATGTCTTTGATTTGATTCATTATTCTTTCTCCTATAGCAATCTTTAGCCAGATGTCCAGGTTTTCCACAATAATGACATTCAATGTTCTTTTTAACATAAGAATCAGGAGGTGCCATACCTTTCTGCTTTGCTTGAAAACGGCCTCTGTTTCTGTCCCATGGTCTCCCTCGGAATGGTTTTTGGCCTCTTGCAGTCAAAGCCAAATCAGAACCATTTGACTCCAGTTCAAAAGTTTTCATGCGCTCTTCTTCTTGAAGAAGAATTCCAGCCAATTCTTCAAATGTAGGGGGTGTCGGTCTAGCTGAGAGAGCTGAAATAAAGACTTTATAGTCTGGGACTAACCCCTTTAACGTAACAGTTACCAAATCTGTACTAGAAACCTTTTCACCAATATCACCAAGCTTATCACTAAAGTCTTTAATTCGGGAAACAAAGTTGCTAATGCTTTCATTGGTATCCATTTTGATAGATAGCAGCTTTGTTTTTAAAAATAAAATACGGTTTGCATTAGAAGTCTCATACAAACCTTTGAGAGTGTCCCATGTCGCCTTCGAAGTTTCACAGTCCCGAATGTGAGGAATAATATTGTCCTTCACTGACATGCGTAGGAGCACCCTTGCTTTCACTTCACGCTTCTCCCAATCTTGAGTGTTATTAGGAGGTGGAGGCTTGGTCTCGTCACCTTTTACAATCGGCCAGAGATTGTATGCCTCCAGTACTGTGATGATCTTAAATTTCCAATTTACATAGTTTTCTCCGTCAAGTTTTGAAGACTCATTTAAATATGAATCTGCAAGGGGATTAGCCATCTCTGAACTCTGCTATCTTTTAAAAAAAAAAAACTGAACAACCTCTGCTATCAAGCAATTACAAGATTCGGCAAACCCTTCTTTTTCCTTCAATAATTTTATAAAATCACAAGATTTCAAAATTTAAAACGATACCCGGATTTGCTCAGAATTTAAAACAAAACGATACCGATTTGTTGCAACGCCGCTTTATTTACTTTAACAACAACCAAATATCAGTGACCTGAATATCCTTCCAGCGAAATCTCTTCAGCGAAAATTCCAAGCAACGACCCTTTCCTTTTCACTGCCTTCAGGTTCACGTATCGAAACAAACAACGGCAGAAACTCCACGTATGGTGATCACAACATAATCCAACAAATATCTCGGTTGTCTCTTTAAAACAGAAACTACAGATCAGAAAATGCAGTGAAGTATAACAGAATTGTGTAACTGGCTCAGATTTACCGTAAGTACAGTGAATCCGCGAAAGCTATGTCCGCAGACGCGCTGGAAACTTCGAGCCGGATTTGCTGCACCGGATTCAGGGCTATCCACAGGTCAGCGTATGTTGTCCACAGCGTATCCTTCAAGCAGACTTCGACCACACCGTCCACAGGTCAACATCCAGCAGCCTCACACGCTGGGATCACAGGGTTACTGCGCACACTCTAATGGCAGAGTCTTACTGCCCACGAAGAGGAGAGAGGCGCAGACAAAACAGCTCTGATACCAACTTAAAACACAAAACTCACACAACTTCATTAATAATTTGGTCAATTACATCACAATTATATAGGAAACTCACAACTAATTCTGGCAACCAATTCCTAACTAATTCATAACTAATTTTGTTCAACCAATTCACAACTAATTATATTTCTGCATTATTCTCACATATGAATCATAACATATAATGGTAAACCAAGGCAAACGCGTTTCCAACCCTTCGTAATCATTGCATGAAATAGAGCATGTCGACCAGATTGGGAGGTTGGCAGCTCCATTTTTTCTCACTTCACTACATATTTAACTAGTCCAGCCATATGAATATCTGAAAAGTAATGAACCCAATCAATGGATTGGACGTTGAAGTTGAACGCTTTCTTGTCCTCCTCTGACATCTTTTTCCACAGTCCTTCAATGTTTGTTATTTCAAACCTGTTAATACTCACTGTTTTAACTATGCAATTAGATAAATATTACGTAATAATTGTGCATTAAAAAATAAAATTAAGCACAACCAACCTCCCTTGAAAGAAGACATAGGGCTCGTACGACTCTGCCAAGAACATGACTTTGTTGTATCTTCGAAGCATCTGTTTGTAACGTTCACTGAAGTTGCAACACAAGACCTTGTTCACCGCACCGAATACGTGTTTTTCAACAACACCACCAGCTGTCACGTATTAAAGTTGAGAGGACCTATAAAAGAAATTGTGGAATATATTAAAGATTAATTACTTCTATTGGTGCTTTGTAATGTCGACGCATGTATTGGCGAAAGTTGCTTATGCTCTTTAGAAAACGCAGCTCCTTTACATGAATTATGTTTCAATCTTTACCAACACATGGATGCTTCGAAAAATACTTATATCCCTCGTCTGCTGCAACCGAGTTACGCAATGGGTTTGCAACAGATGATGCCACGTGATAAACAAGGAGACCGTTCTCGTATGCATGTGCGGCCATAGAAACTATCATTGCGTTTACAACCATATCGGCTGGAGTCTGTTGATAATCAAACGAACACTATCAAATCTAAATACTAAACAATATGTATATTTACGAACAACCATATGACACAAGCTAAGGGGAACTTGATGCTGGAAGAAATTGAAGTGACTAACCACATCTAAGACGAGGTTTGGCTCAGCTAAGAAGAATGAGATTTGTCCTTTTCCGTATTGTATTAGAACACTGTCCATAGTTCTGTATCACATTCCGAAAAAGCACATGAATAATGATACGATATCCATTTTAATAACATTATTATCAATTATTTATCTGCATTTCTACCTGGAAGCCAGATTCTAACAATATAGGATGGATATTTATGGGAACCTGAAGCCCTCCATCCAGCCAGGGAAGGGCTCTGCGTAAGTGCTTTCAATAATGGTCGGTCTGAGTATGACCACTGGAAGATCTCCCCTGAATTTCTCTATGAGCATTTCTCCCATAGCTTTGGTAAATGAGTATGTAATTGGCCACCCAAACATTCTTGCCCTGATCAGATGTCCATCATGAATGAACGAGTCTAATAAGTTTTAAGCTTTGGTAAATGAGTATGTATTTGGCTACCCAAACATTCTTGCCCTGATCAGATGTCCATCATGAATGAATAAGTCTAATAAGTTTTACTTTCAGAATGAAATGGAAGCAAGCTACAACAACAGACGCATGACAGTGACAAACCTTTCTAAACCTAATTCTTTGAGACGTTGCACTCCAGCGTCGTTTACAGATCTTTTGCTCGCAGTGTGAGTAGTCGACGAGGCCTGCAGTGCGAGTTTTGTTTTCTCCAGTAGGTTAAATTCTGCTTCAATATCTAACCTGAGAGGTGCACCGCTATCGTCCGCAAGTCCTTCGCTGGCCGTTATAGTGTCCCCAAACTTCAGAGGACTTTCTAAGATTCTTCCACTTTTACGTCCCACAAGGTAAGCTTTTTAACATTCCATAGATATTAGTCTAGTAACAGCGGAGAGTGATATTCTTCTTTATGAAAGGTATATCTATTTATTTAGTTATGGTTAAAAATGATACTCTCTTTCTTGTTCTCATGTACATGGTATTTCTTTTATTGTATTATTATAATAGTTTTTAAAGTTATAATTAAATTAATATATATTTTATTACAACTATATGTACAGTAGGGGAAGGAATCAAATATTTTAATATGTTTTTTTTTTTTAAATTGAAATTTGAAATATATATATATATATAATTAATTAATTAATTTTTCAATAATTTTTTTTTATTATTTTTAGAATAAATTGATCAATAAATATATATTATGGTTTTTAGATTAAGTTGATCAACAAATATATATGTGTAAAAAGTAGAAATATTTTATTTATGAAGTACTTTTTCTACATTTAAATATCTTTTAGATATTAATATATTTAACTAGTAAGGAATTCCCTTTTGAGAATAACTCCTCAATTGTCAGTGTGTACTGGTCAAATATATATTATGATTTTTAGAGTAAGTTGATCAACAAATATATATTAAAAAGCGTGAAAAGTAGAAATATTTTATTTATGAAGTACTTTTTCTACATTTAAATATCTTTAGTTATTAATATATTTAAGCAGTAAGGAATTCTCTTTTGAGAATAACTCCCCAACTGCCACTGTGTAATGGTCTGGTCTGCACCATTACATTTGTGTACTCATCTGTACTCGTGTGCACCATTGGATTTGTGTACTCATCTGTACCATTGGATGGACCGTTAGACCATTGAAATTTTTTAGGCCGTCCAATTAATACTTAATAGTTAAGTGAAAACTAATAGTTATGATGCATAATGCGCTCAACAGTTTCTTGATGGCTTAACGTGGAGGTTTATTCCCCTCCAGGTTTCTCTTGAAAAGGGTGGCCGCTTTTACTTTCTCACTGCACTTCCGATGCTTCTCCAATTTTTTAAGTGACTTTAATGAATGAGGTAAATGGATCTTTTCGCCTTTTCCTTTTCAGAAAAGGAAAGACTACATTTTATGGATAATTTTTCTTTAAACAAATCCTGAATCTCAGATGTCTCGCTAATTTAAGCATCATTAAAAGCATATTTTAATATAAATGGCGTCGCAGAGGAGAATAAGTTGTAAAAAATAGTCATGTCTTTAAACACTTAGCAATGAATTGCCAAAAAAAAACTCTTATATGCCTATAAATTGTATGCTATTAAATTTTACAGATATTTTATTATTTATAAAATAAACCATGGAAGGACGAAGATGCTCCACAGAACTTTAATGATGAGGAAGAAATTTCTATTCTTGAAACACTCACATATTTATATAAATTTAAATAAATACATATATTTAAATGAAACATGTGAATTGGTGGAAATTTTTAAATTTTTCAGTTGTGGTATTCTTGGGATTTTTTTCTTATATAGGGTGTTAAAATAAGTTAATTAGTCTCGCATGAGGAGTTGGTTAAAATTAAAGAGTTAGTTAACTGAGTGAGTTAATTCATAGTCGTGTTTATAGTGTGTGGTTGCATGTCAAGTTATGTGTGTGGTTGCATGTCAAATTATTTTAAGCGAATCGCTAGTTGGAAAAGGTTAAATACTCTTCACCAAGTTCACTGTAATCAATGAAAAGCCGCAACTCATATATTGTGTGTGTGAATTTCTGTATGCATTTCCAACACATTGATATCGAAACTTAGAAAAGATAACAAAATCCGTAATGTGTGGAGTTCGGCTTTGTGAGCGGGGAGTATGCACAAAAAAATCGGGTTAATTGGGCAGTTGGGCATTGTCGGGGATGCCCAAAACCGTAAGCAGGTGGAAGTGAAAGTTCAAAATTCGGTATTCAAATACGGAGGTCAAAGTTCAAAATTTCGTATTCAAATACGGAAGTCAAAGAAAGTTTTATTTTTCAAAGGCACGTGGGTTGTCTTTTCGAAGTTCGCACTAGTTACGTGGGTTTGTTTTTGGAACCATACGTGACTATTGGGTTTGTTTTTGGAACCATACGTGACCATTCGTTGCGACGACATTTAAAACGAGTATTTTAAAGTTGCTGTGACTTCATATATAAAGGATTCGTACCAAGTTTGAAAAGCTTTGTATAAAAATATTTTTAAAAAGCTTTGTATAAAAATATTTTTAAGGCTTTTGATAAAAGTTTTTTTAATAGTTTTTTTAACCAAGAGATAGTTATAAAGTTTAAAAAGAGTGAATATACTAGTATTTTTATAAATATTTTTTTATATAAAAGAATTTTTATAATAAAAATAATTGAGGGTTTATTTATAAGGAATTTTTTAAAAGAAAAGTTTTGCAAGTTTATAAAAAGAGAAATTTAAAGTTTTTTTTTTAATGAGAAATCTTGAAGAAAGATGGTTTTTTCAAATTTCTAGCGCTAGTTCTCATCTTTCATAGGGAAAGATTATGATGTGTGAGCCATTAAGATGGCAACCATGTTGCACTTTCATAATATTTGGGATTATATCCAATTTGGGTTTTCAGAACCTCAAACTCACGAAGAAGAACAAGCTCGCACTAATGCAAAGAGGGAACAATTGAAGAAAGACAAAAAGAAGAATGCACAAACATTGCAACTTACCCAATAGGGAGTGGACCGAGCAGTGTTCCAAAATATTCTGATCACGTCTTCAGCATGGGAGACCTTAGCGACAAACTATAAAGGTATGACCAAAGTCAATATTGTTAAGTTTCAGAATACTAAGAGAGATTTTGAAAGTCTGCAGATGAAGGAGACAAAGGACATTAATTCTTTGATGAATCGGGTCAGGACTGTTGTAAATTAGTTAAAAAATTATGGTGAGGAAATTAAAGATCAAACAACGGTTGAGAAGGTCCTCGTATCTTTGTCTACTAAATTTAATGTTTTTGTAGCAGCCATAGAAGAAGCCAAGGATTTGGCATCATTGAAATTTGATGAGTTGACAACATCACTTCTATCACATGAGGCAAGGATAGAGATAAATAAGGATTCCACTTTAGAGACCGCTTTCAAAAGTCAAGTTTCTATTTCAAGAGACAGAGGTCGAGGCAAAAACAGATCGAGAGGCAGAGGACGAGGTGGAAGATATGGTGATCAGAGAGATGGCCGAGAAGAACATGAACATGAAAGTGGAAGCAACTACATAAGCTCTAACAATAATCAGAGAATTGACAAATCAAAGGTGAGATGTTATTATTGCAATAAATTTGGTCGCTATGCCCATGATTACGGGAAGAAGTTAGTTGATCAAGGGAACCAAAGAGCTAACGTCACTACAAAGAGTACTAAATCCATGTTCCTAGCTTGTCATACCATGCATGAACCTTCTCATCATGTGTGGCTACTAGAGAGTGGTTGTAGTAACCACATGACAAGCAACAAGAATTTAGTTGCAAATTTGAATCAATATGTGAAAACAGAGGTAAAGTTGGGGACTAGAAAGACTGTGGATGTAGATGGAAAATGAGTGGTCAACATTCTGACAAAGCAGGGGGAGCCGAAGAAAATCTGAGAGGTATATTATGTTCCTAGTCTCAAACATAATTTGATAAGTGTTGGTCAATTGACAAAAAAAAGATACATATTTATCTTTCAAGGTGAAGAATGTGTTATATATGACAAGCCTCCAAGCAAGCAGCTGATAACAAAGGTTCACATGACAAGGAACATACTCTTTCCTCTAATTATGAATTACAGTGATAAGGTCAATTCTTTTATAGTTGCATGTTCTAATCATTATTGGTTATGGCACATTCGACTTGGACACTTGCACTTTTCTGGTTTATGGTTGTTGCAACAGAAATAGATGGCCAGACAATTACCTCCCATCAAAGAACCTGCTAGTACTTGTGAGTGTTGCATCGTGGGAAATCACCACAGTGAAAGTTTTCCAAAGGGAGTTGCATACTAAGCAAAGCAACCTCTTGAGATAATGCATACAAACTTGTGTGGACCTATGAGGAGACGTTCGATTGGTGGAAGTAGTTACTTCCTCACTTTCATTGATCACTATAGGCGAAAGACTTGGGTTTACTTCTTGAAGAAAAAATCTGAAACTTTTGCAAGGTTTAAAGAATTCAAAGCCTTAATAGAGAACCAAACTGATCGACAGATCAAGGTATTGAGTTCAGATCATGGTGGAGAATATGATTCAAAGGCATTCGATGATTACTGCAAACAACATGGAATCATAAGACAGTTTACAACCAAGTACACACTGCAGCAAAATGGGGTAGTAGAGAGAAAGAACAAGACAATTATGAACATAGAAAGGATCATGTTGAAAGGCAGAAACTTTTCTGATGAGTATTTTGTAGAAGCAATTGCATGTGCTATTTATGTGATCAATAGATCTTCTACAAAGAGTGTGATGAACAGAGCACTAGAACAAGAATGGTCAGGTATATCTTGCAGTGTATCTCATGTTAGAGTATTTGGATATATAGCTTATGCACATGTGCCTAAGGAGCAAAGAGGAAAATTGGATGATAAAAGTGAAAATGCATATTTACAAGTTATAATGAGAAATCAAAAGCTTACAAATTATATAATCATGTCACCAAGAAGACCATAATTAGTAGAGATGTTGTGCTCAAAGAACAAGAGTCATGGAATGGAATTGTAGACAGAACAGTTGATGCACAAGCGCCACTTATGGAAGAAGATGATGTAGTAGAAAATGAGCAGCAAGAATCACAGGTGAATATGCCAAACATAAACACACCAACAAGGAATCCAAGATTTTCAGAGAAGCATGGATCTTCAAGTAGGTCAACCTACCAAAATTCTCCTAACAATCAATTAGGTGATGAATCAAGGAATGACAAGATAAATATGAGAAGTTTGAAATATATTTATGATGATTTTGATGTTAGTTCAAATTTTGCATTGGTGTCATTCCAACCTTCTTTGTTTGAAGAAGAAATCAGAGACGAAAATTGGGTGCAAGCCATGGATGAAGAAATTGAAGCTATTGAAAAGAATGATAAATGGGATTTGATTGATTTACCAAAGGACAAAAATCTCATTGGTGTGAAGCGAGTCTAGAAGATAAAGTTGAATGAGAAAGGTGAATTGACAGATTTAAAGCAAGACTTGTAGCAAAAGGATTATCGTATTAACCAGGAATAAAATTTGGAGAAACGTTTGCTCTGGTAGCTAGATTGGACACTGTAAGAGAATTTCTAGCCATAGCACCACAAAACAAGTGGAAAGTATATTAGATGGATGTGAAATCAACCTTCTTGAACGGAATTCTAGAAGAAGAAATTTATGTGCAACAGCTTCTAGGTTATGAAGTTGAAGGTAATGAAGATAAACTTTATAGGTTGAAGAAAGTTCTCTATGGATTGAAGGAAGAACCTAGAGCTTGGTATAGAAGAATGAAAAACTACATGATTAAGAATGGATTTTGTAGAAGTAACATTGAGCCTACCTTGTACACAAATGTAAATGAGCATGGACAAATTTTGATTGTTCGCTTATATGTTGGTGACATCATTTTTTACAAGTGATTTTGAGTTAGATGAATTTAAAGCAGCCATGATGAAAGAATTTGAGATGACATATGTTGGTCTCATGAAATATTTTCTTAGCATAGAAGTTGAGCAATCTGAAAAAGGAATTTTTATTTTTCAAAATAAGTATGCTAAAGATTTGTTGAAAAGATTCAGGATGGAAAATTGGAAACGTGTCCCTGCACCAGTTGCAACAGGTACAAAGTTAAGCAAGGATGATGAAAGATCATATGTCAATCCAACTCTATTCAAAATATTGGTTGCAATCCTCATGTATCTGACAGCTACAAGACCTGATATTATGCAAGGAGTGAGCTTGATTTCCAGATTTATGAGGACTCCTAAAGACACACATTGGAGTGCAGGAAAAAGAATTATGAGATACATAGAAAGAACTAGAGATTGTGGAACAATGTATGAAAGAACATAAAAGAAGGATTCGATTAGATAGATAAATAGTGATTTGTAGGCAGCTTGGATGATAGAAAGAGCACTTCTGGTTTTGTGGTCCATCTTGGTTCAAGTGTGATTTCATGGGCATCTAAGAAGAAATACATTGTGACACTTTCTTCAGCAGAAACAGAATATGTAGCAGCAAGATCAACAGCATGTGAAGCAGTCTGTCTCAAAAGAGTATTTGTTGGACTCAAGAAAAACAACAAGGATTAACAACAATATATTGTGACAACACCTCAACGATTGCACTATCCAAGAATAGTGTGTTTCATCAAAAGAGAAAACATATTGATACTAGATATCACTTTATTAGAGAACTTGTGAGCAATGTACAAGTTCACTTGAAGCCTAGTAAATCTAGTGATCAATTCCCCGATATATTTATTAAGTCATTAGCAAAAGATGTGTTTGAGTTTCATAGAGGAAAATTGGGTGTTGTAAGCCTAACGGAGACATAGATTAGTAGGGATGTTTGAGTTGTTATGAGTCAATCTTAGTTTAGCAGTCATACTTAAGGGGGAGTATTAAAATAAGCTAATTGCTCCCACATGAAGAGTTGGCTAAAATTAGAGAGTGAGTTAACTGAGCGTTGAGTCAAGTAGAGTTAATTCATAGTCTAATTTATAGTGTGTGGTGCCATGTAAAGTTTTGTGGTTGCATATAAAGTTATTTTAGTCGAGTCTTTAGTTGGAAAAGATTAAATACCCTTCACGAGGTTCATTGTAATCATCAATTTTTTGTGTGATCAATAGAACATTTGCAACTCATGTGTTTTGTGTGTGAATTTATGTTTAAGATCCTCGGCCTTTCCGAGAGAGCCAAACATTTTATTCTTGGACTCACGTGTTCAAGTTGGCTTCTCCTATACAAATACATCCTCCAAATTTAAGCGTTTCAAAGATAAAATTACAGTGAACATTTTAGTGTTCACGCTGCTTTAATTTCAATTTTTTGAAAACTTTGAGTTGGACTAAGCTTATGTCTAAAATCATTGAATAAAGCTCTAATCAAACTAAATTTACAGCGAAGGACAATTACGGTTTTTTGTTTTTTGTTAAATTGGTTGGAAAGGTTTCCAGCTTACAAGCCTCGATAGTTTTACATAACAGGAGACAGTTATGTAGGTAATTTAAATTATGATTTTGTATATATTTATATTTTAAACTATTCTAAAACATATCCTTTACTGCCTTTTTATGATATTCATCTTTACATTTAATTAAGAGTTGAAAGCTTAATTCATCTAAGCTTCCAGAGGTGATATTTGATCGCATCAACGACACGAGCAAGGACAACGTCATTAATCTCAAAGGATTCATTGTAAACACTTATGCATTTTTCCAATAGACATATCATTATGTTTGATATCTCATAAACTTTTCCACATTATTTTTCTTGGCGACCAACATGTTTAATAAATTCTTTGATCAAAATTTCCTGTAAATCGGTATTGAAGGTAGGAAATACATTGATGGATAATGATCATAACTTCAATGGTATGTTAGATTATGCATCGAGTCATGCAATTGTTTCACACGAAAACTACCACAGCCTAACGAACTTGTCCAATTCAAGGACAGGAAACCAGAAATTGTGTGTTAAGAGCTTGTCTATAGCCTACGCGAATATCAACAATTAAGAGTTGTACACGTCTTTGTTTGCAATATGCATCATCCAACTTGTTTTCAAAGCATGTACGTAACATGACTTTTCACTCGCTTTTTTATTAAGGATCAACTTTTTCACTTAGTCCGACGCTGTAGTCGAAGGGTTATTGCAAGTTTTGAGTTCCGACTCGGGTCAAGATAATGTATCCCTGAAATTTGTACCTCTAAAAGGAGCTTACCTACAAGAGCTCCTTTCGATATGATTTATTCGGTTAAAAAAAACACTCACCCTTCATTTCATTTCATTTCATTTAATTCATTGACACTTCTGATCTAATTGTATTTGTGGTGCTTCTCTTCAACATAGGCTAAGTGGCCTAAGTTCTTTTGGTTATGATCCTTGCGGCTAAGTATATGTAGGCATATATTTTCAACCGAGTTCATGTGCCGAAAGTCTTGCACGAAAATACAACCAAAATTCCTCACCCTTGGGTACTTTATAGGTAACAATACTAATTCTTGTATTCAAGTTTCTGTGATCCATAATGAATTAAATAAAGCATTTTAGTAGAAATCACATGAGAGAATCTTTTCGCCGACACGTTTCGAACCAACAAGTGTGGTTCATCATCAGGACCAGATGAAGAGGCAGACCATGGCAAAGACTTAAATAGAGAGCAATGTAGAGACATAATTCCAAGTAACGACTATATTTGAACAATAATGATAAATTATAATATTAATATATCAAAAACAAATATTATTAAGTAACGGCTACATTAAACGGCTAGTTTTTGAAAAAACTATTTAAATAATGATATTATTTCATTAATTTATTAAAAATATTAATAGGTAACGACTATATTAAACAACTAGTTTTTGAAAAATAATATTTAAATTAATTTATTAAAACTAAATATTACTAGTTCTTGAAAAATAATATTTAAATAATGATATTACTTTATCAGTTTATTAAAATATTAATATGTAATGGCTATATATATATATATATATATATTTTATACTAGAGGAATCGGCAACGGCGATGGTATCGTGCTCGCGTTACACGGGGTCGAATCCCATCGGCTACCTCTATAACCTCTAGGAGGGTCAGCCCAGGCCGCCTTGAACGTCCCTCAGGTATTCATGGGGTTTGAACTCGTGACCTGCATAGCTGCACGAACGACTTAGCAAATCATTCGCTTGCCACTAGACCAAACCCCCACGGCCATGTAACGGCTATATTAAATGGCTAGTTTTTGAAAAATATTTAAATAATGATATTATTTCATTAATTTATTAAAATATTAATAGGTAACGACTATACTAATTCTTTTTTTTTCTTTTTGCTTCTAATAAAAATAATTTTAAATATATAAGATAATTCACTAAATTTTTAAAAGGATATAATTATAATAATAATGAAAATATGTAGTAAATAAAATGGTAACAATACTAACTCTTGCTTTTTCTTAATGCTTCTAATAAAACTGTTTTTAAATATATAAGGTATTTTACTAAATTTTCAAAAGTTATAACTATATTAATATTTTTGAGACATGTTTTCGACGATAAGGCTCTCTAAGGCTTCCCTCAAAGCAGAAAAAGGTCCTAGAGCTAAGAAACAACCAAAGGATCCATTTTCTGGAGTTGATCTCCCTTTTATCGAGGGGATCATTTAGAGGATTGCCAAGATCTTAAAGAAGCATAGGGTTCCTTCAACCTTTAGGTCTTTAAATACCATCCGAAGTTCCCTAAGATCTATCAAGGACCCGGTGGACCTTAAAAATATGAAAGGTGTTTATGTTATCCCTTGCTCTTGTGGGACTCTCTACATTCATGAGATCAGTAGCTCAATTAATCAAAGGATTGGTGAGCATGCCAATGACATCAAGCATGGTAGGACTCGCTCCTCTGCATTGGCAGAACATGTAGGTAAATCTAAGCATCACATCTACATTGAGGATGCCCATTTCATTTCCATGATTAGTCATTTCCATCATCGTAACTTTAGGGAGGCCTTATAAATCGAAAGGAGACCCAATAATTTGAATAGAGACGATGGTTGGAATATTAGCAGAAGTTGGGTCCCTATCTTGTCTTCTTAATTATTTAATAAATAAAAAATTAAAAGTTTTCCTTTTTTCTCTGTATGTTTCTTATTTCTTTATATGGTTTTTATTTTTAATTTTCTCTGATTGTTTGAGTGTTTATATTCTTAGTCACTCTTATCTCGTTTTCTAGGTTAAACCTTGTTTATTTTGTTTGTTCCTTATATCTTCTATAAGGCGTGCGCCCCTTTATTTTTAACCTTGTTTCTCGACTCTTTCTTTGATTATTTTGAGTTTGAATTATATTAACTTACATCATTTGATTTATTTTATTTATGGTATTGTTTCTCCTAAGTTATATTTTTATGGTTTTGACTCCATTATTTATAGGGTCTTGATTCGTTCTGTCATGTTTGACTTCTCTCTTTGTTTGATGTTTGACTTTGAAAGTTTGTTTTCTTTTTAGATATATTTAACCTATTCTAGATTAGTTTGTTCCTTATTACTTTTGTTAATAATATAAGATTATTATTACAAACTAGCCCTTTTTATCAAATTATAAAGAATATTATTTATAAACTAGTCGTTTTTATTAAAATTATAAAAATAAATATATATTATTTATGAACTAGTCATTTACAATAGCTATTAATTTAACCTTGAGTCTCTACATTGGTTTATTTATAATCATGCCATGATTTGTCTCTTCATCTTGTCTTGACGATGAACCACACTGGATGGTTCGAAACATGTCGACAAATGAATTTTGATGTGATTATCGCCGAAAACATGTCTCAAAAACTTGATACGAGTCACAAAAGCCTAAATTCAATAATTATATCCCTGCACGGAAGGGCCACTGCGACCAAGGTTCATCATTTTGAACGGGCATGCTTGCAGGTTTCTAAGATGAAGTAAGATTTGGCATTCCTTAAAAAATGTAGAGACTCCTCCATCATTCTGTTGTTCACCCGAATTAATCATCACCTTGATATTCCCAAGAACCACTGCGTCTTTCTGAATGCTAGTATTTCCTTTTTGCGATCTGAGATTTGCTGAATTAGAAGAGTTCTTGATCAAAATTCTCGACATCTTCTCTCTCTTCATTTGGATCTTTCTAGCATATTTTCCGCCTCCCTCTGGGTAAGGATCGATGCTTGTTCGACCCTTAAATCACAACGGATGGAGGATATTTGGAAACATAAGCAGTCCTTTAAATTTTTAGGCTATCTAAAGGGTCCTTTGTGTGCAATGATCTTTCTGAGTCTTTTGGCCCTTCTTCCAATAGCAGAGTTAATCTTTGTCAAGTTTCTTCTCTTCAGTCTTGGGTTACTAGTTGTTCTCGTTTGGAGCATGGAAATGGGTCCTCCCCTCCAAAAGAATTTTATTCGTAGATTTCCAGTCATGAGGTTGGATCCCAAGTAAATTGTATTACCACTTCGGGTTCTGGCACTCTGCTTCTGGTTCAGCCTCTCCGAATTGTGGAGTAGGGTGTGCCATCTTGCGATTTTGGTGTCTCCTATGCTTTTCCTCCTTGAATAGAATCTGCCACCCTAAATGTTAATCGACTCATCATGGTCATGGTAAGTCTGGGTGGGCATGACTTTGTACCCAATGTAGATCTCCCTTCATTGTGATCGTGGTCAATCCAGGCTTTGGTTTTTTTTATCCACAGTCCCTCCCCCGTCGGGCTTTGCCCGTAACCCTTCATTGTCCTCCCTCTCCCCTCTCTACACGGTGTCATCGTTTATCGTTGACCGTAACCCCTCACAGACCTCCCCTCCTCTCCCATTGGTTCCCTCTTTTGATTCTGCCTCATCGAGCCCCATGGTTTACAATGTTGGGCTTCACCCAAGCGTTCCCTCCTCTGGTCTGCCAACGTAGGAAGAGTTTGATTTCTAACTCGCTTTCTATTTATGGTAATCGTGGTATTGATCTTAATGATTTTCCTCATTTGTAATACTGCCCTCGGCCTCAGGTGGTTAATGACTCTACTGGTGCTATTAACAAATCCATAGGGTCAGATCTTTCTATTATGGAGGCACTCTCCTCTTCTTCAACATTTTCCCAGCTCTCGGTCGATGTTCACCACTATCAGCCTCATTCAGTCAATGACTCTCAGCTTTATACATTTATCGACTCTATTGGTATTGACCCATGTTGAATCAATGCTTCTTCAGAATTATTGCATTCATCCTTGAGGGGGGTCTTCTAAAAATAGTAGTGATAGGAATATTATTAATGAATTTTATAATAATAATATCATTGGTTGTAATAATAATAATAATGATAATGATAATGATAATAATAGTAATAAAATTTTAACTAATTTCGATAAAGATAGTAAGAATTATTCTATTAACAACAATATTAGAAATAATATATATAATGATAACATCATTAAATATGATTCTCTAATTAATATTAATAATAGTAGTGATAGAAATAATAAAATAGTCTATAGTAGGTCTTTTTGTTTGGATAATAATGGTCTGTATGAATCTCTCTCCCCTTCTTGTAATAGGGTTTTCAATCTCTCCATCTTTTATTTTGATCCTTAGGTCTTTAGTCTTTCGGAGAAAGGTTTAAATTGTGCCCTGGCTCCTAGAAAGATCTCGGTCAATGATATCATTTGTGACACTGAATATGGTATTAGGGACTTATCTGACGTCACTAAAGATATCATTAGATAGGATTGTGATGTTGTCCCTAAGAAGGCTAGGCCCCCCAAGAACAACATCACCAAACTGGAGTTTGATGTGCTGAAGGCATTAAACAATAACAAGGATTTTGTTGTTCTCAAAGTCGACAAAGGTTGTGTGGTGGTTATTCTTGATAGAGAAGACTCCAATAGGAATATTTTGGACCACCTTTGTAATAGCAGGAGCTACAAAAAACTTAATAAGGATCCTCTGAAGTGTTGTTCTTGCTATAAAAATGCAGTAACTTGGTTAGCTCATGTAGTCATAAGTTCATCAAGAGTAGCCCTCTTACCCCCAAGATCTACGTCCTTCCAAAGATTCATAAGGAAGGGGATTCCTATGAGACCCATTGTCAACACTATAGGAGGGCCAAGCTATCTTCTTGCCAAATATTTAGCCTTGAAGATTAAGTCCCTTGTTGGTTGTACAAAGTCCTTTGTCAGGGACTTTACTGCGTTTGTCAATGAGTTAAAGAGTTTTAAGCTTGATCTGGATGACAAGCTTATGAGTTTTGATTTTGTATCCCTCTAAAATAATATTCCTATCAATAAGGCCATTGAAGTCATTAAGCATATTATAGATCTTGATACGATTTGATTAGTTAGTATTTGTCTCACCTCTACTTTCTTCTATTTTGATGGAGAATTCTATGAGAAAACATATGGTGTCGCCATGGGTTCCCCCCTCTCCCCTGTGGTAGCTAATATATCCATGGATGATTTTGAATCAAAAGCCTTATCCTCTTCATGTCTTCTACCTAAGTTGTGGAAAAGGTTTGTGCATGACACGTCTGTCATCTAGTCCCATGGTAAGGAAGATCTAGACTTTTTCTTCCTTCATCATAACGATCAATCTAGTTCCATAAAGTTCACCATGGAATTCGAAAGTAATGGGATTCTTCCCTTCCTTGACATCCTCCTTTCTAGGAATAATGATGGTTCCTTTTTTCATCAAGTATATCAGAAGAAAACTCACACGGAGCAATATCTTCATGCAAAATCTCATCATTTCCTGGCTTAAAGGTTTGGTGTTCTTAACACTTTAGCAACTAGAGTTGCAAGAGTTTCTGATAAAAAGCACCTTAACGATGAGAAATCCCACCTCCTTAAGGTTTTTCTTAATATTGGGTATAATAGACACCAATGCTCTAAGGATTTCCTCAAAGTGGAAAAAGGTCCTAGAGCTAAGAAAGAACCAAAGGATCGATTTTTTGGAATTCATCTCCCTTTTATCCACGGGACAACTGACAGAATTGCCAAGATCTTAAGGAAGCATAAGGTTCCTTCAACCTTTAGGTCTCTAAACACCATCTGGGAGTTCCCTAAGATCTGTGAAAGTCCTAGTGGATCCTAAAAATATGAAAGGTGTTTATGTTATCTCTTGCTCTTATGGGACTCCCTACATTGGTCTGATGAGTCGTTTGATTAATCAAAGGGTTCGTGAGCATGTCGCTGACATCAAGCATGGTAGAACCCGCTCCTCTGCATTGGAAGAACATGTAGATAAATCTAAGCATCACATCTGCATTGGGAATATCCAGGTCATTGCCATGATTAGTAATTTCCATCATCGTAAATTTAGGGAGGCCTTAGAAATCGAAAGGAGACCCAATAATTTGAATAGATATGATGGTTGGAATATTAATAGAAGTTGGGTCCTTATCTTGGCTTCTTAATTATTTAATTAAAAAAAATTCATGATTTTCTTTTTCTCTATGTATGTTTCTTATTTTTTATATGGTTTTTGTTTTTAAGTTTCTCTTATGGTTCGAGTTTCTATCTGCTTAGCCCCTCTTATCTTGTTTTTTAGGTTAAACCTTGTTTATTATATTTATTCCTTATATCTTCTGTAAGACCTGTGCCCCTTATTTTTAACCTTGTTTCTTGAATCTTTATTTCATTATTTTGAGTTTGAATTTTATTAATTTACATTATTTATTTTTTTATTTATGGCATTAGTTCTCTTCAATTATATTTTTATGGTCTTAACTCCATTATTTATAGGGTCTTGATTCCTTCTGTCATGTTTGACTTTGCTCTTAGTTTTATGTGCCCCTTAATTTTAACCTTGTTTCTTGAATCTTTATTTCATTATTTTGAGTTTGAATTTTATTAATTTACATTATTTATTTTTTTATTTATGGCATTAGTTCTCTTAAATTATATTTTTATGGTCTTAACTCCATTATTTATAGGGTCTTGATTCCTTCTGTCATGTTTGACTTTGCTCTTAGTTTTATGTTTGAATTTGAATGTTTGTTTTCTGTTTATAAATATTTAACCTATTCTAGATGAGTGTGTTCTTTATTATTATTGTTAATAATATAAAATTATTTTTTACAAACTAGTGGTGTTTATTAAATTATAAAAAAATATTATTTATAAACTAGGTGTTTTTATTAAAATTATAAAAATAAATATATATTATTTATGAACTAGCTATTTATTATAGCCATTAATTGAACCTTCAGTCTCTATATTTCTCTACTTATACTCATGCCATGATCTACCTCTTCATCTTGTAGTGACGATAAAACACAGTGGATTGTTCGAAACACATCAACAAATGAATTTTGATGTGATTATTGCCAAAAACATGTCTCAAAAACTTGATATAGATCACAGAAATATAAATTCAATAATTATAATAATATTAAATATATAATAAATAAATTAAATATTAAACATTAATTACGGGGTTCACATTGAAATTAGCTTTCATGAATTTATTTCCTTCGAAATATGGAAAATTTATGATAGTGCTGACCTACTAACGCTGGAATATATTTTTTTGGGGCTCAATAACGATTTTCCAAAAAAAAATCAGTTTCATATCTCCAGTCATGTATTAAGCGTACTTACATATATTTTTTATTTGAATTCACATATGATTACAAGTGACAAGTTCTTTTGAGTTTGATTCTATTTGGACCGACTTACTTACCATCGCTTTTGTGCAATCAACCATTTAATTAATTAATTTCTAGATATGACTCACGTTGCTTCTCCTTTGGATTTATTAACTTTTATAGATGTTGTATTGATTTTATAAAATAAACCCTGGGATGACTAATTGCATAGAAGCATAAAATCTTTAATGCCAACAAAGAAATTGCTATTATTGAACAATTTGTAGGTTGTTTTACTTTATTTATGCTTGCTCCATTCCCTTTCACTGTCAACTTATTGACCTCTAGAATAGTCGGAAAAAAATATACATAATCATTTTCATATTCAGGGCACACAGTACGGTCTCTTCTCATACATTTCGCTAAGGAAAAGAAATTTTATATGCAGTATCAATTGTTTCCAATTCATACAATTCTGTCTAATGACTTTGAACGTAATGATAACATAATTTTCTTGAGATCATTGCACGAAGATAAATATTTAATGATACATTAATTACAAGCTTTAAATGATTTACTTTAGTGTCCTATATTTATATTTGTAATGAATTGTAAAATTATTAGTAGAGATGTTTCAGTTCGATTTCTATTCCTTGGGAGTAAAGTGTCAAATTCAGTATTATAATAGTAGGCTTAAATATCATACAACATCTGTTGGAATTTCATGTTGCTATAATAGCACTCTTTAACAAAATAGGTTTTTACGTTTCTCATAACTGTTATATTTATTTTTGAATGGGTTTTTACGTTTCTCGTAACTGTTATATTTATTTTTGAGTTACATGATAGAAATAAAGGTAATTGACATTTCATTGTTATCGATGTCTGCTCCAAGCTTTCAGAGTCAACCCAGAGGCCGATAAGGAGGTCTATGCGTTGTCATGCTTTCATTTGAAGTAAATGTCTAACTGACTTACATACATCCTCTAAATAGCATTAAGTATATATGCCTCTTCTACCCTCCTTTTCCATGTATATGACTTTTGCACTCACCTTTCTAAAAATCCATACACATCTATGAACTACTTGAAGATATAAATAACTTTGTTCTTCCTTAGAAATTTCTTCAACTTTAATTAACCACTTCTTATTATATTCTCCACATCGTATCGAAAAATCAGGAAAACCTTTAGGAAGAGTTTATTCTACATAATTTACATTTTAATAAATGGGGCAGGTATTAATGTTAATTGCAATATTCCACTATAAAATATTCTTATTATATTCTCCCTAAAATATCGAAAAATTAAGAAAACCTTTAGGAAGAGTTTATTCCACATAAGTTCCATTTTAATAAATGGGAATAGGTAATCATGTTAATTGCAATATTCCACTATAAAATTTATGGTTCAAGAATAGTAATACATAAACTTACATTCAAAGAATCTCTTTTATGTGATTACGGTTTTGATTCGTCCACTTTAAAATTATCATTGTTTTAATAATATTGATCATAATCTCTTATATAAATTCAATTTTAATATCCTTTCTGTGATTAGAGTTTTTAGGCTTACAATTAAAATGATCACAGTCTTTTTAAGATTGATCATAATCTCTTCTATAAATCCAATTTTAAAAACTATGACCACTTCTATGGCATTGGTTCAATTATAATTTATTAAATTTTCAATTAAAACTTAAAATAAGTATAACTTCAATGATAGAATAATTGTAACTTCAATAAAACTTCTAAAATGCCAGGCTTTGGAAATACCATAACTGCTTTGTTATTAATGAAATTAATCTAATTTCACAGTAATTAACATGTTTTAAAAAAATAATTAGAATAAACTAATATGAAAAAATAAGTCTTCCAATAAAAATAAATAAATAAAAATATAATGTTTAATATAATTTATTAAACTGCCATATTTCAATGAACTTTTGACTCATGCATCACAAAAAGGGCATCCAACAAAACTTCTCCTTGAATTACTTATGGACCTTTCAACCCTTCCTCATTAACAAATATCCAACAAGCCCTGAAATTGACTTAATATCAAGTAAACAAACAAAATTCCTCTTATCTCGTTAATCAGAATCATAGCATATAACTAAAGAAAACTCCTTTACACCCTAGTGATATCATAAAATAGAAGATGGTGACAATATTTCGAGGCCGAAAACTCCAATATTTCTCACTTCAACACATATATGACTAGTACAAGGATATGAACATATGAAAAGTAATGAACCAAATGTATTCAATACATTTGGTGTTGAAGTTGAACACTTTCTTGTCTTCCTTTAACATATTTTCCCATATCCCTTCGGTGTTTGCTATGTCAAACGTGTTAGTAGTAACACGGTTAGCTATGCTTAAAAAACAAATTAGTGAATACTTATGCACTAAAAAGTGAAATTAAGTGACACAACCTTCCGTTAAAGAAGATATATGCCTCATACAAATGTGCTAAGCACATAACTTTGTTGTATCTTGGAAGCATCTGTTTGTAACGTTTTGTGAAGTTGCAACAGAGGACCTTGTTCACTACACCAAATACTTGTTTTTCAACACCAACACCTACTATCACGCATAAAGTCTAAAGGACCTAGTTTCCACAAGATCATCCATCAACTTTTTGTTAATCCCCCTTAGAAGATTTCTAAGCATTGAATTTATATATCCAGTACGAAACACTTTAAATAACAACTTCTATAAGAGAGAATTCCTATAATACTTTAAATAGAATGCTTTAACTAACTATAAATCTAAACATTTTTGGATGTTACATTGTTGATCTCTACATAAGTAAATGAGCCATATTATGTTTACTCCATGATAAGTACCTTGTAGACCCTATTTAAAATGATTAAGTTATTGGACCTATTTCACATTACCTTGAAGAACATTCATTCTTATACTAATATTATTAACTCTCGAAGATTTATTTCCTTTTACTACATGAATGAGGTGAATCCCACCACTTCATCAACTTTTGAGATGTCTTGCTTTTAACTCATATCTATGATATACATTCATAAGTTAGGGATTCTAAGTATGAGTGTTTCCTTTAATGCTAAGAGTGAAGTATTCCAAGGAGAGTGCTTATAAGAGTGGCAACTGTAAGCAAGGATCACGTGGATTCACAAAATGGATGTTTTTTTTAATGGATAAATAAGGCACACTCCCATTAGAGTTGAAAATAATTGTTTTCTTATAAGTAACATTTACGTATATATAGTTTCTTGCAAGTCTCCTCTAGGTAACACCTAGTAGATATGCCTCATGTACTTTCTTTTTCAATACATATGATTGTTGCACTTAGTTCTCTAGAAATGAAATCCATGGACATGCATACACTACTTCAAGATATGAATAAATTTGGTCTTTCTTAGAAATTTCTTCAACTTTAATTAACCACTTTTTATTATGTTCTCCATACTCCATGGAAAGATCAAGAAAATTTAAAAAAAAAAAAGATTATTCTATGTAATTTGCATATAGTATTATGTATTCTTCAATAATTAAGACTATAATATTCATGTCAATTTCAATATTCTACTCTAAAAAAATACTATTTTGAAATAGAAAAATATAAGCTTACTTTCAAAATTATACTATTTTTAATGTTCATCATAATCTCTTTTATAAATCCAATTTTAAACTCTTTTTAAGTGATTAAAATTTCGAGGCTTACAATTAAAATGATTATATTTTTCTTCATATTAATTATCTAATTTTAAAAACCATAACCACTCTTATGACATTGTTTCAATTATAATCTAAAGTTTTCATCTAAATAATATTTTTAAAATAACTCAATTTTGAAATATTATAACTAATCTTTCTTTATGACATTAATGGAATCTCACTATAATTAAAAAAAAAAACTACTTACAAATAAACTACTATGAAAAAAACATCTCCTCATAGTAAGGCATTGTGATGTCACTTATATTTTTACAGTTAAAAATTAATAAAACCCAATATAAACAAGGACTGCAACAAGGGGCTTTCCCTGCGGATTTTTTTGATACGAAAACCTGACAACGTAGAGTCAAGCAGTCAACATTTAACGTAGAGTCAAGCAGTCAACATTACAAGTCTGCTACAATTGTATCGCATTTTATCTATTTATATGGTCTAGTTTTACATGTTAATGATTTGTATTACTTAAGATTGAAAAAATTAAATGGTATTTATAAATCAAATGTTAAGTATTATAAAGTATAAGGTAAACAATAAATCATATAGTTCAAATACTATGGGTCAATAAAAAAAATCCATGGATTGCTGATCATTTTTACTAATTTTTTTTTGAAATTGACTTCGTTTCCTCTTCTGGACCTCCTCTGCCACTCTCTGTGTATATTTATAATGCTTGGCGTACTTCACTGCGACAGTTCAATGTCCCGAGATGGTGCAGGTTACAGGGAAAGTTGCAACCTCCGTTGTTCACGCAAAATGAGAAAGAAAAAAATAAATTTACAGGGAGTGGGAGTTTTGGTTTCCTCACAGCCATCCATGTGCACCATCACGTTTATATTATTATTATTATTATCGGTTCGAGAAAGTGACTTGAAATTTTCATTTCAGATACATAAAAATTATATTCAAATAAAGTCATGATTATGTAGCAAACATTATTCAATTTTAGTGAAGATGCATGAAAATTTGATTTCTTCTTTCTCTTTTTGCCCAAGGTTGAAAAGTCAAATACAACTGAGTGATTGACTGTTTCCCATAAATTAAACTATAGTTTAACACAAATTGTTATTAAGAGAAAAATCATGGTATATTCAGACGGTCATATTCATTTTGAATTCAAAATATAATACTTGGCATATTAACCATATTTTCACACAAAATGATCATAATGGTCATTGGAATTATTGCAAGCAAAATCCATTGGAACTATTGCAACCAAAATCCAATAAATTGCACATCAAGTCAACTGGAGATATAACAAGGTTATAGGATGGAGATGCCTAATGCATTGGAAAAGTTTAAGTGCTCTAAAATATGGGGCATGTTTATTAATTCGTTTTTGCATTGCCAATCAGAGAATCAAGAAACATGGTTCACATCAAACTCTACAATGATGATTAATTGCACAGGTTGTGGGAGATTGGTACTTTGACAGAAGTATAGTGAAGGTACAGAATAATTATATTTTTAGAAATTTTTCATTTGAAAAAGAAAACGTACCTTTTTTTCAAAAAGCAAATGCATATGAGGTAGTTTCAATTGTTTACCACTTAATTCCTTTATAAAGGGACACTTTTTTGTGGGTTGGGGAATTTCTACTGTATGTGAGACTGATGGGTGGATATGCTGATTATATGCTTGATTATTGATTGTTTTGGCTGAGGTTATATGCTTGGTTTTTCATCGTGTTCACTGAGATGCTTCCTTCAGTGTTGGTCCCGTTGATGTTACTGTTGCTGTGACCTCTGCTGGGTTATGAACAGTGTAGAACGGAACTAAACGGTTGAATAGATTTTTGTAAGTGAAACTACTTTATGGAAACCCTGGACCTTAATACTTGGCATATGCATCAACCCTTGCAGAAACCTAAGCCTTAGTTTGATATGGACACGGGTAAGTAAGATGCCTGCCCAACAATTTATGGAATAGAAAATGAAATAAAATCATAGGAATATTGGTCAACGAGAGAGAAGGTGAGTCTCTTCCCTTCGATCTCTAACATAATCTTCATCTGGAGTATAAATGATAGCTCCCTAGTTTCTTAAGTCTATATAAATATAACCACTAGCTAACCCCGCACTAAGGCGCCATCTCTATCTCGAATGAATACCTCTATTTGTTTACCCAAAACGACTTCAAAACAACTTTGATATAAAAAACGACTTCAAAGCCCTCATAAAAAATAATAAATAACGTGCTCATAACATACATGCGGTTATCCTGTCTTCCAAAAAAAAGAGTAGGTTCATAACATATATGCGGCTACTCTATCTTCCAAAAGAGAAGAGTAGATTATGCACAGGTAATCCTAAAGCCTTATTGATGATTTCATTCCTCTCTCTTTGGTCCAGCCCAACCGAGGGCATCCTCCAGGAACTAGGTTTTTGAAGTCTAAGAGGAAAGCTACTATTTGAAAAGCTACAGCAGATTTGTTTGGTAAAAAGGAATCTAGCTCTATATCTACTGAAGATACAAAGAAAGAAGAATGCTGAGAAGATTTTTCTTCTTATAAAGCCTGAGCCTAACAGGTACTCTTTATGAATACCCCAACACCCTCTCGTCGCAGTAGAATATTATATAGTATTATAATCCTAGGATTGTATTAATTTCAAATTTAGCCTACTTATATTATAAATGTCAATCTCAATGATGTAATGAGTAGTTTGGAGCACCTCTACATTGATGTATAAAGAGGTTTCCATGGAATTCTGTAAAGAAAAGTTTTTATTTCTCTACGTGCACCCCTTAAAAATCGCGTTTTTATTTCCTTGTGAAATATTCTATGTATGGGTTAGTGTGCTTGTAGTTTGAAGAGCCTATTTTTCCAGAGGTCTTTCTGGTTTTATCAGTGATTGTATTGAGTTGATGGTGGATAAGGTAGCCCTTGCATTGGTTTGTTAGCCTTGTTGGGGATTTTTAATGGGAAAATCCCAAAAACACAAAAATTCAAACAGAAACACCACACACACAGAGGCAATGCTCTGTTTCACCTCCACAGGATCTTTTGTGCACAGGGAAGCTTAAATTTTTTTTACTGAGGAACAGAGTATTTCACCACCATAAAAACATTTCTATTGATTAAAACAAAAATGACTGATACAAATTTCATCCTCTTTGCTGAGAGGGATTCACCAAAAACACGTTCAACAAAAACATTTACTCTGTCTCCACATGAGAATTTACTGTGCTGGGTAAAATTCTCATTTGCATTCACTGCTGTGAAAACATATTACTTACTGGTGTAAAACCTTCTTTTACATACTGCTGTAAAACAAAATTTACACAGGCTTACAAAACAAATGCGTTCGTTCTTTTCTTCATGCACTGCTGTGCAAATTCTCTCTCGCTGCCCCGAGCTCTCACACATTACAAAAATGGTCAACACATTACATAAAAAAACATATTACAACACACGACACCTTTTCATTTTTTTGAAAACAAAACAAAACGCACACTTACATTTTACGTGCCGTAAAAAAATTTTAACATACTGACCAGACCATGCCTTTCTTTAAATTCTCCATACCTTCGACATATAAAAATATATTAAAATTTAAAGCTTTCTTCTACTTTCTACGGGCACATTAACTACATTATTATTGGCGGTCAACACAAAATTGAATTCACTCCACGCAAAGCTTTTAATATAGGCTCGTATGCAGGTTTCAAACGATCAACGGACGAAAACGCTGGAGCAGATCGGACGGCGGAGATCGATATCGGAAGCCACTTTTATGTTGAACTTTACGTCCTGATATGTCAGAGATGATGACGTATGGGGAGAGCCACGCGTCTGCACCAAATCGTATCGGAGTCAAAAATACGGAAACCACTTTTACGCAAAAGCGGTGCGATATGCCTCAAGCGGGTTTGTGGTTTCATTCTGGCAGTTTTGGAGTTATGTACGGCTGCGCAGTTGGAATTATGACTTCAACACTCCCCTTTAATTTCAACTGCTGGGCATTCGGTCATACCCAGACACTTCCTCAAAAATTCAAAGCTTTTATGATCCAAAGGCTTTGTCAAGATGTCTGCAACCTATTCTTGAGTCCTGCAATGTTCTAAGACAATTTCTCCATTGTTCACCAATTCTCTGATGTAGTGAAACCTTGTATCAATGTGTTTCGTTCTCTTATGAAACACTGAATTCTTTGACAATGCAATAGCTGAGCTATTGTCACAAAAAATCACCGTCGCTTTTGCCTGCTCTTGGCCTAAGCTCCTCAACATTCTTCTCATCCAAACTGCTTGACATGCTGCTGTTGTAGCTGCCACATATTCAGCCTCTGCTATAGACAATGCTACAATGGACTGCTTCTTAGAAGCCCATGAAATGGCTCCTGAACCCATATGAAAAACATAACCGGAAGTGCTTTTCCGATCATCTACACTTCCAGCCCAATCACTATCAGTGTATCTAACCAAATCTGAATGTTCTGAGACATTATATAAAATTCCAAACATTTTGATACCTTTGACATACCTCAGAATTCTTTTTGCTGCTTGCCAATGTGCCTCCTTTGGCCTCTCCATGAATCTGGAAATTAAACTAACAGCGTACATAATGTCAGGCCTAGTAGTTGTTAAGTACATAAGGCTGCCAACAATACTCTTGTACAAACTAGGATCAAAGTCCTTGCTGCTGTCCTCTCTGCTGAGTTTTAATCCCATTACTGTGGGTGTGATCGTTGCCTTGCATTCTTGCATGTTAAATCTGCTCAATACTTGATTTACATATCTTGCTTGTGAGATAAAAATTCCTTTTTCATTTTGATCTACTTCTATGCCTAAGAAGTATCTCAAGAAACCCATGTCAGTCATTTCAAATTCATCCTTCATGACTGATTTAAAATTTTCAATGAGCTGATCATCATTACCTGTGAAAATAACATCATCAACATATAAGACAACAATCAAAATTTTACCATCTTTTTCTTTGATGTAGACGGTGGGTTCTCCTTCACACTTGTCATATTCATTATCCAATAGATAAGAATCTATCCTGCTATACCATGCTCTTGGCGCTTGCTTCAGCCCATAAAGAGCCTTCTTCAATTTGCACACTTTGTGCTCTTCACCTTTCTTCTCATAGCCGAGAGGCTGTTCAATGTACACCTCTTCTTTTAACACTCCATTTAGGAATTCCGACTTCACGTCCATTTGGTAGACTTTCCATTTGTTTTGTGCTGCTATGGACAACACTACTCTCACGGTTTCCATTCTTGCAACCGGTGAGAAAGTCTCCTCATAATCTCTCCCATACTGCTGCTTGTACCCTTTGACAACCAGCCTTGCCTTGTGCCTTTCTATCTTGCCTTCAGCATTGCTCTTGGTCTTATAGATCCATTTCACTCCAATGACTTCTTTGCCTTTTGGTAGCTCAACCAAATCCCATGTTTTGTTTCTCTCTATGGCACTCATTTCCTCATCCATAGCTTCTATCCATTTCCTATCTTTAATTGCATCTTCGAAATGAATAGGATCATCCACATGACAATACAAGGCAAATAAGGAATTCATTCCTTCATCATAAATGTCTCTTAGATTTCTAAACTTCTTATCTCTTTCACTTGGTGTGCAAGTGCTTGAAGATGCACTTGAATTTCCTCCTTGTGGTGTGCTTGGAGAAGCACTCTCATTTATCCTCAATGGTGTCCCTTGCTGTCCTTGTGTTGGTGCTGCTGTTTGGGGATGCATTTCAGCCACCTCCTCTTCATCTTCATCATGAGACAAACAGTTTTTAACATTCACTGTTTTCTCTATGCTTCCATCCCAAGCTTCCTCTTCAATGAATTGAACATCTCTGCTGACAAAAAACTTCTTGGTAGATGGGATATACAACCTGTAGGCCTTGGATTCCTCACTGTATCCAATGAAGATACATTTCTCCCCTTTGCTGTCCAACTTCCTCCTTAGCTGATCTGGAATGTGTGCATAAGCCACACATCCAAAAACTCTCATGTGGGTGACTCCTTGCTTTCTCCCACTCCATGCTTCTTCTGGCACCTTGTTCATCACTGCTTTTGTAGGACACCTGTTCAAAATATACACTGCACAATTTACAGCTTCAGCCCAATAATCATTTGGCAAATGCTTTGCCTTCAACATGCTCCTCGCCATATCCATGATGGTCCTGTTCTTCCTTTCAGCAACTCCATTTTGTTGTGGGGTGTACCTAGCTGTAAACTGTTTATGAATTCCATTTTCTCTACAAAATCTTAGGAATTTCTTGGAGATATACTCACCTCCTCTATCAGTTCTCAAAACTTTAATATGCAGCCCGCTTTGGTTTTCCACAAATGCCTTGAAATTTTGGAATTTCTCAAACACTTCACTTTTGTTTTTAAGGAAATATATCCAAGTCTTTCTTGTAAAGTCATCAATGAATGTTAGGAAATATTGGCTGCCTGCTAATGATGGAGCTTGCATCGGCCCACATAAATCTGAGTGGATGATCTCTAAGGGTGCCTTTGCCCTTATGCTTTTCCCTGATGGAAAACTTTCTCTATGTTGTTTCCCCAAAATGCAACCTTCACATAGGCTGTCCGGTTTCTCTATCAATGGCAATCCTTTCACCATTCCTTTCCTACTCAACAAATTTAGACCTCCAAAATTGAGATGACCAAATCTCAAGTGCCACAACCAATTCTCATCTTTTGGCACGCTTTGGAAAGCCTCTTGGGTGACTGCTGCAATTACATTTTTATTTTTTAAATCTGCCCTGATCCTGAGAGGGAACATCCTGTTCCTTGTCATTTTTACTTCAGCAATGCATCGTTTTTTGGGTGCTATATCCATGATGGTGCATACATCATTTTTAAAGAAAACATTGTACCCCTTATGGACAAGCTGTCCAATACTCAAGAGGTTACATCTCATTCCGGGGACATAGTATACATCTGCTATGGTTTTCTTTTCTCCTTGCTTTGTAAATATCTTTACCTCCCCTTTTCCCATAACAGAAATTTTGTTATCTGTTCCTAGTGTGACTTCTGATTTCACATTCTGATCTAGAGCAGAAAAGAAGGCTATGTTTCCCGTCATATGGTTGCTGCAACCTGAGTCTAAAAACCATATGTCTTCACTGTTTGTTTCAGCCATGTTACATGCTAACAACACATTATTTTGGCTGCTGTTTTCTCTAGTAATATTTGCATTTTGTCTACTACTCATATCATGCTGCTTCTTCCTACATTCACTGGCATAATGCCCATACTTTTTACAGTAATAACATTGGACATTGGATTTTTCATACCTTTGTCCTTGAGCATGATGTTGTCCTCCTTGTTGGCTGCTGCCTTGGCCTTGGTTCTGATTTGGATTGCTGCCTCTTCCTTGTGCATTTGCTGGGCTGTTCCTTCCACCTCTGTTCTGACTTCTGCCTCTTCCTCTCTTGTTTCCTCTGCCTTGACCTCTTCCTCTTCCAAAAGACATCTGGCTCTTGAAGGCTTGCTCTAGAGATGAGTTTTCATTCCTACTCAACCTCTGCTCATGTGTTATCAGTGATGCATGTAGCTCATCAACTGAAAATTTTGAGAGATCCTTTGTCTCTTCAATGGTGGTGACAATCGCATCAAACTTTGAGGGTAAGACCCTCAATATTTTCTCCACAATCCTCCTATCTTCAATGGTTTCTCCATGAGTCCTTATCTGTGTGACCAAACCAATTACTTGTGTGAAGAATGAGTCAATGTTGTCTGACTCCTTCATGCACAGATTCTCAAAATCCTTCCTCAGCAATTGTAGTTTTGCTGTCTTCACTCTCTCCATGCCTTGATAGGTTGTCTTAAGGGTTTTCCATGCTTCATTGGATGTCTTAGCTGCTGCTAACCTTGGAAACACACTTCCATGCACTGCTTGATACAAGAAGAAAAGGGCTTTTGAATCCTTCTTCTTGCAGCTCTTTAATAGATCCTTCTCTCCTTGAGTTAATGCATTAAACTCATTTTCATCTGCTGGTTGTTCAAAACCTTCCTCAACTATTTCCCATAAGTCTTGGGAAGCAAACAAGGCTTTCATTGTTATTGCCCAATAGTCATAGTTTTTACCATCAAATAATGGGAGCTGCATACCCATGCTATTACTGGTGCTTGTGCCAACCATTCTTGCAGCCTCAACTATGCTTCAATTTCTTGACTGTGTATTTTAAAACAACTGACTGCTTCTTCAGCAACACAAAAAAACTTTGTGAAATACCTGAGTATTTTCTTGTCTGAGCCTTCACTCTGCTGGAGAAGATCTCTGCTGCAACAAACTGTTCCCTTCATCTTCTTTGTCACCTTCAAAGAGCTTAAACCTGCTCTGATACCAATGTTGGGGATTTTTAATGGGAAAATCCCAAAAACACAAAAATTCAAACAGAAACACCACACACACAGAGGCAATGCTCTGTTTCACCTCCACAGGATCTTTTGTGCACAGGGAAGCTTAAAATTTTTTTACTGAGGAACAGAGTACTTCACCACCATAAAAACATTTCTATTGATTAAAACAAAAATGACTGATACAAATTTCATCCTCTTTGCTGAGAGGGATTCACCAAAAACACGTTCAACAAAAACATTTACTCTGTCTCCACATGAGAATTTACTGTGCTGGGTAAAATTCTCATTTACATTCACTGCTGTGAAAACATATTACTTACTGGTGTAAAACCTTCTTTTACATACTGTTGTAAAACAAAATTTACACAGGCTTACAAAACAAATGCACTCCTCTCTATTCTTTTCTTCATGCACTGCTGTGCAAATTCTCTCTCGCTGCCCCCGAGCTCTCACACATTACAAAAATGGTCAACACATTACATAAAAAAACATATTACAACACACGACACCTTTTCATTTTTTTGAAAACAAAACAAAATGCACACTTACATTTTACGTGCCGTAAAAAAATTTTAACATACTGACCAGACCATGCCTTTCTTTAAATTCTCCATACCTTCGACATATAAAAATATATTAAAATTCAAAGCTTTCTTCTACTTTCTACGGGCACATTAACTACATTATTATTGGCGGTCAACACAAAATTGAATTCACTCCACGCAAAGCTTTTAATATAGGCTCGTATGCAGGTTTCAAACGATCAACGGACGAAAACGCTGGAGCAGATCGGACGGCGGAGATCGATATCGGAAGCCACTTTTATGTTGAACTTTACGTCCCGATATGTCAGAGATGATGACGTATGGGGAGAGCCACGCGTCTGCACCAAATCGTATCGGAGTCAAAAATACGGAAACCACTTTTACGCAAAAGCGGTACGATATGCCTCAAGCAGGTTTGTGGTTTCATTCAGGCGGTTTTGGAGTTATGTACGGCTGCGCAGTTGGAATTATGACTTCAACAAGCCTCTGTCCTATGGTTGATCCTCACAAAGCTGGTGTAGGTCGTTGGTTTTATTTCCTTATGTTTCTCTAATGAATAGAAATTGAATCGGATTAATATTTAGAAATAAATTATTTTGTTTCAACCGAAAGAAATAAAGGACCAATCAAATTGATAAAGTGCTTTTCTCTTAATTATAAAAGAAAGAAATAGGAGCCGAAAATTTGAGATCATTGTCTTTCTAATTTGTTCAAAGCCCAAGTTAATGCATCGTATAAAGATATTGAAAAGAAAGGATTCGATCCAGCCGCAAGTAAGCCCCAAAAAAGAAGAAGAATTAGGAAGCCAATCCTAGCCTCAAGGTCTGGATTCAGTGTGTTGTTAAAAGAGTGTAAGGAATAGGTCCGGGTTGTGGCCCGGCAGGTCTGGATTCGGACTCTCCTCTCTCCCACCCGAAAGGGACTGTTTGTGCTAGAGGAGATAGTTATTAATCAAATAGATTCTCCGTTATCTCCGTTCTTTTCTGAAGATCTGGATTCGGGCTCCCCTCTCCCTCATAAAGAAATATAGGAGACACTCGCACCTGTGCACACTTGTTTAACTCAATGATAGACATAAGGAACAACTTCTTTTCATGGGGCTGGTTATCACTTGTTCATGCAGAATAGGGAATTTTATTTCCCCACCCTTGATACCGATATGATTGCTTCTGAACTACACCAATTAAATGGCATAAATTCAGGTTCTTTTCCCGCCTATGTCCCTCCAATAACTGCTCCAAGTCAATGCAAAAGCAGGCCAAAACAAAAGGGAAAGTTTCGAATTTTTTTGAAAATGAGTTCGAATTTTTTTGAAAATGAGTTATAGATGTGTAGGGTCAAACCCATATCTAGCAGCAGCCAGCGATGAATTTTTCAAGGGTGTTGTTTTCCAATTCCCAGTTCCTAGACAACATGAACGTATCTTCATCAATGTGTCTTAAAAATCCTCATACACTAATGCCGCCTCGTAGCCTTTGGCGACGGAGCCCTCCATGGCAATGGTCCAATAAGTAATCGGTGGAGCTCGGCCCCAACTCGAACACGGTTATCCAGTTTCCACAATCTATTTAACTCAGCCATGATTAGCTTCCTCAATGTATCCAGCTTCCAACTTGCAGAATGCAGCCCAACTCAACTAGTCCTCTTCAATTTCCGTCATCTTCGTCAACACCATTGATGAGATCTCTTATGTAGGAAGGTATTTCTCTGACAAGAAATTATTCTTAGCTTTCTTAATTAACATGGAAAATTTTAGGGTCTAATTTTTACTCAGTCGGCTAATTTTCCATGATTTTTTCACAAAAAAGATTCCTCAATTTCCAATTTTTATAAAATAAGATTCACCCAAATTTTAAAATATAAAATTATTTTACCTTAAAAATCGCCAACATTATATAGAGACTATATATAAAATCATTATAAATTTAAATAATTTTACAAATATATCAATAAACATTTTATAGTTTGCATATTAGGTATTAGTGAGATTCACCAATATTTTTAAACTTCAAGAAAATTTTCCATCTTTAAAATTTTCCTTGGTAATTAACAATTACAGTAGCCTTGTTACCAATTAATCAGCCAACATATAAACAGCTAAATGCCACCAAAATGCAAACCGTCACAGACAGACACAGGGAGATGGATGGCTCCAATATACCATAAGTATAGGGCTGAAACTTTAATGCATTTTTCAAATTTCAAACCGATTATCCTAAGTTTCATCAAAATCGTGTAGTCTTCCAGACAATATAGTGTTGAAACCTTAATGCATTTCAGACACAGGGAGATGGATGGCTCCAATATACCATAGGTATAGCGCTGAAACTTTAATGCATTTTTCAAATTTCAAACGATTATCTTAAGTTTCATCAAAATCATGTAGTCTTCCCGGCAATATAGCGTTGAAACTTTAATGCATTTTTGAAATTTCAAACCAGTCTTCGACAATAAGTGGTACAAATTGAAAATTTGGATAAAAGTTTGTTTAGCAGCATTTTTTTTTAAACATTGATTAAAACATGAAATGTATTGATTAGTCGAAGCCATTTAATATTACATCGGCCTTTATTAATCGCAATAGTCCTTGCTATGCCACAGGCAAGAACTAATAATGATAAAAGATCCATAAAATCATACAATTCATAATTGTTGTCCTCATCTGAAAAGAAATTTCCAATTTTACATTGGTTTCAGAACTTTACAATTCATAATTGTTTTCCTCATCTAAAAAGAAATTTCCAATTTTACATTGGTTTCAGAACTTTACAATTATATTTTAATGGTTTGGAAGAATAATATTATTTAGTATCTTATAAAATCCCATATCTTTTATATTAATAAATGAATCATATTACATTTTTATATATTCACTTTCTTTATTTGAAAAGAATAATTTACTTTATAATTTTATAATTGTATTTGAATAGTTTGATATAATAATAATATTTGATAGTTAGTTTATGAGAATGACAGTGTGTATTGTTAAGACACTTTATGGTGTTAAAGTTATCCATTCAAAATTCACTAGGAAAAAAAATACTCATAATAAACCTGGTGTTGTCCATCCCAAATACAATTAATGATTTAAAAATCCCTAAACAATTTCTCAAACCAAAAATTAATGATACAATTATCTCAAAAATTAAACAACTTAATCAACAAAAAAATAATATTTAATATCTTATAAAACTCTCTTACTTTTACATAAATAAATAAATCATATTACATTTTTATAAATTTATTAAATAAACCTTTTTCTTAATAATAAAGAAGAAAACATTCCACTACTATATTTAGTAATCATGGAATAAACATTACATTACCATGTTTCGATGGACTTTTGATTCCTAAATTACAAGAAAAATATCCAACAAATCATTCTCTTTGAATTCCTTAGGTACCTTCTGGACATTTCAACCGAGGCTCAGTAAGAAATAAACAAAAAAAAATTCCTCTCATCTCCTTAATCAGAATCATAGCATATGACCAAAGCAAACTCCTTTGCACCCAGACTCATAGCATAAAATAGAAGATGTTGACTAGATTTGCAGGCTGGCAGCTCCAACCATTTTCACTTCAGTACATATCTGACTAGTCCAGGGATATGAACCTCTGAAAAGTAATGAACCCAATCAATACATTTGGCGTCGAAGTTGAACGCTTTCTTGCTTCCTCCGATATCTTTTGCCATAGGCCTTCGGTGTTTGTTATGTCAAACCTGTTAGTAGTAACAGGGTGGGTGATCTATGGTTAAAACAAAAAATACTGAATAATTATGCACTAAAGAGTAAAATTAAGTGACACAACCTTCCATTAAAGAGGAAGTATGGCTCGTACAATTCTGCTAAGCACATCACTTTGTTGTATCTTCGGAGCATCCGTTTGTAACGTTCTTTGAAGTTGCAACACAGGACCTTGTTCACTACACCGAATACCTGTTTTTCAACACCATAACCAGCTATCAGGTTGTTCTGAAGTTCAGAGGAACCATATAACTATTAAAGAAATTGTGGAGCATATTAAAGAGTAATTACCTCTAGTGGTGCTTTGTAATGTCGATGCATGTATCGGCGAAAGCTGCTCACGCTCTTTAGGAAACGCAGCTCTTTTACATGAATTATATTTCCATCTTTACCAACACACGGGTGCTTCGAAAAATAGTTATATGCCTCGTCCGCTGCAATAGAGTGACGCAATGGATTTGCAACAGATGATGCGACGTGATAAATAAAGAGATCGCTCTTGAAGGCATGTGCGGCCATAGCCACTATCATCGCATTTATAACCATATCCGCTGGAACTGTTAATCGTCAAACGAACAACATCAAATGTAAATTCTCAGCAGTTTATATATTTGGGCGCAACCACATGGGACAAAGTAGGGAAGTTTGATGCTGGAAGAAATTGAAGTGACTGACCACGTCTAAAATGAGTTCCGGCTCAGCTAAGAAGTATGAGATTTGCCCTTTTCCGTAACCTATTATAACAGTGTCCATAGTTCTGCATGAGAATCCGAAAAAGCACATGATCAATGTGAATAATGATATGATACTCATATTAATAGCATTATCCTGAAATATTTGTGTGTGCTAGCCCGATTCTAACAATAAAGGATGGATATTAATGAGCACTTGGTGCCTTCCATCCAGCCAGGGAAGGGCTCTGCCAAAGTACTTTCAATAATGGTCGGTCCGAGGATGACCACCGGAAGATCTCCCCTCAATTTTTGTATTAGCATTTCTCCCATAGCCTTGGTAAATGAGTATGTATTTGGCCACCCAAACATTCTTGCCCTGCCCAGATATCCATCATGAATGCATGAATCTAATACTTTTCATCTCACAATGAAATCGATGCAATTTAAATAGACGTCCGAAGGCTACTAACCTTTCTAAACCCAATTCTTTAAGGCGTTTCACTTTGCCGTCTTTTACAGAACTTGTGCTTCCAGTATGAGTAGTTGACGAGGCCTCTAGTGTGAGTTGTGTTTTCTCCAGTACACCGAATTCTGCTTCGATATCTAAGATCAGAGGTGGACTGCTTTCGTCCTCAGGTTCTTTACTGTCCATTGTAGTGTTCCCCCGATTCAGACGACTCTCTTTTATTCGTCCACTTTTACGTCCTACAACGTAAGCTTTTGTCCATTCCATAGATATGAGTCCAGACTCCAGAGACACAGCGATATTCACTCTTATGAAAAATATATTTATTTAGTTTCTTAAAATATGTAAATACGGTTTTTGTTAGACTACTCAATACTTGCCAAGATGTTGGGACACTACTATATACATGGTAAGTTTTCGATGGATGTTTTTTTATGATTCTAAATTAATAATATGTATAATTCCTTTAGTTTTAAGTTTTACATGGAAAATTTTTATAATCCAAATAAAAAAAATATATATTTCCTTACGTTAAATATGAATTTTCGAAATACTCCTTAAAAAGAAATATTAATAATAAAATTATTAATTAAATAAGAGTCATAAATAAAATATTCAATTTTAATATATATTAAACATATTTTAATATGATTTTATTATAGTTAAAAATATTTTAATAATATGTTATTAATTACGTGAAATTGGGTGTCTATGTAATTTTTATGATAGGTTACTAGTTTGAATTTCTTATTGGTTGTCTTGTTTTTTTAATCTCACAAAAAACTTTATTCCACAATTATTCTTCTTTTTATCCAATAATACATTACTATTGACTAATATTTTTTAGTTTGTGAATTACACAGTGAAAATTTTTAAGGTAATATATATATATATATATATATATATATATATATATATAATCTTATTTTTTAGTTTTATAAATAAAAAAAATTATATCGAAATGTGAAATTCTTCAAAACAAAAACAAAAAATTCTTTTTTATTTACATTAGTGTATCTATTTTAACTCTATAGGATTATATCTTTCTAAATACAAATATCTTAACTCTATAAAATCATATAACTCCCAATACAATTTTCTTTGTAAAATTTAGAAAAACATTTACATATCAATTGATTTCATTCCTCACAAGACGTAATAAAAAATCTGATATATATATATATATATATATATATAACATTTTTAATATATTTATTATCAATCAAATTAATATTCATTTATAATTAATATTTATTTTATGTATTTATTAATTAAATTTATATATGTTATTTTAAATTTTAAATAACTCTATATTATAAAGTACTTTTAAATGTAAAATACTTCTCAATTAAAAAACAGTCTAGATGTAAAGATACTTTTCAATACAAAAATTAGACTTAAAATAAAATTAAAATGTGGTATTACTTTTTAAATGTAAAATACTTTTCAATTAAAAAACAGTCTAGATGTAAAGATACTTTTCAATAAAAAATTAGACTTAAAATAAAATTAACATGTGGTATTGCTTTTCTAAATTAGAAAATATAGATCCAAAAATAAACGCAATTTTAATATTAATTTAAATTTACTTCTAATAAAAAATCAAATTAACATAAATAAAAATTTAATGAAATTGAAAATTATAGAAATGAAAATAGCCTAATATAATATCGTATTACAAATATATAACCTCTATAAAATTATTACATAATTAATAAAAAACCAATTTCTAAAATTACTGTATTTTAAAACCAAATATCATTTTATTTTTACCATCTAAATTTTCTACAATTAAAAAAAAAAATGAAATATACTTCCCAATTAAATCACCAAATTCATGTAAATTTATTCTGGTCTAAATATTTTTGTCCGTTCTTTAAGCCTTTCAGAAACCTTCTTTAAACTTTTCATAAACCTTTTTCATCTGATAGATAGGATCAAAATCTGTCCACTTACCAGTGGAGACGTGCAGGAGGATTTGAAGTTTACTGCATCGTTGCGCGAATTCCACAATATTCTGAGCTCCCTTGGTGTTGACATTCAGAGAAATATCATATCTACGTTGTGCGCAAAGGTGTTAGGCCTTGCATTCAAAATATAAATTCTTTCCTATAGCAAGGAGTAATCAGCTTGCCAAGAGGAAATATAAACGAACCTCTCATCAAACACGGTGCTCGCTGCAATATTTACAATGGAATCCAGATTTCTCCGGAGGTGCTCTCTGGTGCTCTCCGTATCAATTCCAAGATTATGATCCGTTGCAATGTCTCCAACCACAGGAACAACTTTTTCGAATACGAATCTTTCAAAGCTGTCTCCATGTTGTTCCCTCATTTCAAAACCTGTCATTCATAGCACAGAAATGACATCATTCGTAGGCAGAAGCATTCGCCAATTTATGAGTAGGAAGAGTACTCAGATTTCTTACTTCACTTTTGAATCGGATTTTGGCAGACTCAGCATTATCCGCCCTTAGCAAAACAAAAATGCGGCCAATCCCGGGCTGCGACCGTAATATTTTCTCGATGAAAACTACATATGTGAACAGCAGTTACATTCATTATCGTCGAAAGATATATTATAAAAGAATAAAAGTATTGTCTGAAATATTTAATACTTTTTCCGAGGAAACCGGTTGATCCAGTCACCAATATGTTCTTCTCATTGAGAAAGCCAAGAACATTTGACGCCATGGATCGATAAATCTGCAACTCGCACATAAAATATCAGAAACGACGCGTTGATGATAATATGTACGACATGTGACGTACACAATTATTATTGGAAGGCAATAAAGAATATGATACTTACGATCTGCACTCCAGTCACACAGCAAAGGAAGCACAATGGAATAAGGCGAAGCACGTAAGCATATAAAAAGACCGCAATAAGCTTCCGCTCAATCTGTGAAGATACAAACGTATTTATAACGGCTCAAGTAGCAGCTTTACCAAACCCGGCCCTCGAATTCCGATAATTCAGAAAGTTATCAATAAAGTAGGTAGGGATTTTTCAATTTTCAATAGTCAAGGGTGTCCTACTCACACCACTTTGTCAATTAGATACAACTACATTGTTATTTCGAAATTGACATCATTTCACAAGGTTAATCTAACTATTTTTATTTTTAAAGAATGTTTCATTAAAATCAATTAAATTATTAATTATTTATATATATTCAAATTAATTAAATTATAATGAATATATATTTTAGATAAATTAAAAATATGTATTTTTAAATAGATAGTATATATATTTAGAACTAATGGAATTAAATTATAACTACACCAAATGAATAAATATCATTATAATTCAACATGAATGTTTTTTTTTTTTCACAATGAAAAAGCAACCAACTTTAATTAAAATAAAGTTATTATATCAAGTTAAGTTCCTCTGCACTTTATCCTATAGTTGTGCAACAATGTTAAAAAGAGAAAAATAGACTATAGTACACTGAGACATACTCCCATTTGCTGACAAAAAATACAGAGCATACAAAGGTCTCGTACCTCACTCATATGACCATCTCACCAGAAAAATAAAATACCACTACATATGGCAGCGAATGACCCAGAGAGAGTGGCTCATAGTCTAGGCAGAAAAGCAAAAAAACATGATCGTCAACTTGGGACAAATCAGGCAACGGCACAGTCCATCGAGAAAAAATGAAGGATCATTAGCTTATGACAAAGTCCTGAACCAAACATTCGTAATGAAGATATCCAGGATGTGCCAAGGCCCCACGCTTTGAGAGTTTATGCATCGATGAATTATGCTCTCTAAAAATGTGGCGAAAGGATAAGGAGCGAAATCTAGCCCTCATTGAGCTAATATGTTCCAACCAGTGACCCAAAGTTGGAACATCAAAAGAGTAGGAACCGAATGCCTAGTCGATTGTCACTTTTGAGTCCCCAAAGATGACAATCTCTTCCACTACAAGCCATAATGCACAACAAAGAACTACCCAAAGGGCAAGCACCTCAACAGGCATATTAGTGTTAGAACCACTAGACCAAAAGAAGTGATAATGTTGTGAAGGGGAAAGGGAAATAATTGCTCCACAACCACATGCAACCCTCACAAAGGCACCATCAAAAAAATCCCTGGGGAAGTTATTCCTAATATGTTTGAAGGTCATGCTACTCTTGGATTTGTTTGGTATTAGGGGACCAAACTCTAAGAAATACCCAACAATTTTGAGTGAAGTATGCCTCAGATCCAGAACAACATTGTCAAAAATGCAAACATGTTGGCAGTGCCAAATCCCTCAGAAAAAATATTGAGCAATATATCTATATTGTCTATTGTGGATTGAGCAACTTTGGAGGCAAGAGAGGATAGAGACTTTGTCCACCGCACAGTTGATGTTGAGCATAGTAGTGATTTCCTCCCAAACAACGTGGGCAAAGGGGCATACTAGGAAGAGGTGTACAATGTTCTCCTCAACTGATCTACAAAGAGGGAAAACACCAGGTCCCAAGAATCCTCTTTTAAAAAGGTTGTCCCAAGTAAGGATGAGGTTGTGGAAAACTAGCTAAGTGAAGCATTTCAGCTTCATTGGAACCTCCCACTTCCACATCCAAGCCATCCAAATGGGGCAGGGGTCTAGTTGTAGCCTAACAGAGATATCTAAGTATACATCCTGGGTAGAAATTTTTCATCTCTCTGAGATACCTCCCAATTGTTCTTATCCTCTTTTTCAGTAAGAACAATTCTTGCTTGCTTCAGATGTGTATGGAAGCATTCCCATTCAAGGTCTAGGTTCGATTGTAGCTCCAACTCAGCCGCTTTCCTCCAATATGTTGTTGAAGATAATGGAGAATATCCTAGAATAGGTAGAGTTGGTTCACGTAACCTTAGGATAGGAATTAGTTTCTATTTCTTAGGATGTTGTTCTAACTTCCCTAAAACCATGTTTTCTATTTAATGTGTAATGTGGATGAACAATGTAGAGCGTTCTGCAGAGCCAGACTCTCCTGGTTCAGACTCTCTTTCGTAGAGCTGAACAGTGGGTTTTATTTTTATTAATACAAACATTACCATTTTTATCATGGTATCAGAGCGTCAGGGTTGAGGAACCTGTACGCTGGCTGGTGGGTGATCCTTTGAACCGAGATCATCACAGTTGTAAGGCGGATAACTGTGACGATTCCAAAATCGTCGCTGGTTATGAGTGTACCTTTGCGACGGGGGCACTCAAGCTCCTTCGTGCATGTTTTTTATTTTTTCATCACAATTCATCGTAGGAAAGACGTGTATAGCTGCGACGACATCACAGAAAAGATAGGCATATCTGCGACGATCGTGGAAGCCAATAACAAGGTTGTGGCTGCAAAGGGAAGCCAAGAACAAGGCTGTAGCTGTCAGAGAAGCTGCAGTGGGAAGCCAATAACAAGGTTGTAGCTTACAACAGAAGGTTGTCTAGAGGATGAGAAGGAAGCCACGGTGATCTACGCGTGTATCAAACAACATTGAAGATCAGTGATCTGTCTCTGTCACAGATCTGGGGTAAATTTAACATCTTTTACCTGTCGAATTTTTTTTTCTAAATCGCCAAGATGAATAACAATATTTTTGAAGCATGCATGAACAAGCATAATAAGCTCAATGGTTCCAATTATGCAAATTGGAAGTTCAAGATGCAGACTCTGCTAGAAGCGCAGAGTGCTTGGACGATTGTGAATGGGGATGAGCCGAGGCCCGCGACTGGATCAGCATCGGTCCCAGATTCGGAGAAACGAGAAAGTAGAGCAAGGAAAATGTTAAAGATGTCAGTGAAAGACTGCATTATACCGCACATCAGAGAAGGTAAGTCAGCTAATGAGATCTGGGGAATTCTGAAGGAACTATACGAAATAGGGAATTCAAATCTTCTTCTGTTCCTAAGAGTAAGATCCTATCCATAAAGATGGAGGAGAATGAAACAATTGCTTCATTCGTAGCAAGGATTAAGGATCTAAAAACCAAATTATCAGACATTGGTCATACAATGGACGATATAGATCTTCTCACCATTACAATGAATGGTGTCACTGATGACTATCAAATGTTCATCACTAGGATAAATGTCAAAGAAAATATCCCGCATTTTGAAGAGCTAACAGGTATACTGATTCGGGAAGAAGAGAGGAGATCGACTCTGAAGCCCCAGAGTGTCGATCTTGCATTGATGGCGAAGAAGAACTTCTACAAAGGGAAAGGGAGTCCAAAACAGCAAAACAGAGCAAGTTCACAGAAACGGCCAAATCTAACCCAAGGTATGCATCCGAATAAAAGCTACTCTGAAACTAAATGTTTTTATTGCGCAAAATTGGGTCATATTGCCAGGGAGTGTAGGAAAAAGAAATATCATGAAGAACAGCAGAAGCCAAAAAGACATGCAAGTCATCTCGCGAATGCTGATCAGGTGCAGAATTTAAGATTGTTCATGGCAGATCGTGATGAAAATGTTGATGCAGACATCGGGTATGTAGATTCAAGAGCGTCAACACACATGACAGGGAATAAGCACTGGCTGGAGGATTTTAAAGAGATCAACAAAGGCGCACATATTTACTTAGGTGATGACAAAAGTCATCAAATCAAAGGATGTGGGAAAGTTTCTGTCATTCTACCTGATGGTAATATCAAACAAATTTATAATGTAATGTATGTGCCTGGCATAACAAAGAACTTGATTTCTGTATCTATGATTACAGATCAAGATTTGAAAGTTGAATTTTTAAAATCTAACTGTTACATTAAAGATTTTCTAGATGGCATGAAGACAATTGCTACAGGAATCCGAATAGGAGGTCTGTACAAGTTGGATGTGAGACCTGCACCGGTTCGAGCATTGACAACAACGAGCTTGACTACAGAAGAGCTTTGGCATCAAAGATTCGGCCACATCAACTACAATGATTTGCTGTTACTACAGAGGAAGGAAATGGTAAGAGATCTTCCTATGCTAAAACAAGTACATAATGATTGTGATGCCTGTACTTTAGGAAAATGCATAGAGAAGAATTCCCTATTAGAGTAGAAAAGAAACAGAGGGATATACTGGAGTTAGTGCACACAGACCTTTGTGGTCCTATGCAGACAAAATCATTAGGAGGTGCACTGTATTCTCTACTATTTATTGATGACTGTACGAAGTTTTCTTGGGTTTATTTCTTAAGTAAGAAGAGTCATACATTCGAATACTTTAAGCAGTTTAAAAATATGATTGAAAGACAAACAGGGAAATAGATAAAAATCCTTCGTTCTGATCAAAGGGGAGAATACAGGAAAGATGAGCTTATTAGATATTGTAAAGATCATGGAATTTTGTAGTAGTTCACAGTACCCCATACTCGACAGCAGAATGGAGTGACAGAAAGAAAGAATAGAACTCTGGTGGAATGTGCTAGAAGTATGCTGAAAGGTAAGAATCTTTCGAATGGTTTTTGGGCTGAAGCAGTGAATACTGCAGTTTATTTGAAAAATAAGAGTCCTACAAAAAGTCTTGAGTCTAAAAATCCTTTTGAAGCATTATATGGATATAAGCCTGCAGTAAAACACTTGAGGATATTTGGATGTAAAGCATTTGCCCACATACCAAAGGAAGATAGAAGAAAATTAGACTCAAAAGCCATCAAATGTACTTTAATAGGGTATTGTTCGTCATATAAAGCATATAGATTATTTAATCCCTCTACTCACAAGATCTTTGTTAGTAGAGATGTTAAATTCCATGAGTAGGATAATGAAGAACCTGATGAGCACTATGATGGATGGGACATTCCGTACTTTGAGGAAGAAGAAGTAGAGAACAATCAGGGTCAACAGCAAACAAAGGCAGAGGATGAACACCAACAACAACAGCAATAGCAGCAACAGCAACAACAGGAAGAAAAAGTAAATGATGATCAAATAAGGTTTGAAACCACCACCCCACCACTCAAAAGATCAGGTAGGAAAGCTCAAATGCCTGCAAGATATAGGGAAAATGCTTTTATAACTAGTATTATGAATGCGGTTGAACCGTCTAGTTATAAAGAAGCAAATGAAAATAGTAAATGGAAAATAGCCATGGAACAAGAATATGATTCAATAATCAGAAATAACACTTGGGAATTGGTTGAACTTCCTAGAGGAAAATAGACCATAGGTTGTAAATGGTTATATAAACCGAAAATTAATGCAGATGGAACTATAGAAAAATGGAAAGCTAGGTTGGTTGAAAAGGGGTACACAGAAAAAGAAGGGATATATTATGAAGAAACCTTCACCCCTGTAGCTAAATTGAACACCATCAGAATGTTAATAACTTTAGCTACTAAGAAACATTGGATGATGCACCAACTAGATGTAAAGTCTTCATTTTTGAATGGGGAACTAAAAGAAGAGGTTTATCTAGAGCAACCAGAATGGTTTGTCCAGAAAGGAAAAGAACATTTATTCTGTAGATTGAAGAAAGCACTTTATGGACTAAAACAAGCTCCCAGGTCATGGTATGAGAAAATTGATTAATTTTTTCTACAAGCTGGCTATAATAGAAGCAAGAATGACCCTAATCTTTACACCATGAAAGATGAACAAGGGTGCATAGTGTTGGTTTCATTATATGTAGATGATTTGATAATTACAAGTGATGCTATATATCTAATTGATGAAATCAAGCAACAGATGTCATAGATGTTTGAGATGAAGCACCTTAGTGAACTCAGATACTGTTTAGGTCTTGAGATCTGGAGAGATTCAGGTCAAACATTTCTGTCTCAAGCAAAGTATGTCAAAGGCCTGTTAGAAAAGTTTAGAATGGATTAGTGTAAGCCTGCACCGGTACCATCACAGCAAAACATCAAATTGCAGTGTGAGGATGGCTCAAAAGTGGCAGATGCAACACTTTACAGACAACTGGTTGGGAGTTTGATCTACCTAACAACCACTAGACCTGATTTGGCTTATGCAGTCAGCGTGTTAAGCCAATTTATTTCTAAGCCACTCGAAAGCCATTGAAATGCAGCGAAGAATGTTTTGAGGTATCTACAAGGTACTGTAGATTATGGAATTATTTACACTGACTCTTCTGATGTTAGATTGGCAGGATTTGCAGATTCAGATTGGGTAGGAAATGTAGATGATCGCAGATCTATAACAGGTTATGCATTCAGTCTTGGATCCGGGGTGATCACATGGAGCAGCAAGACGCATAACACATTCTCCTTGTCCTCAGTAGAAGTAGAGTATCAAGCCATGTGTGCAGCAACGTGTGAGGTGGTTTGGTTGCGGAGACTTCTCCAGGATGTTGGGGAAGAACAGACAGTCGCAACAACAATCAGATGCGACAATCAAAGTTCAATCAAGCTGGCCAACAATCCGGTGTTTCACAAAAACACTAAACATATTGATACTCAATTCCATTTTGTCAGGGAGAAAGTGCAATCTAAAGAAATTCATCTGGAATATTGTAGTACATGTGATAATGTTGCGGACATTTTCACTAAGCCTCTTGGAAAAGTTAAGTTTCAAATGTTTAGGGAGATGTTAGGCATATATGTGAACCCATTCTCCATTAAGGAGGAGTGTTGAAGATAATGGAGAATATCCTAGAATAGGTAGAGTTGGTTCACATAACCTCAGGATAGGAATTAGTTTCTATTTCTTAGGATGTTGTTCTAACTTCCCTAAAACCATGTTTTCTATTTAATGTGTAATGTGGATAAACAATGTAGAACATTCTGTAGAGCCAGACTCTCCTGGTTCAGACTCTCTTTCATAGAGCTGACCAATGGGTTTTATTTTTATTAATACAAACATTACCATTTTTATCATATGTAGAAGGAAATACCTCATTGAAAGCAATCCCAATGTGTGATAGCAACTTAATATTTCAGCTATGTAGATGTTGGATAAAGGGCAATGAGAGGGAGTGGCACCCCTCTAAACCAACCATAGCGTCTAGGCCAATCAGTGTTTTGTTGCCCCTTCCAGCTACCCATCTGAGATTGTTGCAAAGCCAAGGTTGAAATTTCATCATGTTGTGCCAAACAAAGGAGGCCTTACTCTTCACTGGAGCACCAATGCTGACCCAATCCTCCAATTGGGCATTGTCGAGATATTTATCTCTAATTATGTTTTGGCAAATGCCCCGGCCCACCAAGGCCCTCCAAAGGTTTGATGCAAGCATGACACAAATAAAGACATGTGTCGTTAGCCCTCCAAAGGTTTGATGTGAGCATGGCACAAATAAAGACATATGTCTTTGATACCTCATCCACCTGATTCAAGAAGTTTGCAGATGTTAACCAACTAAAATAAATATATTTTCATCTTATCTCCAAAAATAAAATTAACCATAATAGAGTTGATATATATATATATATATATGATATATGATAACCATAAAAAGAAACAAAATAATTGCATCCAATAATTTCTTCATTCTATCATTTTTGAATTTATTTATTTATTTTATTTAAACTTAAATAAGAATTGGTTGAAGTTAATAATTTGAATTATATAATTTGAAAATTTTAATTATTCAAATAAATTAAATTTATTTATATATTAAATACACAAATCACAATGAACCCAAATTCCAAACAAAACATCAATGAATTCGACTACGCCACGTTAAATATCTAATACATATCAAAATATTTATACTCTTTGTTTGTTTGTGAAAACTAATGAATAACTAATGAATTGAAAGATGTTGGTTGTCTTTATGTGTGCATTGTTAATTTTCTCACATGTTTTACTCTAATTTTGCTAAGTAATATGATCTGATCTGAGGGAGTGTCCCAAGTGTTATAAGTTTACCGTTTGCTCAAAATAAAAGAAAGCACGTCACGTGTTATAATCTATAACGCGTATAAACTTATCACGTGTCCGACTTACCAAGTGTCCGCCTCACAACCCACTAAAAAAAATGTCTTCTAATTGCACGCAGTTTCCCGACAGGTGAGGCCACGCTTACAGCGCCGTAATGCAGTTCCCGTCAAACCACTGTCCCCGGGCAGCGATGAAGTTCAGATAAAGTTTGTGCGTGGAGAAAATGAGGGGTAAAATAAATGAGGCTGGGATAAATCTTATTTCAATTTTAAAAATTGTTTTGAATTATATTTTTGATGGTGGAAATAAAATTAGTATCATAAAAATATTGAGACATCTAAAATTTTAATTTCCACTAGATTTTATCATAATCATATTAAAATTTCTATTATTTTAACAAGAAAACATACTAAAACAAAATAAACTCTTCTCAATGAACAATGCCGTATAAGTTCCCTGCCACTTAATTTAATAAAATATTTTAATATCATAATGTGTTGTATGTACTTCAAACAATAATAAAATTGTAAAATAAGTTATATGAATATTTGTTTAATTTTTCTATTAATTTTTTTAATATAATTAAATATTTTTTTGGTAAATATATATATATATATATTGAAGAGAATGATAAAAAGTTAATAATTATTTATTTAATATTGAATGATGACAATTTTTTTATGTAATGCTTATATTATAGTACACTGCATGTCATTAGAGTATAGATTGAAATAATGAAAGTTGTACAAATTGTACAAATGTTAATTTTAGATATTTTTTAAATTATTTTTTTTGTAAATTAAAAAATAAAACCCATAAAAATGATATATTCAATACTTTACACCAATAAAAATTGAAATTTTTATAATTACAAATTATTTGCATTTATGATACATAGTAATTAATATATAATGTTATTTTTCAAATTATTTATATTTATGGTACATATTAATTAATAATAAAATACAAAAAAGTCAATTCTTGTCATCATTACACAATAAAAAAAAAACATTCCAAAAAAAACAAAACTTCTGGCTAAAAATTCACGAAGTGTCCCCACTCAATCCCAATGGAACCATTTCCTTTTTTGTTTTGGTTTTTATAAAACAGTGATTTGGTTTTCTCGACAGAATTGAGTTATAGATTGAATGCTATTTAAGTGAAGACCAACCAGTACAGTTGTATTCATAACCGTAACCAGAGATTTACTGTTGCCTTCGACCCTACGGCAAAAGTTGGTCTTTTTTACTGCTTACAAAACTGGGATGCTGCATGGAGGACATATTATCGGGTGCTTTAGCGTGTCGAGTGAGGAAAGGTTTAAAGAAGGTATACTCGAAAGTTTGAGATGCCACTATACGCAACTGTTAAAAGACAAGTGACTTCTAGAGTATAGACTAGACCAACCTAGCGTGTAGCCAGGAGTTACTTTACCAAAATATTGTGGAAATATATTCCATTCTTATCATCTTTCACTTTCTATTAAAATGACTGCAGGGAATGAAAAGACTAATGACTTCCAGAGAATACACTAGGCCAACCACGTGCAGCGAGGAGTCACTTTACCAAATATTGTGGAAATATATTCCATTGTTATCATCTTTCACTTTCCATTAAAATGACCGCAAGGATGAAAATCTGACTTTCTACATAAAATGACAGCAGGGTAAGAAAAATAAGGCACTCTCGAAGTACTTTTCCACTATTTCGTGATGAGGAGTCACATAATACTGAATATAAAGCTTGAAAAACATTGCATCATTATGAACGTTCGCTATTTTAAAAGGACTAAATGGAGAAGCGATTACAACTCTCAAAGTTTCAAGTAATGTTTGATACTCTAATTATGTAGTCATATGAAAATGAAAAGAGTTGTTAGAGGAAGAATTTCAAAATGATTAATAGAAAGAAAGTGGAGAGACAAAAATAATTGTAATTAAATAGGTTTGTTTTTAAATAATTAATTGAAAAGAAATAAATGAAATTATATATATATATATATATATTATCTTCAGGGTAATAATAAAATTGAGAACTGTAACATATTTTTGATAGTATAAATTGTTGAAAAGGCAAAGAAGATAAAATGAAAATTCACACATAAAACACATGAGTTGTGACTCTTTTATTGATCACACAAAATTTGATTCTTACAATGAACTCGGTGAAGGGTATTTAATGTTTTCAACTAGCGACTCGCTTAAATTATCTTGATATACAACCACACACTAAAATTCGTCTATCATTTATCTCGACTTGACTCAACACTCTAGAACAAAACACTCAACCCTTAGTTAACTCACTCTCTAAGTTTAGCCTACTCCTCATGCGGGCGTAATTAGCTTCTTTTAACACTTCCCCTTAATTACGACTGCTAAACTAAGACATGACTCATGAAAACTCAAACATGCATGTTGGTCTATGTCTCAGCTAGGCTTACAACACCCAAGTTTCTTCTATGAAACTCAAACACATATTTTGTTAATGACTTAGTAAATATATCAGTCAATTAATCACTAGATTTACAAGGCTTCAAGTGAACTTTTCCATTGCTCACAAGTTTTCTAATAAAGTGATATCTAGTATCAATATGCTTACCCTTTTGATGAAACACACTATTCTTGGATAATGCAATCGCCGAGTTGTTGTCACAATATATTGATGTTGATCCTTGTTGTTTATGCTTGAGTCCATCAAATACTCTTATTAACCCGACTGCTTGACATGCTGCTACTGATGTTGTTGCTCCATATTCTGCTTCTGCTAACGAAAGTGTCACAATGGGTTGCTTCTTAAATGCCCATGAAATCACACCTGAACCAAGATGGAACACAAAACCAGAAGTGGTCTTCCTATCATCCAAACTTCCTGCAAAATCACTATTTGTGTATCCAATCAAATCCTTCTTTTATGTGCTTGCATACATTATGCCACAATCTATATTTCCTGCTATGTATCTCAAAATTATTTTTCCTACACTCCAATGCGTGTATTTTGGAGTCTCCATAAATATGGAAATCAAACTCAGTCCTTGCATGTTATCTGGTCTTGTAGCTGTGAGATACATGAAGCTACCAACCAAGCTTTTGAATAGAGTTGGATTGACATCTGATCCTACATCATCCTTGCTTAACTTTGTACCTATTGCAACAGGTGTAGGGACATGTTTGCAATATTACATCCTGAATCTTTTCAACAAATCTTTGGCATATTTATTTTGACAAATAAAAATTCTTTTTTTAGATTGCTCAACTTCTATGCCAAGAAAATATTTCATGAGACCAAGATCTGTCATCTCAAATTCTTTCATCATGGCTGCTTTAAATTCAACTAACTCAAAATCACCTGTAAAAATCATGTTATCAACATATAAGAAAATAATCGAAATCTGTCCATGTTCATTTATCTTTATGTACAAGGTAGGCCCAATGTTGTTTCTGCAAAATCCATTCTTAATCATGTAACTGCCAATTCTATTATACCAAGCTCTAGGCGCTTGCTTCAGTCTATACAGCGCTTTCTTCAACCTCTAAACTTTCTCTTCGTTACCTTCAACTTCATATCCTGGAGGGTATTGCACCTAAATTTCTTCTTCTAGAATTCCATTCAAGAAGGTTGATTTCACATCCATCTGATATATTTTCCACTTGTTCTGAGATGTTGTGGCTAGAACTTCTCTTACAGTATCCAATTTGGCTACCAAAGAAACCAAAGTCTATTCCTGGTTGCTACGAGAATCCTTTTGCTACAAGTTTTGCTTTAAATCTATCAATTTCAACTTTCTCGTTCAACTTTGTCTTGTACACCCACTTCACACCAATGAGATCACTGTCCTTTGTTAAATCAACCAAATCCCATGTATCATTCTTCTCAATAGCTTCAATTTCTTCATCCATGGCTTGCACCCAATTTTCATCTTTGATTGCCTCTTCAAATGAAGAAGGGTGGAATGACAACAATGCAAAATTTGAAATAACATCCAAATCATCATAAATATCTTTCAGACTTCTCATCTTTCTCTTACCATTTCTTGATTCGTCACCTGATTAACTATTGGGAGAATCTCGATCTGTTGATCTGCTTGAGGATCCATGCTACTTAGAAAATCTTGGAGTCATTTTTGGTGTGTCTCTGTTTGGTGTCTTCACGTGTGATTCTTGCTGCTCCTTTTCTGCTACATCATCTTCTTCCCTCAATGGCACTTTTGCATCAACTGTATTGTCTATACTACCATTCCATGACTCTTGTTCTTTGAACACAAAATCTCTGCTAATTATGGTCTTTTTGGTGACAGGGTTATACAATTTGTAAGCTTTTGATTACTCACTATAACCAGTAAATATGCATTTTTCACTTTTATCATCCAATTTGCCTCTTCGCTCTTTAGGCACATGTGCATAAGCTACACATCCAAATACTCTGAGATGAGTTACATTGCAAGATATACCTGACCATGCTTCTTCTGGTACTATGTTCATCACACTCTTTGTAGGAGATCTGTTGATCACATAAATAACACATGCAATTGCTTCTGGCCAATACTCATTAGACAAGTTTCTTCCTTTCAACATGCTTCTTACCATGTTCATAATTGTCCTATTCTTTCCTCTACTACACCATTCTGCTGCGGTGTTTACCTGGTTGTAAATTGTCTTCTGATTCCATGTTGTTTGCAGTAATCATGGAATTCCTTTGAGCCATATTCTCCACCATGATCTGATCTCAATACCTCGATCTGTCGATCACTTTGGTTTTCTACTAAGGCTTTGAATTCCTTGAATTTTGCAAAAGTTTCAGACTTCTGCTTCAAGAAGTAAACCCAAGTCTTTCTACTATAATCATCAATGAAAGTGAGGAAGTAACAACTTCCACCAATCGACTGTGTCCTCATAGTTCCACACAGGTATGTATGAACTAGCTCAAGAGGTTGCTTTTCTTTGTATGCAACTCCCTTTGGAAAACTTTCATAGTGTTTCTTTACCAAGATGCAACACTCAAAATTACTAGTGGGTTTTTTGATGAGAGGTAATCCTCTAACCATCTTTTTCTGCTGCCACAATTTTAAACCAAAAAAGTGAAAGTGTCCAAATTGAAAGTGTCATAACCAATAATCATTAGAACATGCAATTGTAAAAGAACTAACCTGGTCACTATAATTCATAATTAGAGGAAAGAATATGCTCCTCGTCATCTGCACCTTCGCTATTATCTGCTTACTTGGAGGTTTGTCATATATAACACATTCTTGACCTCGAAAGATAACTCTGTATCCTTTCTGTGTCAATTGGCCAACACTTATCAAATTATGTTTGAGACTGGGAACATAATATACCTCTGAGATCATCTTCGGCTCCCCCTGCTTGGTCAGAGTGTTGACCACTCTTTACCATCTACTTCCACAATCTTGTCAGTCCCCAACTTTACCTCTGTTTTCACAGGTTGATTGAAATTTTAAACCAAATCCTTGTTTCCTATCATGTGGTCATTGCAACCACTGTCTAACAACCACACACTAGCAAAAGGTTCATGCATGGTATGGAAAGATAGGAACATGGAGTTAGTACTCTCTCTAGTGACAATAGTTCTCTCGTTCCCTTGATCAACTATCTTCTTCCTGCAATGATGAGCGTAGTGACCAAATTTATTGTAATAATAACATCTCACCTTTGATTATTGTTGAAGCTTCTTTAGTTGCTTCCACTTTCATCTTCATGCTCTTCTCGGCTATCTCTCTCACCACCATATCTTCCACTTCGTTCTTTGCCTCTCGATCTACTTCTTCCTCGACCTCCATCTCTTGAAATAGAAACCTGACTTTTGAAAGAAATATCTAAAGTGGAATCCTTATTTTTGTCTATCCTTGCCTCATGCGATACACGTGATCCCATCAACTCATCAACTGTTAATGATGCCAAATCCTTGGCTTCTTCTATGGATGCTACCACAACATCAAATATGGTAGACAAATATCTGAGGACCTTCTCAACCACTGTTTGATATTTAATATCTTCATCATAAATATTTAACTGATTTATGACAGTTATGACCCGATTCATGAAAGAATCGATGTCCTTCGCCTCCTTCATCTGTAGACTTTCAAAATCTCTCCTAGTATTCTGCAACTTAACAATATTGACTTTGGCCATACTTGTATAGTTTGTCGCCAAAGTATGTCATGCTTCCTTTGCTGAAGACGTAATCATAATCTTCTGGAACATTGCTCAGTCCACTCCTTACTGGATAAGCTGCAACGCTTGTGCATTCTTATTTTTGTCTGTCTTCCATTGTTCCCTTTTTGCATTAGTGAGAGCTCGTTCTTCTACTTTATTCTTAGGTTCTGAAAACCCAAACTGGACATAATCCCAAACATCATGAGCTTGCAAAGCGGTCACCATCTTAATGGCCCACACATCATAATCTTTCTCAGTAAACGGTGGAAATTGAAACTGGAAATTTGAGAAAACCATCTTCTTCAAAACTTCTCTTGAGAAACATTAAATTTCTTCTTTTATAAATTTCGCGAAACTCCTTAAAAAACTTCCTTCTATAAACCGACTATATTTTCATTTATATAAAAACACTTTTATAATAAAACTCTTTTTTTTATATAAAAAAATATTTTAAAGAAAAATTATATATATAAAAAAAAACCTTTATAATAAACTCTTTAAAAAATACGCTTTTTAAAAAATCCTTTCAAAACAAATATTACAAGGTCACCCATAAAACTTTGAAAACCTTATGAAATGATACGTGTTTTTTATGAGTTTAAAAAAAAAAAAAAAAACCTACATGACTTTCAAAACCATGTGAATCTGCCTTCTCAACCCAAAAGCGTGGACTCCACTCAATGCTCTTAATGCTCACGGCAACAATCTTTTTAAAATTTGCCTTCGCACTCCTGAAGCATAAAACCTGCGCAATTAACCTGAATTTCTCTATAAAAAAATCCTTTCAAAACAAATAATACAAGGTCACCCATATGACTGTTGTGAAAAACTTATGAAGTCGTACGTGTTTTTTTTATGAGTTTCGAAAAAATAAAAATAAAAACTACGTGACTTTGAAAACCATGTGAAGCTGCCAAGCGTTGACTCCACTCAATGCTCTTATTGCTCACGGTTTAAAATTTGCCTTGGTAACTCCGGAAGCATAAAACCTGCGCAATTACCCTGAATTTTTTCGGAATCGTAGTTAAACGAAAATGGGCAATTTTATGTATTAATAAAGTGTGAAATTTGCACGGTTTTTAACCGTTTGACAAATTTGTAATGTATTTTTTTTTAGTTTTTGATTTTTTTTTAGCTCTTTTTTCACTAGTTTTGCAAGGACCACTATCTTATGATCTTTCCTTAGCTCTGATACCAATTTGTTATCTTATGATACTTTCTTAGCTCTGGTACCAATTTGTTGGAAGGGTAGATAAGCTAAAACACAAATTCACACAAAACTTGATTCTTACAATGAACTCGGTGAAAGGTATTTAACTTTTTCGATTAGCGACTCGTCTAAATTATCTTGACATGCAACCACACACTAAAAGTGGTTTATCACTTAACTCGAGTTGACTAACACTTAGTTAACTGACTCTCTAAGCTTAGCGAACTCCTCAGGCGGGAGTAATTAGCGTATTTTAACATAAATTAAAATAAAAATTAATTTTAAAAAAAATGTATATTAACTTAAAATTTATTAATTTTAATTTTAATAAAAAAATTAATAAATAGTATAAATTTGTCAGTGTTAAATTACAATAATATTTTTAAATAATGTACAATATATGTTTTTTATAAATGTTCATATCTCAATTTGATAAAAAAATTAATTTGATACAGTTTGAATGGGCCTAATCGTTAAGAGCATGTGTTTCTTTCTAAGAGGTCACATGTTTAAAACCAAAGGGGGTAGAGTATGTATGCATTTGTAGATTTAACAGTGAAATTATTTTCTGGTGGTTCCCTTGTCCCACAAACAAAGGGATCTCATACACTAATTTGGTGTATGGATTGGTTGTGACCTTAAAATTGGATAATCATAATAATATATCTATATGGGTGGGTCCCTTGTCCCACAAACTAGAGGCTTTCATACACCAATTTTGGTGTTTGGCTTGGCCGTGACCTTTAAATTGGATAATAATGATAATATATCTATATGGATGTTTAATCAAGTATATTGTAAGAATTTAAATTTGGTAGAATACTTTTAGTAGTATTCACAAATCAAAAGTTGAAATTCATTTTAAAAGTAGTTATGACATTTCTTCTCTTTTAATTAAATTACCTAAAAAAATCATATGAACGAGTTTCATATGAAATGAGTTATGTTTTTTTTGGACATATGGTATTGAGAAGTCATGGTATTATCAATGTATAGGTTAATAATCTCCATGATAAAGTTGGGTGAATCTCTATAATTAATAATAATAATAATAACCTAAAATAAATTATAATTTAGTGAATTTATATGATTTTTTAAAACTTTGAAAATGTGAAATGTATCATAAAGTAAGTGTTTTGATAGTTTTAATAAATTGATGTTTATCTATATTTATTAACTATTTAATTTATATAACAATGTTAATATATAAACAAATTTTATCAATAATAAATGTTAGTTTAGTGAGGATAATGACCAAAAATCATTACATAAAATTATTTTTCAAATAATAATTATTTAAAAATAAGAAAATTGTTTTTTAGAAAAATTAAAATAAATTATCAATCATCTTTAAACATTAATTTAAATATTTATAAATAATTTAGAAAAAAATATAATTTAATAATAATAATTCATAATCTAACTATTAAAAAAATTAAAAATTTAAAAAAATTATATATATATATATATATATGATATGATTTTAAAGGTAATATAAATTAAAAATTTAATATATATATATATATATATATATATATATATATGATATGATTTTAAAGGTAATATATTTTATAAAATTTAAGTTAAGAAATATTTTAAATTATAATATATTATTATAATAATTTAAAAATTATAATATAAAATATATATGAGCAAAAATATTGGAAATTAATTTAATTTTTTTTAAATTAAATTTTATTTATTTATTTATTATTATTATTATTATTATTAAAAAATAATTATCATATTAATTTAAAAAATAATGGTTAATTACACTACATTATAACAAATAATTGGATAAATTCCTTTGCACCATTTAACGAAACCAAATCCCAAATGTTCAAAGAGTGAAGATGATTCCAACTTGCTTGTTTAATTAAAATAATTAGCACTCTGATATGGCAAAAGCATCCAAGACGTCAGAACTTGGTAGGTTAGTTTGGCTCCCACTAACTAAAGCATTGGTGTAATGTGAATGAAGAGGTGTGTGTTATCCTTTTTCCTAATTACTTTTATAATATTTTAAATTTTATATTAATTCGTTCATTTAAAAGTTGTTAAATAATAATAATAATAATTATTATTATTTTTATTTTTTAAAAATGTTGTTAATTCTATTATAAATTTATAATATTATTTTTAATAAAATTAGTGGAATTTTGAATTATATAAATTAAACTTTTAATAGATATTTTTATTATATATTTTATGATTAATTTATTAATAATTAAATTTATGATTAAACAAAAAAAAATATTTCCTTTTTTTTAAGCTCTTTTTTTATTATTTTAACTTTTATATTATTATTTTCTTTACAATATCTATATCTTAATTTTGTTAAAGATCTATGTAGAATTGAGCTTTAATAATGAAATAAAGATAGTGATCACTAATTCAAGGAGAAAAATAATAGAAAAATCTCACAAATAAGATAAATAATACTTATCTAAATGACAAAAGAAAACTATGTGAGACTCCTAGTAAGAACAACATAAGAATATGCTGAGAAATAACCATCTGATACCTCCCAGACAAACTTGGGATACTAATTTGTAGGAACTTCCCTTCAATACACTAGTCAATAGTAGAATAGTTATATACATATGACTAATAATGAAAAGAAAATGAAATAACCAAATGTTTGTGATTGATATTAGTTAGTAAAAAACAAGGAGTTTGTGGATGGTCAAGAAGAGTTAGAATTGTAGTTCTCCTTTATTCATCTTTCTAAAGTGTGTGTTGTGGTTCCTTCATCCAAGAAAGTGATTGTGCAAAATTCCTTTGTTTCGGTATCATTAGATTTCTTCAAAATACCAACCCAATATCATTCTAAGTGATATAAAGATTAATCCACCTATACTTTCTACTTTTACATGTCGAACATGATATATTGTTTTCTTTCATGTGGCTTTCCTCAGATAAGTAGCTCACATCATTAGGAAACTAATTTTTTTCTTTCAAAAATTGAATTATTAAATTTTTCTAGTACAGGAACTTAGTCTTTGCATTGTTATTCACCACGACCAAAATCAAATTTAATGCCATTGAGTTTCATGGAATTTGAAATGATTTTAGACCAATTTGTTGTTTGAACTCCGTTATCAAGGAACTCGTGTGATGTGTAGATTGTGAAAAACGTTGCCTATTTTGTAGAGTTATTTCCTCTTAATTATGATAGTTGTGAAGGATCTAGCTTTAATATGTCCCTTCAATGATAAAGAATTATGCCAAGTTTTCAGTTTCATCCAACTAAAGCCATGATATACATTTTGGTAAAACATTTATGATGGATTTCTTTGATCTTATTTCAATGATATTGTTCCTTATCCATAGTCACTCTTCAAATGGATTTTGAAATGATTTATATTTATTCATATCATAAGTTTGCAATACAAAATCATCATGATTTTAGGTTGTAGTGTTTTCAAATTGTCGTGTATTTTTAGCTTACTTTATGATGGATATACTAAAAATATTTATTGTGCATATTCATTGAATATCTTATTTAATTTTGAAATCAATGAGTACATGCATTTGGTACATTCAATAATCCTACAAACAAATAATAAAATTTATGATGATCAAAGGTTATGCTAAGGGGGAGGGTGCATAAATTTGAGAGAAATTTCACGATTTCATGAATTTTCATATTCAGTTAATCATATTCCAATGAATCATACCCACATGCATCATGTCAACAAATAAAACGATGCATTATAAAGATAACATCATGTGAATGACACATCAAGAATCCATCACATCTCAAAGAGGAAGAATCTTTTACATGGAAACCATATAGGAGAAAACCACAAGTTCTTCTTCTCATATGCTTTAATTCATTACATAGATATGCAAGCTCCAACCTACTGGAGGCACTGTTTATAGCCTAAAATGGCCTCCTCAACATTTGGGAAATCACCCGGTCAAAGCCCCAAATTAGACTCATTTTTGCTGCGGGTGGTGACTCCAACACGTTTTAAATTGGGTCGAGTTACTCGTATGGAAGGTTCTCCAATTGATGGAGACTTAAGGACTTAAGGATATATAAACTAAAAGAGAAATATAGCAAAGAAGACAATGATTTTAAGTAAAGACAAGAAAGTAAACTAAATAAATTATAATTAAAATATATCATTTAATATATAACTTGAGTGCAATTGCAAATGAGAAATGAAATATGTTTCAATAACTAGAGATACGAATCTCTTTTTTAAATCGTTTAATTAACAAAAATTATAAATGATAAACACTTAAATTAAATAATTAATTGAGTTGTTATCTTAACAACATCAAATATGATCTCAGATAATTATGTTTACAAATGAAAATGAAATAATACAAAGGTGAATTATTAAATCATTCACTCATAAACACAAATAAACTTAGTTCATTCCAATAAAAAATATTGACAAGAAAAAATGAATAATAATACCAATTCTTCTTTGCTTATATGAGACATGGAATCAAAAGTGGTTCAACTTGTATTAGAAAATATGGTTGTACAAAAGTGCAATATGCCCTTTTCCTTCAAAACTTCAAAAACGTTAGTCTTTGGCACGAGATTAGTTTAAACAATTAAAAAAAATTGGATAATAGTTACATTCTCAATATTTTCTCAACTAAAGAAAAAACAAATTGGAATATAATAGGTATTTTGTTACAACTTTAAATGACATCTTCAACTAGAAAGGACAATTGTTGATGCAGAGCTAGTGGGTGCTTTTCATTGCTGATATACTTCTAGAAGATGTTCCAACTTAGAAGGATTGTGAGGTGTAATGCTCACTTGAGAACTAAATGAACTTTGTTACTTGAAGGTGACCATGTGGTTTTATGAGGAATTCCTAGGTAAACTCAAAATTTACTTTTGAAATTTTTTCAATTCACAAAAATATGCTCTATCATTTTTACATTTTTCTTGTAATTTTCTACTTTTGGGAGAGTCTCCTCTGAATCACTTGCTAATTTTTTGTCTTATTTAAGTGATTGAATGATATATTGAATAACATAATTAGAAATGATTTCGACATATTTTACTAATTATTTGATTGGGAATATATTATTCTTCCCAACATGAAGAACCTTAAACTTTTGCATTTCATTAATCTTGGGAAAGTTTGGAAAGAAACTTTTAGGATCTTCTTTCCATTGCAAAGGCGCATTGTTGTGCTTGATGTCATCATACTGGATTTCAATAACATCATCAAGAAAATAATTGCCCAGTTTCTTTGAGCCTGAATTGTGCTTAATTTGTTGTAGAGAAGTTGTTTCTCAAGTTGAAATTGTTGATTTAACTCATGAGCTTCATGCTTAAACTTAACAAGATCTAAAGCATTCGCATCAAAATTCTTTATATTCTTTTCTAATTCACCTATCTTTTCATCCCTCTACTTGATTTATGACTCATATTGGCCTCTAACCAAAGAAACTTGAGCTTGCATTTGGGCCTGAGCTTATGAGGAATGTTGTTCTAGTTGTTGTATTCTCTCATTTTTCTGTTTGATAAATTCTTCAACTTTCATCGCTTTGTCTATACTAGAAGAAGCGTAAGCCCTTGCATATTGAGTCAATTCTTCAAGTTCCTTTTTAGGTGGTTTTTATCTCCCTTCCTAGACTATCTCCAAGGAGGGTAATGGTAAAGTAGTAATTGTTGTTGAGACATGTGTCTCAACGACCTTCCTTTTCTTCTTGTTTTTTAAGAATCTCCTTGTGCTTTGGGTTGTAGAATAACTTTATCGGTGGTATTTATTCAATGATAAACTCAATAATAACATTTGGATATGTTAGAATCATCTCCACACTAGGCTGACATCTTATAGGAGTTTTAGAAATAACAACTGATTTTGTAAGAGAAACCTTTGAGGTATTAGTGGAGACATCAACTTATTGTTGTCCATGTCACGCGGAGCAATTGTTCCTTCAAGTCAGAGCAGGAAATCCACTCTTACATTTAATTATCAATCAAGGTAGGCTTAATTTTTACAATACTATCGCGCAAATTCGATGTTAAGGAAAATTATGAGTAGTATAAAATAATCTCAACCAAATTCGTTGCACACTCACTCTCAGGAATCATCAAAGTTGTTACACACTCCCCAAAAATTCAATGAGAGGAAATATTATAGAATAAGCTACTCTATCACTCAACCACTCTCACAACACTTTTGAAAATGATCACTCATTCATTCCACACACATAAAAGAAATTCCAATCCAAACAATAGCAACAAAGAAAATAATTCATTTTCACACTAATATCAGGGACTAGTCAATGACTTAAGCTGGCATACATCCAAAACTTACTGCAATGAATTAAATTACACACAAAATTAATTGTAACGGTAGCAATAACATCAATCACATAACTGAGAAGAATTTATGCAATTAAGTATTTCACTCTAACTCACCAATGATCTTTGCTAAGAAGGAGGGCCCTTCCTCCTTAGTAGGGGATAACGCACTAAAAAGTGCATGAGCTACCTAGAGGAAATTATTGAACCACAAAGTTGAGATTTTGCATTAATAAAACTATCAATATTACAAATGTTTGGTGTTTCACCCCTTCCAATCGTATTATTTGATCTTCATTCTTAGCTAGCTAGACCTCGCGGGAAAACACTATTCTCTTTTACAGTTCTTAATTACAACAAGACAACCATCATGAGAATCTTTTGATTCTCATGTGATCTTAAAATTAAATGATATCTTAATAGTTTACACAAAAATTCCCATGAAAGCGGTGAAAGTATAATAATTTCCTTTCATTAAAAATAAAGTTACAAAAGATCTCACCCATATGACCTATATGCTCTACAAATAGCTTTGAGTAATGAGTTGTTTCCTTTGATTTTGACACAATGTTAGATATGGTGTGATTAGGAAATGAAACACGTGCTTAAATAAATTATCTGTGTAATAACAACAACTAATAGATATTTTAATTTAAATTGGTAGAGGAATCGAAATGTAATCTTATAACAACAAGATTCTATATACCATTCAAATACGAAAAAACTCATAGCTTATTTTTATGATAAATGGTAGCTCGAGACAGTAATTCTAATGTCAAATTTTAAGTAGAATTGGAATATGAAAGTCGCAAGTGAAAAATGACATACTTATGTAAATGAGGGTTGTTACACTAATAAGATATGGTCCTATTTGTCAAAAAAGAGTAAAATAAATAGGAAAATAAGTAGGAAAAATATGACAATATTGTGACCCAAGATATTTCCCCAGCTTAAGCTTTTGCATGTCCTCATGCTGACTCAGGTCACTGATCCCTAACATGCTGAGAGTGAAGTTGTGTGAGTATGTAGGTTCCTGCCATGTCTTCACCTCTCACCCTGTATCCTCGAGGAGTGACCAACTCTGCCTCCTAAAGGTTATCAGTAATATTGTATGGATGTTGATACAAATAGGTGGGAAACCAAACAAGAGGGAACTTAAATCTCTGTCATATCCAACCTACACCACTCCTCTTAATACAATGAACATACTTATGAACTCTGGAAAGTGCTTTCTCATAATTATGATAGCAGTAGGGATCCTCCTCCTTCAATTCTTTTCGGGACAAATCCAATCTCAACTTGCTTCCCTCCAAGGCACCTATTCTCACCCCTTGTATATTTCTCTGAAATATCCGTAGAACTGATTCTCAATGATCCATTAGCAGTGTCTTAGTGGTCGAAAATTGCCATATTTTATTGTATTTATGTGTAACAGTTTCAGCTGACCCAGGTTCTCCTCTAATGCATAGTTTTACTCGTCCCTCATTGGTTATTACAATATCATAGGAAACGTCCACCCTATATGGTTTTTCATAAAAGAAACAAAGGCCCTGAGTTGTACATCTCCCACAAAGGGTGTCAAATTAATTGATTTATTTCAAAAACAAGGGAGCTCATGCAGGTAAAATGCACATATCAAATGGTGTTATGATAAATCAACACTTAGGAAGGTTTTCAAGAAGTCTTATATCTACCCTGTTTTATATGGTCACTTTTCCTTAAGGGTTTTTAGTTAGAAGAGGTAATGTTTCTCTTGTAAATATAAATGGTAAGAAGGAGAAGGAATCATACCACACAATAAACCATTAATGAGCTCGCAGATGAGCTCCTTTTCTTTCTATAACAACTAAACTTCTTCTTGCAACCCCTTCACCTATTTTATTGCTTGATTCCTCTCCTTCTGAATTTTTACAAAATCTTCAAGTGTTAGTTATCAACCCACTACCTCTTAAGCTTGTTGACCATTTCCTCATGTTGCTTGAGGAAGATGACTTCATCTTTAGGAAAGAGCACTAATTTTCTCGTTTCTTGGCTACCCTCATTAAATCTTCATATTTAAAGTAAATTGTTTCAGATGTTGCTTCAACATCCTCTTTCTAATCCCCCTTCTCGTCTTGATGCTCTATCTCAATTGTTGGTTCTTGTGTAATAGAAACATCGTCGATAGGTTCTTGTGGAACAACAATCATTTTATTTTCAGTCCACTTTGTTTTAGTTGTTGGTTCTTCTGTAACAACAACGTTGTACATAGGTTCTTGTGGGTTAACAAACTATTTTTCTTTTTCCTACTCTACTTCGACAACTAGTTATTGTGTAATATCAGCATCATCAACAAATTCTTGTGTATCAACAAGTCTAAATTCTTCATCCTTTTCCACCACTTGCACTCCTACTGAAACAATAACAGTTTCCATGATTTCTTGTTCATCAAGAATTCATTGGCAGCCCTTACAAAATTTCTCTGTGAAATTAGATGATATCATTTCTACAACCTTTTCCAACATATCTAGTCCAATTTCCCTCTTAAAATGGAGCTATTCTTTAACCAAGGCAATTTTTTTCCTTTAATTCATCATTTTCTCTTCTCAGGTTTTCAATTTGAACGAGAGGGTCAATTTCTATTTTAATGGTGAAGTAACAACCTCTTGTTCTTCTGTCTACACTTTTGTTACTGGTTCTCTTGTTCATTCTTCTTTCTCCCATAACTTCTCTGGTTCTTCTCTAGGTTCTGGTGTGAAAACCAGGATTTTAGATGTGGAGGGGCCTTCTTGTGAAAACTTCTCGTGGTTTTCTCTGTCTTGATGTTCCTCAAGCTCATCAGGTTTAGTTGTATCAACACATTCCTCCTGAGCTATAGTAGTAAGATTTTTAGATGCCTGAGTCTCTTTTTGTGTAACAACTACTCACACCCTCTTCTTGGGGGTTCTCCCACCAATTGGTATTCTCAATTTCCTTTTTTCCACCCTCACCTTTTATGGGACTCCCCTAGTCCCATTAGGGGTCTTTACTTCCTTGGATATAGTTTTAGGGACAATTGTCGTTCTATCAGTTTCTTCATCCAACACTTCCTCTTCAATCGAGTACCCACCTTGATTTTCCTCTGATGACTCATTAGACACCTCCATGGGTTCTTCTATACAAACCCTTTTCCTTTGTGAAAATGAACTAGGAGTTACTATGATGGAACTCCATCTTTTAGGGTTTCAATGACCAGTCCTAAGAGGTTTATCAGCCATGCTCCATGTAGAGGTTGTAGTTGTATTTATCTTGGGTGTCTATACATGAAGCTAGGTTACACTTTTTGGTAAGAGATGGCGCGTTTTGGGTGAAAAACAACAGTTTGATCGAACAATATTTAAGCCCTCTATCGAGTTATTTGAGGGATTAAACAATGTAAACTAAGGTTATCTAGGATCTTGACCGAGCCATGTTTTTGAAATTTCCTAGGGATGAAATTGAAATAATTGACTTGATCGAGCCTTAAAGTTCGATCGAGCTACGAGCTCAATTGAAGCTTAAAGCTAGATCGAGCCTTAAATCTGGATCAAACTATAGGCTAGATTGAGCTTAAAGCTAGATATAAGATTTATATAACCATGTTAAGGACTTGATCGAGGGTTTCTTAAACCCTTGATCGAGCTATTTGAATTTTGAAACCAAGTGCTCGATCGAGCTCCTGAGGTCCTAAAAATTGCAAATTTAGCACCATTTTTGTAGATTTCTCTACAACAGTATTTTGTACCCTAGCGGATTAAGGGAAGAATTTTTCCTTAAGTGGTGGATTTGATCATATTGGATTCACGAAAGAGTCCTATATCGAATGGCATATGAGTTTAAATCTTTTGAATTCATATGATATTTTTCATCTAATTTATTTTAAACATAATGCTTGAAATTATTTTGGAGAGTTTTAAAGGGGCTGAATAAAAAATAAATAACATAAAATATACACAATGAAAAAATTTCAAAAGATACCACTATCTTCATTTACAAGTACTCTTCAAAAGGGTAGTATTAGTTTTTCAATTTATTTAAAGAGTGGAAAAAATCATACTTGAACACATATTTATCCAAAATGAAATTGAAATATTACTTTGCCAACTTTGAAAAATAATAAAAAAATATAATTTTGAATTAAAAAGAATTAATATGAAAAATAAGCTCTCTCCATGTAGATCATGCTTATATATATATATATATATATATACACACACATTTTAGACTAGGTTATGTTAGGAAAAATACTGGAAGGGGGGGGGGGGGGTTGAATCAGTATTTTAAAACTTACTTCAACTTTACTTTTATTATTCCAATTTCTATACGCAAATGTTATTTAGTCAAATGAAGAAAAGTTTAGTATATCAAGTCAAGTAGCTTTAAATATAATTCATCATCTGTTAATCTTTAACCATTGCATCATTACTTCACCAGACATGTATTTAGCAGAAAATATTAGCAGTGGAGAGCAGATAGATCATCAACACATAAGAAACACAACAACACACAAGAACGCTAGGATTTTAGGTGGAAACCCAATGTGGGATAAAACCACCTCTATTGTCGTCTCTGTCTTCTTTTATTAAAAATAATCTTCTTACAATCTTGTACTAGTGCAGGCTTTAACCAGTACACAGGCTCCTACCTGTAGAAGGCTACAACCTTCTCTTGTTTTCCAGCTCTTACTGGAAGAAAGCTACAACCCCCTTTATGAAGACTGTTATCCTAAGCTCTTTATGGATCACTTTCAGAATGTTTCAAACTGGATCCACTTTCAACTATTCTGAAATCAATTATGCAAGTAGTGAACCAGTTAAATAATCAAATCAACAGATGTAACGAATGCAACTAGATTAAAACAGATCATGCAAATGCATAACTACTCGTCAATATACCAATCCAAACATTGTTACCCCTCACAGAAACCAATTGTTGCCACTGCAAACCCTGATCAAGCATAAATTAGATTTTATATGCTAATGTTCTTAATAATACTTGCGTATGTACGCACTTATCCTCAATAATACCCGCGTATAAATGTAAAAAAAAATACTGATACCTGAATATGAATCACTGTCACAGTGAAACAATCATTGTATCACATACTAAACCCATCACAGATTACATAACCAAATATATATCATTATACAACAACAACATCGCTTAGTTAACATTTCATTCCACAATCAATTCAACCCAACGAGTATTGTCAAACACATATCATTATGAGAGAGACATCGTTGACAAACAACAACAAACATAACTGAATTAATCAACCATCATTAATAGTTCATTCTTCAAAACCATAGAAATTGTATGTGAATCTTATAAAGAACACCCACGTATGTACATTCTTTTAATTCTTGACACCTGCATACATATTCTGAACTTTTACAGAATGTATGCACTATGCAAGCTAAGCATAGATGCATAAAAGGTTGTTTAATGCACACTAAGCGTAGATGCAGAAAAGGTTGTGTAATGTTTGCAGTAGATATTTCCAGTCACAAGGGTAAGGAGGTTGAGGATGCTTATGTGTTGACTAGCTGCCCAGTTTTGTAGCAGCTTTAGGATGTATTTCCGGGGGCCATTAGAGAGTTGCCACCTCAGAGGGAGATAGACTTTTCTATTGATTTAGTGACAATGGCATCTCCAACATCAAAATCACCTTACAGGATGATCACACCTTAGTTGGTAGAGTTGAAGTTGTAGCTAAAGGAAACGTTGGACAAAGGATACATTAGACCCAGTGTATCACCTTGGGGCGCACTAGTGTTGCTCATAAAGAAGAAATATGGTACTCTTATATTGTGCATTGATTATAGGTAGTTGAACAAGGTAACGACCAAGAATAGGTACCCTTTGCCGAGGATTGATGATTTTTTTTATCAGCTAAAGGGAGAAGAGGTGTTCTATAAGATTGACTTGAGATCAGGATATGATCAGGTACGCATCAAGGAAGAGGATATCTTCAAGACTGCGTTTAGGACCAGGTATGGGCATTATGATTTTTTTTTGTTCCATTCAGTTTAACTAATTCTCCAGCTACATTCATGTGTTTGATGAATTGTGTGTTGCGTCCTTATTTGGACAATTTTGTTATTGTGTTCATTAATGACATATTAGTATATTCTAAGAATGATGAAGGACATGCCGAACATTTAGGAGCAGTGTTGAGATTGCTAAGAGAGCATCAGTTGTATGCTAAGATTAGCAAGTGCAGCTTCTTTTAGACTGATGTACACTACTTGGGACATGTTGGCTCCAAGGAAGGCATAGTAGTATATCTAGAAAAGATAAGGACCATCATGGAATGGGCAGCTCCTAAGAATGTAGATGAAGTGAGATCATTCATGGTATTGGGAGGTTACTAGAGGAGGTTCATCAGGAAATTCTCACACATGACATATCCTATCACATCATTGTAGTGGAAAGGTGAGAAGTTTGAATGGACGTGGACTGTGAAGACAGTTTCGAGCAGTTGAAGCAATTATTGTCACATGAACTAGTGCTAAAGATTGTGGATCCAAACAAGGAATTTGTAGTGTGTACATATTCTTGCAAGAGGGGACTTGGTGGAGTTCTCATGTAAGAAGGACATGTAGTGTGCTATGAGTCAGGGAAACTGAATGAGCATGAGCAGAACTATCCAACGCATGATGTTGAGCTAGCAACGATTATACATGCATTGAATATGTGGAGACATTATCTTCTAGGAAGGAGGTTTACATTGATGAACGATCACAGTGGGTTGAGGTATTTGTTTGACCAGCTAAATCTAAATTCTAGGCGAGCTAGATGGTCGGCTACCCTTAGTGAGTTTGACATCGAGATCAGTTACATCAAAGGGAAGGAGAATGGGGTTGCAAATGCTCTTAGCAAGAAGGTACATGTAAATCATATAGCAGTTATAAGTGTTGGGCCAGTAATTTATCATTATTATAATCACTTTTTAACAACTATTTCATCCATTTCTACCATTCTTTATCACGTCATTTATCATATAATTCCATTTTATAATTATTTATGCTCCCATGGATAAATATTATTTCTTCTCCTTTATTTTTAATAAATTGATGATTATTATGCATGATTTTACTAATGATGGTTTACTAATGGATTTGTTGTAACATCACTCATGATTTTAGCCTCCGAGACCTTTTCCAAATTGCAAATTTGATCTCCAACTCACAATTAAATATTCCAACTCAGAAATTCGTTGGAATAAGAAGTGACAGTTTTTCATTGGACGTTTCAGACAAATGAAGGAGAATCTAGAAAATCCAAAACATGGGTTTTGTCCAGAACGGACCGAATTAGTTTTGCAATTTGCAGTTTTCCAAAATTCGATCTGTATTAAGAGAAATGGAAGGTTCTTCGAAGACAATTTTCTTAGATTTTTTGTTGTGGCCGTTTTCCAAATTCTTCCAATTGCAATACCAAATTAGACTTGTTCCTGCTGAATGTTGATGGAAAGATATTTCAAATATGATCTTGCTGATCAATTTGTTTTGTATAATCCAAATTTGGAATGAAAATCATTTTGTAATCAGCTTTGTTGTAACTGCCCTTTGCTCTCTGTGTATTTAAATGAAAATAGAGATCAAAGGAAGGCTAGAGAATAGAGAGGAGAATTAGAGGATAATATGAGGAGAATTAGAAGAAAATTAGAGGATAATTGAGAAGGATAATTGGGGAATAATGAGAGATAATTACCAGATAGGAGATGGACAATTCTTAGATAGGATGTAGGAGAATAGACAAGAGATAAGAGATGAGAGGATGAACAATTGTTGAATTTGAGGCAAAGCCAAGAGCTTCATTATGTTGCAATTATTTCTCTCATATGTTTTAATGAAGGAAGTTATCCATTGAGTTCTACATCCGTTATTTGTAATTTGATCTGAGTTATTTCTCAAGGCGGAACCGAGTCTTGGGCAGTTGGGACCACTACCTTGGATGAGGTGTTGCCTTGAACATGTAAATTAGTTTACTTATGTGATTGTTTATTTGAATTCCAATTGTCATTCCTTAAAGTAGATTTCATTTCTTTGAACTAATTTGTTGTTTGTTTCATTTTTCAGATTTGTTATTTCATCCAATTTCTAGATTTCATTTAATTTACTGCTCTAGATTAGCATTTGAATTTTGTTGAGTGCAATAGATTAAATTTCCAATTCAACAATGAGTGGTTTAATCTAGCAATGATTCAAGTTGTGTGATTAGCATAATTGTTTTACCTGTCATTTACTTTCTTCTTTTCAATTTTAGTTTTATTATTCAAGTCTTACATTTTATTTCTTGTTAAATGAGCTTGATAGTATAGAACACAATCATATAGAACCAGTGTTATCTGTTGGTATTGTTATGCATATATTTTTCCAATTGCCTTGAAATAAAAAGACGCTCCTCAGGTTGATAATTAATGTCTAGGTGATTAGTTCTTTTATTTATTTATTTATTAAGCAATTAATTTTACCCAACAATAAGCTCATATGGGATAGAGTTATAGGATAGGATCTTGCAGGCAGGACAGTGGGATGACAAATACATGGAGGTTATGCACAGTTTACGGTAGATTACAGGCACAAGTACAGGTTTATTTGTAGGTACAGGTGAATCTATAGGTACAGGGGATCAGGATGCAGACTATTGTCTCACGAAAGATGGTTTGGTGAGGTTTCGCGACATGATCTATGTGTTGAATTTTAGTGAGCTCAAGAAGCTTATCTTGTGGGAGTTTCATGTGAAATCACACTCAGTTCATCCAGGATATCAGAAGACATTGACGAGGGTGAAGAAGTTTTACTATTTGCTGAATCTGAAGAAGGAAGTGGTTGAGTTCGTGGGTAGATGTTTAGACTGTCAGCAGGTAAAGGAAGAATGCAAGCATCTAGGTAGTCTACTACAACCTATTGAAATTTCGGAATGGAAATGGGAGGTCATTTCCATGGATTTCATCACAGGTCTTCCCAGGACAGTGAGTCAACATGATTCTATTATGGTTGTGGTTGACAGGTTGAGCAAGGTAGCTCACTTCATTCCGGGGAAGACTACAGATTAAGACAATGAGGTAGCATAGGTGTTCATTAGGGAGATAGTGAGACTACAAGGTGCTCCAAAGAGTATTGTGTCAAACAGGGATGCAAATTTCATTTCCAAGTTTTGGAAGGAGCTATTTCCAGGCTTGGACATAGAGTTGGACTTCAACACAACTTATCATCTACGGACAGATGGACATGCAAAGAGGATTAATAGGATCTTGGAAGATATGTTGAGGATGTACGTGATGCATCAAAAGAGGAAATGGGAGGAGTATCTTCCATTGGTGGAGTTTGCACACAATAATGGTTATGAGGAATCATTGAGGATTATTCCTTTTGAGGCATTGTATGTACTGAGTTGTAACACTCTAATCAACTGGAGTGATCCAGTTAACAGGGTACTTATTGGGCTGGACATGTTGGCGAACATTGAGCAAGAAATGAAGGTTAAAAGGAAGAATTTAAAGGCATCACAAGATAGATAGAATAGTTATGCAAATCAACATAGGGTGTTCAAAGAGTTTCAGGTTGGGGATCATGTGTATTTAAGCATCAATCCCAAGAAAAGATATTTGACGATTGGTTCATGTGCCAAGTTGGCACCATGGTATTGTGGGCCTTTTGAGATCCTTGAGAGTATTGGACCAGTGGAATATCGACTTGCACTACGTCCAAAAATGAAATTCCATAATGTTTTCCATATTTCATTTCTTATGAAGTATATAAAGGATGTTGATCATGTTATTGATTGGTCTATATTTTAGGTGGAGCAAGAAGGAGAGTTCCAGTCTGAGCCTCAGTGCATATTGCAGTGGAAACATATGATGCTACGGAACAGAGCCATAGAGCAAGTTAAAGTGTAGTGGAAGCACTTTGAGCATGAAGAAGCTACATGGGAGATGGCAGATCAGCTGCAGGCCCTATATCCCTCACTGTTTGTCGGTTGAGGAAAAACAATTTTGGTTTGATGATGGTTTATGTTTGGCATATTTTTTGTTGATATTTTGATATTTGGATATGTATATGTATATGGATGTCAATACTGCCATGAGCTAAGTTATAAAGCTCTTATAAGTGGTATGGTTATTATCTTATCATGTTGTCATGATGTTTTTCTTTTGAGCAGGTTCTTCATTGTAAATACTGCAACGAGCTAATTTATAAAGTTCAATAGGTAGTATGTTTTCTTTTCAACAGTTTTATTGAGGTCTTGGTGTGGTTTAACACCGAGGATGTTTTTTCCCAAGGTGGAGGGTTATGTAGCATCCATGGTGAAAAGTTCATGTAATAAAAGTTAAAAAAGGCAAAATAAGACCGTGGGTAAGGGACACTTACTCCAAGCTAAATGTTGGAAAAAGATATCCTAGTGGGAAACACTCGATGTGTGTTTTGGCTAAGAAACATTGGCAAAGGCTAAGGCAAAGGCATCAAAAGGAAAAATTGAAATTTTGGCAAATTTATTTGAAAATAAAGGAAATTAGGAGAAAAGTAAGGTGAAAGATCACATGTTGCATGTGAGGAGGAAATTGAAGGAAAATAATGGAAAATGATGAAATTAGAGGTCTCATGCATAAAAAGGCGTCTGAGTATCAGTTCATGGCTTTTGTTAGTTCAAGTTTGGATCTATCTCATTATTCTCTCTCTCTCTCACTCACTCTCTTGGTCACTTAGAGTTTTCTTGGAGCAATCTAGTTTGGATCAAGGAAGGAAAAGCAAGCAAAGGAAAGGAAAAGAAACCAAGGATCAAGGAAAGGAAAGCAGGATCAAGCAGCTTCAGCAGGAATACTTGAAGGTAACCTTTTCAATGTGTGATTTCCTAGCTGGTTTGGACATGCATGGCTTTTCATGTTGGTGTATAGTTCTCTTTCTATTGGTGGCATGTATTTTCTCGATTATGACAGTGGATTTCAGCCTAGCCTAGTATTGACGGTGTTGGACTCGCCAACATTCAAGGGATCTTCCTGGTATGAAGTCCCAACTAGATCTCACACGTTTGGTGTAGGAGTCCCATTAGGTACGATGGCCTGGCTTTCATTATCTTAGATATTTTCCTTAGCTCTTGTTGTTCATCACATGATAGTGTTATTCCTGTAACTTCAAGAAGATGAGGTGAGTATTCCTAGTGAGTGCGCAATGTAACTTTGTGTTCGGGTTCTCTTAGTGTAATGGAGAGGGTAAAAGTTAGCCTCTAGATGAGAGGTAGTAGTACCACCCATGGAGAGACACACGTGAAAACAACAAGGCTTTGTCCATCATCCAGTGGAATAGTCCACAATGAATGCGGTAGCCATTAAAACCAAAGTGCAAGGGAAGACATGTGCACTGTCCAGTGGAGTAGTCCACACGGGGGTGACGGTTGTTATGACCAAGGAAAATAAGAATGTTCTATCTAATGTTCTAGGGAGTAGTCCACATGGACGAGACACCTGTGATAAAAATTACAAGACATCTTCAACAATGTAAGTACTAAAATAACAGAAGTAGTTCAACTATCTTAGTACAGTTTAAGCAAACATGCATTACAAATGTTTAAAGAATATTCTTACAAACGGATACAAAACATTCATGAAAACGTGTTGGCCTGAGACAAGCTTTTGAATTAAGAAAAATTTCCAAGACACATTGGTACACCATACATCACTAGCCCCAGTAGTGGGGCATTGCAACCACTCCTCGCTCCTCAAAGAATAGACTACAGACTCTCAAGGCTATGTGGGAGGAGCCAAGGTGAAAAGGTCCTTTGCTAATACAATGATGGGGTATATAAAGCCAAGGGTGATGCTTGACCCTTGTGACTCTTGGACTTCGCTCATGACCATTCAACATGCTATGACTTTTCAACTGACGTGACTCTTCAACTTCATATGTGCATCCGTTGGAATTTCACTTTATATTACATTTGATTACAACAAGTATGGCCAATAGTAGTGATATCACGAAGACAACTCATGACACAACCCGACACGACACTGCTGGCATGTATTGGCTGACTATGGTGTCCATCTCAAGTTTCTATGCTACTGAGTGATGGATGTGCTCTCGGTATGTTTTGTCTTCACCTCTAGATGGAAAATTGTTGTGGCATCTTCGATGGTCTTTGTCTATGCTTGATGGTTCAGTGCATGTGTCCCTTTCGCTTGCTTCTCGATGTGCTTTGTATGTTCGTTCAGATGCAAGCAAGTCTTCTAGCATGTATCCTTCTTCATCCTATTCTTCGTTGCGCCATGTGCCATTAATGTACCTGTTCCTGTAATTCACTCATGATGGGACAATATAAAATCCAAAAATATCATAGTCTAGCATGATGCATTATTTTCGGTTTTGGGTCCAAGTGATCGGGAGGGAGAAAAAAATTGAATCTCCACAGAGCATAGCTCAAGTCAGGATGAGGGGTTCCAGAGAACTGTCGAGAAAAACTGCAGAGGTCACTGGGAGGTAAAATTACGCAATCAGGGACAGCATGTGATAGCTGCAAGGTGGAACTCAGCTGGGAAGAACTACACAATTCTTGGGATGAAGATAAGGCAGGGTGTCTGGGGGAACTGGTGGATAGTTCTGTGCAATTTTCAAGATGAGGACTTAGTGCGTCACTCGGTGTCCTGCTGGGGATTTGCAAATTTTTATCGAAGGGAGACAGAGTGGGTCAGCAGAGAGCACTGGTAGGAAATTCTGTACAATTTTCCAGAGTAGGGCATGATCGGGCTACAGGGAGTTGATGGTCATAACTGAAAATTTCTGTGAAATAGTGAAGGAAAGGCAGCACTGTGCATTTTCTAGAAATAGTGCAGAACAGGGTAGCAGAAAGTGTACCAATAAAAAATGCACAACTTTTAGGAGTAGAGCAGAGCAAGAAAGTGGGAGGCCTGACTCAGCATGATTGTGCAGTTTCTGCAGGCAGTGCAGGGCAGAAAACTGGGCAGGTCTATGCAATTCTAGAGAGAAGTGTAACTCTAGGTCATAGTGCACTACAACTTTTCGGTTGACCAGAGGGAGGCTTGATAACTGATCTTGCAGGAACTGCTGATTCGATTGGTCTTCAAGATAACTTCTACGCAATTTTAGGAGACTGAAAACATTCTCACTTCCAGGGTTGCGCAATATAGTTTCCCCAAAGGATAGCCTCAAGCACTGCGTAATTCTGGGCAACAAAGTAGGGTCACTAAGAGCTGATACTACACAGTGCAGCTCAGTCGGGGTCTAGTTGAAGGAGTTTTTCTGGTCAATATATTTTCAGAAAAAAAATGGCTAAGTGCGAGACAAAGTGAACTTGTGTAGACATGACATTGTGATAAGACACTTAGCATGACTCGATAAGACAACACCACAAAAAAACAAGACAAACATGTGCCTAGTGAGACTTTCATAAGGTTAAGAGCGACAAGTGCGACACTTGAGATAGACCTTTGAACGACTGTGGCAACACTTGCACGACAGTGCTTACAACTTTGTGTGTGAGTACGAATAATGTTCACAGAGTGAAGACAACTCATGCACACAAAGACCAACCTTCAAAATCGCTAGAGCAAGATTGCAAGCATGACAAAGCAATCAACATGCCAAAAGACGACCACTGGTCGAACAAGAGAATTTTGCATGTAAAGACTTTACAAGAGCTCATGGAATGAGCTCGAAAGTGTTAGCAACCATCAGTGGAAAACCAAGTAAGGCTCCGAAATTCAGATGCAGGCCAAAATTTGGAGGGTGTTGCAACCTCTACAACACTTGACGATACATTGATTGAATACCAGCTTCTCTGTTTTGGTTCATTTTTAACGCATGGTCTTGGCCTTTCAGGGAGTATTGATTTCTTGTGCAGGTTACTTTGGCTTCCCCACTTACCCCATGGACAAGAATGGTTCACCTTGTACCAACTCAATCGAACACAACATAAGATTCAAGCAGATCACAGTGTTTGAAAATTGGGAAGGGTAGTTTGGCTTGTGAGCTTAAGATTTTCAGAATATAAGTTTTCATATGTCATGTTGCTTTGTTGCCAGCAAGCCTGGATAGTACCCGGAGGGAGTCATACAAGAACACAAACCTTTCTCCACTTCCAGCGCACCTCATCAGTACCACGTTGGAGTTTCCTACTTCACCTCTTTGGGTAGGAAGCCTTTCTCTTCTTTTGCCTTTGTATTTTTATTTTGAAAGAGGACTGTGCATAGGCACTTATTTATTTTTGGGGTTAAAGAGGGATCCCGACCTATTGGGAATAAGAGAGGTTGTTCCTTTAGAGAAGCATGTAAGACCTTGATTTAGGTTTGCTCATTTAGGTTTTCCCCTTCTGTTTCTCTACTAGTTGGATGAGATTGAACACATAAAGAAGAAGACTGAATACAAGCATGGGGTTTCCCAGTTTAGACACAGCTTCATGGTTTGACCAGAGCTTCCCTTACAGATGGATCATATTTTACGTGGAAACTTCATCGGCCAAAAGTTACAACCAAGAATAGAGAAGACAGACACAGGACTGACCAAGCGCTGAAGTGTCACAAGGCTCCAGAAGTTCATCAACACACTTATTCAAAAGCCAGAACACAGTGTAGGACAACACTTATTTACAAAAAATAATTGACAAGACATCAAACAAATAAATTAAAAATGAAGCAAAAACAACAAAGAAAAAAACAATAAACATGTTATGTACATAGGACATGGCGCGGCCCCAGATCATTGAAAATAACATTTTAAATCTTGGCCATTGACAAGAAGGTTGTCAATCCTCCTGTCAAGTGATTGGAAATAGTACATGTGCTGGCAAAGTTTTTCATGAACCATGAAAGGGAAAATCTAGAGGGACTGAAACATCGTATGTTTTCCTTTGTCTTCGAGGGGTTTATCTCGCTTCAATACTAAGTAAACCACACTGAAGTTGGTGTTCCCTGTAGAGTTTTTTGTCGAACCATCTCTTGATATGGTTTTGGTGGAGTGAAGTTTTTTGTTTTTCTTCATCTGCTCTTCCTGTAACTTGTGTAATGTGTCTATCCGACACTGAACAAATAGACACAGTTTTCCTTGGCATTCCCGGGATAACTGGAGAGAAGGCAAGTAGGTATTTGGTGGGAGGATAACTTATTTTCTATATACGAGGAAGTATGGAGATGTGTTCAGAGAGGGTTTTGGTGTAACTCGATCCACCCAAAGAGAATTCACCAGAGCGGAATGCTATTTTCACTGTTAAGAGTAAATGGTCTTTTTTATGATGTGAATGAGATTTTTGTTTATGGATTTGGCAAGACCATAACCCTGTGGATAGTAGTTAGCTGAATGCTTTAGCAGAATGCCATATTTCAATGCAAAATCATAAAGTTTCAACGAAGAAAAGTAAGTTGCATTGTCAAAAACAAGTGATAAAGGAACACCAAACCTCGAAATGATGTTCTACTGAAGGAAGCTGCTGACTTCCTGGTCATTCACTTGTTTGAGTGGAACTGCTTCTGTCCACTGCGTGAGGTAATCTGTAGCAGTCAGGATGTAGCAGTGCTAATTTTATGAATGTGGGAAAATCTCTGAAATGATGTCGAAGCCCCACTGTTGGAATGGTTTGTCCACTTCAACAGGCTGCAACGAGGATGCTGACCTTTAAGTTCTGTCGGTGCATCGCTAACAGACCAGGCACTTGCAGGCATAAGGGTGTGCATCTTTGAACAATGTGGGCAAGTAGAAAATGGCTCTCATGACTTCGTGTGTTTTTGTGTTACCGGCGAAGTGACCCCCGACTAGTCCTTCATGCAGATCACATAATACTCTCTCTGAATCCTGTGCTTCTAGGCACTTGAGAAAAATGCCATTATGGTGCTTTCTGTAAAGCACTTCGTGCACCAACTGGTAAGATGGGGCTTTCAGTCAGAGTGCCCTCTTCTACTGTATAGAGAAGTGAGAGGGCATGGTTTCATCCTCAAGGTACTAGTGCACTTCTTTGTACAAAGAGTTATCGTGCGAAGTGAGGGTTTCTCGCTCTACATTGTACATGTCGATTTCTTGCTCCCAAGTGTCGAGCTCTTCTTCTTCCTCTTGTGCATGCACTACTTCCACTACCAGTCTGCAGAGACTGTGACCCTTGATGGTGTGAACTAGATTGATATCAAGATCATACTCTTGTAGTCCTGTTATCCAGTTCTCACGTCTTTCACCCAACTCTTGTTGAACAAGCAGCGATCTGACTGCTGGGTGTGACACAAAGACTATGCAATGATTTTTCAGCAGGTAGGGTCTGAAGTGTTTCACTGCCTTGTATACTACATATGCTTGCTTATCCACGTCGGGATAGTTGAGCTCAAGTCCCTCCAAGCTCGTGCTCGTGAAGGAGATGGGATGTTCATTGTTCAGCTCATCCTTCTTAGTGAGCACTGCAGCGAGTGAAGTGTCAGAAGCGCATGTGTAAAGCAAGAAATATTTGTTGAAATCTGGGTTGTATAGCATAGGTGCTTTTGCTATTGCCTGCTTAATACAGGTGAACGTGTCCTTTTCCTTCTTTTCCCAACTATAAATTCCATCCTTCTTAATAATATCTTGTATGGGTTTGACAATCTATGCATAATGAGAGATGAAATTTGTGAGGAAGTTGATATTTCCCAGGAATGGCTGCATAGCTTTCTTGTTCACGAGATGAGGAATCTGTGTGATGGTCCAGACTCGGTTCAGATCTACCTTGATCCCACTCTTGGAAATAATGTACCCAAGGAGGTTCCCCTCAGATACTGCAAAGACGGTCTTCTTGGGATTCAAGGATATCCCGTACTTACGACATCACTCAAAGATCTTCTTGAGATGGCGTAGGTGGTCTGACTGTTTTGTGGAAACAATTGTTACGTCATCAAGGTAGACCACCACGCTCTGTCCGATGAGCCCACGAGAGGTGATGTCCATTGTGTGTTGAAACTTTGTGCGTGCGTTTACCAGCCCAAATGGCATTCCTCGATAAGTGAACGTACCCCACTTGGTACGGGAAGTTGTTTTTAGTATGTCAAGTTCTTTTTCAAGAACCTAGTTATATCCTGAAAAACCATCTAGCAGAGAAAACATTCCTGCTCTAGACTCTATCTGCAAGATGTGTTCCATAGACGACACAAGGTAATTGTCTTTGTTCAAGGCACAATTTAGATTTTACAAATCAATGCACAGGCGGATCTCACCAGACTTCTTTCTGAAAGGAACTAATTTTGAAACCCATGTGGAATGATGAACCTTGTAAATGATCCGAGCATCCAAAAACTTAGTCAACTCTTTCTGAATGAGGGGCTCCAGTGATGGATGTACTTTCCTGAGATTCTGCTGAAACGGTTTTTCCCCTTCCTTGATTGGGATGATGTGTTGGATTATTCACGTGTCATATGTTTTCAAGTCATCATATGTCCATGTGAATAAATCATGGTACTCTCTGAACAAGCGGACAAAGGATCGCTACTCTTCTAGTGTGCAACATGTACCGAGATTCATGAACTTCGGATCTTCATGTGTTCCAAGATTAATTTATTTGTGCATCAATGTGGAACTATGGGTTTTAGTGTTCCTAGGTCCCTGAAAGTGGTTTTGCAAGTCATATATCTTCTTGAGTGAAACCACACCCTTGGGGATGAGGTTTCCTTTACTTGCATTAGTTGTGTCTTGCAGAGACTGCTCGTGCTCATCTTCATCAATCACTAGATCCTTAAAGACGTCATCGTTGGCCATGAAATGAAGTATCTATTCATCATCATAAAAAACACGTAAATTAGTGATGTTGTCAGGGATAGATGGCTTATACAAAATTTTAACAGAAAATTTGTCCCTAAGCGGTGTCATCCTAGCGACTACATTTGCCAGAGAATCTGCAGTTGCATTACACATTCTTGGTACATAAATGATATTGAAAGCTTGGTAGTTAGAGATAAGTTGTCATACCTCTTGTTGGTAACTCTTAAGATGAGGTGAAACATAGTGTATGGTGTTACGTACTTGACGTACCACGATCTCTGAATCACCTACCACTTTCAACATAACAACATTGAGGCTGATGGATTTCTGTAAGCCCAAAATGAGTGCTTGATATTCAGTAGTGTTGTTCATGCACTTGAACTCCAAGTGGCTTGAGACTAAGTGTTTCCTTTTCCTTGGGTCTATCAAAACACACCTAGCTCCAAAGCCATCTTGTGTTTTGGATCCCTCAAAATACAAGGTCCACATGTAATCTGTACAAGGACCGCTTGGTGCGCTAGTACTACTAACACTACTACTACTATTGTTACAATGTAATGTACAGGTTTCATTTCCATCATTTGGGCAAGGAAGGATACCCAACTATGTGTTTGGTGGTGTGGGGATTGCCTGGGAAAGATAACACCCCAGCTTCATTTCCATAAAGAAATTGCCGAACATAAGTTATGTGAAAGCCAACAGTTAATTTTAACCATTCAAGGGAGTAACATTATGTTTCATATATCTCTTTGATAACACCCAAATCTGGTTGTTTTTTCCCTTGTACAGAAGCCATAAGTGTGACCAGTGTGTGGAAAAATATCCTTGCAACTTGTTGGACCAGTCTCTCCTGAGTAATAAACCATATGCTTATGGGATGTCCAAAATCACAATGTTAATGCACTGGTGAACTCGTTCGTTAGACGATAACCGAATGATCACATTCCAGAGTTCACCAATGGCTGGTACACATGTTCGGTCAATTTGGATGATCTGCGCAGTTGTACTGCTCCATTACGCATTGATCTGTTTAGCAATGGAGAGTGGCATGACATTGACTGATGCGCCAGAATCAACCAAGCAGTTGTGGACATTGAAGTTAAATATTTCAAATGATAACAAAAATGGTGGGCAGAGAGAGTTCCCTTCTTCCATGCGAAGAGTGTGTTGGGAGACTTGCTTGGTCCCTTGCTAAAAGAGGCAATGTTGTTTGTGGAGGTTTTCCCCAGTGCATGAAAAAGAATATCCCGTTGACCCGTGAGCTTGGTTAACTCATAAAGAGAGATGCTCGCACAGGTGTTTTTCATATCTTCAATAATATTGTAATCCAGAGTGGGAAGACTCACCAAGTTGTCTAGGGGTAGACTTGTGTTTGTGTTGTCCGGTGGGATGCTTTTGTCTTGTTGCTCATAGACATACTTTTAGGTGTAGATTCCTTCCTGGACTTTCCTTGTGCTTTCTGTATTGAGATGACTAGTGGTTCCACTGTTCCGAGAAAATTTTGTCTTACTTTCTCTCTCGGTATCTCAAAAATAGTGGGGGCCCCTTGACTCCTCAAACTGTATCGATTATTTTTCTTTGGGGTCTAATAGTCACTCGGAGGCTCCTTCTCGGTGGTTGTCTTCTGGGCAATGTTAAGACATTGATACATGTTGATTACATGCCTAAAACTTGGAGCTTCATTAGATGCAGTAGCTTCCTCTTCATGTTCACCCTCAGGCTCAGCCTACTCACCGACCATAAATTGATTAGTCAACTGTGTAGCCAGTGCACTCATTCCTTGGTTCCATCCTTCGCAAGTCCTCTCTAAATGTCGTTCGTGATGGAACTTGAAATAATTATCTGTCATGATTGAATCCATGTTGAACACAAGGTTAGAGCTCTGTGCAGATTTGGGCAGGTGACTGCTGCTGCTCGAAGCTAAGTTCTTCTTCTGCGCAAATTTGCGAGGCCTACTGTTCACGGTTGTCTCGCTTGTCCACTTCTTGTGTTTGGAAACTTCGGTTGTCAAGGACTTGATGAGACGAGTAAGGTTTTAGATTTCACTTGCTTCATTTTCTTTTGCCTTACTAACAGTAGCCTGATATGTCCTACCCATGTCTTTGGAGTCCTTAGCTAGTTCGTCATCCACAATGACTCCAATAGTGCGCAAGTCTTTCTCCACATCAATTGCCTCTTGGAAATTTTCCAAAAGTGTTGGTTTTGCAGCTCGCTTCACGAACTATGCAATGTTGGTCGCCAGTGCAGACGTGGAGTAGCCAAATGTTATGGAGTCATGAGGTTTGGTGTCTGTAGTGAACTTGTTCAAGATACGATTAAACCTCTGGTTAAAATCTTTCACTTTTTCTTTTTGCTCGATCTTGAGACTACTCAACTATTTTAACAACATGGTGGGCGTTTTGTCCTTGGCAAACTTCTCAAGGAAAATTCTCTTGAACATCCACCAATTCTAAATGGATTTGATAGGAAGGATATGGTACCATACATCTTCTCTGTCATCCAAGGTACATGGAAACAATCTACATGCAACTTCATCATAACATACCTTGAGTGTCTACAGATGTAGGTATAACGTGTCTATATTATCTTTTGCCTTCACTGTTCTGTCAGGGTCATAGTTTGTTAAAAACTTCTCTGCGTGTCTTGGCATCTTCTACATGACACCTGGGAGTTCCAATGGGCCCTGTGTCATCCATTTCAGTTTTTGTTCAGCCACGTTGTCCTCTTCTTCGTACTCCTCCTCTTCTTCTGAATCTGATGGTTCAACCTCTGAATCTGTTGGTTCGCCTCCACCTCCTCCGCTTCCTTCCCCTTCGCTGCCTCCATCAGAACCTAAGCCCAAGAGTAAGATGTTATCTTCTTCTCCTTCTAGGAAAACATGAGGTTCCTCTTCATTCTCAACAGCTTATGCCATCTCTTCAAGAGTGGCAAGGATTACTTCTTCAATAGATGAAACTACCACTCCTATGGGTGTAGTCTTTTTCTTCCTCTATGAAGAGGGAAGAGTGTGTACTCCTGGAATCCATCCAACAGCTTTAGCAAACTGACAGGTGATGGGACGGATATCATGGATGTGATGATATGAAATTTCTTGTTCGGGTCTGGGAGGTGAGGAGTAACCAACTTCAGAGTTGCGTGTGTGGGACAGGGATTTCAAGTTACTTCCTTGACCATATGATAGATAAGTTGGATTGAGAGGAAATTCAGCCATAAACTACTGGAGGCCCTCCTTCAAATGCCAAAAAGGTTGACAGTGTGGGACCTACCAACATTTAGGGGATCTCCCCGGTATGAAGTCCCAACTAAACCTCACACCGTTTGGTGTAGGAGTGTCATTTGCTATGATGGCCCGATTGCCATTATCTTAGAGATTTTCATTAGCTCTTGATGTTTAGCACATGAGTGTGTTATGCTTGTAACTTAAAGAAAGCGAGGTGAGTATGCCCTATGAGTGCATAATGTAACTTTGTGTATGGGTTCTCTTATTGTAATGGAGAGGGTAAAAGTGAGCCTTTAGATGAGAGGTAGTAGTACCACCCAAGGAGAGACACACACAAAAACACCAAGGGTTTTTCCAGCATCCAGCGGAATAGTCCACAATGGATGCAGCAGTTGTTAAAACCAAAGTGCAAGTGAAAACACGTACACCGTCCAACGGAGTAGTCCACATGGGGGTGATGGTCATTATAACCAAGGAAAACAAGAATGTTCTGTCTAATGTCCTATGGAGTAGTCCACACGGATGAGACAACAGTGATAAACAATACAACACATCTTCAACAATGTAAGTACTAAAATAACCGAAGTAGTTCAACTATCTTTGTACAGGTTAAGAAAACATGCATTACAAACGTTTAAAGAATAGTCTTACAAATAGATACAAAACATGTGTGAAAACATGCTGGCCTGAGACAAGCTTTTGAATTAAGAAAAAGTTCCAAGACACATCTGTACACCATACATCACTAGCCCTAGTAGTGGGACATTGGAGCAACTCCTCACTCCTCAAAGAATAGACTATAGAATCTCAAGGCTATGTGGGAGGATCCAAGGTGAAAAATTCCTTTGCTCGTACAATGAGGGGTTATATATAGCCAAGGGTGATTCTTAACCATTGTGACTCTTGGACTTCCCTCATGATTTTTCAAATTCCTACGACTTTTCAATTGACGTGACTCTTCAACTTAATATGTGCGTCCTTTGGACTTTCACTTTACATTACATTTTATTACAACAATTATGACCCATAATAGTGATGTGGCTAAGACAACTCATGACACAACCTGAAATGGCATTGTTGACATGTACTAGCTGACTATGGTGTCCATGTCAATATGTTATGCTGCTAAGTGATGGATGTGCTCTCGGTATGTTGTGTCTTCACCTTCGCATGGAAAAGTGTTGCGGGGTCTTTGATGGTCTTTGTATTTGCTTGATGGTTTAGTGCATGTGTCCCTTTCGCTTGCTGCTTGATGTGCTTTGTATGTTCGTTCAGCTGAAACCAAGTCTTCTATCATGTGCTCCTTCTTCATGCCATTTTCTGCCTTACAATGTTCCATCAATGTACCTATTCCTGCAATTCACTCATGATGGGAGGACATCAAATCCAAAAATCTCCTAGTCTAGAATGATGCATTGTTTTCGGTTTTAGGTCCAGGTGACCGGGATGGAGGAAAAGACACTGAAACTGCATAGAGCCCAGCTTAGGCCAGGATGAGGGGCTCTAGAGTAATGTCAGGAAAATATGTGTAGAGGTCACTCGGAGGAAAAATTGCGTAATCAGGGACAAGAGTGACAACTACAAGGTGGAACCAAGTTGGGAAAAATTGCAAAATTCCTCGGAGGAAGATAAGGAAGGGTGTCCAGGGGAACTACTCAATAGTTTTGCGCAATTTTTAGGATGAGGACTGAGCGGGTCACTCAGGGTCTAGATGTGGATCTACGAAATTTCTCAAAGGGAGACAGAGCGGGGCAACAAGGGGCACTAGAAGGAAATTCTGTGTAATTTTCCAAAGGAGGGCATCATCAGGTTGCGTGAAGCTACTAGTCATAATTGAACATTTCTGAGAGATGGTGCAGGACAGGCAGCACCTCGTAGATTCCAGAAACACTGCAGAATGGGGCAAGAGAAAGTGTACCAGTCATAAATGCACAATTTTTAGGAGAAGAGTAGAGAAAGCTAGTTGGAGGCCTGACTTAGCACGACTGTGTAGTTTCTGTAGGTAGTGTAGGGCAGGAAGTTGGGCATGTCTTGTTAGGCCCCTATACTACTAGTGTAACCCCTTATTGTTATTAGTACAACCCCCTTATTATATTGTTGTACCCATGTAGTCCCCATATTGTTATTATTGTGCCCCATAGAAGCCCACTATTGTTATTATTGTGCCCTTACATTATTATTGTTATGTTGGCTCTGATTATATTATGACCCCTTAGACCCCTATATATAGAAAGGAGGTCTTGTCATTTGTATCATCCAAGAATTGTTCATTTGTGTAATGTAAAGGAGGTTGCCCCCTCGAAGACGCTGAATTCTAAGGCGTTCAACTATCTTTTCTATCTTTTCGTGAGTTGGTTTCATAACATTTGGTATCAGAGCTTTGGATTCTAGGGTTTTGCTGCTCCAAACAGGTCATCGTGGCATTTGCTCTATAACCTTTTTTCTACGACGTTTCAGACGCTAAAGAAAAACCCATTTGGATTGCAATATGTCTGAAGCTCAGATCCAAATTTTAGAGCTTTTCGTGCTATATTTGTGGAGATATGATCTGAGGAAGTTAGCCTTTTTGTAGACTCCCGAATTACATTCCAAACAGGTGACCTGGGGAAAATCATCATAACTTTCGTTTTGAGCATTAGATTGAAATTTCGTCAGAAGTTACAGAGAAAGGACGGACTCTAGTTTCCTGTGTATATTTTTCAGATCCTAAGGTTAACACACTGACACGTGGCACTTCATACAAGTTTGCTCTTCTGAAAAGGTATATAATCAGGTCATCTTGGGAGATTGTGCATAACTCTCTCTTGGAGAATCTAAATTCGATCAGACTGGTGGCATTGGAAATAGGACACAGAGGGCTACTACAGGTCACAATTTCAGAACTGGAAGAACCAAAATTACGGAGTTACATTCGTTTCAAGATCGAGCTCCTAAAATCAAGAAAATGGATATGAGGAAGTTTGATGGCAAGGATCTGGTAAATTGGATACTTCAGATGGAGCAATATTTTGATCTACATGGTGTACCACTGTTACAAAAGGTATGTATTGCATCTAATTATTTAGAACTGAATCAATTTTTATGGTATAAAGGCCTTTGTTCTTGTAAACCACTTGTCACGTGGTCAATTTTCACGGAGGAAATGATAGCACATTATGAGGATACAAAGAGAAACTCCTTCTTTAGCCAATTGATAAATCTCAAACAAAAGGGTTCAATGAAAGAGCACATTGAACTTTCAAAAATTGAATACAAGGGTAAATTATATTCCAGAGAAGCAAAGGATTGATGTCTTCATAGGGACTTTAAAGGATAATGTTCAACATGAGGTTCGTTTTTGGGAACCTGATTCATTGGAGGAGGCATTCGAGTTGGCAAGAAAAATTGAAAGCGAAATTATGAAAACAAGGAATCCCACCACTCATGACTATAATTATGGAAGTGTTTCTTCTCCTAGCCTTCCACAACCTACAAGGCTTAAACCACAACAATTGGAAGAAAAAAGAGGAAAATGGATTTGTTACAATTGTGATAGAAAATGCACTAAAGGTCATAAGTGTGCTGAGAAGAAATTATTTCACATAGAGTATGAAGAGGAGGAAGAAAAGGATCAAGAAACATCACAAGAAGAGGATATATGCCAGGACCCAACCCTAGAGAAAGAAGAAATGAATCCGACCATATCTTGTAAAGCATCGGCAAGAATTACCACTAAAACTCTCAATATAGAAGGACATATCAAGAAGAAAAGGGTTCAAGAAGTGAAAGATCACATCAAGAAAGAAGAAATGAATCCAACCATATCTTGTAATGCATTGGCTAGAATTACTACTCCTCAAACTATCAAGATAGAAGGACATATCAAGAAGAAAAATGTTCAAGAAGTGAAAGATCACATCGAGCATCAAGAAATGAATCCGACCATATCTTGTAAAGCACTGGAAGAAATTACCACTCCTCAAACTCTCAAGATAGAAGGAAATATCAAGAAGAAAAAGGTTCAAGCAGTGAAAGATCACATCAAGCATCAACAACAAGTTCTCCAACTTTTAAAGGATAACGCCACTTTGGTGCAGAATCGAATGAAAAAACAGGTAGATCAACATCGCAGTGAAAAATGTTTTGATGTAGGTGATTGGGTATTTTTACAGTTACATCTCAAGCAAGCTATTTATGAGAAGGAAATGTTGGCAATACTACATGCACTTTAGAAATGGCGACCTTACCCAATGGGAAGACACTTCAAGGTAAAAATGGATCATGATAGTCTTAAATACATTTTAGAATAAATACTATCACTAGAAGAACATAAAAAATGGGTCACAAATATGTTGGGTTATGACTTTGACATCATCTACAGAAAAGGGAAGAAATTTTTTGTTGCAGATGCACTCTCAAGAAAGGATGAGGATGTGGAAGCATTGTTTTGTGCTATTTCTATTATCCAACCAAATTGGATAAACGAAGCAAGGGATGAATGGAAGAAGGACAAAGAAGTGTGGCCACTCATTCAAAAGTTGCAGAATATCCCAATTCAAAAAATATTGCCAGAACTTGAAGAGGAAGGAAAAATCATATTGGAACTTGGAGCAGTCATAGAAACAAGAACTCGACAGCTACGAAATCGATCAATTTCAAAGTATCTCATCAAGTGGAAGAACTTACCCGCTGAAGATTCCACATGGGAGGACAAGAATCTTATACAGAAGCATTAGGAACTACTCAAGCGTTGAGGACAACACTTTTTGAAGGAGAGGGGCATGTTAGGCCCCTATACTACTAGTGTAACCCCTTATTGTTATTAGTACAACCCCCTTATTATATTGTTGTACCCATGTAGTCCCCATATTGTTATTATTGTGCCCCATAGAAGCCCACTATTGTTATTATTGTGCCCTTACATTATTATTGTTATGTCGGCTCTGATTATATTATGACCTCTTAGACCCCTATATATAGAAAGGAGGTCTTGTCATTTGTATCATCGAAGAATTGTTCATTTGTGTAATGTAAAGGAGGTTGCCCCTTGAAGAGGCTGAATTCTAAGGCTTTCAACTATCTTTTCTATCTTTTTGTGAGCTGGTTTCATAACATGTCTACACAATTATAGCGAGCAACGCAGCCTTAGGTTAGAGTGCAGTGAAGATTTCTGGTAGACTAGATGGAGGCTTGATAATGAATCTTGTGGGAAGCGCATATTGGATCGGGCTTGGAGACAACTTCTGCGCAATTCTGGGAGATAGACAGCATGTTCACCTCCAAGGTTGCATAGTGCAACTACTTTGGAGGACAACCTCAAGAACTATGCAATTCTAGACAGCACAGCAGGGTCACTGAGAGCTGAGACTACGTAGTGCAGCTCAATCGGGGTCCGGTTTAAGGGGTTTTTTTGGTAGACATATTTTTAGGAAAAATGGCTAAGTGTGAGAGAAAGTGAACTTGTGTAGACATGACATTGTGATCAGACACTTAGCATGACTCGACGACAAACATGTGCTCAATGACACTGTCTTAAGGTTAAGAGGGACAAGTGTGACACTTGAGAGAAACCTTCGAATGACCATAAAGACATTTGCGGGATAGTGCTACAACTTTGTGTGTGAGTACCACTTATGTTCATAGAGCGAAGACAATTGATGCACACAAAGACCAACCTTCCAAATCACCATAGAAACATTGCAAGAATGACAAAGAAATCAACATGCCAAAATACGATCATTGGTCAGACAAGCAAAAGAGTGTAAGGACTCTACAAGAGCTCATAGAATGAGCTCGAGTGTTTGCAACCATCAGTGGAAAAACCAAGGAAGGCTCTGAAATTTGGATGTAGGCAAAATTTTGGAGGGTGTTTCAGCCGCTAACACCTAGCCTTTTTCTGAATTCCATGGTGTGTTGGGATGTTGATCTCGGTTTTGAGCTTTGGAATTGCTGGATGGATTTTGGAATCCAGGGCAGAGGTGGTCTCAAGGTTCATTCCCAAAGGCCTAGGAATCCCATGATCGGTTTTGGTGGGATGCACGGTAAAGCCTAAGGGAGCAGTCTCGGTTTAGGGCCTAGTGATCCGGGTTTGGATTGCTTTAAATCATGAGAGACAAGGAAACAAAAAATTCCTCAAGGATAGTGATGGATTCCGAATGACATTCCAAGTTCTGTTCGGTTGTGATCGAAGCACTCATTTTGATGTGATCACGGTTTGATGAGGGTGGAGGTGGTTTAACCATTGGATTCCCTTGGCTATTCTTGGATTGGTTTTTCTATGAGATCCCACATTCATGCTTGGAATATGGCAAGGGGGTGACTAGCTGAAAAAGAGATTTGGTTCAACCATGTCTTTGGTTGGGTGGTACGTGGAAGTCTCGAACCTAGTCAAATTTTCCTATGATTAATAAAAGCTAAGTTCTGTTATTTTTTCACTGATTTATATGTGGATTTGATGGTTGTCATATCTGTAATATTTGTATGGTTTTATGTTGGTTATAAGCATGGTTGAATGACTGGTTTATGTCATGGTTATTTCATGTATTTACTTGTAACTATTAAATGGATGGATGAAAGACCGAATTGATGATGCAGTAGTTCAACGGAGAAGTAGGTGATCCTTTTGGTTATGTTTCATAAGTTGTTTCAGTCATTTATGCTCTGTCTTGTATCCTAGACCTATAGGTTGCATTGATGCCAAGTGTTTGACAGAATGTCAATCCCAGTTGGGGATGCTCAGGCCGAGTCCTGGGGTGATTTTTGAATTATCAACATTGTTATCATGCTTTAAATGAATTATGGAAGTTACAACAAGTTCTGGGTAGGGGCTAGGATTATGGGCTAGAAAAGTGGCTTAAATCTCGAGGTCGCTGGCACAGAACTAGCCATTTTGGTCCATAGTCACTGGCAGGCAAGCCTGTGAGAGCGACTTTGGGTTTCTGGTTGCTCCCTTGCCCATAGCATGAGAGATAATATGGCCTAAGAGCTGCAAAATAATAGTGGGACCCAAGGACAGGGCATCTGAGTGGTTGACTTGTCTCCTGAGGGTTTTGTTGATGATGTTGGATGATTGTATGTAATGTTCCATCGATTCCACTTCCTTCAGGTGACATAGGAGGTCGAATCTGATCATAGTAGCATCTCTCCTCATGTTTACCCTAGTTGGCATGGTTACTTTGGGTAGACCTAGGAGGGGGTGTTACACCTCTTACTAAATTTTGATCATATTTTGGTCCATCTAATGCCCATCTCTAGGATTCTTTTCCCTAGTCTCCAACACTTATTACCTCAAAATAAAGATAAGTACATAGAAATATTCTCTTCTAGTTCAAAGGTTAACACCATTAGTGATTGAAATCCAAATAAATAAACTTAGATCTAACCATTCACATACAAAAACATACAAAAATGGGGTGAAAACACAACATTATATTAATGAAGCACTTGTAGCATATGTAGGTCACTCAAGCTCCTTGATAAGAGGCTCCTCATCTCATTTACACTCATAATTAAGGCTTACTATTAGAAGGATTATCAGTAGGTGGAACCCTCTATTCACTTTAGCAATATATCATTACTTTCACACTTTCTCCTTGCTCCATGGTGGATGCTCATTTTATAGTATCTTCGAGAAGGTTAAGGGGATGAATCAGATGATCTCTAGTTCATTTTTCATAATACTTTCATCCTTATCCTCCTTTAGATTACTATTATAACCTTATCAAACCTTAGGTCCTCTCTTCAAACACCCTAGCCTCATCAACTCTCTTTTCCCAAAGCATGGGAGTGTTCAACAATGTTTTTGAGTCCACCGAGAGCATTCACTAGTAGAAAATGATGAAATTAATGACTAGGTGACTAAAAACGTTAGTCACCACAATTATTTCAAGTGAATTACTACTAAATTTGAACAATTTTAAGTGACTGAACTAAAAATGACTAACTTAAACGACTAATTTAGTCTAGGGATAAAATCTACGACTAGATAATAAGTGACTAAACTAAAAGCGACTAACTTAAATGACTAATTTAGTCTAGGATTAAAATATATGACTAGATAATAAGTGAAAATTAATAATGATTAACGTAAATGACTATTATAGTCAAAGAATAAAAATACGACTAAATAACAAGTACAAAAAGTATATGAATTAAACATTTATGTTAGTAATTTTTAATTGTGTCACTCGAGAAATGGAAAATTTCAATTTTGATACTGAAGTGTTACATTTCATACAAGGGTCCCTAAATCCATCTGCAATGCATATATATATGATTAAAGAAAATCAAATTGTTAATTTTTTAATGGTATATGAACCTTTGTTAAATTTTTAATGGTATATTAACCTTTGTTAATGACTAATTAAGTGTTCCCCAATGGGGGTGATCATTTTGGGGGCTAGTTGGCGGTGCATTAGATCGAGGAGCCATGTGTCCTCCACACGCCACACGAATGCAATGAAGAGTCATCAGCACCCATACCCCACTCCCTGACAGTAGTGTTTAATACCACACATGGACTACATGGAGGAGGTCATTTGCAGGTGTTGGGCAATGAGGAAAGAGTGCGCGAAGAGGATGAGGTGTGGTTTGTTTGTGTCCTGGCTCAGGCTATGGTGTGGGGCAGCAGAACAGGACGCAACCATCAAATGCGGCTGGGAGGGGAATTGCACCTTCATCAAGCATGGCCATGGGATCCAGGGGAAGATTTCTCTGTCTGGCATAAAAAATTATTTGGTTCTGGGACTGGAATGCGTGGGTCAGGAGCAAACATAAAGTTTTCCTTAGTCTGGCTCTATCTCTGGTTCGAGGAAGCTCCACTGGATAATCAGTTTGCTGGGGAGCACGACTTCAGGTGCCATCTCTGGGGTTAATGTTTGAGCTCTACGGACCCCGAGACCTCTGGCATGTCTTCCTTCTTCTTTGCTGGTCATGGTTAAGGTGTTGGTGCTCAGGACTTAGAGCTCTTTCTTAGCAAGATAATATTAATTTTCAATGACTCTGGTACAACAAGTGGATTTTTATTTAAGTATTGTCAATTCAAAATTTCATGGTGTGTTTCTCTGGTTAAGCAGTATGATTCCCGTGGCAATGTGGCTGGTGGTGGTGGTGTTGGTTGTATTCCTCAACAGAGAGGGCCTACCTGAAGGGGGGGTGCCAACCCACGTATGGATGAATTTTAGTAGCATGGAGAGCCTAGCTCGGTCTATGAGTCGAGTGAGAGTCGCCACTCCACTGCGGACATGGCCCTGTCCTTAGTTCGCTTCTCAAGCCACGACATAGAAACTTCGGTCACCTTGGATTCCATCGTGGCCTAGTTGAATAAAATACAACTCAACATTGATACACCGAGGGAGCAGATGTACGATGACAAAAACGAATTGGTTGCTTATATCAATCATCGCTAACATATGCAGAATGAGAGCCTAGACTTGGTGGAAGGTCTTCGGTGTCGGCTCCGACGCACAAATGACCATATATGCACCCTGGAGACTCTGGTGGAACACATTGATTATCATATGCATGAATGCACTACTTTCTTGGAAATACCCCTCCTTAATGTTTAATTTTATGACATGTAATTTTTCTCCTTTTGTTCCGAAAATAACCAAAGACATTGGTTGTCTTGGCTTCTCTTCAGGCTTCTTACTATTTAGAGAAAGGCTTCTACCTGCACTTAAGCCCGCGACACTATATTTTGTTGACACTTCTTCTATGATAATATAATGAATGTTTTTGACCAAAAAAAATGATTTAATTGATTTTAATGGTGGCTAGATAAAGTAAGCGATGAAATGAAGCTCATTTCAAGAAAATCAAATTGTTAATTTTTTAATGGTATATCAGCCTTTGTTAAATTTTTAATGGTATACAAACCTTCATTAATGATTTAATTTTGTGAATTTTTTGAATTTTATATGAACCTAATTTGTTAATAATTTCATTGTTTTTGATAGTGGATAGATAAAGTAAGCGATGAAATTTGAAACTCATTTCAAGAAAATCGAATTGTGAATTTTTTAATGGTATATGACTATTTTTTAATTTTTTAATGCTATACGAACCTTTGTTAATAATTTAATTTTATTAATTTTTTAATGGTATATGAACCTTGTTAATAATTTAAACTTTTTAATAAAAGATAATGGATTAATAATTTAATTTTTTTTAATAAAAAACAATGGATAAATAGAATAAGTGATAAAATAATTTAAAGAAAAAACAAAAAATCCTTTGAAGATGGTGACTAAGCATTAATATTAATTAAATTTAAAATAAAATAAAATAAAAACTATAATAAACTCATTTAACTCTAAATAAAATAAAAACAAAATAACAAAAACTTGGAACTTAGACTCATAGCTAAAAAGAAACTAAAAATAAAATTAGACTCACAATAACCAAAAAGGCTAGGGACTGAAAGGCATGGTGAGTGGAAAACTAGCTATGAAAGCCCAAATTTGCGAAAACTTGGTAGGAAAGCCCCAGGAACGAAAACCAAAGATTCTTACCCCACAAAAACTTGTTATTCTTACCCACAAAAACTTGCTAAGAAACCCGTTTCCATGAAATTAATTGGTTATTGTTGTTGTGATGAAGAGGTCCACTTTAGGTTTACCCTAGTTCTAAACTCTCCATGAAAACAAGATGTTCTATCCATGAAGATGGCTCTTTTGGTGCCAAATTGTTTCCGTTGGTGGGAGGGTTTTGATATATTTTGAGAGATTTGAGAGAAATCCATGATGTGGTTAGATATTTTTAGGGCTTGTAAAATTTTCTATATAATTACAACCTTTGTCATGGATAGAAGAGCATTGGAGAGAACTTGGAGGCTTTTGAAGAGGCGGGCAATAGCTAACTCACAATTGAAGTCTCCAATTTTGGAGTTGGAATCACAGGTTAGTTGGATTTATGGGTTTACATGCATTTTTACTACCTGTTATTGTGAAAGGTAAGCTTGTGTTAGTTAATCTACAGTTTCTTATTTTCTTTTGCTAAGGGATCAACATGGTTTTTTATTTTCTTTTGCTAAGTGATCGATCAGAAATGAATGTAGAGTAGAGTGGGTTTTGTAGGATTGGGCAAAGAGTTACATCCTTCTATGACGTTATATGAAGTTGCATCATCATATGAAAATTAAAATTTATACCATCGATTCTTTTGGTTTGAATGCATTGAGAAATTAAAATCTTTTCAACTCTAGCGATTCCTTTGGTCTGAATGCATTGAGAAATTGAAAAAATTTCAACTGCGCTTCATGAAGGTGTAACTACTATCACTAGCGTGCACTTAAATGGTATCTCATGTAATTTGTGACCTACACATAATTTCAGTAATCAATCTCTGTCTCCAATGCCTTAGCCAAACCTTCAAGGAGTGTTTTTTTTTTCTACTCAGTCTATGGTGGTTTATAGACCTTATTACCTTTGGATTACGGGGACTTCATGGATGCCCTTGAGATTGTATCTCTTCACAAGAAAAATGTTCTTGACTGTCTTAGAATCGACATGAACTCAGTCAGTGATGCAGCCATAAGCATATATATCCTTGTAGAAATTCCACATTGATCAGGGTTTTAACTATGCTCTTACTAGCCCTGAAGAACTGATTCTAAATGTTTTCACTGGGATTTTTCATAAAAATAATTTATGAAAATGTTACATGTAAAAAATTCTATGTTCCTAATTCTATATCTGAACTTTAAAGTTAGAATCATAATTAAAGTTGTGCAAAATTAAATTTAAACTAGTTTTATAGACACCTCAGAGTGTTTTTTTCAGTGATTAAGCACAAGGGCTAATCCCTTTTTATGATGTATGCCCTTTGATTTCCAAGATGGAAGAATTGTTCTCAACTATTATGCTTACTCATGATGTGTTACTTTGCTCACTAGGCTTATGTGATAATTATTCAAGAAGCACACTTTATCTAAAAACATATTAGAGCAGGTTGATCTTAACCAACTCTTAAGTGTACAAATATCCTAACAATAATGTTTATTGATTAACGCTCAATCAGATACTAACTGAATCCATATTTTTGCACATAGGTTTTGTTTGAACATTGGACCTTCAAAACTCAAATCCATAAATAAAAATAGCTCTGAATCCGTGGGCAACATACAGAGTCAAAGTTTCCTCATGCACACACCTACAATTGAAACAACTTTTGCTGGTTGCAGAATTTTAAACTGTTGCTATCTCCTGCTTTCATTTTTTGTTGCATCCTTCCTGCTTATTTAATCTTTCCAGATATTTTTTTTGGTCGATCTTTCCATATTTTAAAAATAAAGTTTTGATTATTTTCCTTTGTTATCTTCAGAATGTGATCACTTTTATCATGATTTACATTGTCATAAGACTATGTTTTCTTCTACGGGATTTATTTCAATTCTTCAAAAAAATGTTTTTAGTCTTGTCTTGATCAAATAAAGTTGGTGGAGTTTAGAAATGTACAATATTTTTGTGAAAGATCTGTTCAGAATGCAAATCGGGACAATTCCTTCTTAAATAATGTCAACGCAGAGCCTCATTTAATGTCCTAACACACTCAATGCTTATTTTGTCCCTTCTCAAGTTGTTTTCATCTGTTGATGTCAGTGTAGAAATATTAGGTGGTTCTGGAAACAACTTCCAACACACATTTGTCATATCTATATCTCTCCAAATAGACTTGTCAAATTTCCAATTGCCAACACCAAACTCAATCCCATTATGAAAAACCCTGGGTTCAGTACCTGGAATGGTAATGTAGCCTAGATATAGAATTATGCCATTTCATATATGATGCCTCAAGTTTATCATCTTCTTTATATACATACATACAAGGTGTAAGGAACCTTGTTATATCGTTTACCTACAACTGACATGTAGAATTTTCAACTGCTGCCATCTCCCCGTCTTCATTTTTTACTACAACCTTTGTGCTTACTTGATCTTCTGAGATATTTTTTTATTATCAATCTTTCCAGATTTTAACAATAAAGTTTTGATTCTTTTCCTTTGTTATCTTCAGAATTTCATCACTTTTATCATGATTTACATTTTCAGAAGACTCTGTTTTCTCCAATGGGATTTGTTTCAAATCTTCAAAAAAATTGTTTTTAATCTAGTCTTGATCAAATAAAACTAGTGGAGTTTGGACATGTACAATAATTTTCTCAAAGGTCTATTGAGAATGCAAATCAACACAGTTTATTCTTACATTATGTAAACACAGAGCCTCATTTAATGCCCTAACACACTCGATGCTTATTGTATACCTTAAGTAGACATGGTGTAAGGGTCTATATAATGTATTTTCAAATCATCCTAGTAACCACACAAGTAACCCCCTTAGGTTAACTACATATCTCTCACTATCTAGTATATGCAGGAACATTTTCAACAATTCCTGGACTTCATCTTCCTCTAGACATATAGGAACGATCAAACATTGCCTTGTTAGTAAGGCTATAGATGATAGACTATCTCATGCATCCACAGTAACTGCATCATGGGTGGATAGCACTTACCACATCAATTCAACGACAACACACAAATATCCATTTTCCTAGACTACATTTCACTTTGGTGCTTTTTGTAGAGCCCTATGAGTAGGTCCCTAGTCTATGAATCCCACATCTACACCATTCTTCCCTCCATCCTCTGTTGATGTCCTAAAATGGAAATATCATGTCAACGCAGAGCCTCATTTAATGTCCTAATACACTTGTTGCTTATTTTGTCCCTTAGGTAGACATGGTGTAAGGGTATATATAATGTATTTTCAAATCATCCTAGTAACCACACAAGTAACCCCCTTAGGTTAACTACATATCTCTCACTATCTTGTATCTGCAGGAACATTTTCAATAGTTCATGGACTTCATCTTCCACTAGCCATATAGGCAAGATCAAACATTTCCTTGTTGGTCAGTCTACAACTGATAGACTATCTCATGCATCAACAATGACTGCATCATGGGTGCATACAATTTCCACATCAATTCAACCACAACACACAAATATTCATTGTCCTAGACTACATTTCACTTTGGTTCTTTTTGTAGAGCCCTATGAATATGTCCCTAATCTATGAATCCCACATTTGCACCAGTCTTGGCTTCACCCTTTGTTGATGTCCTAAACTAAAAATATCATGTAAACACAGAGCCTCATTTAATGTCCTAACACACTTGATTATTATTTTGTTCCTTAAGTAGACATGGTGTAAGGGTCTATATAATGTATTTTCAAATCATCCTAGTAACCACACAAGTAACCCCCTTAGGTTAACCAAATATCTATCACTATCTAGTAAATGCAGGAACATTTTCACCAATTCCTGGACTTCATCTTCTAGTAGACATATAGGCATGATCAAACGTTTCCTTTTTAGTCAGGCTATAGATGATAGATTATCTCATGCATCCATGGTAACTGCATCATGGGTGGATAGCACTTCCCACATCAATTCAACCACAACACACAAATATCCATTATCCTAGACTACACTTCACTTTGGTGCTTTTTGTAGAGCCCTATGAATAGGTCCCTAATCTATGAATCCCACATCGGCACCATTCTTCCCTCCACCCTCTATTGATGTCCTAAAATGGAAAGATCATGTCAACACAAAGCATCATTTAATGTGATCCTAATACACTTGATGCTTATTTTGTCCCTTAAGTAGACATGGTGTAAGGGTCTATATAATGTATTTTCAAATCATCCCAATAACCACACAAGTAACCCCCTTAGTTTAACTACATATCTCTCACTATCTTGTATCTGAAGGAACATTTTCAACAATTCATGGACTTCATCTTCCACTAGCCATATAGGCAAGATCAACCATTGCCTTGTTGGTCGGGCTATAATTGATAGACTATCTCATGCATCCACAGTAACTGCATCATGGGTGCATACCACTTCCCACATCAATTCAACCACAACACACAAATATCCATTGTGCTAGACTTCATGTCACTTTGTTGCTTTTTGTAGATCCCTATGAATAGGTCCCTAATCTATGAATCCCACATCTGCACCAATCTTGGCTTCACCCTTTGTTGATGTCCTAAACTAAAAAGATCATGTAAACACAGAGCCTCATTTAATGTCCTAACACACTTGATTCTTATTTTTTCCCTTTAGTAGACATGGTGTAAGGGTCTATATAATGTATTTTCAAAAAAGCAACCCCCTTAGGTTAATTACATATCTCTAGGTTAAGTACATATCTCTCACTATCTAGTATATGCAGGAACATTTTTAACAATTCCTAGACTTCATCTTCCACTAGCCATATATGGAAGATCAAACATTTCCTTGTTGGTCAGTCTACAACCGATAGGCTATCTCATGCATCCACAGTGACTGCATCATGGGTGCATACTACTTCCCACATCAATTCAACCACAACACACAAATGTCCATTGTCCTAGACTACATTTCACTTTGGTGCTTTTTGTAAATCCCTATGAATAGGTCCCTAATCTATGAATCCCACATCTGCGCCAGTCTTGGCTCCACCCTCTGTTGATGTCCTAAACTGGAAATATCATGTAAATGCAGAGCCTCATTTAATTTCATAACACACTTGATGCTTATTTTTTCCCTTAAGTAGACATTGTGTGAGGGTCTATATAATTTATTTTCAAATCATCCTAGTAACCACACAGGTAACCCCCTTATATCAACTACATATCTCTCACTATCTAGTATCTGCAGGAACATTTTCAACAATTCCTGGACTTCATCTACCACTAGCCATATAGCCAAGATCAAACATTGCCTTGTTGGTTAGGTTATAACTGATAGACTATCTCATGCATCCACAGTAACTGCATCATGGGTGCATACCACTTCCCAAATCAATTCAACCACAACATACAAATATCCATTGTCATAGACTACATTTCACTTTGGTGCTCTTTGTAGAGCCCTATGAATAGGTCCCTAATCTATAAATCCCACATCTGCACCAGTCTTGTCTCCACCCTCTGTTGATGTCAGTGTAGAAATATTAGGTGGTTCTGGGAACAACTTCCAGCACACATTTGTCATATCTATGTCTCTCCAAAAAACCTTGTCAAATATCCAATTGCCAACACCAAACTCAATTCCATAATGAAAAATCGTAGGTTCAATATCTAGAATCAGAATGTAGCCTAGATATATCATTATGTCATTTCATATCCGATGCCTCAAGTTTATCATCTTCTTTATATACCTACATATGGGAAGAACCTGGAAGAAAATGAAAATGCATTATAAGTAGTTGAAGTTGAACTGCCACATGAGAGTACCACTAAGATTATATTTATTTTTGGCTATGATTTTATTGATAAATATTTTCATGATAAACGTTCAAGGGACTCAAATTGTAAGACAAGGTTAACACAAGAAACTAAGCCTGATGAGAAACCTAAACCCATTTAGGAAAATAATAAAAAATTTATTGTTAAAAACTGGAAAGATCAAGTAAGCAGGAAGGTTGCAACAAAAAATGAAAGCGGTAGATGGTAGTAGTTTAAAATTCTGCAACTAGCAAAAGATGTTCAGTTGTAATTATATGCATGAGGAAAATTTGACTATTTAGGGTACCCATGGATTCAAGAATAGAAACTGCTAGAACAACCCATCTATAAAACTCTTTACTGCTATCTTGCAAATGATAATTGTTTAATCACAAGACTATATATTTGTAAGCATAGAAACTGCTAGTATATTGGACATTGATTTCTTGTGCAACAATGTTGGAGATAAAGTTAGAGGCAGAAGAGCAGTCAGAACATGAGAATATTCTTGAAAATCTAGATAGAGCTTCCTTGTCATGTGCTAACAAGATCGAAGGTGATGACCAACTTCTTCCTCTACTTCCAAAAAGTATTTTCCTTTTGCTCCTCCCCTTGGTTTTCTAGTTGGAGTTTGTTTTAAAAATTGGAAAAGGAAACTGGTTGTAAGAAGAGTCTTCTCTCCACGATGCTTCATTAGACTTCTCGTTGAAGTGATGGATGTGATATCAGTTTGTGGTAGGCTACAAGCTTTTGAAAAATATATTTATTCGTAATGAGCCTACATTTCTTAATCTGAATAGATTTGATGTATTCAAACTCCTGTTGTTGTTGAAGATCCTGAAAAAACAGTCTGGTGAATTTATCCCTGTCCCTCAGTCCTATGGAGTTTGGTGCTAATTTTTACAGTTTTGGCTTTTGTACCTTTAGCATTTCTCACGACATGCCTCGATCAGAGTGCTTGTTTTGCATTTCAAGATAAAATGGGTTTTCTTTTAAAACCAATCCAACTAACGGTAGGTATTAGTATTATTATTATTATAAAAAATACATTTATTATTATTGTTAGGAGACATATTATTCAAATTATTACATATGTTAAGATAATTATTAGTTTTCTTTTTATTATTATTGTTAGAGGTATTATTAGATAAATTATTATTAATTAAATTATAATTAGTAAGAGAGTTATAATTGGGGAGGATATTATTAAAATTGAATAAATGAAGGGGAGGAAAATAATTGGGGAATTAGGAAAACAAGATTAGGATCAGAAAGGTTGGTTATATTATTATAATTAATAATATTGTTAGGGTTATTTTTAGTAAAAAAATTACTAGTGATGGAAGAATAGGGATCGAGCGAGAGAATATTAAAATCAGTACATGAGGAGGAGGGGTATTTTAGGCGGGATGAGGAATGATAAAAATTTGATAGTCCAATGGTTAAGGAAGACGGATTAGAAGGGAAATCGACAGATTAGAGGTATCAACAACGTCGTTCGCGGAGGTATTAATAGCAGGAGGGTTGACTAGGATTGAGAACAACGAAGAGGGATCGACGGAAAGGATGCCCTGTGCAGAGGGTTTCTTTGATCAGTTTTATCGTCACTGCTTTTCTTAAATCAGGTTTCCTGTCAAGACCACCAGAAACCAGCTTCAAACAATGTAGTAACTATAACAAGATAAATAAATAATGCGACTAAAAAATTGATTTATTTGTGGGAAATCAAATTGATATGCCGAAAAAATTAATCTGCAACGGTGGGAAAAGCACCAAGCCATGATAATTCACAGAGGTTGTTGATGTCCTGCTCTCAAACGTTACAAAGAAAGCTTCGCAGAGCCCAGAACTTTTCTTTCCATATTATTCTCTACCTTCTAATTTTATGGTCTATATATATGCCATAACCCAGTGTTTGAAAGATCTGTCCAAAAGGACTGCGGGTCTTGCCTAACTTATGCATCATCATCACAAGAATCATGCACAGTTAGTACTATTGGAGCACAATTTTCATCTAAGAACTGTCATTTTCATTTCGAGATGTATTCTTTTTTCAATTTGTCAGTGCTCCCCCCTCATCTTCCCCATCACCACCACCTCCTACAGTAGCCCCTCCAAGTAAACTTCCTGTAGTACCTCGTATTTGTTTCACATAGTTTAGCATGACAAGGAATATACTACTTAATTTAGTAAGGGTTTATATATTTTGGGTTAAATATATCATACCCATTAACTCTGTGAAAATTGCAGAAGGGAAAAAATGTTATGAAATTCTTGGGATAACTATTGGAGTAGTAGCCATGATGATTAGATTAATTGAAGTGATTGGAGCTTGCAAGTGGAATTTTTTCGCTCTTCCTGAATGGTTTTCTCGCAGCAATTGTGTCAAAATTGGTAGATCATTCAGTTTTTAGATTCCGCAATGAATCCTTTTACTTTCGTGAAATTGTCACTAGCGTAGCTTTCTTTTTAAGAATGTCATTGAATGCATTTGCTCGGGGCTAATTTTGGAAAATGAAGTTTTTGGATTGCGGGCCTCTGCAGAATATTTGGAGAAATCGGGGTATTGGCTAGCCATTAAGGCAAAGGTAGACTTGTCCTTTCCTGCAAAGACTGCTTTTAGCCTTAGCACGGTGGAGACCAGTTAGCAGCAGCTGCCTTCTTCAAGCAAGTAAGCAGTATGCCATCAAACTATCCTTTCTTTAAAATCCGGATCTCACAATAGTCACTTCAGATTTTTTCTTTATATTTAAAAAGTGTAATATATTCCAAACGGACATCTTCGATGCCAATTGCATAAACAAGCTCTGGATGTGATGGCTTCCACACAATGACTGCAGACAGGTCCAGGTTTTGTTGAGATGATAAACTCTATAAAAACTATATCTGAAGATGAAGAGGATGAATATGTGGATCGGAGTCGCGAGGGGCAAAAGGAAGGTTCATCTCAGAAAGGTATGGTTGCGATTCCTTTTGTTTTGGGCGCTTCATTCGATGTGCCCGCAAAGTTTGGGGAAATTTTATATATTGAATCAATTAAACAAGGTGCCTTCACAGATCTTAGCGAGGAAATCATAGTTGTGCATAATATTGATTTTTTCAGCTTCCCGGAAACCCTATTCTTTTGTTTAAAAATCGCTTGCAATTGCAGACATGAATCCAAGCCCAGGAGCCAAACCGAGTAGCCAAGCTTGGGAACCTGTGTTCCGTATCGAGAAGGTTTCAGCAGATGCCTTTCAACCTTTGCGTTTCAACTATAACCTATAACCAAGGGCCTTCACCTGAAGTACTTATCTAATTAAAGCAAATTAAATAAAAATAGCCTTTCTTTCTCGTCTTACTTTCTTTCTATGGAAGTGGGGCGTGGATGTTTTGATCCTGGCTCTGTTAAATCAGATTCCGGGGGTTCTGGTGGTTACCCTGACCACACTAACCGGACATCGAGGTGCACCTGAAATCATCTATTCATCGGTCTACCATTGGTAGGAATCGCTCCAGTACCCACCATCTATTCGTAAGAGCCTACTTGCATGAGACAGTAGGTATGTTTGTCTAGCAGTGGCTTTATTCGTTATATAATATTATATTAGATAAGCAGGCATGCCTCTTTTTTTAAGCTGTTGTAGGGCGAGGATGCTTCCTTTGAGACTTACTCCTTAGATAAGCAAGCATGCCTCTTTTTTTTTGGATGCTATAGGGCGAGGATGCTTCCTTTGAGACTTACTCCTATTCTTTTGTACCGACCTTTTAAACTACTGCAGGTGGTGCTGCTCACCTTAGTGCTTTCCCCTCTGCTTTTGGTTCTGACCCAGGGTATAAAGTGTTTTTTTAATCCAAATAAAATGTTAGTGATTCAATATAGCACAATAATATTATATTCAAGTTTAGAAAGGCATCATTTATTCCTGATTCGGTTTATCTCTATCCATGTCTTACAACTATATTTACAAAAAATCAAATATACAAAACACGCACGCACATCTATCTTATATTTTACAGAACCAGGTGGTGACAATCCTCACTTCCGGCCCACATCAAAACCTGGCAAGCTATAAGTAGTATTAATATGGATAAGTTGCTAATTTTCAACATGTGCATGTCAACTGAGCATTACAGGAACCTTTGAAATGCAATCTCCTTGACAGGATGCCATGGATAAATAAGCAGAGGCTAAAATGTTTGTTCACCTCAGTCATGAAGTAGGGAAGTGGAAAAAAATGTGTTTCACAAGGGTAGAAACCTTTGAAGTTTAAACCAATGATCTGTAAGCATATGAAAGTGCAGGATGATTCATGGGGGTCGTGTCAATTGGATAGCTACCGAGTACTCAGAGGAATGTTACAAACTTCTGTAGTTGAGTTAATGCATTTTGTGCCCCTAGATCAACCATAGAGGCTTCAAAGTCAACATATAATAGATAGTCAAAGTATTTTGCAATCCCATTGTTCTTATCATCAACCACTCTCAATGGCCACTTTCTCTGGGGCCTACCTTCAATCTTGATTAAATTGATATTTCTAAAAGCAAATATAGCAAGTGCCTTGAAAATCGCCCCAGGTCTGTCCTCAACAGTGAATACAATGCTTGTCTTGAAAGGTCTGTCAGTTTGTGGAATTATTAGATCCCTGGTGTTGTGTGGGGATCTTTGCTTGTTGCTTGTAGAATTCATGGCGACATAAAAATGGGAAAGCAGATAGAAAAATACCTATTTCATTTGGAACCACTAAATTTCGCCAACCATGTATTATTATAAAATATTTACGCAGTAGATGGCAGGTGGGATGACGTAGCAAAGGTGAGAAAAATAATGAAGGATCGAGGATTGAAAAAAGAGACGAGGCGTAGCTGGATTGAAGTAAAAAACAAGGTCCATTCATTTTTAGTAGGAGATAGATCACACCCAAAATCAGAAGACATCTATTCGATGTTAGATAAATTGGCAGAGAAGATGGAAGCAGCAGGGTATGTGTCAAACACAAAATTTGTGCTAAATGATGTGGAGGAGGTGCATGGTTAAAACTTAAAACCTCTACCACGGCGCACACCACAACAAAAAGTCATCCTTCACTTTTGGACTATTAACCAGACTCATCTGGATTGTTGAAAGCATTCATTTTTAGCAGGAGATAGATCACATCCAAAATCAGAAGACATATATTCAACGTTAGATAAATTGGCAGAGATGATGGAAGCAGCAGGGTATGTGCTGAACACAAAATTTGTGTTGAATACTGTGGAGGAGGTGTGTAGTTATAATCTCTGCCACACCACAACAAAAAGCTGGACATTGTTTTTGGACTACTAACCATAGTGATCGGGATTCCGGAAACCTATCTGAGTCAATAGAAATATTCGAGTGTGTTGTGACCACTAAAGTGCTGCGAAACTCATCTGCAACATTATCAAACAGGAAATTATTCTGAAAGATGCAGGTTACTTCCATCAATCATTTCAAGGATGTGTTACATCCATCTGATGCCCTACCTAACGTTATTCCATTGTATTTAACCTTAAATTTGCAAGTAAGAGAAAGTTCCTAGCTTATAATGTGGATTGATGACCATGTAAAACACTTCAATTTCATAAACAAGTTCGAGACTGCTATACCCCGTTAACATCAAGAAGCGAGTAACAATGCTTGTCTTGAAAGGTCTATCAGTTCGTGGAATTATTGGATCCCTGGTTAACATCAAGTAGCAAGCATAGATCCCCACTAAGAAGGTAAGAAAGAAGAATTTTAGATCTCACTCAAAATTCAACAAACTTAACAATTTTCAGGATTTAAGAATTTTAAAGAGGGCTTGGTTGGTTTGCTTTGTTTTAATCTCCCAACCTTGATTTTAAACTTCACATGTGTTTTTAGGGTGGTTTTGGATTTTTATTTTCAATTTTGATTGGGATTTCATTATTTTTATTTTTAAATTATTTGTAGTAGTTGAAGGAGGCTGTGCTTTCCATTTTTTCCAACATCATAGAGTAGAGATAAAAGTTCTATAAAAGAGAGAGAGAATGACATAGATACAAGTCCAACTCCAAAAATTTGTTGTTTCACAGCAGCAACAGGTTGTTGGGAATGACAACAATAATTTGCCTAATCAATTCCTATCAACGTTTCTGTATGTAGCGAATCTAGACCTAAGTGTTACCAATGGCCAGATTTATGGGCTCTTCCAACAGATTGGTCTCGTTCTCTCTATTCGCATCTATAGAGATATTAGCACCAAGAGTTTTCTTGGATACGCCTATATCAATTATGGCATTGCTGAAAATTCTAGCACGACTTGAGATTTGCTGAATTTTATGCCTCTTAATGTAAAGCCCATTCGGATAATGTATTCACATCGTGATCCCAACATCCGCAAGAGTGGATCAATGAACATGTTTATTAAGAATATTCACAAAGAAATAGACATTAAAGTTCTTTATGATACTTTCTCTGTGTTTGGATCTATTCTCTCTTGTAATATTGCAACATATGTATTAGGAAAATCTAAAGGATATGGATTTGTGCAATTTTCCTACTAAAATGTCAATGAGTAATTTGGAGCCCCATTCAACGTCTAGTGAGTAGATTTTATTCCTAATGCAAAGTTGTATCCTTTCTGTTGAAGCTCCATCCTTTTTACATATGTATGTTTATGCCACAACGTCCCTAGTAGTCTATCCTTTAAGGTATAGTGGTAAAGCTTATTTGATGTAATGCTTACTGTATACTTTTGGAGATATGGAAATTGGATCACATCCACCTTAGTTGCATTGAGAAAGCGTTGAGGTCCATGCTAATAGCCTCGACATGGGCGGGGATTGTAGTGTTTGTATGTCGATGTGATGGGACATTAAATATAAACAATACATTGACTACACACACACCTATCTATATTCAAGTTTGATATTGACCTGGGGGTTCCTAAGCTTGAGGATCCATCAAATGCACACAAATCACTGAGTTCTGAAATATATAAATAGGAGATATGCAACTTAAATCTTCGCAAACTTGGTAGTGCATCTCAGACTTAGGTCTACATATATATTTGCATGATGTAGGGGCAGTAGAGCATGACACACATCCAAATTATTGACCCATTTATGGGAGTTGTTGGGTCTATTAATCATGAGGAGCTAGGAATTGATTTTGGAAGCAAATGGAAAGAAGAGAAACTACAACAAGACCATGAAGAAATATTCCTATACATTGTGTAGTGGGTCTCTGACATCCAAAAAATGTGGCAGCGTTGGTGTTTGGGTCTTTAGATGTATTTATTTCAAGAAATTTAGGATATAATGATTGTAATATCTTTGTACAAGGGAAGAATCCTACCTCTATGTAACAAAGATAGAGATAATGTGCTAAGATGAGCCTTAATATTCATGTGGAATTAATTATTGGCTAGAAACCATGGTTTGGACCTGTGTGTTGCATTAAGTATTAGAGGAGGATCTAATAAATAAAGAGATTGTGTTTATGATGCCACAGGTTGTGTATTCATGTTCATTTATGATCTGCTAGAATTAGGTATTAAATCTCTCTTGATTCCTCCAATTATAATATTGTGTGGGAGAATGTATTTCTTAGTTGCTAATAACACTTTTTCAGATCTTGAGAAGTATTATTGGACTTACCTGTGAGCTAGAACAGGGTGTGTAAACCTACACATGTGCAGACAGGAGGCGTCTTCATCTTTTTTGCAGATATGTGCCTATAGAAGACAGAGGATCCACACCCATTTGGAGTCAGTTCCAGATTTGTCTAGTGTACAATTAGAAAAATTGCATCAGTTTTGATATTAGAGCAACCCCAAAAACATCCTAGAGGGAAATCCATTTGAACTGGGAAAGGAGAAGCATCAGGAATGTTGGATTTAGAATGACGTGAATGAATCATTGTGAAGACGAATGGTAATGGAAGCCCAATTCCAGTAGGATGAGTCGAAAGATGAAAAAGATAATATGAGAATAATTGTTAGAGGTGTTGATCCCACATAAAGTTAGCATCCTTGGGCTCATGTAAGTATCAAAATATTATCTTCTGATCTTCATTTATTCTTGTTTAGTTTATTTTATTAGTAGGAGTAATAAATAATTGTCCATTGCTACAAAACTTTTGTGCATCCATGCATTGCCACAAAATTCACGCATTTCTATAGAAATGACACACTGCTACGAAATTGCTAAAGACAAATGCATGGGAAGTTATTGGGACTTCCAAAGGGATATTCACCATACACTACCCATGGGAATTCATTGAGACAACTCAGGAGGAGGTGAAGTGCCACTAAGATTGTTGGACTACCACATGAAACTAACAGTTTGAGGGTCAATTGTAAATCTATTGAGTTAACTAAAGAGAGTTGAGTTCCAACAATTTTGAATGCGAGAAGAGAAGGTTCAACTCCAATTCTGAAATAGGATAGAAGGTTCAACTCTATATCTACAATAGAATAATGGGTTCAGCTCCAATGAATTAAAAGAAGAAGAATAAAATGAATACCAGCTCATGTTTAGGGAAGCCTAAGACTAATTGGCAGTTTGATCATGCTAGTCTAAAATAGTATGAATTGTTGAGAGACTACAACCTCCAGATTGCATTTCACAAGATCAAACAAAGATATTATTCAATAATGGGTTAGGTTGTCCTTTCTTTTATGTTATTTCCATTATTAATTATATCATATTTAGTTTTGTAGCATCTATATATTGTGGCTTCTTAAGTACACTACTTTTGTGGTCGTTGCACTCTGCGAGTGCCAATCTAGTTATGTCGATGTATTAGGGAATTATAGAACCATATCATGCATGCAAGGTTTAACTCTGCTTCAAAATTTGCATAATTATTAGAACTAATTCTCTGTTTAAAGTTGGTTTCCACAAGATCAATTCTTGTGCAATTGTGGTAGCAAGGAAACAGGTAGATGGTTGTTTCAACTTAAATTTACTAGAAGAAGAGTGGTGGGAGGTAGTGTAGAAAGAAAATGAGTTCCTAATAGATATAAAGACTCTACCCTCTTTATATTTAGGAACTCCACTAGCCCTTGCCAACCCAAGGTTACATCTGGTTGCAACATTAAAGTGAAGTTTAAAAATCTCATCCTTAGGATATGATGAAGTAACATATGGTGTTTCATATAGGGATGTGCAAGTAAGCATTGTCCAAACTATCCCTAAGGTTGGTAGTGTGCAAGAAGCACCCAAAAAAGTTGTCTGAATATGATAATGGAGCAGCTGAATGTTTTGGATGCTCTCAAAGCCATTAGTGGGAATTTCAAAACATTTCATTTCTGCAATGAAGCCCATGGGTATGGTTGCCTAAAACATGTAAGTAGTTCTTATGTAATCATGCTTGTAAATTTGTAATCCACAATCTGCTTGTATTTTGTAGGAAGTACAATAAATATATCCAATTATAAGTTTTATTTTCCACTGTTCCTTAATTTAGGCCCTCCAATTGTAGGGTTTCTAGTATTAAAATTTAATTAGATATGATAGATGTTATCTTCCATGCATTTATGGAATGATTTAATAATTTCCTTATATACATTATACTTGTGGATATATAGGTCAATTTCTACACTTGGTCATGAGTTCATATGTTAGTGTGTCACTCTCTTAGATCAGTTTATAGTGTATCATGTGGATTATGCACTGAGGATGATGTTGCATAGGAGAACTTGTCCCTACTTCAGGGATGCATCCTCTGGATTTTTCCATCCTTGGGGTTTGCAAGGGGAATTTCCCTATTTTGAATGAGACATCCTTGAGGATGTGTGATCCTCTCCCACATTGCCTAAATGTTTCTTGCCATAAAATGGGATGTTTGGGAGACGTCTTATGATGGTTTTGGGGACTTATCCCGGATCCTCTAGATGGTTCTTACCAAAAACAAGGAGTTTTGGGAGATCCGTTTGGATGGTTTTGAGGACATTTGGATACCCACTATTGAAAATAGTTCCCATTTGGTTCCAATTCTCAAATAAAAATATTCACCAAGTGGTTCTACATTCAAACCTGGACAAAGGTTATCTATGCATTGCATGCTTGAATACTATGTAGTATGTTTTTGTAACGAGGACTAATTGCCTTCACAATTTTGACTCCCATATTTGGTAGGTTTGTGCATCCTATATCAACTCTTTCTTTTGTAAGAGTTACAACATCCATGTAGAAAAGATCTTTAAGATCTATTATCTAAGACTTGTTACTTTTTTTGAGTTACATTAGATCTATTATCTATGGCAGTTACTTTTATTGACTTATATTATAGCACTATGTTCTAGAATCTTTGTTTTAAAATTTTATCTTTTAAAAATATTTTTGGTTGTCCAATTGAAATTTGGGGTTAACTTCTAGTCATCCTTGAAACCCTTCCCCTCACCCCCATCCCTGAAACACAATGCAAAATAGCCCAAGTTGTTCATAAGTTGTAGGATTTTGTATGCAATGTATTAATCTATTCAAAAACCAGAGATTTGCCCCTTTTTCCCACTTATCATTTGAAAGTTGACATCATTTTACTTTCCTCCCTTGATTTTCTCCTTGGGTCGACCATGCAAAATTTCTCTAGTTACTAGTCTACCTCGCATCTTCCTTACCCCTTTATTTTCCATTCATTCATTTTTTTCAAATTTATAAAGTATAATAAAAGGGATATGGAATTGTATCTCAGGTTCTATTAAAACTTCCATCTTATCTTATGAGTTTTCCATTTTCACTTCAAACCTTCAATAAATGGAAGCACACATCAATAAAATATGTAGTATCAAACTTTGAGGCTTTGTGAAAATGAATCAATTATTTATTCTTTCTATTTCTTGGAGTTTGATGGATTGGGACAGTGGTGGACCATGTTTCTATGCTTTTCCATTTAAGTTGTTTGTTTTTTCCGTTGTTCACATGCATTCATTTTTCCAAATTTATAAAGGATATGAAAATTGTATCTCCGATGCTCTTATAACTACCATCTTACTTTTTGGGTTTTACATTTTCACATAAGACCTTCAATAAATGGAAGCACAACTCAATATAGTATGTAGGATCAAAATTTGATGCTTTGTGAAAATGTTTCAATTATATATTTTTTATATTTCTTGAAGTTAACGGATTGGGTCATAATAGCGTACCATGTTTCGATGATTTTCTATTTGTCTGTTTGGCCAGTTGTGGTAGAATACTAAAACTACAAGTTGTTATTATGGTTTCTAGATAGTTAGCTCATGATTGATTTTTTTCAATCAAATTACTTAAGATGGTAGTTAGCTTGTTCAACATAAAACTGATTCATATGGTGTTGATGTATAGGGAGATTTTCTGTACCTATTCCTTGAGACAAAGAATGCTATCACAATGTCAGGAGACATTGGTGTGGAAAAAAACATTAATCAAGAACCACCTGGAAACATTTAGGCATTAGTTTAGATGAAGAGTTTCATCTTTCTTATCCTTATGATTTTCACTATGATAGGTAGGTGAGTAAATATATATCTTATTAATGTGATTTCATAAAGATATGTTTCAAAGTGAAGGATGTTTCATTGGGTTCTTGTTTAATTAGAACTAAAAGTTGACTTCTTGAAATCTAGGTAAATACTATACAATTATTATCTCACTTTAAGTATAAGATTCTTATTTATACATGCATTTCTTACTACCATTTTCTGCATTCGCTCTTCTATGTTATTGATATTTACATGCTCAATGAGCCAATACCTAAATAGGTAAGACATGTACTCTCCTCAAGGTACTTATATGTCAGCTAATGGGGTTTTACCATTCACCCTCCCCATTATAATCATAGAAATGTCCCATGTCATGGTGATTGCAATATATAGTTATCTAAGTGTTTAGCGTGAACTTCATAAGCCATGATGAGAACATGGGTGCGTAATAAGCACAAAATTGTGTTCAAGCTCTGAGTCTCACCAACTCCAAATCAAAATCAATTTGCACTTTTCAAACTTCATCTTGTCAAATATAAATGAGATAATTTCTTTAGTAAATGGTTTTGTGAAAATTTTGAGCGACGTTAGGATTAATTGGTAAAATTTTATAGTAGAAAATTGTGGTGCTATGAAAGAACAAATCCATTCCTTGGGCTTTTGGTTAATGCATCTTTTATTTGTAAAGAAGGTTGTTAATATTTAAAGAATGCTTATGGAACCTAGAAAGATCAACATTATTTTTTTGCTTGTTTTAAATGTGTTAGTTTAAAATCATGTGCATTGCTCCCTTTATCATCCTCTTGAGGGTACACTTTAAAATAACAACACTTTTGATGATGTTTAGGAGCATTGGTATGAACAAAATGGTAATAAGGGTGACATTTTTCTTGTGTAAATATTGAGATTTGTTTATGATTTCTACTTGACTTTTTCCTTATGCAAATAAATTAGGTTTCTCAATTTTCATTCATTTTTCTCATTATGTCATCATTGTCATCTATTTCAATTTTATAGATATTTTTTCTGCACACTTTCCTCTTACACTGTTGTTTTGTATATGCAGATATATATGATTCTTGAGAGTAGCCAGAAAGGGGATCTTCATCTTTACTGAGAATTGAATTTTCCTCTTGAGTGGAGAGTGGAGAAGGTGATTCTTAAGAATTTTCTTGTAGAAACTTTCTTGATCCACTATAATGATTTTTTTTTGTATTAGATGTTAGTAGGTTTGGTGCAATAAAAAATGGAGGGTTGGAAATATGGTATGCTAATTCACCACTTGGCTCTTAAAACATATAACTTAGTTTGCATGATTATGCCTAAGTTTTTTCCTGAAGGTTGAATACAAAGTTCCTAAGGTGTTCTTTTCTATAGTAACGTTTTGTTTACTTTATTTATACAAGTCATCTAGCCACATGGTGGCCACTATCTCCCAATTAAAGAAAACTTGTACGAGTTTCTAGTAGGGATTCGTATGGTTTTTAATGTTGTGGTTCTTTCACCTCATGGTTATTTTGGGCAAGAAAATGTCTTAGAAATGTCAAACAAGACATCGGTGGACAGGTAAATATTTTTTTTTTTATAATTGTAATGTCCATTGCATGATATCTTCTCTTTATTGTTTGATTGTATTTTGAATGTTTCTTTTTATTTTGTTTTTTCTTTTAAATATGAAATTGAAAATACTTGGTATCATGTCCATTTAAACAACTAAAGTTTGAAGATGAAATTAGTATTACACTTCATTGATTGAAATCTTTTTAGCTGTTTTGTGTTAACATGTTTTCATGGCTATTAAAAAAGTTTATTTTCATGTTGTTATTTGAGCACATGTTGTTTATATACTTGACCAAGTTCATGTGTTAGATAATGAAATGTTGTTGCGAATAAAACAACAAGGATTAGACATCACACCTCAGATTATTAGTTTTCACAAGTTATCCACAACTTGATATTTTTAGCATGTAACATAGTTGACATGAATGCGACTCAGCTTTTCCTGAAGGTTGAATACCAAGTTACTTAGGTGCTATTTTCTATGGTGATGTTTTATTTTCTTTGTTTATACAGGTCATCTGGCCACATAGTGGCCATTATTGCCCAAGTGAAGAAAACTTGTTCGAGTTTCTTGCTTTGATGGGAGAAAATGGCTTTGACATTGTTGATGTTGAGGTATATGTTGTATACCTCTTTTATAGTCTAATTTAGTTTATATTCTAGTGTTCATTGCCTTTCATGTATTATACTTTGTATTGTATATTCTTTTGTTTTCAGAAAATGAACTTAGTGTTGATGTTAAGAAGCAAGAATTAAAGAAAGAGGAGAACAGTAACGCTAGAGCGACAAATGCAAAAAGAGAGAGTGAAGAGAATCGATCTAGTAATACCCTTAAAGACAATATCCCACATGAGGTGCGCACATAAAGACTAATGGTCAAGTCTTCATAGTTGGGGAATTCACATGCAATATTGCCTTAGCAATACAATGATAATGTTTTGAAGTGATGAAACAATATTTCATGTGTAAATTGTAGTCCAACCAATATTAACTTGGAAACTCATATTGTAATACTTGACATTTCATATAATATATTTTTTGTGGTTGAAATTATTTATAGTTGCAGTTGATATTGTTTAGTATTGTAATTAACATATGTAACTTTGCGTTTTCATATTAGATGAACATGCACAATGTATGATTTTTTTTTTTTTTTAATTTAGTCATAAAGTCATAGTAATTAATTTATGTTCATTAGTAATGAACAGAAAATTAATCTAAAACCACTAAATTAATAGTTTATACTGATTAATGATGAAAACAAGTAAAATGAAATATTACTAAATTAGTCGTTTAAAATGATTATTAATGAAAGTAAATGAAATGAATACAAACTACTAAATTAGTTGTTTATATAATGAATATGAAACTACCAAGAAAAGGTAAATGACTACTACAACTAATAAATTTGTGATTACAAGTACGACTACATTTTGCATATATATGATTACTAGTAGCTAATTTATAGTATCTTATAACACGACCAAAATTTAGTCATATTTCTTTGGTCATTAATTGGTTTTAAGAGATGACTAAATTTTGCATATATATGACTATTAGTAGCTAATTTACATTATCTTATAACACGACCAACATTTTGGTCATTAATTGGTTTTCTACGGGGATCATATAGTAGTATATTTTCTTGTATATTTGGTCATTAATTATGACAATTAATGACTAAATCAATGACTAAATTAATGACCAAATTTATGACTAAATATACTACTAGATGATAAAATTGAGACAACCAATTAATGACTAGGCTAAAAATGACTAAAAGTTGGGCACGTTATAAGATACTGTAAATTAGCTACTACTGGTCACCAACTGAAAAATAGTTGTTTATATGCAAATTTTAGTCATTTTTTTGGTAACTAATTAGCCATTTTGTACTAGTGATTGCAATGCCTTTTTCTAGTGTCCTAGGAGCATTCAACAACTGAATTAGGTTATTTTAGGGTTCGTAGATGTGGTATATATCTCAAGGTCACTTTTCTAGGCTTCTCAAAGGCTCTTAGGGAGGGCCAAATTGAGCTCTGACACTTTGCAAGCTACTTTTTTTTCTCATTATGAATGGCGATGGTTTAAAAGCATTATATGCTAGGGATGAACTCTGAAACCACCACAATGTAATCTAAAATCAAAATTATTGTAGAGTTTGAGAAAAAAAAGCATTATTAAGATATCCAGTAATGAAAGAAATTTGAAATCTAAAATAAATATCAAAAGAAAAAAAATAATAATATAAAAGTTAAAAAATTTAGAGAAAAAGAAAAAGCAATATTATTTTTATCATATTTTTTATTATTTGTTTACCATATTTTTAAACTTATCAACTGTAGGTACTCATTACTTGGTAATTAGAGCCTAATTGAGTATACACAATACATATGTTTAGTAAATCCATCATAAAATAAACTAAATTTTTAGGATTTGGTTTTGTTAATAAAAAATATAAAAAATCTTATCGAATTATTTATTTTAATATATTGTATTTATTTTTTTAATTAATATAGTTGTTGTTTATTTTGTCTATATATATATAATATGAATTCAAAAAAGTAAAATTAATTTTAATATTTTTATTTATGTATTTTATGTATTTTGCATTTATAAATCATTAGAGTAATATATTACAACTTAGAATAATCTTTAATTTACATTTTATATAATTTATTAAATTTTTATTTTCTCATTATTATATATGAATGAGTTGCTTTTATAAAAATAATATATTATATATTTTGGTTTTTGTGTTTTAAAATGTTTGAATTTTGAAATTATAACTTTATATTTATATTTTTTTAATTTTAAAATTTTTAATTGATTTATGAGTTTTTGTAATATTTTTTTGGTAAATTTGTAAATAGTTAATTACTGTAGTTATGAAAAGCTATTTCGTGTTGTGAGTCATGTGAAGGGCAAATAATTATTAGAAGAAAATGTTTTGTTTAATTTATTAAATGCATAATTTTTTTTATGTAGTTAGCAATAAAATCACATTAGAAAGTAATGTTGAGAAAAAATTCACATTCTAGGAAGTTGAAAACAGTTATGGGGGCAGGTGGTTACCTGCCCAAACTCCTCTTTGGGAATAAAACTTCTAAATGGAAAGAGGGAGCGAAGAGGGTAAGAGAGGAAACTGAGGAAACTTTGAAAGAGACATATATTGCAAACTGAAAACCTTTGATAGGATGTTGTGGAGGAAAGCAGGACATTGCCAACATAAGGAATTCTTGAGCTGGTTGGCAATGGAATTCCAAATGGAGCGTGTGTGCTCAGTCTTGAAGACCCTAGACTAAATCTGGTTGGGATCATAAAGTATCTCAGTTGGACCTATGCAGGTCACTGTTATGAAACTATTCTGGACGTGAAGTTGGTTCAGGGGGAGTTACAACGGTGTTACTAGTTCTCATAGGTTGGGTGGAGTATCCTTTCGATGTGATTTTGTGGTTGGCTTGGATAAGAAGGGAGGGAAAATATAAGTATTAAGAACTTTTGATTTTCTGTCGGTTAATGTATCATAACTGAAAATTCTTGTTTATACTATGAATTATGTTTAAGACTGGAATTGTTATGTAACACTCTGAAATATGTTCAAGACTGAAAATTGTGTTTATACTGTGAAGTATTTTCATGTTTGAAATTGTTATTCATTCCATGTTTAATCTCTAACTAAAAGAAAAGAGAAAAGGTTTGGCATCAGAGAAGTCGGGGTGTAATCATGTGGGGAACTTTGGGTTAGTTCCTAGGCTAATCTGAGACTGTCAATAGCCTAGGAACAATCCCTAAGTCAAAGAGAACATGGGTGTTGAAAATACAATTGGAAAATGTGTATACACTAAGATAACAAAGATAATCTAACTATAATTCGCAAAGTGAGAAAATAAATCTATAACCAAGATAGGATAATGTTTTGCGTATACAGAAAACCCAGAACCGATGTATAATCACTTTAAAACTATAAATTGTATAAAGAAAGTAATGTCACAAAATATTTATAATACTGAGAAAATGAATTGTAATATGTTTCACAATAATGTAATCTTTCGAACCTAGTTTGAACCCACACTATGACAAGGGCACAGTAAATATAATCAATGGATGCATCAAAGAAATTCCTACATTAATGGCTATAGATATTCATATATATATATATATATATATATATATATATATATATATATATATATACATATACATATACATATATATTGAATGTGTTGAGAAACTTATTCTAAGAAGGATAGAAACGTAACATTTCACTAAAAAGAAAATCGATAAAAGTATAAGTTTCTATTAACACTACAAAGATTTTGGACAAAAATATAACCATTACCAGTCCTTAATAATTTAAAACATTTTGTAGGGAGTACTTTTAATAATTACAAGAAACAATTAGAGAGAACCCAACAGAAACTGAGAAGTGAACAACGACCGCAACCAGTTAATTCCAAATACAAACATAAAATAATAAATATTATCAAACCATTTTTTTGTGTTTCAGAAGTAATCTATCATCAATTCTAAGGATTGACTGCATAAACCCTAACTCGGTAGAAATACACACAAGCATAAAATAGAAATTCAAAAGTGAGAAACTAAGTAACCCTAAGATAATACCCTAACCAAGTAGCACCTAGACAAGAATGAGAAGGAGAGATGTTAAAATCTTGGATAAAAGGTCACCGAGTCCATGGAATGACTGTTGAAGGTCACAATTAAAATCCATTACCTGCAAAGGAATCAGGTTACACAAACTGTTAGGGAGAATCATTATAAGTTGTAATTTTGAACGAAATATCGAGTAAATAAAATTTAGGAGAAGGGTTTACCTAGAATGGTGCCCTCTTTCCTTGATAGCTCCCAATTGCACTCCTAAAACCCCATTAGTTAGAATTTCTACAAAGGATTTAATAAAGAATCAAGTGGGGCAATCAAAATAAGACACATAGTAATCTTACCTGCTGAAGTGAAAACCATTGAAAATTTTCATCAAACAGTTGAGCCTTGCAATTTCTATGGTATAATGTATGTGGATAACCATGAAAAGGGTTGTGAATGCAATCAACAAACCCTAGTACCAAACCCAAGAACCACAGTGAAACTAGAGGAAACAAAATAAGCAATTAGTAACCAAAAAAAAAAAACTCGTATGCGCCAAAGAAAAATATTTGCAAAAAGATAACCATGAATTTACCTAACCGAACGAGCGACTTGGTACCAGATGGAGAGGTTCAGGAGCAAAAAGTAAAATGGTTTTGAAAAAAGGGTTCCAGAGCCATTTTTAGCAAAGCAAGAACATCAAATGACTTGCATACAGTGTCGGGGCTAGAGGGTGGTTACTCTCTAACCTCCTCCTACACATTACATCGTAGATTCAACCCTAGCATATATGAGTCGTAGATAAAAAAAACCTCACACTTTCCAATACCATCAATCACCAAGTGCCATACAACATGAGCCACTTCATGATAGTTTGGAAGTCCTTTTTATGTAAAGGTTATAACATATTTTATCAATCAAACCATATGAGACTATATGATAATGTTGAAAGAAATAAAATCTTGCTCGGTAATATACATTACAAACATAAAATGTCGTTGATTTAATATAAGGGCATAGAACATAGGTCGTATGATAGTAATAAGCACTGAAGTATAACCTTACCTCAATGACATAGGATAAAAAACACATAACAAACATAAAATGCCACCAATTTAATATAAGGGCATAGAACCGCGGGACCTTCATTGGGGGAGCAATATTATACCACATGGGTTCATATTGGGGGACATATATATTGAGAAAAAATGACATAATATATTAGGGGATATATACGGGGTAAAGGGGTTTTTTATTGGCAAATATAAAAATGGAGCTTAAAGTTAATGAAAAAAATATAAAGGGGTATGAAAAATGTTAATGAAAAAATGGATACCTACAATATCTAGTGAAAGTAGGGGTTTTTTAAATTGGGAAGCTGTATTGGGTTCATATTGATAGGAGGTTAGATAATTTGATTTTTAGAGAGATTTTCCAATATATAGTCAAATTAAGGATATTGTTTAATATGCCACGAACACACCCCTATGCATAGAACATAAATTGTATGATAGTAATAAGCATCGAAATATAACCTTACCTCAATGACATAGAATAAAAAAGACATAAACGAGATAATCTAATGTTGAGTAAAATAACTGGTAAAAATAATTAATACCTAAATTAAAAAAAAATGTTAAAATATATCATCGTTTTTATTATTAAGTTTTATATTATTATTTTCCAAATTACTAATAAATAATTAAAATAAATTTATACTAATAATTTTATAAGATGTACTTTTATATTATATCATTGTTTTTTATTTTTCACTTAACTTTAAAATTAATAAATTTTATGTTGATGTTAGTTTTTATTTAAAACTTAGGTTACATTTCTCCTACTCTTCCACCTCCCTTATTATTATTGTTAAATAAATCTTCCATCTTATATAATATAAAATAAAATCATTTAAATTGTATATTAATATTTTTCATTTGTCACTTTAATAATAAATTTTTATTTTCTTTGAAAAAACCAATTTCTCTGGAATTGGAACCTCGACATTGGTGAAACGCTCTACAACCTGAACGAGGATCGAAGTTGACGCTAGGGTTTTGTATTAGGGTTCCATGATGGGAAGCGCAAGGGGGATCACCGCTCCCTCCTACAGTCAGGTAGTCACAGAAGGAGGCAAGGAAGCAGGAGGGAAGCTTTTCAAAAAACCATTGGGAAAGATTTCAAAAGCAAGAGGCAAGGAGATAGTTGGAAGAAATGAATCCCAGGATCAGGAAGGGATTCAACAGGAAATAAGTAAAGAAAAGGATAAGGAGGTGGTAGCAGAAAAATGACTTCCACAAGAACTACGGGAGTCTGCAAACCCAAATCGAACATCATTCCCCGGGTCATATTGAGTGATCCTGCGATTCAAGTGCACAGGGACCATATGAGAGAACATTCGATCATCTACAAGTTCATGGGGTTATGGCCAATGGAGAGGGCTTTATACATCTAGATTAAGAGCCATTGGAAGCCCAAGGGAGAAATACATTTGCATCTGGGATCTAAGGGCTTTTTCATAGTGGTGTTTGCGAGCCTAGAGGACAAAGATAGGGTGTTTTAGGGGGGACCCTACTTCTACGCTGCAACAGGACTCTACATGTGTCCTTGGACGGTGAAATTTGCATCGGAAAGTGAAACATTCACATCAATACCAGTATGGATCAGGCTATACTGTTTACCTTTGGATTACTGGCTACCAGAGTCCTTGAAAATTATAGGCAATAAGCTGGGGCATTTTCTCAAAATATCAGAGGCAACTCTCAAAGGTAAATATACCTCCTTCGCTCGAATATGTGTGGAAATGGATATATCTGGTGCCCTTCCAGAAGCAATTATCTTAGAAGTATATGATGAAGAATGGGTGCAATCGGTAGACTATGAGCACATTCCATTCAGATGTCGCAAATGTCATGAACATGGCCATCTATTTAGAGACTGCCCCACAAACAATGTGGAAAGCAATGGGAAAACCTCTGTGAACAAAGATCATGAGGGTTTTACCAAGGTTGGGGGCAAAGGGAAAGGGGGTAGAAGATCACACAAGAAGCCAAGCAAAGACACACAAACAAGACGTAATAGTTTCAAAATCCTAAAGGAAGGGGGGGAGAGTGAGGAGACAGCTCAAGTCAAGGAGAATGGTCCCAAGGAGCAGGATATGGAAACTGAAACGAAGGACATCCCAGCAAACAACTAGCAGACAGAGGAACTACAGAGCTGCATGGACCAAGAGATGATCCCAAGTGAGGCAAGCACGGAGGATCATGAACTGCAGGAGATTCTAGATAGGGAAAATCTCGATCTAGAACAATTTCTGGAACAAGGAAAGAACAAAGGAGTGGACTCATTGCCAAAAGAAGATTATGATCGAGTACAACAACTATATCTATGGAGGGCACAATCGAAGGGAACTGGAGTCAAGAGAAGCCATGAAAGTCAAGAGCAGAGTGGGGTCAAAATGATGGAGAACCCGCAGACACTATCTCTAAAAAACCCGGGAAGAAAAAGAGGAAGTAAAAGACAGAATGAACTGCTAACTGAATGTGGAAAACTACTGATTAACTCAGGTAAGATGAAAGACCTTAGCAACTACTCTTTTACCAGCCTTTCTTAATGAAGCTTACAACCTGGAATATTAGAGGTAGTAGAAGGAAATAGAGAAATCTCAGCAATAGAATAAAAGAAGTAAAACTGGATATGGTCTTTATTCAGGAGACAAAATGTTCTATGGAGAAAATAAGAGAAGTGCATAATAAATGGTTAATCAAGTATGATTATTTGGAAGTTAAAGCTAATAACTCTGCAGGAGGGATTCTCACGTTGTGGGATCCACAAAAATTGGGAATCCTGGATGCTGAAGCGTCCAGGAACTATCTTTCTTTGGTGTGTAGTCCTGTAGGTGACAAAGAAACTTACATAATAACTAATGCGCATGAATCCCTCAACAACAGGCTGATAAACTCAAGCTGTTGACCTCCTTGGAAGGTCTCAGAGCACGCTATCCCAATATACCCTGGATACTTGCAGGCAATTTCAATATGATAAGATCTCTCTCTCGAAAAAAAGGAGGCACCAAACAGCTTGCTAGAGACTCTGAAGCCTTCCAAGATTTCCTCATGAGCATGGGGCTGGTGGATACCGAGACTATAAATGGAACCTTCACTTGGAACAACAAAAGAGGATGGGTTTCCCAAGTGGCGTCAAAACTGGATAGGTTTATAGTCTCTAAGGATCTCCTCCTTGCAGGTTCAGCCATCACTGCGTCCATTCTGCCCTTTGGAGGCTCAGATCATTGGCCAATCTAGCTAGAAGCCTCCCTTATGGGCACTCAGAGAAATAGGTTGTTCAGATTCGAAAATTCCTGGCTTTCTCACCCCAATTTCACTAGTAACATTGCCAAATGGTGGAAGGAGGATTTGAATATTTAGGGCACTAAGATGTACATGCTCCAGTAGAGACTGAAACACATTAAATCCAAACTGAAGGAGTGGAACAAAAAGGAATTTGGTGATATCATCAAGGCTAGAAGGACCACTGAGCAGAAACTCTAGGAAATCAATCAAATCAACATCACAGAGGGCTTCAATGAGGAAAGGCAGAAACTAACTGACTCCTTGCAGGAAGAATGGGAGGAGCGCTGCTTACAAGAGGAAACATTTTGGAGACAGAAATCCAGAACTAAATGGATAAAAGAGGGAGAAAGGAATACTAAGTTCTTCCACAAATCCAATATGGTCCACAAGGCACATAACAGAATCACAAAGCTAAAGGATTCTCAAGGTATTGAACTTGTCGCTCACAAGGACATGGAATCAACCCTAGTACAATACTTCTCTAACATTGCAAAGGAGCCTTTGGAAGACAGATCCAGGTCCATTGATAAGTTCACCCAGCACATTCCCAAGTTAGTCACCAGTGAGGACAACCACAATCTCAATGCAAAGTGGAAAAGCACAAGGCCCAAATGGTTTCAATGTTGATTTCTTCAAAGCCTGCTGGGATACAGTCAAACAGGATATCCTCGAGGTTGTGGAAGACTCAAGACAACATAAAAAGGTTTTGAAAGCAATGAATACGACCTTTGTAGCTTTAATCCCCAAAAAGGAAAATGCTATGACTCCGGATGGGTTTAGGCCCATCGCCTTATATAATGTGGTGTATAAAATCATCTCCAAAGTGATAGCCAACAGACTCAAGCCTCTGCTTCCTACTTTCATATCAGAAGAGCAAACAGGCTATGTTGAAGGAAGACAGAGTCTGAACAACATCATCCAAGCACATGAGGTGGTACACTCTCTCAAAAGCAACAAGCAAGTAGGTATGATCATTAAATTGGACCTTGCGAAAGCCTATGACAAACTCAACTGCTCTTACATTAGAGCCATTCTAAAAACCTATGGCTTCGACCATAACTGGATAAGATGGGATATGGCTCTAGTCACCTCGACCACTTTCTCCATTCTGCTTAATGGAGCTCCCTCTAATACTTTCACACCTTCCAGAGGGCTCAGACAAGGCGATTTGCTCTCCCCCTTCCTCTTTGTCCTCATGATGGAAGGGCTTGGTAGGGCAATCAAAGTAGCAAATGTTGAAGGTAGGATTCAGGGGATCAAGCTCACCCTGGATGGAGAGGCTAACACGCATCAACAATTTGTGGATGATACTATGCTGCAGGGCATTCCCACAGTTAGGGAAGCAAAGGCAATCAAAGACATCTTAAACGATTTCACTATGGCAGCAGGCACAGAGGTAAGCCAAAACAAGTCCAAAGTTTTTTTCTTTAACACTAATATTGCTATTCAGAGACATATCACCAGGATTCTTGGTTTTCAAAGGGACTAGTTGCCTTCCAAATATCTTGGCATTCCTCTTACAGACAAACCTCTGAGTAAGCAAATTTGGGAACCTGTTTTAAACAAACTTCAGGACAAAATCAACAATTGGACTTGCAGGGCGACTTGTGCTTACTCAAGCGGTATTGCAGGCCATTCCCATTTTCATGTTTGTAGCTATCCCTGCTCCTCAAGGTATTAAGTAGCAAATAAGAAGCATTCAACAAAACTTTCTGTGGGGCAGAGGGGAAGAGAAAAATAAATGGGCTCTAGTTGCCTAGGACAAGCTCTGCATGATCTGATATTCACCCTAAGAGTGACATCAGTTAAATATTTATTAAACTAAGGTATTACAGACTCATGTGCTGGTGTGTGTTCTGTGTCATTGAAGCAACGGATTGATCAGAGTGCCAACACACAGACATTGAAATGGAAAGATAACAGAGAAATACAGTAAGCAACACAAATACACAAACAATTTTTAATAAGGAGTTCACCATATTCTCCAGGGCTACATCTCCGGTCCAACTTTCAGTGGTGGCCTTATTTTATTGTGTCTTCAAGCAGAGAAATTACAATACAGGGACTCAATGTGAGTTCTCCTGAAGCAGGTTTTTCTTGGCAGGGTGGTTTCTTGGATTCCCCAAGCCACTTGGAGTACACAGACTCTTCTTCTTCCTACCAGCTCTGTGACCTTCTGGTCTATAGTGGAAAGAGCCAAATGTGATGCTCAGTTCGGACAGATTCCTCTATGGGATGGCTTGAATCTTCAAGCTCTCTGGTGCTCAATGCTACCTCTGGTCAGCTCGGCCCTCTGTCTCTTCTGCTTCGCTTTACTGCTCTCTGTGTTTAGTCCTCCTCTCAAGGTTCACTGTTACACTTCATCTCTCGACTTCTGTCTTTCTGCGTCCAACTTCACTCTGATTCGACTGTCTCTATTCATGGCTTTAGCCATTCGGATCCTATGCCTGTTCGATTCCTCTCCCACCTGTCGATTCACCTTCTGCAGCTATGCTTGGAGTTCCCTGTGTTCAACGTCATCATGAACACTTAGGGAGTGGCCACTTGTCCTCCTCTAAACAGCACCAGCCTGCTTCGTCGGTTCGTTTCTTCAGTTACTTCGTGGATGTGTTCTTCCTCCACCATGGCGGTCAAACAGATTCCAAACCCCTTTAGAACACGGCTTAATTCCTTGTCGATTCCACTTCTTTCCATTGAGCGCGATCTTAGCCGTCCGATCTGGGCCCTCCAAATCCGACGCCATAAGCACGTTTTGTGCAGTTGACTTGCTCGACCGATAGCCCGCGATCAACAGCAATTTTCTCTCACCTCCGTCTGCCATGCGTCGATCGGTGTATGGAATTTCTCCGCTCCTGTCCAATACTTCTTACCGTTCAAGGGCGCCCCGATCAAAACCATCGGTTTCCAGAGCGCGGGTGCCGCCGTTGTGTTTAGCGCTTTTCTCCTTTTTCCACCCACGGTCCTCCGGTTCCCCATGCGATCGAGTGCTCACCTTTATCCTTCGCAACCCTGTTCGCATCAAAAATCACTTCCTTTTCCCATTCCCGGGCTCCCAGGGGCTATTTTGGCCTCCTACGCGATCTCCATGGGCCTCGGTTAGCACGCTTTAATCTAGGTCCTCGTCGTTCCACGTCGGCTGCCATTACGACTGGTTCAGGGTTTTTTTTATCGTTGTTTTGGATTTCTTTAGAGATTTGTTCAACCTGATACAGTCATGGTTCCTTGACAGTCTTTCATGGATCTGATTCGGATCACTGCAAGCCAAAAAGCCATGGTCGTTTAGGGCTGCATGATCCGGAAACTCAGAGTCAAGCTTCGGGAGCAAAGCTCTGGTGGCAATGGATCAAGAAGCTGAATGCCCCCTAGGCCAAGCTTTGGACACAAAAAAAACGCCAAGCACTGGCAGGAACAGGATCACATTAGAATGACAGGTAAAATCAGGGGCTCACACATATGGAACCTTGCATCGGAGAACAAATGGATTGTTCAACAACACTGTTTTTGGGGAATTCGAGCAGGGGAAAGGGCTCGCTTCTGGGAGGACAGCTGGCAATAAGAACCCATCTTGAACAGGAATGAACTAGCAGCCCTCAAGAGAGACACAGACAGCAAAGGTCTTTTATTAGTAAAAGATTTCTGGGATCAGGGAAGGAATAAGGAAAAATGGAGGAAATGGAAGGATCTAAGTTATAATGAAGAGAGACCTCTGAAGGCCATGGTAGAGGTTCTTGCCATGGACTTAGAGCAAAGAAGGATTCTTGTTTCCTCCTCACCTGACCAATTAAGATGGGGAAAGAATAATGAAGGAAACTATAACCTCAAATAGGCCAAATAGGCAATCATAGGATTTAACTTTGGAAATGCAGAGAAAGTCTGGCAGGAGTTGTGGCAAACTCCTCATTGGATGAAAATAAAATTATTTATTTGGCTAGTTCATCAAAGGAAAATCCTAACTTGGGAAAACCTTCTTAAGAAAGGTTTCATTGGCCCCTCTAAATGTCTCCTTTATGGCTCTCAGGAGGAAACAATTGAACACCTTCTAAATCTTTGTTCCTTTTCTGCTCAAATTTGGGATTGGGTGGCCTCAAGCATCAAACAGACTGACAGGGATAGGCTTAGCATATCCAACACTTTATCAAAATGGAGGAAGAATTTCTCAGATAATGAGATCATTAACAAAGCTTGGATGCTTTTACCAGGCTTTGTCATATGGAATATTTGAAAAGAACGCAATATGCGGATCTTCAAAAATAGAGCCAGGGAGCCTCGACTTATCATCAATCAGATTTCAAAATAGCTCAAGGAAACAGTTAGGAGCATTCTGAGAACAACTCCCTCGAATCCTCCTCTGCCTCATGACGAACACATTATTATTAATTTGGGTCTTCAGTCCATCAACCCTCAAGGATTAATGAAGGAAGTGAGAGCAACAAACTCTGGGGACAGGGGTTGGCAGCCACCTCCTCAGGGCTTCTTCAAAGTAAATATTGATGGAGCCTCTAAAGGAAATCCCGGGGAAGATGGCTTCGGAGGTGCCATTAGGGATCCTGAGGGTCACACAAAATTCATTTTCCATGGCCACCTGGAGAAGGGTACCAATAACATGGCTGAACTATTGGCTTTAGATCAATGTTCGGTGATCCTAGTGGAGACAAATTTACAAAATGTTATCATTGAAGCAAATTTGGAATTGGTCATTAAAGCAGCCAAGAAGATACAAAATGGTACTTCGGCAGATAAAGTTTCAAAGCACTGGAAGCTGCTGCAGGTTTTTAACCGCATCCAAGCACACTTACAAATCCTCAAAAATTTAAGATTTGTTCATGTCAGAAGGAAAGCAAACATGATGGCAGACAGGTTGGCCAATGAAGGAGTGGCCAATAAGGATAGGGACTCTCGGCACCCATGGGAGTTGCTTCTTGCTGGAAAGCTTTGAGAGGATTGTGTCACGCTGGCAAATGCAGATTGGGATGCATGGATGGAAAGTGCTGAACCAAAGGACAGGGGTGAGGATAACATCGCCTAATACGTCTTTCATGGCTTTTGGAGGACGGATGAAGGCTTCGAGTCAGGCATTGACACAGATTGGTATGCCGATATACAGATGGCTCAGCGGGATTGGTTAGACGACCTTCATTTGGCGAAACCACGAATGCAAAACCACGAGTGGTATATCGCGTGGGCTTCGGATGGTTTCTGGTTTAGTGGAAGGAGCACGCGATTCCACTTAGAGGGTTACACGTGGTGTCGTGATGAGAGAGGAAACTGCTCTCATCGCGCGGTTAACCTCCGCGCATCTAGGTCGCGCGATATCTTGTGGGGCGTTGGATTGGGCTGCTCCTTTCTACGGCTGGGATTTGTCAGGCGACTTACTCAAGGCTTAGGACCCGATGGTCCACGGTGGGTCCCTCTGTGGGCCCGGCTCTCCGCAAAACCAAATTACATTTCCTTGAATGGTTATCGCGCGACACTTTGTTGGTTTCTGGTTTTGGGTAAACGTTAGCGATTCCTGTCAAGGGGGAACACGTGGAATTGAGGGTTGTGAGGAAACCGCTCTTATCGCGCATCTATCCCCCGAGCTTCTTGACCTTGCAATTTCTGCGCTAGCCGTTGGTACGGGACCATGTCATCAACGGTGGGGATTGAGTGTGCTTGTTGTTTGCTGGCTACTAGTTCGGAGTGTCGGTTTGCTGCAGATGGGTCTCGTACCCGTTTTCTCAATGGGCTCTCCGTTGGGTTGCTATCAACACCTTTTTGACCTGGGGGTTTCGCTCCTGCTTGCTTCTTTGTCGCCCCTGCTGTCTGGGGCTTTCTGTACTTTATGTAATTCTTTTTGATTAATAGAAGGTTCGTCTCTTACTTACCAAAAAAGAAAAAAAAAGAAAAAACCAATTTCTCTAAACACGTTGAATAAATAGTTAAAATAGAAAATAATAGAATTAAAATTAAAAGATCACTTGAGAAAATTCAAAACTAAAATTAATAAATAACCATAATTATAATAATAATTATTTTTATATTTGTATTTATAAATAATAATTAACAATAATAATTATTTATTTATTTATAATAATTTAAGTTATTATTATAAACAAATCATTAATTATATAAATAAAATAACAATAAAAACCAAGAATTAACGAATAAATTAAAGAAACTAATAATCCTAAATTATGTATAATAACCTTTAACAATAACTATTTATTTATTTATAATAATAATATAATAATTATTATAAACAATTAATTAATTAATTATTATTATAAATATTAATATAAATAAAATAGTTAAGAATTTTTACCTATAAATAATGAAATAAATAATTTATAGAAATAAAATAATTAATAGAGTAATGATTATTAATAATATTATAAATGAAATAATTAATTATTTATAATCATTATTAATAATAATTGTTTATTCATTTATAATAAAAGATGAGATAGATAATCAAATTTATTTATTTAAAAAAAAAGGAAAGAAAACAATAAATGAGATATCTGAGGCTAATTGGAGGATCTAATCTGCATTATTAAAGGAAGCCAGCTTCCACTGATCTTGATCCCATTGTCCCTATTGAGATTATGGGGATGCTTCATAATCTCAAGAGCCTCCCTAATTTTCCTTCTTTGATATTGTTCTTCTGTTACAATAATCGTGGCATTCTCCAAACAAACATGGTGCTTTGTTTTTTATGAATATTCTGCAAGGGCCAAAGTGCGAGATCTTCCATTTTTAATGTCAGCTCCGTGTTCTTTTAGTCTTCTTTGTAGCGAGCACCCTGTCTCCCCGATATAACTCTTGCTACATGAACAATCAATTTTATACACTCCCTTGAGTTATTGTCCATCAATATTATCTTTAACAGACATCATACCTTGTCTAATTATTCTAAGTGTTGTGGATTGGGTGAATACGTCTTTCTTCCCCCTAAATATATAATAAGAAAACTTTACCACATTGAAAATGAACTTGAAGATCTTGGGATAAAACCCTCCTTTCAACTCTTTTTATAACTTTTTAAATTTCATTTTCTTTATACTCTACATTTTCAACTCTTTTTATAACTTTTTTATTTCATAAGTTAAATGCTTTTTTAATTTCATTTTCCTTATAGTCTATATTTTTAAATACATAAGTTAAATGCTTTTCTCTTCGTCAAAATGCATGCTTATAGTTAGATATCCTAAAGACTCTAAGAGGAAGAGTATTAAGTACACTAAACGTTTGAGAAAAATAATGATAAAATTTAGCGTGGAGGTAGCTCTCTCTATGAATTGTCATATTTGAACATAACCGGAATTTTAATCCCTTATCCATTTACTATTTTAAAATAGTGAAGGTGGGTAATGGTGCAAAGTTAAAAAAATATATATATCAACGTGACTAATTATGAAATCGGAATCTAGCGGCTTGGCAAGGACAACTATTCTTGGAGATAAATCCAACCAGACTCCACCTTCCCTATATAATTTAAATTCACAGGAAATTTCTTCTCCATCCTTAAATCACCCGAGTCACTGTATTTTTCCAGAAGGCTCTAGAAGGTCAGCTTCCCCACCCGATAAGAAGAATTATAATCAGTTTTACATGCCGCCCCCCCCCCTGCTGATAAAGAAATTCCTCTTCCTAATCCACTCCCCCATCCATACAATGATTTTACTGCGGGCTCCCACGTTAAATCTATTCCATCATCCTCTCCATCACCAAAAAAAAAATGATGACTCCATCTGAGAAAGGAAAAGAGCCTTGTGTATCAGCTACTCCTCTAACTTCCCCTGCCTCTTCACCCACTAACTCGGTAGGTAGCGATCTGGACTACCTCCTGAGCAAGAAATCGCTTGAACTTCGACCCCTAACTATTCATAAACCTGGGAAGCCTTCCCCTCCTCATATAAGCCCAAACTCTGCAAAAAAACATCATTGTGAGGAGAAAAAATAACAGGGGTATAAGACACTTCACAGGAAGGATGGATTCTGCAAGCAAAGGAGTACGTAATCTTTCTCTTATAGATGTTCCTATCATTGATTTGTCTGAGAATGGGCCTCTTAGAGAAAGTTTGCCCGAGAATAACCCTCAATGACTTTCATCCTTTCTATGAATATAAGAGGTCTCGGGGCAGACCAAAATTTTTTGGCCCTGAAGAATCTATTTTATTTGGCCCAGCCTAAAATCATCTTAATATAGGAAACCATGCATAGTACTCCTGTCGCTATTTCCTATTTCAGGAAAATGTTCCCTACCTGGCATATAGTTGCTTCTGAGGCCAATGGACTATCTGGGGGTCTGGCGGTATTATGGGACCCCGATTGGATTAGGGCTAAAGCATATAAATGTTTTGCTGGCATACTAATCTCTGCTTCTATTTGGGGCAAGGACTGTCCTATTAACATTTTGAACATTTACGCCCCTTACAAGAACAGGTTACCATTCTGGGAAAAATTATTTACATCAGAAATTTTTGACATTGAGTCTTTGATGATCGCGAGGGATCTAAATGTTACTCTAAACTCTAAAGAAATATGGGGGAACAGCAGGAAAAAAGACCCACTTGCTGATCGCATCATATATGAGCTGTTACACAGAAATCTTGTTGACATAAACCCACCCAGAATGCAACCTATATGGGAAAATGGAAGGATAGAAGGGGCATACATTGCTAAAAGACTTGATCGATTTATTCTACTTGTTAGCATCATCGAAAGACTGGGTATGCCGACCTAAACCATTGGAAATTGCTTTATATCGAACCATAGGCCGATATTTCTTAGTTGGAGAGAAAAGGGTTTTAGAAAAGGGTACCCGTTCAAGTTTAACAGGTCATGGTTAGACGATCCAGAATTCAATGAACTTATAATAAGTTCTTAGAATGATTTATCTTCAAGAGATAACATGCCCCCTTATATGACTTTTAGGGATAAGCTTTCTTCCATTAGAAAGATTGTTAAAGAATGGCAATACAAGAAAAGACAACTTAACAGGATGGCTCTCCGGGAAATACAAATGGAACTGGACAACATTTCTGGAGTTTTGGCTGCTCACTTACTTCCATTTAATATGAGATGCCGTATAAAGGAGCTTGAAAGGAAAAAGCAAAAGATTCTGAATCAGGAAGAAGCATCATGGAGACTGAAAAGCAGGGCTATTTGGCTTAAAGAAGGCAACAGAAACACAAAATTTTTTCACAGGTTTGCAAATTCCAGACGTGAGAAAAACACTATATGGAAGATAAATGACGGTCAGGGAGGTTTTCTATACTCACAACAAGACATCACAATGAAGGTGTGATATTTTTTGAAAATCAATACAAGTGATCGGGAGATAGTAGGATACAGGACATTTTATGGGGCATTGATATCTACCCACAAATGTTTGATGACAAACAAAATGAACGCCTTTTCCAACCAATAATAGAGAAAGAACTGTTAGAAGTCATGAAATCCTTCAAGAAGGATAAGTGTCCAGGCCCAGATGGCTAGACGATTGAATTCTTCATCCACTTCTTTGACCTTATTAAACATGATTTGCTAAGGATGGTTGAAGGCTCTTGAATATCAGGTAGCATACATCAACTCACTTCCTCCACTCTAATAGCACTCATTCCAAAGAAATCGGAAGCAGAATCCTTTCAGGATTTCAGACCTATATCCCTCTGCAATATTTCCTTCAAAATCATTTCAAAAATTATTGCTGAAAGAATTAAAGATACTTTATCTAGATTTTTAACTAAGGATCAGCATGGTTTTTTAAAAGGAAGGAATATATTGGATGTTGTTGCGAACACACAGGAAAGCTTGTTCACCATGCATACTAGTAAAAGTGAAGCAGTCATATTGAAAATTGATCTTCGAAAGGCATATGATTGCCTAGACTAGGGTTTCATCAGATGTTTACTTGCAAAAATTGGTTTGAACTCTAATATGATCAACTGGATCATGGCATGTGTCGAGCAAGTTAATTATGCCATCATGATAAATGGGCTTCCTTCCTCTTATTTCTTAACTGCCAGAGGACTGCGTCAAGGCTATTCCCTATCCCCCTTATTATTTATCTTGGCAATGAACTCATTAAGTCTCCATATTAACAAGGAAGTTAGTGAAAATAGGTGTCGTCCATTGAAGATTTGCAGAAACAATTATATATCACATAATTTATTTGTAGACGACATACTTATATTTGGAATGTTATGCAGACTCACCTGGATATGTTTACATGACATCCTGAAAAGGTTTCAAAAAGCTACAGGATTACAAATAAATGAATCCAAATCAACTTTCTACCATAATGATGTTAATTTGGAACTTATAGAATGTATATCCTCTCTGTTCGGGATAGAGGTGCGGTCCATCAAGGATGGAATGAAATACTTAGGATTTCAGTTGAAAGCTAAGGGATATTCTAAATTGGACTGGAAATGGATACTAGACAGGTATTATAAAAAGATTTCAGCATGGGAATACAAATGGCTTTCATTGGCAGGCAGAGTTATTTTAGCTCAATCAGTTCTAGCACAACTTGCTGTATACTGGGCTCACTTATTTTTTCTTCCTGCAAGTATCATTCAGATGATGAACAAGTTAACTGCAGACTTTATATGGGGTTGCCAGTCGGAACAAAGAAAATATCACCTATATAAACTATTAGATATCTCATTGCCGAAGAATCATGGAGGATGGGGCGTTTTGGATCTGAGGACCTTTGGAAAGGCATTATTATGCAAGTCTCTTTGGAGAGGGTCCCTGGAGCAATACAATAAAAAAGAAATATATGGCCAACAAGGATATTACATACTGGTACAGGTTGGGAAAGATTGGATTCGCTTACAGATCGGCAATATGGATGAGTTTCCGCAAGGTAGAAGCTTATTTCTTAAAAAATTTGGTATGGAGTTTCCAGTTTGGTAATAGGATACTCATTGGGATTGATCCATTCTTGAGCGGGGGGGAGGATATCATTTTCCCTGAGATGCTTCTAAATTTCTTTCATAGGAAGGGTTATTTCTCTTGGGACAAACTTATTGCAGCATGGCAGGGCCCTTTCCCTCTTTGGAAAGATGCTGACAATATGGGGATGTCTGATGTATTTGCTCGGAAATGGAAGAAGATCAGAGATTGTTTGAGAAATTGTGGCATACACCGTTCTTTGGAAGATGACGTCCTCATCTGGAAAGACACAAAAGGAATTGTCCCTGATCGTGTAAAGGACATTTACTCAAACCTGATAAGTCTAAAGGCTACTCTTAATAGCCCAATTTTTCCAATAATATTTTGGAAATCTGGATGTCCTTCCAAAACAATATATTTCTCATCGCTGGTCCTCCACAACAAAAACCTGTCATGAGATAATTTGCAGAAGAGGAGTTGGCACGGGCCTGGGTACTGTTTAATGTGCAATTCTGCTGAGGAAAGCAACTATCACATGTTCTTTCAATGTCATAAAACTTAGCAACTATGGCGTGCCCTCGCTGATTTATATGGTTTCCCTCATATTGCTCATGCCTCTACAAAAGAAGCCTTCATATGGTGGAGTGCTCAGAAAGAGTCCTGGCGGCCTTTCGTTATTATTGCCCTCTGGTGCACATGGAGATGGAGGAATCATATAATTTTCAAGGACAGAAAAGAGCTTTTCACGGGTGTCCTCGATAGTATTGTATCCCTCTATAACACTTTACCTGCAAAAGCATCGAAGAGAAAAAAATCCAATCAAAAAGAACAAACACATGATCACATAATGCTTCCAAGAGCGTATTTTGACGGAGCAGCTCAAAATAGATCTTGTGGTTGTGGTGTTCACATCATTATGGAGTAAAATTTACAATATCTTATTTCCAGGAATGGGGGGAAGGGTACCAATTGCAAAGCAGAGGCGATGGCTCTTGCAAGTCTTCTCTCCTTTTTCCATTTCCTAAACATACATTCCCTTGCAATTTACGAAGACTCCAAAATTATTGTTGATTATGTATCGGGAAAGAACCATATCAATAAACCACATCTGGCAGGCTGGATGGACAGAATCATGTATCTTTGGAGGAGGATGGAAGGATGCTCCATTCAACATATCTACAGATCTCAAAACCAGCAAGCTGACATTTTATCCAAGGAAGGTCTTCTATTGAAATCAGGTATCTGGAACATGAAGGTAATATCTAATGTGGAAATTTTCTCCATCCAGGAATTTTCCATCCCTGGTTCTTAACTTTAATTTTGCTGAATCCAGGTATGCACTGTTTTTTGTTTTTTTTTATCTCTCCAGTCTACTGAAATTTTTCTGTTTATGTACTGGTCGGAGTTAGAGCGACAAATTTGAACATGCTGATTATCACATAGGATCATATATTCCTTCATGAACTGTGTTCTGTCTTCTATCTGCAAGCTAAAATGGCTGCCTATCTTGATGGACAAAGTTTCCTTTTGTGGAATACCATGTTTCCCATCCTATCTAGATAACTTTGTACAGATTTCTCCAGCTTCCTTAAGCTCTCATGATGTACTATCTATTCATTATATATCTTATATAATATAATTAAGCTTTTTTCGCTCTGAAAAAAACAATGAAATGAATATATTTTCATAATATTTATTAAAGCGATTCCAGCTACGAGGTTAGAATGTCATGTTTTATATAATGTTGTGTTTATTGTTTTTGTCTAACAGAATTTTTATAGATCCGAAGAGGAATATTAGAATAATGGCATTTTCTAAATAGACAAAGTGGGTATTTTCTTCAGGTAAAAAATAATATTTTAAAACTAGACCAATAAGCCATTATGATCTATTATGCTTTCTGTAAAAATAAAAATTTATAATAAATAAATTGATACTTACATCACTAAACAAATAGATGACAATTATAAAATTTCCATGCCAAACCTGACCTGACTGGTGAGGTTAATCTATCACATACTCTACAAAATTGAATTTTTATGATTGCGTAAAGTGTCCTCTCAAACTTTTCAATATACCTACTTAAACATGTGCCCTACAACAATCCCATAGACACGCCAAATCACCCGACCACATATCCCCCTGCAGTTAGTTTTATGAGCAGCGTGGTGGCCAAAATACACTCACTTCTGCCGTAGGGGCAAAGGCCAGGCAAGGCGTTGTCTACCGAGGATGGGAAATTTGCGGAGACAGCAAAAGAATTGTTGGAATTTGGATATTTTTTTCTCAGCAAAATTAATAAATGGATTATTTGAATCTTATACCACAATTAAAAATTTATAAGTACCTAAAATTTTGAACTTAACCATTATAATTCAAATTTCCTAAAATTTCTACCCGATTTTATTAAAATCTGGCTATAAATTCCATTATTTCTGAATAAATTTGAAACCTCCTTAGATTACGAGTAAAGGCGATGGTAAAGCAAATTTGAGAATTGTTGGATACACAAATCCAACGAACATATTTTCTTACAGAACGCTCTCCATTTCTGGCGTCTCTGCAAGCCTGCCAACATTATGGTAACGCTAGTGTGGCTTTGCAGATGAACGTAATCGATCCAGGCCTGTATGTTGCGCCCACTCTTGAGGCTGAATTCATGGAAATCGTCCCCATTGTAATACTCGGCAGTCTCAGTCCGCACTGAAATGAGGTTTTTGATATCCAACCCCACATGATTGCGGTTGGCATCACCCAATTCGAAACTCTCGTTCGTATCGAACTCCACTGCGAATAAGTGATTGTATGTCTGCCTGTTGCTAGTAATGTTAAACAAGCCTAGATACTAAGAAACTCGCCAAGAGAGATTTTTTTTATTTTTATTTTTGAAAATGTAAATTTGAAGGGTCAAAATTGCAATGTTGAAGAGTCCACGTGGCAAAGAAGATAAACCTTGAAATAGTTATAATTTATTTTTATTTTTTTTTAATTTTGTCATTTTTTAATCAATTTAACTTTCATTAGACTTGCCAGATTATTACGAAATTAGTCGTCTCAGTAACCCTAAATTGTTGTTCCAGGTTAACCGTTGCAATTAATATCAACTTCTAATATTTTTTTCAGGAAATCGATTATGATTTTCAAAAGTCAGTGAGTAGCAATGACTACTTTGTGGACTTATATAGATTTTGCTGCTAGTGTGGATGTGAAGTGACTGTTATTATGAGATTTTTATTTTAAATGGAATTAATCATACATCTATATATGTTGCTTCAATTTCAAGTTTTAATATTTGAAGTTTTAGTATTTTAAGAATAAGTGAAGTGAGTGTTTATAGGGATATTTTTTAAATAGAATTAAATATATGATAAATGTATATATATTGTTTTAATTTAAATTTTGATATTCTATTGTGGTTTTAAATAAAATTTAAAAAATTATTATTATTTATTTTATGTTTTAATATTTTAAGAAAATATATAAGATAAACGTTAGAATAATATATATATATATGTGTGTGTGTGCGCGCGCGCTCATTACGAAGGTTGGAAGTGCACGGGATGTGGAAGTTGTTTTCATCAAAAGGTTTCAACACTGGTGGGGAAGCAATGTCTCTCAACTCCGGATAAAATTGGCACACAACTCCTATTTGAATGGGCAGAGTCTCTCTTTCCATGTCACCACTAGCGATGGAGCAACGGTCACTTCCTATAACGTCGTTGATGCAAATTGGCAATTCGGTCGGACCTTTGAAGGACTTAAAATATAAGTTATGTTTACTAAAATGCCCACATCTAAAGCAGAAGCGACGAAGTTGAGGTGGCTCCTCTCAGAGTTTCTTAGAGTTGAACTTGGGATACACATTTTTCCACCCACTTCTTATTGTTGCTATTGTATGTAAGTTTTTTCCTCAATACGTACACATTTGACTGATAGGCCCTCCTATGTACAAGTTTGAGTCTCGTAACCTAACATTGCAACTATGGGCCTCTTATTTAGAAGTTTGGCTCTTGTAACACTGCAACTACATTGAAGGGTTGTATCCTGCTCTTAGCCTGTAAATTTAAATTAAACATCGATCCACCCATTTGTGCAGTGATCCAGGAGGATCTTGTCAATCCAGCATGAGCGGAGTCTTCAGTGGTTCAACATCGAACTGATCGTCAAATGATCATTGGTCGATGAGGTCTTGAACTTTATCAGCTTCGCCAGTATTCGTCGTCAGCATTCAGTGTCCGGTATCTTCAGCTTCAACAATGATGTTATGGTTGTCCGGTGATGTCAATGGTTGATATGGTTTTCATGGTATTCGGAGGATACAGTTTTGTACCTGGTTGTCGACATGGGTTTGTCATCAGTTCCGCCGGGGTTTGGTTGTCGACATGGGTTTGTCGTCATATGATGTTGATAATGTCACTTTGTGACGAAGAGGTGTACATGGGTTTTTATATCAAAACCAAATAGATTCTTTAACCTAAGCTAGTTCTAAAACTAAACCTAAGACATTATCTAAAACCTATGTTAAAAAACCTAGCCTTAAAAAGCTAAGGTACAAACCTAATAAAACACCTAAAGACTTAAAACTATACCTAGAACCTAAAACTTGAATTCAAAAATGCTTTTCCTAAGTCTAAAACCCTTTCGGGCTTTAATACAAAGCAAAAGTGTTAATAAATACTCCGCAGGCTCTAAACCGCAGAGGGGTAGCCTGACCGTGGCGGAGTAAACTGTGATCATGTGAGCGAATATGGGAGATAGCAGCTATGGGTAAGCTGGTGTCGGAGGTCTAGGATAACCATGTGGAAACCAACGGTTACATGTCATGTGACAGGTCACAAGCATCGCTAGTAGTTTCCAGAACCGGTGCAACCCCAACTGCGGGGTCAACTCACCATTCACATGCGCTGTCAGCACTTCTTCCGCCTGGTGACATGACGGCTAACGGTTTTGAGCTATTGTAAGGTGCAAAGTGGGTTTTTAAAATTCAATTTTGATATTTTAATTACACCTAGGCCTAATGACACTATGTGACATTAATTCACTAAACGTAAAACGCTAAACTCATCCCTAAAATCAGCACATGCATTCTAAAGTTGGGCAACAGAGGTTAGAGTGTATTTGCAGGGTTATAAAGACAGAGTTTGGTTGATTGAAGAGGGAGAGTGGTTTTTGAGTTTTGTGTGCAGATTTTAGAGAACATAGGTTGTTTTGTTTTCAGTGTAATAGGAGTATCGGGAGTCAGAATTGGGAACCGTGACAGGCGTTGGAAAGATATTTCAGAGAGATTTCTTGTGACGGTGACCATAAGTGCATGCGTTCACAATCAGTCTGGTTAATTTTTTGTGTAATCGCCCTCCTCAGGTTCAATCCTAATAAAGCGGTCCCCCATCTTGAAAGCGAACCTGGAGACGTAGTCCATTAGGGACGAACTCCGTAATCAATCTTGTTGTCTGGTATCGCTGTGTTTTTGCTGTTTTTCACTTCTATTTACATCTTGCTTATGTTTCTCACCTGTCGTAAAGTCTTTCCTTTTCAATCGATTCTCACGGTTAAAAGCACTTAAAGTTAACATTTGGTTCAATGATGGCAATAATCAATTCTACTTCAATTTAACATATGATCATTTCAGATCATGCAATAATTTGGGGTGGCTCTATACTGTATAAGTTGCATATTTCTTCAATGCTTAAATTGGAGATACCTAAATGTTACTGTTGGTGGCAGTTGTCGCGGATTTTCTTTGACTTTGACAAATGCATTTTCAATGTAGAGTGATTCAGTTGATTGGGTTAGATGACTGCATTATATAGAATTATATCGAGATCATTGAAATTGTTGTCTCTTAGCTTGCAACTTCGCTTGTTTCTAGTTTGTTTAAAGAGAAAGGAAAAAACGATGTCGCAATTTATACTTCGCTTTCACTAATACTAATCTCCTTTGCTTTCCCAAGACTAATCTCTCTGCTATTCACAATTCAATAGGGAAATCAAAGGTTGTGATTTCTTTTCACGGATGAGCCTCACACACAACACTTAACTTAATTTTTTTAACAATCTTGCCTTTTATGAGTAAGGCTATTAATTAGGTACTAATGACTAAATTCCATTAGCTTCCATTACGTATTAACTATGTACTAATGGCTATTAATTTTGGGCAAGTTACTCCTCTTCTTTGAAGTTTTCAAAATTTCCATAAAATTTTATGCTACTTTCTGTCGCAGGAGCCAATGAAGGTGAATTTGATGATATCAATACAAATGCAGAACTGAGCGAATTGAAACTGAATATCTGTAAATTTATTGGAAGATGTTTGTGGTATAGGTATTTGGAATGATAGGACCTGATTGAATCTCCTTAGAAGATGTTTGTGGTACAAGTATTTGGAATGATAGGACCTGATTGAATCTCCTTATCATTTCCATAGAAAATCTCCACAATTTTGTTTTACCATCTCGATTCAAAATCCTTTTCCTCCCACATCGGTGGTTTGGCATATTGCTATCTTATAACTATGCTTTTCCTTTTGTTCCAACATCAAAAACTCACGCATGTTTCATTTCGCCTTAAGGGAAATTGCGGTTTTCAAAATAGTCAATATTCGTGTATATGTTCAAGCTTTGTCGCGTTTTTCAAATGGAGTTATTTTTAGTGCGATTTTTTGGATTTCTAGTGTTGGAATATTATGGAAAATTTTGAGATTGAAATCTTGATTTGTGTTATTATATATGGATTCAGCACCCTGAAAAACCCCTACAACACTTGGATTGTGGAGGGGTTACCCATCAAACTTGTGATGTCAATAAATTCCTGCCGAATTTTAGGGAAATGAGACCCAAAAAACCACTAGAAAAACTTCCAAAAAAATCTCACTAAAAAACTCATTTTCAAATAAAACAATTAAATTTATTTGCCCTCGGTTGCTTCTCAAGTTCACAAACTACACATTCTGAAAGGAACTTTTTGGGTAGAGACTCTGTATTAACTTTTCTTTTTTCCTAAAGTTATTGTGTAGGGTTGAAATGTGGAATTGTATAAAGGGAGTGTATAAAAGATTCGTTGAAAATATGACGCAAGTATTTATTGGAGTTAATTTTGCAATTTTGTTAAAATTTACTAGATATACATAGATATGCATGTAATTTTCATAACTAAAAAATTCAAATTTTTAAATATTTATTTTATTTTTATAATTAAAATTATATTTTAAAAAATAAAAATTATAATCTCTCCTATAACTTATAACTATATAATTGATTTCCTTAAAAAATCAATAAGAGAATTTCACTAAATACATTCTACAAGCACAAAACCAAATTTAGTAATAATTATTAAAATAAAACCATATTTAAACGGTTGCATAGGGAAATGTGCCTTGAGTTTATTGCATTTGAAAAGAGGAATATAAGACGATTCTTTTGAGCAAAATAAGAAGATTCTATTGTATTTTTGAGCGACAAACAAATTTTTCAATATGGTGTATAGTATTTTGTAAGAGAATTAATGCAGTTGATATAGACTATTAAAAGTATTTTGGAAGTTTTTATATTTTAAGGCATTTAAATTTTAAATCTTATAATGTACATAGTATTTCATAAAATAATGATCACTAATTAAATCATTAGTTTATATTAAATTATTACTATCATTATTATTATATATATATATATCTCTCCATTTTATTATGGAGATTCTTAATTTATAAACAAGTTTTGTTATAATACATTGAGGCAATGTCTTACTTTATGTTGTCTTCCTTTCTTTGCTTGTTCGCTTCTTTCTCTTAAACTGATCCAAAGCCAAAATTGACAAAAGCTAAACTAGTGAATGCTATGAGTTGTTTCTCTGAAGCCTTTTTATCATTGAAGCCTCTACTTTCTTCATTAAAAAAAGAAAAATACAAATTTTATGTGAATTCCTATAAGCATGCGTATGTCATTTAAAAATGAAGTCGAGGCATTGCGCAATGATGTGATATGGGTGCTCACTGCTTTGGATTCCAAAGACGTGTGACGAAGATGAGACTGCCACAGAGTCCTTGTTCTATTGAATACTTCCCAACATACATCGATGGCTTTATTTCTTTTTTTTTACTTTTTTTTAATGAAGGATGTTTCCCTTGCCTTCCTTTGTTTTTGTTCCTTTTCTTTCATGTTTTCTTCTCTCTCCATTCTAAAGCCAACACTAACAAAAATTAAACTACCAAAAGTTGTGAACTATTTCTATGAAGCCTTTTTATCATTGATGCTTTTATTTTCTTCATTTTCCTCTAATTTTCCTTTGCATTAAAATTGTGTCTCTTCATCTCCCTTTTCTCCCATTTTCTTTTATTTTCATATTTAAATGTCAATTTTACACCTTTGTCTTTTCCAATAACTTCTACCCCTAATTGGGGTTAGCGACAACAGAGGTACGTTACAACTTGAAGAAGAATATTAGTGAAACTTGTACAAATGATGAAGAAATAGAGGCACTATCTTCTGGAAAAGAATATATGGATCATCAGGCCTTCGGTACCTACAAATCAAGAGCAATATGCAACAGGCGAGACATTATAAATTGCTGAGATTCTTACAATGATTTTCACCTATTAATCAAGTACAAGAAAGGAGCCACAAATAAGCAAACATACATTCACATACATTCTTTGTTGACCACCGGTGATAAAGATTTCAACAATTGGGGTGATAATGTAGCTTGAGCCTTTCACTAATGATATTATGAGTGAAGACTACATAGGAAATCAAGATTTTAGAGTAGTACAGAAGTAGTTGCAGGAGAGAGTTTGCACTTCCATGGAAGGAAATGAATATTACCTACGATATATAATGGCAAACCGTCCACCGTTGGAACTAGGTCTCGCTGTATTTCTTAATTGCCTGTTTAATTTAATATGATGACAACCATATAAGCTATAACCATCAACGTTTAAACCTATTTAAACAGTCGTTGAATACGTTACCACCACTAAATGGTTTTTTGTTTACCAAATCACCAATCGATAAAACTTTGTTAATTTGGTATGTCGCTAAACCTGTTTGCCATATTTTAAACTGTTAGTTGTCGGTTCTGCTCACTGCAGATGCATTTAGAACCATAATCGTTCAGTTATATTTAACATAATTTTGTTTAAACGAATCATCGAAATTTTGACTATTGAAATCCATCGTAATCTGTCAGCTACGTTGGTTGTGGCTGAATCGACCATTCGTTGGGTACCATGTGGCACTATCTGATTGGGCCACATGGCCCCATGTTATTGGGCCACTAAACTTGCTCTTAACTTAGTAGAGTGACATTATATTTGGTGGTTCGTAGTGGTGTCACTTCTTTTATCTTGTGTTCTGGTAAATTAAGCCCCCAAGCCTCTAAATTTGGCTGAATTGTCAAAGTTGATATTGCTCCAAAAGTTTTTGGTGTTGTGCTAAATCTGTCATTTTTGCCTAGTTTGATTAGAAACTTTGATTGGGCGTAACTTCCACATACGAATTGAGATCGAGGAGGAATTTGTGTTGTTGGAAAGCTTGTGATGAGCTCTACAATCTGGTACTAGTTTTACTACAATTTGAAGACTTTTACTTTTACATCATTAGGGATCCACCTAGATCAGTCCTTGGTTCATTAGTAAATTTCTCTACAGTTTTATTCTCTCTTTTTTCTTGTTTTGCAAGTATCTAGTATAATAATTTTTTTCAAACTTAGATCCTATAATTTTTATTAAAATCCAATATATCCCCGTTGCCTTATTCAAAAAACAGTTACATACGAATTGAGATTGAGGAAGCATTTTCGTTGTTGGAAAGCTTGTGATGAGCTCTAAAACCTGGTCCTAGTTTTACTACAATTTGAAGACTTTTACTTTTGCATCATTAAATATCTACCTAAATCAGTCTTTGGTTCATTAGTAAATTTTTGTAGAATTTTATTCTCTTTTTTTTCTTGTTTTGCAAGTATCTAGTATAATATTTTTTTTCCAAAGTTAAATCCTATAATTTTTATTAAAATCCAATATAGCGTTGTTGCCTTATTCAAAAAACTACATTGAGAACCTTTGATAGACATATCTTGCAACCTTATTCTTTTCTCATTCTCGTTAAACTATGAGAAGGATATCAAGCATGCTTTTAACTCGTTTTAAAGGTATTGAAATCTTGATGAACAAGGGAGGCTACATGGCAGCTAATCCCTGCCTTGGGGATTTTGTTAGAAAACTTAGGAAGCATCCCAATTTCATAGTGCTGGTAGTGTTGTTGAATAATGATGGCTGTGTTGTTGAAAGATCAAAGTGGTGGCTTTAATACAAACTCTAGAAGGAAAGTGATGGAAATTAGGCCTCTAAGCGAAAGTTAGGGTTTGAGAAGGCGTTGTAAGGCTATCTATAAAGAAAAGTCAGGCTTTAGATGCTGGGTTAGGACTCGGTGACCCATCCTTTCTGAAAAGAGCAGGCAAGGCAAATAGACTCGCCCTACCCTATGATTTCTCAGCGATGAGGTGGGGTCGCCCGCCTGACGTATGGGTAAACAAAGGTACCCGCTCGCTTCTCTTTTCCGCCACATCGTAATTACATATATAAAAGATAGGAAGCATGCCACTCCGTCCCTTTCCCTGAAGAAAGATATCAAAGCCATGCTGGTTTCTCCCATCCGGAAAGAGAAATCTCTAGCATTCCCAACCTATTAAGATTAATAAGGCAAGTGTGATTCCAGGCCTGTGAATGCTTTATATTAGCCTTTCCATCCAGCCCCGGTCCATTAACGCTATAAGATTGGGGGCATTCCAAGGGTTGGGTAAGTGAGGTTCAGAATGAAAGGTTAGTAGAGCAGGTGGGTTGGTGGTAACGGTAAAGGGGACTAGGCAGGTGGGTAGCGGGTAAATACTCAAGGTTAAAGTGTAAGTGCTAGCCCAAGAAAGCTGCCCTTCCAATATAGTTTGGTTGTAGTTGTTCCTAGGCAATGAAGAGTGTGAGTTGTCCATCCGACATCAAGTCTTTATCAAGTAGGCAGAGGTCCTAGCAATGTTGTCTGTGTTCATTTCTCAAAGCGTATCTGAGGGTTCAGCCCGGCCCAAAAAGAGACAAACATCGTGCTCTGTACTAAGCATGATCTCAATAAGTGTGTTCTATGGAACGCACAAAAGTACATACATCATTGGAGGACATATCCATTGGTCTAGAGCCCAAAATGACTTACTTGTTGGGTGGAAGGGAGAGGGGTGCAGGACGAGCTTGCTTGCATGGTTTGATCCCTCACTCAGGCCCCTAATACCGTGATGGAATATGACCAGTCAGAACGCGCTTAAATGGAACATAAGACCGAAACTTGTGTTCTAGAAACAGTACTTAGAACCTACGTCCTTTCGAGCATGTGTTGTTTCCAATCCCATTCATCTCCCTTTCGAGCATGCGTTGTTTCCAATCCCATTGATCTCTCAGTTTGATCTCTTAGTCGAGCAGATGAGTTCAACACCAGCACCTATCTATTTTTGTCGGAAGCCCGTGTCTTCAATAATCCAGTCTATAGTAACTATAGTGAATAGGTTGTGGATAAGCTGCATCTACATAGAGTAGTGATAACAGACATATTATAAGTAATATACACATCATATTGAATTAGTATAGCTTACTTGTGACATTTTAGCTCGTATATCATCACTAGTCCCGTAATCTCAAGTGTTTACACAAGGCTATGTGAGAGTTAACCTATTCACAGAGATTGAATACACTGAATACGTGCTTACTCCACACTGTATACAGTCTAGATAGTCTCTTGATTACACTATCATGATATACCAATATTGTACAGGTATTAGTGTTCCATATGATACAAGCTTATCTATACTTAAGCTCTCACTATTTCTACCTTATTGAGATGTATCCAGATACCTGCTTGCTTCTATTCCCATATAGTGGTCATACAACAATCGTTATCTGATACTGGTAAACTAAGGCATATATGGTATGTAAGTTCAATGTAAGGAATCAAGCATGTAGGTGCATACTTTTTTAGCCTGCTCTCCTTACGTCCATTACCTCAGGTACATGGATAACTTATTGGCGTTTGCGGGGTCAAACTCATCAAGCAACAGATAGTACTAGACAAGCTTAATGCCTTTTTTTGGGCATCTCACTTAAACTGTATGCGGACGGTCATCTCTATCTATTTTCTCCATTACCACGAATTGGAAATAATATAAATACTATACAAGAGAATAAAAAAGTCTCGATTAAGCCTATTGTGGACCCGGATGCTCTAGAGGAACACCAACAAGCCGTAATCAAGCTCTATAGTCACAAGTTAATTAGTCATCTTGCTTTTAATTGCAAATGCCATAATTCTAACAAAATGAAGGACATATTGACACACGCAGAAGCACACGACACATGCCCACAATGACACATGCAGAAGCACATGATAATGTGACTGGTTGAAGAGCCCTTTGGTTGATGAAGAGAAGCCCTGCATGAATTGTTTTCTCACTATTGTAACACAAACTCTTCTTTTGGGAAATTTCTTGCAAGACATTCCAAACCATTTTAGATCTGTAAAGAAGTGCTTTCCAAACCATTTTAGATTTGTAAAGAAGTGCTTTGGAAGGCATACTTGTGATACAACTAGTGTTGGTTGCAATCCGATGGAAGAAAGAGACAGGGGTAAGACTAAGATGATGGTCCCATTGGTTTTAGCCTAATAGTGCAACATCCACAGTTGAGTAGCTCAGTTGAGTCAGCTCCTGCTATTACTCGCATCAGAGGGTTTGTCATTTGAACTGTTTCTAAACCTCTTGTTGGAATATTGTCTTCAGAGTCAGCTAAAGTTGGAGCAGAAGCATGTCAAGATAAACAAAACAAGAGTGGAAACGGTGGCGATGGCCTGGCTTTCATTGTAACAAATGAGAAAAATGATTTCCCTGAGAATAGTTATGGGCAGTACTTGGGACTGTTCAACTCTACTATGAATGGGGATTCAAATAACATATTGGTGTCAACTCTACCACGAATGGGGATTCGAATAACAGATTGGTTGCAGTGGAGTTCGATACCAGAAAGAGCAATGGCAACGACATTCGAAGCCAGATCCACCACCGGCAGTAACTTCTTCGAAGAGGTGAGGCTAGCTTCCACCACCTTGCTTTTATATCCATAGCTAGTAACCATTCCAGTTTTATCTCACCTTGTTCATTGTATCTCACCGCAGAAACACAGCCGACTCTGTCCACTGTATCTCATCTTCGAGAGGGTTTCTTTACCACTCCTACTACTGAGCAAGGACAACCCATATCAGAAGCACATAATAAGAATGAAGAAGAGGAAATGGTAGACAATAGTAGAGCTGAGGAGGATAATGAAAGACAATAGGAAGCTTACCTTCGGATACATACCAACTGAACTAAGCCTTTGGGTGCATCTTTGCTTCTGCATGTCTGCGGGGTCATCATTTCACTCAACCACCTATGCTGATGGTGTGACTGTAGTATGCTACAGAAGCCATAGAGAAAGGAAATTATCCTTACATTTGAATTTGGTTTACATTTGAATTCAGTATCCATAGCTATTGCAGAAAAACTGTTGCAGAGAAAGGTAATGGTAGTAAAGAAAGTTAATGGTAGCAGTTTCAGTACCCATAGTTGTTGCAGAGAAACTGTATGCATAATTGTTGCAGAGAAACTATTGCAGAGAAAGGTAATGGTAGTAGAGAAAGGTAATGGTAGTTGTTGCAGAGAAACTGTTACTGAGAAAGGTAATCACCACTCTGATAGAGACCTCCTCTCGCCACTCTGATAGAGACCTCCTCTGGCCACGCGCATCTTCATGCAGGCCCTCGTCTCCTCTGGCCAGGTGCATCTTCATGCAGGCCCTCGTCTCCTCTGGCAACGCGCATCTTCATGCATCCCTCCTCTCCTCTCGCCATGCGCATCTTCCTCTCGCCACATGCATCTTAATGCAGGCCACACAGACCAAGTTTCTATTTGCCACCTGTCTGCACCTGTCTGTCTGAAATAAGACAATGTTTGTCTCCACAAAATTTGATATCAGTGAACATCCCAAGCATTAGGCATGATATCAGAGAACATCCAAATCCCAAGCATTAAATGCCTAGCATTAATGCTAACATTAAGTTGATCTATCAATGATCTAATATTGATAGGAAAAACATAAATATATATAACCTAAGTTTTTGCCTCCCCACCTCGGGAAGAGGCCAAATAAGATAGTAAATCACTATGTATCTAAAAAATTTCATTATACTCCATGAACTGGCAGTAACAAACAGCTCACAAATAGCTCAACTAATATTAACATCGTGGTTTTCGATTACTATAGTCCCTGGCCATTGCCAGATGGCAGGGACTAATAAGACACACATATTATTTCACTTTTAAATCTTTTTGGGATCATTAAAGTTGAATGAAAAAGACACTAATAAAGATACATGGTTGTTTTTTTACATTCTTAAGACTATGAAGGAGATCGAACAAACAAAAATGTGATGGAAAAAGAATTGTAAATTGCAGTACAATATGGTTTACTATCTATATGTTAAAATACATGAACGAAAAAATATTAAGCTTTAGAAACTCTTCTTTGATGTAAATACGTAGCTTCATTTCAAATATAATTTCATGGTATTCTGTGGAGTTCCACTAGTTACATAAATCTTAATTTGTAATGAATATTCCATAAAATTTGAAATAAATAATATGGATTCAGTGTAAATGTGAAGAAATTATATTGTATATTTATAGAAAGATTTTACTTTTAAGAGAAAAGTATACATATATTAAAATTTATTATGATAAATTAAGTTAGAGATTTTTTATTTTTAATGTCAATATGGAAAAAATTACCTTAATTGTTTTTTAAACTTTTGAAATTTAGCCAAATAATTTCTCTTAAAAAGAAAGTGGGAAATTTCCATTTGATTAAATTTAACCAAATAATTTCTTTTAAAAAGAACATGGGTGCTCCCAATTTGATCTATGTACTACAATTCAAGAGAAACAATATGTTTTTATTTTTTATTTTATTTTAAAAAAGTGTATGAAATATAAAAATATTTTTGTTTAAATAGTAAATTTATTTGAAATCAGTAAGGAACAAGCCAACATTGTTCTCATAATAACACTCAAAATCTCCTCCATCACCTATTGAAATTGGTCCTTCATAGATGCCTATTAACAATTTCAGTAGGTGTATTGAGCATTTTCATAGCAATGTAAAAAATGTTTGCACTATGCCCTTTTACTAATAAACATAGGAATAAGCATGTGCTTTTAACACCTATGGTCTAGAAAAAAATTACTTGGTAAACTATGTGGCATATTGCATGGCAATATAAGTAGTGCCAAGGCTTTAGGAGGAAGAAAGCTTATGTGTTTTTAAGAATGCATACACATAGTTGCATTAACATATTCTTGAGAACCTAGTTACCTGAAAATCATCCCTCAAATTTTTGGTAATGGCTAACTAGAATTTTTCTAAGCAATGCATCTATATATGGAGCACCAAAAGCTTTAAATGACAATTTGTGTAAGAGAAAATGAAATATATATCCATAAAATGTTGTAACCAAAATATAATTCCTCAACTAGCACTAACCCCAAACATTGGTGGTGTCTTCATCAATAAATTAACCATATTATGTTAATTCCATGAAAAGTATATGTTGGATCATATTTAAAATACTTAATTTATGGTACCTACTTCACATTACATAAATACATCCACACTTATATTGCTAATTTTAGTAGATTATTTTCCCTTTATTACATGAATGAGGTGTATGGTGTCCCTCCATCACCCTTTGAGATGTGTTGTTTTAAATGCGTGTACCTATGATGTACATTCATAAGATAGGATTCTAAATATGAGTGTTGGCCTCAATTCTATGAGTGAAGTAATTTGAGAAGTGTGGCCATAAGCAAGGATTATGTGGATTCATAAAATATATGAAAACATTGGTTGTGTATGAAGAAACCACAATCTTATTAGAGTTGAAAATAGTTGTGTTTTTATAAATAATAATTGTTTATATACAAATCCTTAGAATCGTCTTCTAAATAGCACCTAGTAGATATCTTTTTTTTTCTCCTTTTCAATATATGTGTCTTTTTCTATAATCCATAGAAATGTATGAAATGCTTTAAGACATGGATAAACTTGGTCATGGTTATAAATTTCTTTAACTTTAATAACCACTTCACTTCTTATTATGTTCTTAGCACTTTATCGAAAAATCAAGAAAACTTATATGAAAAGCTTATTGGAAATAATTTGCATCCAATCTTGAATATGATTTAATAATCTTGGGTATGCTTTATAAAAAAGGCTAGGATATTCATCTTAATTACATTATTCCACTATAATTATAAAATGTATCATTTTAAAATAGAAAAATATAAACTTCCACTTTAAAATGATAATTGTTTTCTTAATATTGATAGTAATCTCTTCCATAACTCTAAACTACTATTATGACATTTTTCCAATTATAATCTATTACAATTTCAATTAAAACTTAAACTAATAGTAACTTCAATAATACGTCTATAAATATAACACTTTGTTTTTAATGACATTAATCCAATCTAATCTGGTAAGACAAAAAAACTCATTACAATAAACATAAGTAAAAAATATATATTCCATAATAAAGCATTTTAATATATTTATATTTTTAATACTCAAAATGAATAAAAACCAATATAAACAATGATATGATAGTGATAAATTAATATAATAATCATTTTATCAAGAATAAATTAACATTTATTCTCCTCTTTTATAAAATAAATATATTAACAATTAAATAATTATTCATATGATGGAATACAAATATTTGATATCGCAAAAAAATCCATAATTTTTTTATGAATGAAAAAATCATACTACAGATATAATATATTAACAAAGATTGCAGGCAATCGTAGTTCTTGCCGATTTGAGAGCACATTTTACATTTGCTATAATGTATATTTATGGAAATCAAGGCATTTGAAAAATGTGCATAATAGATAATTGTGGAATATTTATAATTTGATACATTTTCTGCATCTGACAGAGTCAAACATCATTGTCAAAGTCATACAACATTCTGCATAAAAGTCGAACAGAATAGATAAAATATTGCCTTCTACAGGACCATACATTGAGCTAACGTGTAATACTGTCATGTTGATTTAAGGGTGACAACCGCTGATTCCCTATGTAATATTATTCTCTGAAAATAGAAAATGGTGTAAGATTGTTCTCCGAGAATAGCAAATGAATTGTGTTAGATTGTTCTCCGAGAATAGCAAATGAAAATGGTGTAATATTGTTCTCCGAGAATAGCAAATGTATAGCAAAGCAAGGTGAACACACGTTTGGGTCTTGTAACACTACAACTACATTAAAGGCCTTTATCACGCTCTTAGCTTGTAAATCTGAATTAAACGTTGATTTTCCCATTTGTGCTGGAGTGGCGATATAATGTATAAGTTGAATATTTCTTCAATGCTTAAATTGAAGATTACCTAAATGTTACTGTTGGTGGAAGCTGTCGCGGGTTTTCTTTGACTTTGAAAAATGCGTTTTCAATGTAGATTGATTCAGTTCACTGGGTTAGATAGTTGCATTATATAGAATTATATGGAGATCATTGAAATTCTTGTCTCTCAGCTTGCAACTTTTCTTCTTTCTAGTTTGTTTAAAGAGAAAAGGAAAAACGATGTCGCAATTTATACTCCACTTTCATTAATACTAATCTACTTCGCTTTCCCAAGACTAAACTCTATGTTAATCACAATTCAATAGGGAAATCAAAGCTTGTGATTTCTTTTCACGAATGAGCTTCACACACGACACTAGTGACTAATGACTACATTCCATTAGCTTCCACATTTTCATACCCATTACTATGAGGTTTCGGGCAAGTTACTCCTCTTCTTTGAAGTTTTTAAAGTGTCCATAAAATTTTCTGATACTTTATGTCACAGGAGTGAATTTGGTGATATCACACAAAAATGTAGAACTGAGCGAACTGAAACTGAATATCTGTAAATTTATTGGAAGATGTTTGTGGTACAAGTATTTGGAATGAAAAAACCTGATTGAACCTCCTTATCATTTCCATAGAAAATCTCCAGAATTCTGTTTTACCATCTCAATTTGAAATCCTTTTCCGCCCACATCAGTGGTTTGGCATATTGCTCTCTTAAAACCACGATTTTCCTTTTTTTCCAACATCAAAAGGTCACGCATGTTTCGTTTGGACTCAAGTGAAATTTCAGTTTTCAAAATATTCAATACTAGTGTATATTCAAGCTTTGTCATGTTTTTTCAAATAGGCCAATCAAACGCGCATCCATGAGGTTTCCGTTTTTGAGATTTTTATATTTTATATTTTATTTTCATTCTGATGCTTTTCAAGTTCGGAAACTACGCATTCTAAAAGAAACTTTTTGGGTAGAGACTATGTATTAGCTTTTTTTTTCCCTAAAGTTATTGTGTAGGGTTGAAATGTGGAATTGTATAAAGGGAGTGTATAAAAGATTTGTTGAAATTATGACACAATTATTTTGATGTATTGGAGTTAATTTTAGAATTATGTTAAAATTTACTAGATATTTTAAATTATAAAGTAATTTTCATAATTAAAAAAAATCAAATTTTTAAATATTCAATTTATTTTTATAACTGAAAATACATTTTAAATAACTAGAAATTATAACCTCACTCATATGTATTGTATAACTGATTTTCTTTAAAAAAATAGATATATAAAATAGTTAAGATAACTTCACTAAATACATTGTACAAATTCAAAATCAAATTTAACAATAATTATTAAAAAAAAAACATATTTAAACTGTTGAGAGGGAAATGTGCCTCGAGTCTATTATAGTTGAAAGGAGGAATATAAGACGATTCTATTGAGCTAAATAAGATGATTCTATTAAGCTATTATATGTTTGATCCAGGAGGATCCGTTGATTTAATTGCACAGGTGTTCAAGTGTCATCATCAGTGTTCAGTGTCATCATCAACATGCAGTTCATGGGTGTCGTTCAGTTTCGACAGTGTTGGTTATGGATCAGGTTGTTCAGGTAATGTTCATAGTGTTCATGGCATTTAGTTGATATGGGTTGTACTTGGTTGTCGACATGAGTTCATCGACAGTTCCCTAGGACTTGGACGACGACATGTGTTTAGTCGTTCGTCTTTGCAGGATTGGTGTCAACATGGTTGTGTCGTCCATCATAGAGGTTTGATATGTCGTCAGGGTTGTCGTCATGGCAAAGGATCAATATCGTCGTTTGTCGACGATAGGCATGTGGTTTTATGTCACATTGTGACAAAAGATTGTAAAAGGGGTTTTTTTTAAGTTTTAGACCTAAACCCTAAGTCCTATCACCTAAGTCCTAAAACATCAATGGTCCCAAATCTATGTCAAAAACATTAAAATTCAAACCCTATGAAATAACCCTCTCGGCCTTTGTTTATAATAAAACTATAAACATATTATAAAACAATATAAAACTGTTAACAACCCTAAACGCTGGCCACTAACCGTATCGGAACTGCCAGAGACAGGGTTCATATGATGAGATGTGTAAAGACTGTCAGATTTAACTATCGGAACCATAGCCGCATCGGAGGTCCTAACCGCAATAGTCAGCATGTGAACGCGCGTTGAAAAGTCGTCGAGGTTAGATTTAACCGCAACCAGTTACCGTGGCAATGTAAACATGTGAGCGGGGATTCACCGTCATTGTTAGATGAAGTGAGTTTGGTGGGCAGTTACGGTTAGGAATGGAAGCGCTATGTGAGCACCGGGATAACCGCCACCGTCAACTGTTACGGTGAACGGTCAGCGGAATTGCCGGACTCCAAAACCACAATTATGATCTGTTCACATGCGCTGTTAGTGCCCTCCACCCGGTTAGCTAGCCGCTAACAGTTTCGGGCTAACCTATAGTCTAAAAGTGGATTTTTGTTGCATTTTGTGGTGCCAACTAATTCCTCCACCATGAAACCCTACCTTAGGTGTCAATTGCCAACTAGACCGAAGCTGCCAAACATCCAGATTGCAACTTCATTCATCTTAAAATCAGCCAAGGTCGTTTCAATGTATCCACAAGCCTTTAAAAGGTGGATTAGTCCATTGAAAGACAGGAGAGTAGTTTTTAACTTTTGTATGCAAATTCTAGAGGACATAAGCGATTTTGTTTTCAGTGTTTCGGGAGCATTCAGGGTTAGTTTTGGAAACCGTAAGCAGCGTTGGAAAGCTGATTCAGAGGGCTATCAGATGACAGAGGTCAAAATTGCCTGTGTGCAAGTTCCGTTTGACTAAATCACTGTGTAATCAACTCCTTTCTTCTCATTCCTAATAAAAATGGTCGCCCATCTTGAAAGCGGACCTAGAGACGTAGTCCATCAGGGACGAACTCCGTCATCAATTTGTTGTCTGGTATAACTATGTTTTTACTATTTGCACTTCTGTTATGCATCGATTTCATGTTTAATCAGCTATCGTAAAGTGTTCTGCTCAAGCAGTTTACCTCGATTTCCGTGCTTTCAGTTATCATTCAAATCATTAATGGTTAATCAATTCTACATCAGTATTTAGTTTATGATCATTTCAGATCATATAATTTGGTATCAGAGCAGATTGCATTTGTAGAATGTGCCATTGAATGTTAACTGAGTCAATGTCGCAACGAGGAGAAGGAATCCTTGAGCAGATCGATCCAGAGATTGGAAAGCAACGAGTCGTTTAGAAATCGACCATGTCAGGTCCTGATGCAGGTGAAAACGTTGAAACTAAGATGAGTGAAGAACAGTTTCAGCAGTCGTTCTTAACTATGCAGCAGATGTTGGGAGAATTGTACGAAGACAAGAAGGCGAGAGATGCTTCTTCTTCAAAGACATCAAAGAAGGACAAAGGTAAAGGCAAGGCTGATAAATCACCTTCACCTCCATTATCTCCATCATCATCATCTTCTTCTTCTTCTTCTAGTGCAGAATCTGAAACGGAAAAGAAACCTAAGAAAACATCTCTTTTGAAACTTGATGTTAAATTTGAGTTACCTGTTTATGATGGCGAAATGAATCCCGAAAAGCTAGATAACTGGATAAAGTAGTTAGAAGTGTATTGTCGCATTCAGAAAATTTCTAGCGATAAAACTAAAATTTAGTTAGCTACACTTAGAATGGGGGGAACAACTTTAATCTGGTGGGAAAGTAAAACTCAGATAGATGAAAAGCATAAAGGAAAAGTTGTCTCTTCATTGTCTAAGTTTTTAAAAGCTCTTAGGAAACAATTCTATCCTTTATGATACATGCAGCAAGATATTATTGATTGGCAGCATCTGAGGCAACGTAAAGGGCAGAGTGTTCAGGAGTTTACTCAGGAGTTCAGAGAGAAAGAATTGGCGCTTGTTATTTCATTGGATACACGTGAAACTTTGTTATAATACACCGACAATTTACATTCATATTTGTAGCATACATTATTGATGTTTAATCCTCATGATAATGATGAGGTGTGTGTTCAAGCCATACATATTGAATCAGGTGGTAGACCATTCAAGTTTTCATCGCAGTCATCCAAAGAGTTGGAAACCAAAGATTCCAGCGAAATTAAGGGGAAGAACATTTCGAAGGGGAAGAAATCAACGATCGTTCAGAAGGAAATACCTACTTGTTCTCATTGCCAGAGAATCGGTCATGATGAATCGAAGTGCTTGAAACTTCATCTAGAACTTAAGCCCAAAAAGTTCCTTAAGGCGAAGGATGAAAAAAAGGCCATTGCAGCAGTCCAGCAGGATCTAGGTTCAGATTCAGGTGATGAAAGGAGGAGAACCACCATGGTTACAACATGTAAAACTTTTGACACTGGTTCAAGTTCGAAAACTATTGTATCTTCTTCAAACATAAATCCTTCACATGAGGATAAAAGAGTTGAACTCTTCAACATAAGGATAACTTCTAAGCATATAAATCTTGACACAATGTTTGAAAGTGGATCGCAAGCAAATTTTATATCTGAACATATAGTTAATCGATTGGGATTGGAGACACAGAATCATCCAAGACCATATCCATTAGGTTGGATTAATAAATCAACTCAGATACATGTCACAAAGCAGTGTCGGTTAAAATTTGCAATTACATCTAAGTACATTGATGAAGTGGAGTTAGATGTGGTCCTAGTAGACATATGTGGAGTTGTCTTAGGAAGTCCTTATCTTTATGATAGAGATGCAGTGTTTTATAGAAGAGAACATAAATATCACCTAAAGAAAGAAGGGGTTGAATTTGTTGTTAGGGCACATAAAGCCAAATCAAACTTGGATTTAATTGCTACAAATCAAGTTAAGCAGTTAATAAGTTCAAGTAAATATGTACTCATGTTTATTAAGGAAGAACATAAGGATGATTGTTCGGAATGCAAGATTCAGTTTATAGATCAATTGGTCAAGGTGGTTAATTCTGTTCCAAGAAATCTTATTCATAAACAGGATAAGCAACATGAGATACATTTAATGTCCTATGAACATCTTCTTACAGACATAATGAATCTCAACTCATTCATTCAACTGAATTCTAGAAACTATCACTATCAGCGTTGTATTGCAGGGAATGGTACATGCGAGTCTAATCAGGGACTTGTTTCAGATGGTATGTTTATTTTCAGTTTCATGGGTGTAGTTCAGTATTGGGGAAAATCAGTGTTACATTTCTTTGGTATTGCATCATCATTTCATGCTTTAAAAAGTAATGAAGCCTCTTTTCAAGTGGGAAGGAAGTTTATAAGTTTTCATGACAAAGCATTTTCGAAAGCAGATCTAAAGTATCCTTATTATGATTTGAAAACTAATGCAAGTGTTAGTCAATGGAGATATCGGTTAATAGACGAAGAAATAGTGATTCAAGTAAGTCAACAATTACTTAGATACTTTCAAAGTCAAACTAAGTTGCAGCAGTCTTTACATCATAACTGGATGAGTTTTGTTCAGCAGGTTCACTTAGTAATCAGTCAACAGGAAAGAAAATCAAGTCAAGGAATTGATATGAAGTCAAAATCAAATGAGTCTTTGAATATTTCAGTTATTTTGGAAAGTAGATTGTTAATACCCATCAGATGTATTGAACAAAGTTCTACAACTATTGTTTTAAAAGATGTTTTTGAATCACTAACTCATGATTCTACGTGGAAAGAACTCAATTGCCATGTTGATAATAGGTTGTTTGCACATCGTCGCAAGTTGTTTCTACTGCAGATGGAAGAAACATGTCACCAACTGAAAAAGTGCCATGGTCAGCATCATCAGGGTCATCACTTGCAGGTGATTAATCGAATGTATTGGTACTTTGTCAAGTCAAGGTGGAAAGAGAGGGAGTTCTACCCTCATCGACTATTTGTTTAGTCAAATTTTTGTTGTCCAAAAGCTTTCAAGTGGAGAGGAATGATCCAGGAGGATCCGTTGATTTAATTGCATAGGTGTTCAAGTGTCCTCATCAGTGTTCAGGGTCATCATCAACATGCAGTTCATGGGTGTCGTTCCATTTTGACAGTCTTCGTTATGGACCAGGTTGTTAAGGTAATGTTCATAGTGTTCATGGCATTCAGTTGATATGGGTTGTACCTGGTTGTCGGCATGAGTTCATCGACAGTTCCCTAGGACTTGGACGACGACATGTGTTTAGTCGTTCGTCTTTGCAGAATTGGTGTCGCATGGTTGTGTCGTCCATCGCAGAGGTTTGATATGTCGTCAAGGTTGTCGTCGTTGCAAAGGATCAATATCGTCGTTTTTCAATGATAGGCATGTGGTTTTATGTCACATTGTGACAAAAGATTGTAAAAGGGGTTTTTTAAAAGTTCTAGACCTAAACCCTAAGTCCTAAAACATCAATGGTCCCTTAAAATTCAAACCCTATGAAATAACCCTCTCGGCCTTTGTTTATAATCAAACTATAAATATATTATAAAACAATATAAAACTGTTAACAACCCTAACTGCTGGCCACTAACCGTATCGGAACCACCGGAGACAGGGTTCATATGACCAGATGTGTAAAGACCGTCAGAGTTAACTATCGGAACCGTAGCCGCGTCAGAGGTCCTAACCGCAATAGTTAGCATGTGAACGCGCGTTGAAAAGCCGTCGGGGTTAGCTTTAACCGCAACCAGTTACCGTGGCAGTGTAAACATGTGAGCGGGGATTCACCATCATTGTTAGCCACAACGGGTTTGGTGGGCAGTTACGGTTAGGCATGGCAGCGCTATGTGAGCGGCGGGATAACCGCCACCACCAACTGTTATGGTGAATGGTGAGCAAAACTACCGGACTCCAAAATCGCAATTATGATCTTTGTGATGTCAACGCCCTCCACCCGGTTAGCTAGCCGCTAACAGTTTCAGGCTAACCTATAGTTTAAAAGTGCGTTTTTGTTGCGTTTTGTGGTGCCAACTAATTCCTCCACCATGAAACCCTACCTTAGGTGTCAATTGCCAACTAGACCGAGGCTGCCAAACATCCAGATTGCAACTTCATTCATCCTAAATTCAGCCAAGGTGGTTTCAGTGTATCCACAGGCCTTTAAAAGGTGGATTTGTCCATTGAAAGACAAGAGAGTGGTTTTTAACTTTTGTCTTCAGATTCTGGAGGACAGAGGTGATTTTGTTTTCAGTGTTTCGGGAGCATCCGGGGTCGGTTTTGGAAACTGTGAGCAGCGTTGGAAAGCCGATTTAGAGTGTTATCTGATGACAAAGGTCAGAGTTGCCTATGTGCAAGTTCAGTCTAACTCAATCATTGTGTAATCGACTCCTTTCTTCTCATTCCTAATAAAAACGGTCGCCCATCTTGAAAGTGGACCCGGAGACATAGTCCATCAGGGTCGAACTCCGTCATCAATTTTTTGTCTGGTATAACTGTGTTTTTACTGTTTTCACTTCTGTTATGCATCGATTTCATGTTTAATTAGCTGTCGTAAAGTGTTCTTCTCAAGCAATTTACCTCGATTTCTGTACTTCAGTTATCATTCAAATCATTAATGGTTAATCAATTCTACATTAGTATTTAGTTTATGATCATTTTAGATCAATGTTTGAGGGACAAACATATTTTTCAATATGGTGTAAGGTTTTCAAGTAATTTTAATTTGGAGCTATGTAATACTAGCACAAACACATTAATTAATGTGGTTGATATAGACTGATAAAATTATTTTGGAAGATTTCTTTTCGAGTTTGTTGATCGTATCGTGCAAGTGTTTCTCATACTTCAAGGCATCACCAAGCAGTGAGGCTTTCTAGATGTGCAACAATTTCCTATTTAAACCTTCATAACATATTGATATATAAATTAAATGGTTGATAAACATAAATCAAAATCAAAACGCTTACCTTATCATCCATCTCACATGACTAAAACTTAAAAATCCCATAAAAATATTTAAATTATAATTTTATTTTAGATTATTATCATTATTATTATTTATTGTTGGATTGACCATTTGAACCTTGAATCTCATTGTGTACATAGTAATTCATAAAACAACTATCAATAATTAAGCCCTCGGCTTACGTTAAATTATTATCATCATAATTATTATTAATTATAAAATAATTCATATATATGTATATATATATATATATATATATATATATATATATATATATATATATATATATAACCTTAGGGATTCACCTCCACTTTACCATGGAGACTCTTAATATATAAATAAGATTTGTTACAATACAATGAGCCAAGACCTTACTTTTTGTTGCTTTCCTTTTGTTGCTTGTTCTCTTCTCTTTCTCTCTGGAACTGATCCAAATCCAAAAATTACAAAAGCTAAACCAACAAAAGTTGTGAACTATTTATCTGAAGCCTTTTTATCATTGATGCCTCTATTTCCTTCATTAAAAATAAATAAAAAACAACTTTTTATGTGAATTCCTATAATCATGCATATGCCATTTAAAAATGCATTAGAGGCATTGCGCAATGATGTGATGTGGGTGCTCACTACTCTAGATTCCAAAGACGTGTGACCAAGGCGAGACTTCCACAAAGTCCTTGTTTCAACAGTGCATGGAGTCCTTGTCCTATTGAGTACTTCCCAACAAGCATCGATAGATTTATCTCTTTTTCTTTTTCTTTCTTTTAATGAAGGATGTTTCCCTTTCCTTCCTTTCCTTGCTTTACTTTTCTTTCTTGTTCTCTTCTCTCTCTCTCTAAAACTGATCCAAAGCCAAAACTAACAAAAGCTAAAGTAGTAAAAGCTATGAATTGTTTCTCTAAAGCCTTTTTATCATTGATGCCCCTATTTTCTTCATTTTCATCTAATTTTCCTTTGCATTAAAATTGTGTCTCTTCATCTCCCTTTTCTCCTATTTTCCTTTATTTTCATAATTAAATGTCAATTTTTCCTCTTTGTCTTTTCCAATGCCTTTTTCAATTTCCTTAGCCATAATAAACCACAATTTATGCCTACTATAGTGATTTCTCAACATTTAGCTTGGACTACATGTCCCATGGCCTTGGTCTTATTTTTTTACCTTTAATATCATTTATTACATGAAACTTTAACCCGAGGCTGTTACAACTACCTCTTTCTACACTTAGTTGGGGTTGGGGATAACAAGGGGTGTGTTAGAACTTGAGGAAGAATATTACTGGAGCTTCTATCTTAGTCATGCCAAATTTCCAATGAATTTTTGAGTTATATACATATACTAGTATGTACGCATTAGGAGCGGTGCTCATGCAAGGAGGAAAACCTATGGGTTACTAGTTAGAGTTGTTTTATAGAGTAGTACTTGAAAACCCGACATATGATACATATATCTTTGCAATTGTACAAGTGATGAAGAAGAGGAGGCACTATCTCTTGGGAAAGGAATATATGGATCATCAAGTCCTTCAGTGCCTACATATCAAGAGTAAGATGCAACAAGTGAGACATTATAAATTGTTAGGATTCTTACTATGGTTTTCACCTATTAATGAAGTACAAGAAAGGAGCCACAAATAAGCCAACATACATTCTTTTTTTACCACCAGTGATAAATATTTCAATTGGGGTGATAATGTACCTTGAGCCTTCCACTAATGATATTATGAGTGAAGACTACAAGGGAAATACATATTTTCGAGGAGTATACAAGTAGTGGAAGGAGAGAGTGTGCACTTCCATGGAAGGAAACAAATATTATCTATAATATATATATATATATATGTGTGTGTGTGTGTGTGTGTGTGTGTGTGGAAAATCATCCATCATTGGAACTAGGTCTCGCCGTATTTATTAACCGCCCGTTTAATTTAATATGTTGACCACCATATAAATTGTAGAAATTGTTGTTTAAACATATTCAAACCAGTGTTGAATACGTTACCACCACTAAATGGTCTGTCGTTTACCAAGTCACCAACCGATAAAACTTTGTTAATTTGGTATGCCGCCAATCTTGTTTGCCATATTTTAAATCATCAGTTATTGGTTTGGACAACCACAGACACAGTTGGAACCATAACCATTCAGTTATATTTAACATAATTTGTTTAAAACGAATCGCCAAAATTTTGACTGTTGAAATTTTGCCATAAGTCGCTAGCTAGGTTGGTTGTGGCTGATTGGGTCATTTGTTGGGTGCCACGTGGGACCATATGATTGGGCCACGTGGTCCCATGCTATTGGGCCATGAATCCTTCTCTTAACTTGGAAGAGTGAAACCATATTTGGTGGTTTCGCCAACTGTAGCGTTACTGATGCCTTTGTTTGGCATCTGCTAAATTTATCTGCCAAGCCTCCAAATTTGGCCAGACTGCCAATGTTAGTGACGCTCCAAATTTGTCTGGCGCTTTGCTAAATCTATCATTTTTTCCCAATTTGACCAGAAAATTTAACTCGGCGTAACTTCCACACACGAACTCGGATTGAGGCATCATTTGTGCCATTAGAAAGCTTGTGGTGAGATCTTCAATCTAGTCCTAGTTTTACTGCGATCTGAGGAATTATATTTTTGGGTGATTAGGGATCCACCTCGATCAGTCCTTGGTTCATTAGTAAATTTCTTAATAGTTTTATTCTCTCTTCTTTCTTGTTTTACAAGTATCTAGTATAATATTTTTTTTCAAACTTAGATCCTATGATTTTTATTAAAATCCAGTATAGCTTTGTTGCATTATTCAAAAACTACATTGAGAACCTTTGATAGGCATATCTTGCAACCCCAGGGAATATTTCATGTTTTTCCTACTGAGTTATGAGGTAAAGATGTTTCAATTAAGGTCAAATTTGCATGGGGGCTTCACTCAATGAACCTGTAACATATCATGTGTGTTTGTGGCATACTAAACAATACCCTTAATTTGACTACATATTGGAAATACCTCTAAAAGTCAAATTATTTAACCCCTTACCAATACAAACTCAATACACATTCCCAATTTAAAAAACCCCTACTTTCCATAGATATTGTAGGTATCCATTTTTTCATTAACATTTTCTATATCCCTTTGTATTTTCTCATTAACTTTGAGCTCCATTTTTTATACCTGCCAATATAAAAACCCTTTACCCCCTATTATATGCTCAATATATTATGTCATATTTTCCTCAATATACATCCCCCAATATGAATGCACATGGTATGGTATTACTCAATGAATTTCGTTCTATGATTTGAAGGTTTTCAATATCGTAACTTACATGATAGTGTCCACCCTTCACGGATATTTTAGAGTAGCACTTGATTTCCATTTTGTTGGTCATGATGCATTACTTTTTAGGCCCAAGAACCCTCTTTAGAGCTCATGATTTCATCAAGTTGATAGGAATTCCTCTCTTCAGCTTATTTCTAGCCATACCATACAAAAGTGGGGTTCCCATTAGCTTTTATGGTTCTTGATGGTTGCTTATAGATAATTTTTATCAACACCTAGTTGCATACTATTGCATTGCTATTTTCTTTAACCTGAATTACCACCATTGTAGTCACACTTTACCTCTTAAATTTGCATCAATAATGGTTCCATCTTACAACCAAACATTAACTTTGTGAGAGGCCATTGCAATGAGTGGCCTTACTTTGATATACCATTTTACTTTTTATTTTACTTTTCTTATGTTGGTTCTGTGAAACTTAGAAGTAGATGCATATCATCCCGTGACGTGTCTCTCAAGAAAGAGCCTTCTTTTGGTGATCTTTTCATGCTTGTTAAAAATGAAAATATGAACCTTTATTTTGCTAATATTTTCATTCTCATTAAACTAATGAAAATGTCAAGTTTATTTCCAAGTTCTCCTCTTCATCCAATGATGAAATATGGCAATTAACATCGTCTTCTTTTCTCATGCTCTTTAAATTATGAAAACTATATCAAGCATACTTTTAACCCCTTCTAAAGTTATTGAAAACCTCATGAATAAGGCACACATTTTAGTTCACTTTTAAATTTTTTTGGGATATTTAAAATTGAATAAAAAAACACTAATAAAGGTTGTTTTTTCCATTCATAAGACTTTGAAGGAGATCGAACATACAAAAATGTGATGGAAAAAGAATTGCCCATTACAATACAATATGGTATACTATCTGCATGTATTTGAATACATGTAACAAAAAAATATTAAGCCTCGGCAACTCTTCTTTGATGTAAATACGTAGCTTGATTTCAAATATAATTTTATGGTATTCCCTGGAGTTCCACTAGTTACATAAATCTTAATTTGTAATGAATATTTCATAAAATTTGAGATAAATAATCATGGATTCAGTGTAAATGTTAAGAAATTGTATCATATATTTATAGAAATATTTTATTTTTAGGAGAAAAGTATATATAGGGTGAAAATTATTTTGATGAATTAAGTTGGAAATTTTTTATTTTTAATGTCAATATGAAAAAAATAGCCTTTTTTTTTTCTTTTGAAATTTAGCGAATTAATTTTTCTTAAAAAGAACGTGGGTTCTCTCAATTTGATTGAATTTATCTAAATAATTTCCTTTAAAAAGAATATGCTCTCAATTTGATTAATATACTACAATTAAAGAGAAACAATATATTTTATTTTGTTTAATTTTTAAAAAGTGTATGAGATATAAAAACAATTTTGTTTAAATAGTAAACTTATTTGAAACAAACAATGAAAAAGCCAAAATCTCCTCCATCCCCTATTAAAATTAGTCCTTTAAAATTATTCCTTCACAACTGCTTATTAATGATTCCAGTAGGTGCATTGAGCATTTTCATAACAATGCAAAAATTGTTCCTTTTACTAATAAACATAGGAATAAGCATGTTCTTTTAACACCTACGGTCTTGAAAAAAATTACTTGGTAAACTATACGATATACTGCATGGAAATATAAGTAGCGCTTAAGGTTATATGATCAAGAAAGCTTATGTGTTTTTAAGAATGCATACACGTAGTTGCATTAACATATTCTTGAGAACCTAGTTGACTTAAAATCATCCCTCAAATTTTTGGTAATGGCTAACTAGAATTTTGCTAAGCAATGCATCTATATATGGAGCACCAAAGGCTTTAAATGACAATTTGTATAAGAGAAAATGAAATGTATATACATAGGTTGTTGTACCCAAAATACAATTCCTCAACTAACACTAACCCCAAACATTGGTGGCATATACATCAACAAATGAACCATATTATGTTCATTCCATGAAAAGTATATATTGAATCATATTTAAAATACCTAAATTATGGTACCTACTTCACATTACATAAAAGACATCCACACTTCATGTATTGTTATTTTTAATAGTTTCTTTTCCCTTTATTACAACAATGGGGTGTATTGTGCCACTCCATCACCCTTTGAGATGTGTTCTTTTAAATACTTGCACCTATGATGTATATCCATAAGATAGAGCTTCTAAATGTTTCTGTTGGCATCAATTCTATGAGTGAAGTAGTTTGAGAAGTGTGTTCATAAGTAAGAATCATGTGGATTCATAAATATATGAAAAATTTGGCTCTCGATGAAGAAGCCACAATCCTATTAGAGTTGAAAATAGTTGTGTTCTTATAAATAATAATTGTTTATATATAAATCCTTAGAATCGTCCTTTAAATAGCACCAGGTAGATATCCTCTTTTTTTATCCTTTTCAATATATGTGTTTTTTTCACTTAATTCTCTATAATCCATAGAAATGTATGAAATACTTCAAGAAATGGGTAAACTTGGTCATGGTTATAAATTTCTTTAACTTTAATCAACGGTTTCTTATTATCTTCTAAGTAATCTATGAAAAAATAAAGCAAACTTATATGAAGAGCTTATTGGAAATAATTTGCATTGAATCTTGAATATGCTTTAATAATCTTGGGCATGTTTTAATAAAAGGGATTAGGATATTCATCTTAATTGCATTATTCCACTATAATTATAAAAGGTATCATTTTAAAATAGCAGAATATAAGCTTCCATTCATTGGAGCATTCTTATGTTATTAGAGTTTTGAGGCTTCCACTTTAAAATGATCATTGTTTTCTTAATATTGATAGTAATCTCTTCCATAACTCTAAACTACTCTTATGAAATTTTTCCAATTATAATCTATTACAATTTAAATTAAAACTTAAACTAATCATAACTACTTTATTTTTAATAACATTAATTAATAATATAAAGAAACTCATTACTATAGACATCCACTCAAAAATATCTCTTCTATAATAAAGCATTTTAATATCATTTATATTTTTAATGCTCAAAATCAATAAAAACCCATACAAATAATGATATGACATTGATAAACTCATATAATAATCATTCTATCAAAAATAATTTAACATTTATTCTTCTCATTTATAAAATAAATGTACTAACAATTAAATAATAATCTGATAGAACAAAAATATTTGATATTACATTAAAAATCCATAATTTTTTTTTGTATGAATGAAAGAATAAATCATACTGCACATATAATATATTAATAATGATTTTCTAATAAAAATAAATAATGGAAGAAACATTACACTCCTTATTTCAGTGGAATTTTGATTCGTACATCACAAAAAAAATTCTGACAGAGCTGCTCATTGAAATAGTTATGGAACTTGTAACGCTGCATCACTAGGAAATATCCAACAAGGTAGCACATTGAGTTAATTTGAAGTACAGCAGCAAATTCCTCTGATCTCCTTCAGCAAACTCCTCTGTACCCCTTCATAGTCATAGCATAAAATAGAAGACGTTTACTAGATTTGGAGGCTGGCAGCTCCATCCTTTCTTACTTCAGCACATATTTAACTAGTCCAGGGATATGAACATCTGAAAAGTAACGAACCCAATCAATACAATTGGCGTCAAAGTTGAACGCTTTCTTGTCTTCCTCTGACATCCTTTTCCAGAGGCCTTCAGTGTTTGTGATGTCAAACCTGTGAGTCGTAACATGGTCAGCTATGGTAAAAATGACAGCTTAATAATTATGTATTAGAAAATATATTTAAGGGGCGCGACACAACCTTCCGTTAAAGAAGACGTATGGCTCGTACAACTCTGCTAAGCACATGACTTTGTTGTATCTTCGAAGCATCTGTTTGTAACGTTCAGTGAAGTTGCAACACAAGACCTTGTTCACTACATTGAATACCTGTTTTTCAACACCACCACTAGCTGTCACGTACGTATTGAAGTTCAGAGGACCTATTAAAGATTAATTACCTCTAGGGGTATATATATTAAAGATTAATTACCTCTAGGGGTGCTTTGTAACGTCGATGCATGTATTGGCGAAAGCTGCTCATGCTCTTTAGAAAACGGAGCTGTTTTACATGAATTATGTTCCCATCTTTACCAACACAAGGGTGCTTCGAAAAATACTTATATGCCTCGTCTGCTGCAACAGAGTTACGCAATGGATTTGCAACAGATGATGCGACGTGATAAACAAAGAGACCGTTCTCGTATGCATGTGCGGCCATAGCTACGATCATTGCGTTTACAACCATATCTGCGGGAATCTGTTCATCATCAAACGAACAATATCAAATCTAAATACTAAGAAATCTATATATTTACGAACCACAACATAGCTAGGGGACCCTTGAACAATCAAATGTAAATACTAAGCAATCTATATATCTAGGAACAACCATAGGGGAATTGAAGTGACTGACCACGTCTAAAATGAGTTCTGGGTCAGCTAAGAAGTATGAAATTTGTCCTTTGCCGTACCCTCTTATAACGGTGTCCATAGTTCTGCGTGATATTCCGAAAAAAAAACACAGGATCAATGTGAACCAGGGTGCCACTGTCGTGGCGGTAGTCCCTGCCGGGATTGAGTTGAGTACCTGCCGGGATTGAGTTGAGAAGCTCGTGTAATTGCCCATACGCCCAGTTGTAGTTATGGGCTACCATTATTCTTAGAATGCCATCCGCTTTAAACGGAAAAGTAATTTCATATGCCGTCTCTTCTACACTGTCAGCGTCGACTTGTTACCCAAGAGACGCAGTCAGATTTTCCCTAGGGTTCCTTTCCGGTAACCAATCGATCCAACCCTGCCTACTTCGTTTGCACTGTATGTTTCGGTAATGGAGCGCTTGTAACTCTTACCATATTGATCTCCAAATGCGTTAAATGTCTGGCACAAAGAATTCAAAGCCACAAATGTTTAGTGTGGAGGGGCGTGTGGGGGTTGCATGCAACCCCACGTGGTCAACCACTCGATCCAACCCCGCCTTCCGCACTTCATTTGCACTGTATGTTTCGGTAATGGAGCGCTTGTAACCCTTACCATATTGATCTCCAAATGCGTTAAATGTGTAGCATAAAGAGTTCAAAGCCACAAATGTTTAGTGTAAGGCGCTTGTAGGAAATCCCAGTGAACAATTTGAGAGAGATTGCAAGTAATTCTCTCGCCATTGTTAAGGGCAGTTCTACCGTGCTCAATTCACCCAAGTTCCGTGCTCTCAATATCTGTGCTTTCCCTAGTCAACGCCTATTGTTTGATCTTGAGGATGATTTGCAATCATTCGATGATGATTTTCCCAAATGGTTGTCTGCCAGCGATCAAAGGCATCTTCAAAAAACTAATGTAATGTTGAATGTGATTGTGTCCCGTGACCGTACCGGACAATACAGGAAAGTTCAAGCAGCTATAGATGCAGCCCCCTTGTCTAAAAAAATGTGGTAGTACCGTCAGATAAGGCGTTTATAACAATAATTGGAGATGGAATGGACAACACTATTATTCCGGGGATAAAAAGTGTGGTAGACAATTCGACAACCTTTGCGAGCACAGCTTAGTATAAGATTTAAGTTTGAAATTTATTCTTCCACAAGTTTTCCTGTGAACGCTTGCCTTTGTCCTAGTTTCACAAAATTTCTTCTTTTTCTTTTAAATTCACTTTTGAGTTTATTTTAGAAGTGTTTTTAATATTTCAAAAGTATGATCTATATGTAAATCGAAGTAAATAAGTAAATTTATACAGAATGGCATAAATTCAAGTTCTTCTTATCAACCAAATGACCTATTTCATGAAGGCTGAATTGCGGAATAGTCTCCAGGAAAGGTACCTGTACTGAGGAACAATGCAATATCTGCAAGGTAGTCGGAAATAGCTTCAATTCTCAACAAGTAAGCATCCAGAAGTTTATCATCTAGATATACTCCTGATTCTCCATATTCCAACCGAGATAAGTGATCAGGTCATACGTTGAGCTTTCTCGCCTTTACCACAACCTCAAAATCAAACTCCTGGAATAAGAGCAATTTTCCTTAAATAATGGCCATCTTCGAGGACTTGTTGAAAATATAATTTCAACTGCGATCGCCGATATCGCATCGGCAAAGTCGAAGTGAAGAAATTATAAAGGAGCTTTTGTGTTTGCGATGAGCGATCGCCGATATCGCATCGGCACATCGCTATCGGCAATATCATAGGGTCGGGGTCTTTAACATGAGTTTATTTGCGATGCGATCCGATCGCATATCGCAGATCGCAACATATGTGTGTGCCCCAACTTTGTGTTCCGATTAAATGGATTTTGCGATGCAATCTAATTAAAGTCAAAGGGTGAAGTATGGGCCAGCATTAAATGAATTATACGTGAAGTAAAAGTTTTTCACTTACCGCCAGTAAATGTCAGTAAAACAGTAAATGCTATTTACTGTGGGTTGGTAAGTTTTGATGAAATTTTTAATTTTGTTTCAGCGGGAGTATGGGCACAAGTAAAGCCTGATAAAAACATTTAATTTTGTTATTTTTTTTTACGGAAGCATGGCAAGTGGAGACGTATGTAAGTCTTTTTGTTTTATTGCCATGAATATATATGTAATGTTTTTTTGTGTGTATTGTAATGTAGAAGAGGTATGGTAATGCACAGCAGTGTGATGTAATGAAATTGAAGAGTGAGGCACAGCAGTGCGATGTATTGTAACCCACGCAGCAGCGTGAAGAAAATCTGTATAATTTCCACACAGCAGTAAAAGTAATTTTTCTGTAGTTGAAGTGTGTTTTTACAGCAGTGAATGTAAAAGAGATTTCTACACACAGCAGTGTAAAATCTCAGGAGAAGACAGAGTTTTTTTTGTTAAATGTTCTCGGTGAATCCCTCTGAGAGAGAGGAAAAAGATTGTAATAGCAGTTGCTTTTATTAATGAATAGAAATGTGTGGTGTGTGAAAACTCTGTCTGGTGCAAATAATTTTTTTTTGTTTTGTTTCTGCTGTCTAAAAGATCTTGTGGAGGTGAAACAGAGCATTGCCTCTGTGGAGTTTAATTTCTTTGTTTTTGGGATTTTCCCATTAAAAATCCCCAACAGTGGTATCAGAGCAGGCTTAGGCTCTTGAAGGTGTTCAAGAAGCTGAAGGGAGAAGGTTGTTGCTGCAGCAAAACTTCTCAGGCAGACAGAAGACTCAGACATCAAAGGATTCAGGTATTTCAAAAGTTTTTTTTGTGTTGCTGAAGAAACAGTCAGTTGTTTTTAAACATACACAGTCAAGGAATGGCTAGCACAAGCACTGGTATGGGTTTGTTTAACACCCAGCTCCCACAGTTTAATGGGAAGAACTATGACTACTGGTCAATAACTATGACAGCCCTGCTTGCTTCCCAAGATTTATGGGAAATAGTTGAAGAAGGTTTTGAAGAACCAGCAGATGAAACTGAGTTCAATGCATTAACTCAGGGAGAGAAGGATCTGCTGAAGAACAATAGGAAGAAGGACTCAAAAGCCCGTGTGTTGTTGTATCTAGCAGTAGACCAGAGTATGTTTCCAAGGTTAGCAGCAGCTAAGACAGCCAATGAAGCATGGCAAACCCTTAAGACAGCCTATCAAGGCATGGAGAGAGTGAAGACAGCAAAACTACAATTGCTGAGAAAGGATTTTGAGAACTTGAACATGAAGGAGTCAGATAACATTGACTCATTCTTCACTCAAGTGATTGGTGTAATCACACAAATGAGAACTCATGGAGAAACCATTGAAGACAGAAGAATTGTGGAGAAAATATTGAGGGTCTTACCCTCAAGGTTTGATGCCATAGTCACCACCATTGAAGAGACAAAGGATCTCTCAAGCTATTCAGTTGATGAGCTACATGCATCACTGATAACACATGAGCAGAGGTTGAGTAGGAATGAAAACTCATCTCTTGAACAAGCCTTCAAGACCCAGATGTCCTTTGGAAGAGGAAGAGGTCAAGGTAGAGGAAACAAGAGAGGAAGAGGCAGAAGCCAGAACAGAGGTGGAAGGAACAACCCATCAAATGCACAAGGAAGAGGCAGCAATCCAAATCAGAACCAAGGTCAAGGCAGCAGCCAACAAGGAGGACAACATCATGCTCAAGGACAAAGGTATGATAAATCTAATGTTCAATGCTATTATTGCAAAAAGTATGGACATTATGCTAGTGATTGTAGAAAGAAACAACATGATATGAACAGCAGACAAAATGCAAATGTTACAAGAGAAAACAACAGTCAAGACAATGTCCTGTTAGCTTGTAACATGGCTGAAACACATAGTGAGGACATATGATTTTTAGACTCAGGTTGCAGCAACCATATGACCGGAAACATAGCCTTCTTTTCTGCCCTAGATAAAAATGTGAAATCAGAAGTCACACTAGGAACTGATAGTAAAGTGTCTGTTATGGGAAAAGGAGAAATAAAAATACTTTTAAAGCAAGGAGAAAGGAAAACCATAGCAGATGTCTACTATGTCCCCGGAATGAGATGTAACCTATTGAGCATTGGACAGCTTGTCCATAAGGGGTACAATGTTTTCTTTAAAAATGATGTGTGCACCATCATGGATATACCACCCAGCAAAAGATGCATTGCTGAAGTGAAGATGACAAGGAACAGGATGTTCCCTCTCCGGATCAGGGCAGACATGAAGAACAAAAGGGAAATGGCAGCAGTCACCCAAGAGGCCTTCCAGAGCGTGCCAAAGGATGAGAACTGGTTATGGCACTTGAGATTTGGGCATCTCAATTTTGGAGGCCTAAACTTATTGAGCAGAAAAGGAATGGTAAAGGGATTACCATTGATAGAGAAACCGGACAGCCTATGTGAAGGCTGCATTTTGGGAAAACAACACAGAGAAAGTTTTCCATCAGGGAAAAGCATAAGGGCAAAGACACCCTTAGAGATTATCCACTCAGATTTGTGTGGACCAATGCAAGCTCCATCATTAGCTGGCAGCCTATATTTCTTGACATTCATTGATGATTTTACAAGAAAGACTTGGATATATTTCCTTAAAAACAAAAGTGAAGTGTTTGAGAAATTCCAAAATTTCAAAGCACTTGTGGAGAACCAAAGCGGGCTGCATATAAAAGTTTTGAGAACTGATAGAGGAGGTGAGTATATCTCCAAGGAATTCCTAAGATTTTGTAGAGAAAATGGAATTCATAAACAGTTTACAACTCGGTACACCCCACAGCAAAATGGAGTTGCTGAAAGGAAGAACAGGACCATCATGGATATGGCGAGGAGCATGTTGAAGGCAAAGCATTTGCCAGATGAGTATTGGGCTGAAGCTGTACATAGTGCAGTTTATATACTGAACAGGTGTCCTACAAAAGCAGTCATGAACAAAGTGCCAGAAGAGGCATGGAGTGGGAGAAAGCAAGGAGTCACCCACATGAGAGTTTTTGGGTGTGTGGCCTATGCACACATACCAGATCAGCTAAGGAGGAAGTTGGACAGCAAAGGGGAGAAATGCATCTTCATTGGATACAGTGATGAATCCAAAGCCTACAGGCTGTACATTCCATCTACCAAGAAGTTCTTTGTAAGCAGAGATGTTCAATTCATTGAAGAGGAAGCTTGGGATGGAAGCATAGAGAAAACAGTGAATGTCAAGAACTGTTTGTCTCATGATGAAGATGAAGAGGAAGTGGCTGAAATACATTCCCAAACAGCAGCGCCAACACAAGGACATCAAGGGACACCATTGAGGACAACACAAGGACAGCAAGGTACACCATTGAGGATAAATGAGGGTGCTTCTCCAAGCACACCACAAGGAGGAAATTCAAGTGCATCTTCAAGCACTTGCACACCAAGTGAACGAGGTAAGAAGTTTAGAAATCTAAGTGACATTTATGAAGAAGGAATGAATTCCTTATTTGCCTTGTTTTGTCATGTTGATGATCCTATTCATTTCGAAGAAGCAATTAAAGATAGAAAATGGATAGAAGCTATGGATGAGGAGATGAATGCCATAGAGAGAAACAAAACATGGGATTTGGTTGAGCTACCAAAAGGCAAAGAAGTCATTGGTGTGAAATGGGTCTACAAGACCAAAAGCAATGCTGAAGGCAAGATTGAAAGGCATAAAGCAAGGCTGGTTGTTAAAGGCTACAAGCAGCAGTATGGAAGAGATTATGAGGAGACTTTCGCCCCGGTTGCAAGAATGGAAACCGTGAGAGCAGTGCTGTCCATAGCAGCACAAAACAAATGGAAAGTCTACCAAATGGATGTGAAATCAGCATTCCTAAATGGAGTGTTAAAAGAAGAGGTTTATGTGGAACAGCCTCTCGGATATGAGAAGAAAGGTGAAGAGCACAAAGTGTGCAAATTGAAGAAGGCTCTTTATGGGCTGAAGCAAGCGCCAAGAGCATGGTACAGCAGGATAGATTCTTATCTACTGGATAATGAATTCGACAAATGTGAAGGAGAACCCACCGTCTACATCAAAGAAAAGGATGGTAAGATTTTGATTGTGGTCTTATATGTTGATGATGTTATTTTCACAGGTAATGATGATCAGCTCATTAAGAATTTTAAATCAGTCATGAAGGATGAATTTGAAATGACTGATATGGGTTTGTTGAGATACTTCTTAGGCATAGAAGTAGATCAAAATGAAAAAGGAATTTTTATATCTCAAGCGAGATATGTAAATCAAGTTTTGGGCAGATTTAAGATGGAAGAATGCAAGGCAGCCATCACTCCCACAGTGATGGGATTAAAACTCAGGAGAGAGGACAGCAGCAAGGATTTTGACCCTAGTTTGTACAAAAGTATTGTGGGCAGCCTTATGTATTTAACAGCAACTAGGCCTGATTTAATGTATGCTGTTAGTTTAATTTCCAGGTTCATGGAGAGGCCAAAGGAGGCACATTGACAGGCAGCAAAGAGAATCTTGAGGTATGTCAAAGGCACTAAAATGTTTGGAATTCTATATCATGCCTCAGAACATTCAGATTTGGTTGGTTACACTGATAGCGATTGGGCTGGAAGTGTAGATGATCGGAAGAGCACTTCCGGTTATGTTTTTCATATGGGTTCTGGAGCCATTTCATGGGCTTCTAAGAAGCAGTCCATTGTAGCATTGTCTACAGCAGAGGCTGAATATGTGGCAGCTACAGCAGCAGCATGTCAAGCAGTGTGGATGAGAAGAATGTTGAGAAGCTTAGGCCAAGAGCAGGCAAAAGCGACAGTCATCTTTTGTGACAATAACTCAGCTATTGCATTGTCAAAGAATTCAGTGTTTCACAAGAGAACGAAGCACATTGATACAAGGTTTCATTATATCAGAGAATTGGTAAGCAATGGAGAAATCAGTTTGCAACATTGCAGCACTCAAGAACAGGTAGCAGACATCTTAACAAAGCCATTGGATCAGAAAAGCTTTGAATTTTTGAGGAAGTGTTTGGGTATGATTGAATGCCCGACAGTTGAAATTAAAGGGGAGTGTTGAAAATATAATTTCAACTGCGATCGCCGATATCGCATCGGCAAAGTCGAAGTGAAGGAATTATAAAGGAGCTTTTGTGTTTGCGATGAGCGATCGCCGATATCGCATCGGCACATCGCTATCGGCAATATCATAGGGTCGGGGTCTTTAACATGAGTTTATTTGCGATGCGATCCGATCGCATATCGCAGATCGCAACATATGTGTGTGCCCCAACTTTGTGTTCCGATTAAATGGATTTTGCGATGCGATCTAATTAAAGTCAAAGGGTGAAGTATGGGCCAGCATTAAATGAATTATACGTGAAGTAAAAGTTTTTCACTTACCGCCAGTAAATGTCAGTAAAACAGTAAATGCTATTTACTGTGGGTTGGTAAGTTTTGATGAAGTTTTTAATTTTGTTTCAGCGGGAGTATGGGCACAAGTAAAGCCTGATAAAAACATTTAATTTTGTTGTTTTTTTTTACGGAAGCATGGCAAGTGGAGACGTATGTAAGTCTTTTTGTTTTATTGCCATGAATATATATGTAATGTTTTTTTGTGTGTATTGTAATGTAGAAGAGGTATGGTAATGCACAACAGTGCGATGTAATGAAATTGAAGAGTGAGGCACAGCAGTGCGATGTATTGTAACCCACGCAGCAGCGTGAAGAAAATCTGTATAATTTCCACACAGCAGTAAAAGTAATTTTTCTGTAGTTGAAGTCTGTTTTTACAGCAGTGAATGTAAAAGAGATTTCTACACACAACAGTGTAAAATCTCAGGAGAAGACAGAGTTTTTTTTGTTAAATGTTCTCGGTGAATCCCTCTGAGAGAGAGGAAAAAGATTGTAATAGCAGTTGCTTTTATTAATGAATAGAAATGTGTGGTGTGTGAAAACTCTGTCTGGTGCAAATAATTTTTTTTTGTTTTGTTTCTGCTGTCTAAAAGATCTTGTGGAGGTGAAACAGAGCATTGCCTCTGTGGAGTTTAATTTCTTTGTTTTTGGGATTTTCCCATTAAAAATCCCCAACAGGACTCTGCCAGTTTCCTTATGTAATATACGCCAAATCAAAGATTTTATTGTTTGGTGAGGAGAAGTCAGGAAATCATGAGCTTTTAAGGGCGGTTAAAAATTATAATCAGAAAATTCTAATGGCACAGGAGTTGCTCATTGCCATCGGCAAACAACACGAAATAAATTTAAAAAATTAATGAAAATTAATAAAATAAATAATAAACATAGCATTATAATGAATGACACGGTGTTGCAATTTTCCAGCAGATAGGAACACAAATAAAATAAATAATAAATATAAAATTAAAAGGAATAAAAGAACGTGTAAGGACGGCACGCAAGGGTCGCATGTAGCCCACGTGCCCCACCCCCACTTAGCCAAGCATCTAACCCGAGTTAGTAATTTATTCGCATGGAGCGCGTCATATTACTTTTGGACCTGGATCAATTTGGGACTGGGAAAGCGCTGGAAATGTAACCACAGAAATCAAACCTGTCTATGACATTTTGTTGAGTAGAACACAACACAAGATACAGAAACTACAGAAATCAAATCTGTCTGACATTTTATTGGGAAGAACACACAAAATACAGAAACTACGAGCACAAAACTAAAGCTCATACCATGTTCTCGAACGAAGCCTGGTTGGCTTCTTCTGCAAAAACCAAAATTTTTCTGATCAATAATACAACACAATACAAAACTCATATAAAAAAATTATGTCTAACTCTTCCTCACCTTGCAAAACCAACTTGTAGGCATCTTGAGAGGCAACATTCAGAGCACCAATTTGGTCAAAAACCACACACCCAAAACCAACATCATAATCATCTACACAAACATCCGAAGGGGAGAAAAAAAATGAAAAAGGAAAATAAAGTGAAGCCTGTACTTACCCCATCCACTTTGATAAAACCATCAACCACCCTGTTGAGAAGAGGATGGCCCAAGTCCACCAGAACATCCACGTTTGGACCATCAAACCGAACACTACCTCTTGGCTTCTCCATTTCCATAACCTTTTTCTTCAAGTCTGTGGATTATTCTAATAGCCTGCAAACCATAACACAGTTATTGAACTCATAATTTTTTGATACCACAATACAAATAACTCACTGCATCAAAATAAAACCATCAAGAAAATCATGGTAATCATGGTTGAAATTCATAGGGAATGATGAATATCAGAGGGAATGATGAATATCAAGTAGCAGAATGTGTGTGTGAGGGCTAGATTGTAAGTGGAGCTTTCTGAGAGTGAACAAGAGATGAGAACGCGTATTAGTAACGTGGCAATCAGTTTGGGCCACACTGCACACGTGTAATGACCGACCTAAGTTTTGAAACGGGCCAAACCAGCATAACTTTGCTTCAACCAACCTACTTGGGATAAGATGATATTGCAAACTTTGCCTCCATAGCTTACTTTGGATAAGATGATATTGCGTCAATCTTTTTGCATCGGGCAACATGAAGGCTGTAATAAGACCTCAATTGTTTTCCGAACCAAAAAATTTGGTTAAAAGTTTGTTGAATGAAATTGGGAGCATTAAACTTAGGTTAAAATGCCAAAACACTGAAAAAAAATCGGTCAAAGTATAAACTAATGCTCGGTCAACGATCGATCAATAGTGATATGATAGTGATATTAATAACATTATCATGAAATATTTATGTGTGCTATCCAGATTCTAGCAATAAAGGATGGATATTTATGGGCACCTGGTGCCTTCCATCCAGCCTGGGAAGGGCTCTGCCAAAGTACTTTCAATAATGGTCGGTCGGAGGATGACCACTGGAACATTTCCCCTCGATTTCTCTATGAGCATTTCTCCCATAGCTTTGGTAAATGAGTATGTATTTGGCCACCCAAACGTTCTTGCCCTGCATGAATTAATGAATTAGTCTAATACCTTCCTTTACAGAATGACATCAATGCAAATTACAATACGCGTCTAAGTGACTCACCTTTCCAAACCTAATTCTTTGAGACGCTTCACTTTGGCGTCTTTTACCGAACTTGACGAGGCCTGCTGTTTGAGTTGTGTTTTCTCTAGTAGGCCAAATTCTGCTTCAATATCTAAGCTCAGAGGTGGACTACATTCGCCCTCAAGTCCTTTACCGTTCATTAAAGTGTGCCCCAGCTTCAGACAACTCTCTTTTATTTGTCCACTTTTGCGTCCTACAACGTAAGCTTTTGTACATTCCATATATATTAGTCCAGTGACAGTTGATACAACTATTTGTTTTCCTAATATATAAGAATAAGAATGATTGTTTGTTCACTTTAAACACGTTTTTTCTTTTACCATGACTTTTAAGCGGTACATGGTGTTTATATAATCTAAATAAAAATAATATAATTTATTTTTAACTCATATGCAAATAATTTTTTTTAACTCAGCACCCCACTTAATGACTAGTAAACCTCACACGGTTCTTCTTTTATTATGAAATATCAAAAAACGAAAAATATGTATCAGCCCTTTCATTTTAAGTTTTACATGCTTTTTATATAATTTAAATAAAAATAGTATAATTTATTTTTAATTCTGTATCTTTAATATGAAGATTCAGATGCGAAATAATTTGTTTTTTTGGTAAGTTAGATCACCAATTACTTCTGCCTCTGGACTCAAACTAATTCTCAGAAACATTATATAATAAAAATATACTTAAATAAGAATGGTAACTGAAATATTTGTTTTCGACTTGTATTAAAAATATTTTAATATGTTTCTATTAAAATATTTATTATCGTTAAAAAAAATTGAAATAACAAGTTATTAATAATGGTAACATTATATAATAAAAATATACTTAAATAAGAATGGTAACTGAAATATTTGTTTTCGACTTATATTAAAAATATTTTAATATGTTTCTATTAAAATATTTATTATCGTTAAAAAAAATTGAAATAACAAGTTATTAATAATGTGAAGATGCGATGATAATTGAGTATATTATTAAAGTACTAATTATGATAGTTCATTAATTCAAATTTTTGTGGCCGTTCCATTTATCGAATTATACATATATTAAAAAGAATAATTATATAAAATTGTGTAATTTTTTATCATAAAAATAAAGAAAGATTATATGAAGTTTTGTAATTTTTTATTTATTTAATATAGAATGGCTATATAAAAGTAATTTGAAATTAAAATAATAATAATAATAATAATAATATATATCAATATAGATTTATGTTAACTTCTGTTTTACTATGAATTAAGAGAGATAAAATCTCTGAAAATACAAATCTTTTTTGAGTGAAAATGCTGAAAAAAAGTTTAACTTCTGATGTACTATGAATTAAGAGAGATAAAATCTTTGAAAATACAAACCTCTTTTGACTTAAAATGCTGAAGAAAAATTTGCACTTTAAGTCTTTTGATTTCTCTCAATGCTTGTCCTAATTATTAATAATATTATTTGTCATTTTATAAATTTCACATCTATATATATAAATAATTTTGTTTTCAATTTTATTAGAACTATAGTAATAGGTATAATTACATGTATATGTGGTGGCATTTTTCATATATTTTAAAAAAAATTAATATATATAATTTAGAAAAAGAGTTTATTAAAAATATAAAATTAAAATAAGTTTAATAACTAAATTTAAATATGAAGTTATGAAATATATTAAATATAAATAATTATTTTAATTTATATGTTAAAATGATTTTTTTAAGGTGGGAAATTAAAATCTATTTTAAAATTTTATTGAATTTAATTTTTATATATGATATTTAAGATAATGATGGTTAACATCCACTGAGACCAAACTTTGGTCTATCGGACCTAAACAAACGAATTATTTAGTTTGATTTAAGATTTTATTCCTATGCTCAAAAAGCTTGGAGAGAAGCCTCCCGAGCACACTGTAATTTTGACAACATAAAAAGCTAGAAAAGTCATTATTGCAAGAAAGATTTTGAAACTGAAATCTAATTAAATTTATTATTTTTTATATATTTTTTCAATTTTAATTAGACTTACATTATAAAATAGCTATTGATACATTGTTATAAAAATTTAATATTAATGTAAATATTATTTTATTTAAAAAAAATTAATATAATTTTAAAATCTCTATATTTAAAAAAAGTCAAATTAAATCTACATAGAAATTCAGGTAAATTGAAGATGGATGAGCGCGAAAATAATAACATAATATTAATAACTAAATTATCATTATTCCAAAAATCTAGCCTCCATAAAATTATTACAAATAAACTAGAGTTAAAAAAATCCAATTTTTTCAATTAATGTATTTGAAAATAAAATAATTTTTAATTTTTAAGATCTAAATTTTATAATTAGGAAAATTTTAATCAAATATACCTGCCAACTTAACTACCAAATTAATGTAATTTTTTTATGGTTTAAGAAATCTATTTTCTTCTTTAAACCTTTCATAAACTTTTCTAAAACTAATAGATAGAATCATAATCTGTCGACTTACCAGTGGAGACGTGCAGGAGGATTTGAAGATTACGGCATCGTTTCGCGAATTCCACAATATTCTCAGCTCCCTTTGTGTTGACATTCAGAGAAATATCATATCTACGTTGTGCGAAAAGTTGTTAGTCTTTACATTCAGACATAAATGCTTTCCCAATGACAACGAGTAATCAGCTTGTCAAGATGAAATATAACTGGCGAACCTGTCATCAAACACGGTGCTCGCTGCAATATTTACAATGGCGTCCAGATTTCTCCAGAGGTGCTCTCTGCTGCTCTCCGTATCAATTCCAAGATTATGATCCGTTGCAATGTCTCCAACCACAGGAACAACTTTCTCGAATACGAATCTTTCAAAGCTGTCTCCATGTTGCTCCCTCAATCTACTGAAAAGCTCCAGTTTCAAAACCTGTCATTTATAGCAAAGAAATGACATCATTCGTAGGGAGAGCATTGGCCAATTTATGAGCAGGAAGACTCAGTACTCAGATTTCTTACTTCACTTTTGAATCGGACTTTGGCAGACTCGGCATCATTCGCCCTTAGCAAAACAAAAATGTGGCCTATCATGGGCTGCGACCGCAATATTTTCTCGATGAAAACTGGAACAAGTAAACAGCACTTAAGCTTCATTATCATATATATATATTAGAAGAAAAAAATTGGTCTCTGAAATATTTAATACTTTTTCCAAGGAAACCTGTCGATCCAGTGACCAATATGTTCTTCTCACTGAGAAAGCCAAGAATATTTGACGCCATCGATCGTCCTTTGATAAATCTGCAACTCGCACACAAAAATATCAGAAACTACGCGTTTATCAGACCAAGCGTACGTGTTGTACATAAACAATCTATCTTCAGGACTTCGTATTATGTGTGACATACACAATTATATTGAAGTAAACAGCACAAGTATTGTTGGAAGGCAATAAACGATATGATATCCGCACTCCAGCCACAGAGCAAAAGAAGCAGAATGGAATAAGGCGAAGCACATAAGCATATAAAAAGTGACAATAAGCTTCCGCTCAATCTCTGAAGAAAAGAACGTATATATAACGGCTTAGGAACCAGCTTTACCAACCCCAACGATCCATTTCCGATGACTCAGATGTTAGATAGACAACTATTAATGTTAGGTTAAACAATGATTCTATAATGTGGAATAAACATAGAATCGAAAACTTAAATGCCCAAAAAAAATACCTCCAGCCATTGATGCTACTTTTGCTCCCAATGTATTTTGTAAGTAAAGCTTACCTCCAGCCATTGATGCTACTTTTGCTCCCAATGTATTTTGTAAGTAAAGCTTCCAGGCCGCTTCACAATATCTTCTTCAAATTTGAGTGCTTTCCTCTTCACCACATCAAAATATCTTTAGTAGATAAATGATCAGAGCCATAAGTACGAGGATGGAAACCAAGATAAATAAAATGTATCATAACCGCTAAGACCACACCGCCAAATGAAACGATGCAGCGTGCCAAGCCTGCCTCTTTGAAAATACGATCAATTTGGCTTCAAGAGGCCGAGTCGTGTAGACACTGGAATTCGCCTGCTGACTAGAGTGAATACCGATAATGAAACTCTCATAATCGAGATACATGCACTAACAAGTTCAATACTAGTTATTTGTTCACGAATCCTTCCAAAGAAGAAAGCAGCAAAAAAATATTTTACGCTGAAAGGACAAATTGAATCCTGTTATCAAAATAGGCACATGTCATCTGTGCTAAACAATCGAGTGCAGAGAGCTTCTCGAAGTTCATGAAGAGTGAATATCGTAACACAATCTTCACGCAAGGAGAAAACAAAGAAAATACAGAAAATCTGAAGGCACTTCCCAGCTTTGCTCTCTCAACTTGATGGTGTAAAACTGAAGGAGATTGAGATGCAAGCTTGGGGACCAAACATAATATATATATAGCCAAGCTTCCATCAAGCTTCTGTTGGCTATGTGTTAGGTGTTCCACAGATCATGGTAGAGAACTCCAGATGAAGTAATGGACCACTTCAGAAGCTCCCAACAAGAAATTAATTAACTGGAGTTGATTTCCGTAATTTAAGGAAATTACTGCAATTGGTTTCCAGAAATTAAGGAAATGACTGCAGTTCACTTCCGTAATTGTAGGCAGCAGTTGGGAAAAATTAAAGGAGCTTAACATTCTCCCACTTGGTCCATTCTTCCAATCTTAATGTCTCATCTTAAAACCCATTGATAATCTGTATTAAGTAATAGATACATGAATCATGGCGATAAGTCCTCTAATGACGAGTATTATCTTCCATGTATTACTATGTATTTATTCTTATTATAATTTATGTGGCAACAATTTCTTAATGAATAAACCTTATGTTTATTCTTGGTCCTTCTTAAATGAATTTTCTCAAATCAACTTAAGGTGCACATAAATATGAGAAAAACATCACAATAATTAAGAATTTCATTAAAATAACATTGTCCATACAATGAGAAACTACATAATGGAACCAAGTCCCATATTCATTACATGATTCTTGAATTTAAATGGTAGCATGCCTTTAGTCAAAGGATCAGTGATCATCAACTCAGTGCTGACGTGCTCAATGACCACTTTATTTTCTTTAACACGTTCCCTTATAGCTAAATACTTAATGTCGATGTGTTTATTTCGACTCCCACTTTTGTTGTTTTTAGCCATAAAAACAGTAGCTGAATTGTCGCAATATATTCTCAAAGGCTTAGAATAGAATCCATAATTCTAAGCCTAGAAATGAAACTCTTAAGCCATACACCATGTAAAGTAGCCTCAAAACAAGAGACGAACTCGGCTTCCATAGTGGAAGTGGCAATCAAGGTCTGCTTGGCACTCCTCCATGATACAGCTCCACCTGCCATCATAAAAATGTATCATGATGTTGATTTGCGTGAATCAACACATCCAGCTAAGTCAGAATCTGAGTAACCAATTACTTCCAAAGTGTCTGTCCGTCTATACACAAGCATGTAGTCTTTGGTTCCTTGAAGGTACCTCATTACTTTCTTTGCAGCTCTCTAGTGATCTAAACCTGGATCACTCTGATATTGTCCCAACATTCCCACAACAAATGCAATGTCAGGTCTTGTGCAGACTTGAGCATACATTAGGCTTCCGACAGCAGAAGCATATGGAATGTTCTTCATTTGTTCCCTTTCAAAATCGTTCTTCGGGCATTGGTTCAAATTGAACCTATCACCCTTCACAATGGGAGCTACACTTGGTGAACAATCTTTCATCCGAAATCTCTTTAAAATTTTATTAATATAGATTTCCTGAGACAGACCCAAGATGCCTCGAAATTCGTCTCTATGGATCTTAATGCCAATGACATAAGATGCCTCACCCATATCCTTCATATCAAAATTTTTAGAGAGGAATTGTTTCACTTCATGTAGCAAACCCTTATCATTGGTTGCTAGCAAAATGTCATCCACATATAAAACAAGAAAACAAATTTTACTCCCACTAACTTTCAGGTATATACATTGATCCATAATGTTTTCTACAAAACCGAAAGAAGAAATTACATTATGGAATTTCAAATACCATTGGCGGGATGCTTGTTTTAAACCATATAATGACTTCTTGAGCTTGCAAACCAATTGTTCACCATCACTAGAGGGGAATCCTTCGGGTTGTTTCATGTAAACCTCCTCCTCTAGATCTCCATTGAGAAATGTTGTTTTCACATCCATTTGTTGCAACTCCAAGTCGAAATGGGCTACTAATGTCATAATAACGCGCAATGAATCTTTCTTAGATACAGGAAAAAAAGTTTCCGTGTAGTCATTTCCTTCTTTCTGAGTGAATCCCTTAGCAACAAGTCTTGCCTTGTATCTCTAAATGTTGCCCAATGAGTCTTTCTTTGTCTTAAAGACCCATTTACATCCAATGGATTTTGCACCATTAGGCAACTCAACAAAATCCCAGACTTCGTTACTCTTTATAGATTTCATCTCTTCCTTCATGGCATTGTACCATAGTTCTGATTCTTTGCAACTCATGGCTTGTGAAAATGACTCGGGATCATTTTCGGCTCCAATGTTGTAGTCAGATTCTTGCAGATACACAACATAATCATCAGGAATTGCTGATCTCTTTGGTCTAGTAGATATTCTTAATGTTGTACCATCATCTTCCTGAGAAGTGTGTGGTTCAACTTTTTGTTCAAAAGTTACTGGAACGTCGTCAGCAACTTGTGGAACTTCAACAATTGGTTGTTCAACACCAGTTTGTACTTGAGGGGTGCTGTGAACAATGACCAATCTATCACTTGAGGTGGAAGGTTGAAACTCTGAATGATCTTTCTCAGAAACTATGTTCCTGGTTTGATCGCTCCCACTGATCAAGTCATTTTCAAGAAACTTTGCATTTCTTGATTCCACAATTCTAGTGCTATGAGATGGATAATAAAATCTGTAACCTTTAGACCTTTCAGCATATCCAATGAAATACCCACTAATGGTCCTTGGGTCCAGCGTCTTCTCTTGTGGATTATATATTCTCACTTCAGACGGGCATCCCCAAACGCGAATATGTCGCAAACTCAGTTTCCAACCTTTCCATAATTCAAATGGCGTTTTAGGAACAACCTTGGTTGGAACTCAGTTTAATATATACAGTGCCGTCTTAAGTGCTTCAGTCCACAAGGAGTTAGGAAGATTGGAGTTGCTAAGCATACTCCACACCATGTCCAATAATGTTCGGTTTCTTCTTTCTGCTACACCATTCTGGTCGGGTGAACCAGGCATGGTGTATTGGGCAAAAATTTCATGCTCTTGAAGAAATTTAGCGAATGACCCAGGTGCTTGTCCATCTTCTGTGTATCTACCATAATATTCTCCACCTCTACCTGATCTCACGATCTTAATTTGCTTACCGCATTGTTTATCTACTTCAGCCTTAAAGATCTTAAAGGCATCTAATGCTTCGCTCTTTTTATGAAGCATGTAGAGATACATATATCGTGAGTAATCATCTATAAAGGAGATGAAGTATCTCTGACCATGTGAGTCCATGTCTGGACTACATATATCAGTATGTATGATCTCTAATATGTCCGAACTCCTATTGGCACCTTTCTTTGACTTGTTGGTCTGCTTTCCCTTTATGTAGTCCACACAAGTCTCAAAATCAGTAAAATCCAAAGTATTAAGTACCCCTTCATTTACCAATCTTTTAATTCTTTCTATGGAGATATGACCTAGTCTCCGGTGCCATAATTTAGAGGAATCTTCATTAATAACACATCTTTTAGTGCCAGTGTGAACATGCATTGAATCATAAGTGACATTGTTTTGTAAATTAATGCAGTAAAGACCATTAGACAAAATACCATTCCCAACATAATCAGATTTATAAAATAGACTGAAAGATTTTTCTGAAAAGTTAATGGAATATCCAAAAGGTACAAGCCTTGAGACTGAAATCAAGTTTCTAGAAAAACTTGGAACATAAAAGGTCTTTTCTAATTCTAAAACAAAGCCACTACTTAAAGTTAAATAACATGTTCCTATAGCTTCCACATGCGAGCCCATCTTGTTTCCTGATAAGATGCTTTGCTCACTTCCCACCGGCTTCCTTAGGTTTTGCAAACCCTGCAAGGAATTCGAAATGTGAATTGTTGATCCAGAATCAATCCACCATGTGTTAATATTGACGTTAACCATATTAGATTCATAACAAACAAACAAGATTAAATTACCTTTATCCGCAAGCCATTTCTGAAATTTGGTGCATTCCTTCTTCATGTGTCCCTTCTTTTTACAGAAGAAACACTTGGAATCCTTCTTGATATCGGCTTGGGGAGGTACTTTACCTTTCCCTTTCCGATTGGCTTGAGATTTGCCCTTTCCACCTGTTGCCAGCATTGCACTTTCTCCCAGTTCCATCACTAGTCTCTCTTCCTCTTGAACACACATGGTCATGAGTTCATTAATTGACCATTTATCCTTATGTGTGTTGTATGAGATTTTGAAAGGTCTGTATTGGTGCGGAAGGGTGTTCAGGATGTAGTGCACCAGGAAGGACTCTGATATTTCAACCTTGAGTTTCTTCAATTGAGCCACAGTGTCCCTCATCTGCATGATGTGCTCGCGCACACCTTTCACACTGGTGAGCCTTAGGGATGAGAACTTCATGATTAGGGTGCTTGCTAGTGCCTTGTCTGAAGTGACGAATTGATTGTCAATGGCCTTCAACAAGTCTCAGACATTTTCATACTGATCAACGGAACCACGAATACCAGCTGAAATCTTAGTCTTAATGAACATCATGCTTAGGCGATTAGATCTCTCCCATCGTTCATAAAGCGTGATGTCCGTTGTAGTGCTGGTATTAGTGAGTGCCGGTGGTTCATCTTTCCTAATAGCATAGTCTATGTCCATCCACCCTAAATGAAGAAGAACCCTCTCCTTCCAAACCTTATAGTTATCTCCCTTAAGTTCAGGGATATCACAACGAATTTAAGAGAAATTTGCAGGTTGTACAACTGCATCAAAATTAAAAATCACATGCTTATGTTAAAATTGAGGCTTAAATAAAATTTCATGTTTTACTAATGTAAATCATGCTCAAAATTGAATCTAATGACATAAAAATTGCATGTGGGCTAAATTTTCAATTCAAGCAAATTCAATTATTTATTTATTCATAGTTTTGAACTTTATGATAAAACTATTGATTCATAATTCCTGTGGGTAAGTTATGAATATTTTATCATAATTAATTATATAAATACAATAAAAATTCCTGTGGGATAAAATTTATTATATTTAGTATAATTAATTACAATTTAATGTCTAAATAATCTTTATGTGATCCTAACTAATCATAATATATAATTTTATTTAATTAGAGATGCGGTGGCTATTCTCTAATCAATTAAAATTATATGGCTCACTAGACATTATTTATTATAAATTGCATAAGCAAAAATATACATAGTACTTCAAATTTCATGCTATGTGAAATGGAATATACACAGTTTAATATGAAGCATTTAAAAAATATGGAAGCGGAAACAATTACCGCAACAAAACACTTAAAAATTTACTTATAAAATTATAAACATTTTTTTTTTTTAAACCAGAGTAAAAAAAAATGTTTGGTAAAAAGAATAAGTCAAAATGACATTTTAAATAAACTCCATATGACTCCGCACTAATATACCCAGAACTATAAGAGAACTATAAATGACAGAGTATGAGTAAAAACTACGATAAATATCAGTATTACTCCAAATGACGGCAATACTTCCTCACAAGATAAAATAAAATTAAAGTACTGATGTAAATTTGCACACATCAAGGCAGAGATAAATTATCGCTCTGACACCAAATGTTAGATAGACAACTATTAATGTTAGCTTAAACAATGATTCTATAATGCGGAATAAACATAGAATTGAAAACTTAAATGCCCAAGAAAAATACCTCCAGCCATTGATGCTAGTTTTGCTCCCAATGTATTTTGTAAGTAAAGCTTCCAGGCCGCTTCACAATATCTTCTTCAAATTTGAGTGCTTTCCTCTTCACCACATCAAAATATCTTTAGCAGATAAACGATCAGAGCCATAAGTATGAGGATGGAAACCAAGATAAATAAAATGTATCATAACCGCTAAGACCACACCGCCAAATGAAACGATGCAGCGTGCCAAGCCTGCCTCTTTGAAAATACGATCAATTTGGCTTCAAGAGGCCGAGTCATGTAGACACTGGAATTCACCTGCTGACTAGAGTGAATACCGATAATGAAACTCTCATAATCGAGATACATGCACTAACAAGTTCAATGCTAGTTATTTGTTCACGAATCCTTCCAAAGAAGAAAGCAACAAAAAAATATTTTATACTGAAAGGACAAACTGAATCCTATTATCAAAATAGGCACATGTCATCAGTGCTAAACAATCGAGTGCAGAGAGCTTCTCGAAGTTCATGAAGAGTGAATATCGTAACACAATCTTCACGCAAGGAGAAAAAAAAGAAAATACATAAAATCTGAAGGCACTTCCCAGCTTTGCTTTTTCAACTTGATGGTGTAAAACTGAAGGAGATTGAGATGCAAGCTTGGGGACCAAACACAATATATATATAGCCAAGCTTCCATCAAGCTTCTGTTGGCCATGTGTCAGGTGTTCCACTGATCATGGTAGAGAACTCCAGATGAAGTAATGGACCACTTCAGAAGCTCCCAACAAGAAAAATTAATTAACTGGAGTTGATTTCCGTAATTTAAGGAAATTACTGCAATTGGTTTCCAGAAATTAAGGAAATGACTGCAGTTCACTTCCGTAATTATAGGCAGTAGTTGGGAAAAATTAAAAGAGCTTAACATCAGAAAGTTATCAATATAGTAGGTAGGGATTTTTTATTTTTCAACGGTCAATAAAATTAAAAGAGCTTAACATCATAAAGTTATCAATATAGTAGGTAGGGATTTTTTATTTTTCAACGGTCAATAATGTGCTACTCACATATTCTTCTTTCCAGAGTGACATCCTTTCACAAGCTTAATCTAACTATTTTAGATCATTTTAATTTTATATATAGATAGAGATATCGACATTTTGTTAAACTTTTCTCAATGTTGATTCTTAACGGCTCTGTTGAACCACAAAAGGTAATTCCTTTTTCTAGATATTCCTAATATAAATATTCCATACATCCCACCCATATTATATATATATATATAATTTCATAACTAAATTTCATTACAATTCTATAAAATTAATTAATCAAATCATAATTACCATAAATAAATAGAAATTAAATCAAAAATTAATTTATCTAAAATTAAATAGAAATTAATTAAAAATATAAATTTAATTTATAAAATTTAATTATTTAAAAAATTAAATTAAATTTAGTTATATATTCAAAATACAAATCACCATGCAACCCAAATTCCAAAGAAAACATCAATAAACACCTTCTAGATATTAGACCTTTATATACTATTTGTTTGTTTGTGAAATGATTGCGCTTCCCTCCACGTTCCACGGGTCATAACCAGTAGACATTCAGAAATGTACGTTGTGTAATTTTTCCTAATGCTATTGGAGGATACCACGTGTTATAAGTTTACCGTTTGTCCAAAATGAAGAGGATCATGTCACGTGTTATAATTTCTGCCGCACTTTGCCACTAAAGAAACTCTTCCCCGCCATCTCCAAAGCCGCCGCTTCGATTGCACGCAGTTTTGCGACAGTAGAGGTGACGCTGACACCGCCGGGCAGGGGTTAAATTTGACGCCCGTATGCCCGTTTTTTGAGTTTTTACACGTTAAATACGATTGGTTTCCAAATCTGCACGTCACCGCTGACTGGGCAATAATATTTGAAAAAGTCATATTGACGGGTATATTGAAAATTAACAAGTTTTAATTATATATATATATATATATATATATATATATACACCGCATACTGCAGTGACGGCACTCCGGAGTCCGCACTCATTTGAATTTCAAATTTGATTTCCCGCTTTGTTTTGAAATATCTTGTTGCGCCTTGTTATCGGACGGCATGCTCTCTTTCATCCAGAGTTTCAGGTTTGTGTTGGTGTTGGCCTGTGTCTGCAGCGCCATCATAGTAGAAGAGGAGGATTTATTACTATTTCTATGGAGACTACAACGGAAAGAACCTGGATGATTCGTTAGTGAACACATGCATGACCTTTTAGGCGGATCACAGGAAATGGACTTCACAGAGGCATCGATCTTCCGGCAGTAAGTCGATAGTGTAAAAGTAGCAAGAAAGCTTTATCGAAAAGTATTATTTCGAGTGATGAAACTACTTTTATTGGCCTTTCTATACTAGGACTGGCTCTTTGACTGTGTTGTTGTTTGCTGATTGGGAAACGGAAAAGAAATCAAAGCGTTTTGACCAGCTGTTTTGGTTTCGCCTTCTGAAATGCTAAGCGTTTAGGGGGCCGTTATTTTGGATTTTGAATTGTCCAGGCACAGGATGATATAAGCCGAGCTGGGAAGAGATCCATGTACCAGCACAGGATGATATAAGCCGAGCTGGGAAGAGATTCATGATCCTAAATTTGAATCATAGATCCTTGTAACATTTCAGGGTGATAAAAGAGGAATCCTCGTAACATTTCAGGATGATAAAAGGGGAATCATTGAGCATAGATTTGAACAATAATTACTAGATTTGAATTTTGAGCAATAAGACAATAGGGTTTACTCTTAAGTACACAAAAACTTATGTCTCAGAGGGAAACCAAGGTAGAATGATTTGAGATACTATTAGATTTCATATGTGAACAAAGCAAAGGCATGCCTGAGCATAACTTCATTACATTTGATTCAATAAGCCACCAATCACGCAAAAAGGGCAATAATCCTAGTCTCTCACTGCGTACTCTCTTAATGAAACCTCGTATTCACTTAGATAAAACTGGTAAAAATAATTATTAAAAGTCAAAAGAGGGGCCGTTTAAAAATAAAGCTATCATAAAAAATTTCACTGATGGGTAAGGGGACCCGTCAAATTTAACCGCTGCTGCCGGGGAGCAGTTTACGTCAGACGACGGGCAGCGGGCGCGCCGGGCAGTGATGAAGTTCAGATAAAGGTAGCGCGCGGTGTGGAAAATTCCAGGTGTAAAATAAACTAATCTTATTAAATAACGTGTGTACCCTCTTATGGCCATAAAATTTACGTGAATCGGCAGAAGCTTCAAGAATAAAAACAGTTTTACTTGTGTTCGTGTTTCGTGTATAGCCAAGTGTTTTCCAATTTTAATTCAATCTGAACCTTAAAAAAAACTCCCGCCTTCTTCTGTCTTCTGCGCGGAAACTCAGAAATTGTTGCCACTTGATTACGCCGCTTTCCATGGTACTATTTTCATACCTTTTTTTGTTGTTTTGAAAACTGTGATTTGTTTTTCTCTATGGAATTTAGTTGTTTATTGATTGCAATTTAAGTAAAGACCAAGAAGCACAGTTGTATTCATAACCGTAACCAGAGATTCAGTATTGCCTTTGCTCCTACGAGTCTGTTCTGCTCCTACATGTGATCGAGTTACTTTAACTGTCCATGTGATTGTTGTAAAAGAGAAGTTGAAATAGGTATATTCAAAAAGTTCATATGCCACCATACGCAATCGTTAAAATCCAATTTTGTTAATGACGTGTAGATTATATATAGTAGATCAACGTAGCGTGTAGAGAGGAGTCACTTTACCCAATGCTGTGGAAATGTATTCTATTGTTATCGTCTTTGACTTTCTACTAAAATTTTGACTCTCCATTTTACAGCAGGGGCTGAAAAATAGGACATCCTATACTTTTCCACGATTCCTAGGTGGGAGTCACATTGATTATATAGTTTGAAAAACATTGCATCCTTCTGAACGTTCACTATTTCAAATGGAGAAGGGATAAAACTCTCACAATTTTAGTAATGCTCAATAATCTAATAATGTAGTGACATGAAAATCGTTGCTGGAGGATTAACTTTTAAAATGGTTAATTGAAAAATAATAAATGAAGACGTTACTTGGTTTTGATATCAATTTTGAAGCATGGGGGCTTCCTTCGGCGAAGAATCAATCTTGCAAATGAGCTTTCTCTTACATGAACTTTCTAACAGATCTAATGCCCGAATTTTCTTAACACGGCCTCTTGCTTTTCTAACAACACTCCAGAATCCTTAGTGAACCTTTAACGAATTTCTGAGAAAGCATTCATTTAAACAAGATACACGAATATGCAAGATTTTGTAAATGATTACATAACATATATAGACAGAGCAAATACTTCTTAGTTCTATGAAAATCTGGCCACTTTAAGTTCACACTAAACTCTAACACTACTACATGAAGGGTTGTTTTAAGACGTTTATTCAAAATGAAATTTTAATTTCGTCTTAAATACCCATCCTAACATTTTAATTGTCTTAAATAAAGACAAAAGTAAAACAAACTTTTTAAGTGGGGCGTGCTCATGTGTCTTAAATTAAGACCTAAGCAAAAAGATACCTTTTACTTACATCGCGTCGGCTCAAGTCGTCAGTCGCTTATCTCGGCAAGAACGCTATACTTCCTCCACTCGCTAGAATTGTTATAGGTTTTGGTAAGGGTTTAATCTCAGGTAAACGTGTTATAGTTTTCGGTGAGGGTTTAATTCCAGGTAAATGAGAAAATTTTTCTTTGCAAAGAAGACGTAAAATACAGCTCCGGGGAATTCAAGTCTTCCTTGATGGCTTACTCTTGAGTGCATCACACGCATACTCTCTGCCTAAATCCAGTTAGTCACGGCCTATTGCTAGTAGTAGTAGATCCAGTTCGAGCATACATACATGTGAATCATCCAGCCCCAAGTAATGAATTAAAGGAGATCAACCCTCACCAACCCTAGCTATTTAAAAGGGAAAAGGGCTAAAGGCCCTCAATTTCATTTATAATAGAGAGGAGGGTGCCTCTCGATTTTATAAAGGGTCCTCAACAACTATGTTACCATTAGAAACGAGACGGTACCGAAAACGTCGTTCCCAAGGTCGTTCTTGTCTTTGTTGGTGTTAAATTTGTTTTTTCTTAAATGGATCATTTTTTCTTACAACAATTTTATGCCACAAGGTTTAGTCATGACCGGTTTCTCCTCGGTTACATCTTAGAAACTCCGGTTAACTCTCGTCCCAAAAAAGCATTGCGCAAAACGCACGGCATGCAGACAGACAACCAGTTTCATTTTCTAGTTGCGCAGCTTAGATGAACAATTTAGGATGAATAAATTTTCAATAATTGAAGTAATGATTTGGTATTTTTTTAATTTCAAGAATTTAATATTTTTGGAGTTGTCTTTAGTGTGATTTTTTGGAAGTTTTTACGGTGGGGTTTTCTGGTCAAATTTCTCTAAAATCAGGCAGGAATTTATTGAAATCACAAGTTTGATGGGTAATCCTGTGCAATCGAAGTGCCCTAGAGATTTTCGACGGTGCTGAATCCATATATACAGTAAAAAAAACTAGTTTAGGCAGTAATTTATTGAAATCACAAGTTTGATGGGTAATCCTGTGCAATCGAAGTGCCCTAGGGATTTTCGAGGGTGCTGAATCCATATATATAGTAAAAAAAACTAGTTTAAATAACACAAATCAAGATTTCACCTCAAAATTTTTCATCGGACTCCGGTTCATTAATACCCTTATTTTTTTGTAGGTTCTAGGATCCTCGGGTTATCTCGTTATTGCTTGATATTCTATTACAGGGTTTTTGTAGTAAATAATGAGGCTCCTTTGAGTGCACCAATTAGAGATGGAAAGTTTCCGATATGTTTGAATCTTTCAGTGGGTGTCCCTTGTTTGTTAAGGATTTGTAAGGTTATGGGTATCTTTATATTCATTGTGTTTTCCTATAATATTTCAGAATGTGAAGGTCACGAGAGAGTGTTCGAACTATTGATCAATTAACTTCACATCTCTTTGAAAGTCAGACTCCCAGATTTTCATCCAATATGGAATTTATGGTGTGATGTATTGTTGGTTTAGATCTGGTCCTTGAAGCTATGCCAATGTACGAAATTATAAAAAAAAAAACCACTATGTTTTTGCAGCCAACTGTGGTAACAACTCTGCTCAGGGTTCATTTGCACTGTGAGGTAACAACTCTGCTCACGGTTCATTTTCACTGTGATGGGTGTGCCAAATTAATGAAGAAAACAAGGTTGCCTATTAAAGAATGGGAGTAGCCTGACTGTTGGGGAAAATCCTTCCAATCTAAAGTTGAAAAAGAATGTATGAGAGCCAACTGCTGGCAAAATGATTTATAATTGCCTTGTCTAAGTGCTCAAGATCAACGCCAGTTTTGGATTGTTGCGCATTGAGATCTGCATTCTGTGTTGGTTAACTCAATGGTTTTAGAAATGTTGAGGATGTTTTGAACAAATTGTGGTCTATGCGGGAAGGAAAGGCCAAAGAGAAGAAGGAAGAAAAGAAGGGCGGGGGACATAAGAAGGAAGATGGGCCTCTCACAGTTGTGATAAAGGTGGACATGCTTTATGAAGGTTGTGCTAGAAAGGTCAAGAAGTGTGCTAAAGACATGCCAGGATTATATGCACATTGAATATTTGTTGGCTTGCATGATTTTCACCCTTCAAGCTACGCCAATGGACGGAATTTTGAAAAGAACCCACTCTATTTTTGCATCCAGCTGTGGTAACAACTGTGCTCAGGGTTCATTTGCACTGTGATGGGTGTGCCCAATCAGTGAAGAAAAATATCCTCGGAATGAAAGGTATTGTGTTCCATTCCTTATTCAATGTCATACACATTTATTGTGTCGTCGGATTGATAGTTATACCATTTCAACAACTGAATTATAAGACAGGTCATATAACGCTTCTCCTCCACGATGGTGAGCTTCACCTTGCCATTTTCTTTTTCATTTTGCAGAGAAAAACTCTTCTCCTAGGGTTTATGAGATAGTTGGATCCCACTAATAAGCTCACGCAGTGGACCAGAGACCAGATGAAAACCCATGCAACTGCCCCATCATGTAGCTCGAAGGCATGACCTACAATAATGACATGGTTTTCAAGCTCAGCGTCGCGGGATGTTGTGATTTAGAATTTATGGTGTGATGTATTGTTGGTTTAGATCTGGTCCTTGAAGCTGTGCCAATGTACACAATTATAAAAAAAACCACTATGTTTTTGCAGCCAGCTACGGAAACAACTCTGCTCAGGGTTTATTTGCAGTGTGATGGGTGTGACAACTTAGTGAAGAAAACAAAGTTTCCTATTAAAGAATGGGAGCAGCCTGGCTATTGGGGAAAATCCTTCCATTCTAAAGTTTAACAAGAATGTATGAGAGCCAACTGCTGGCAAAACCATTTATAACTGCCTTGTCTACGTGCTCAAGATCAACGCCAATTTTAGCTTGTTGCGCATTGAGATCTGCATTCTGTGTTGGTCAACTCCATGGTTTCAGAAATGTTGATTATGTTTTGAACAACAAATGGTGGTCTATGCAGGAAGGAAAGGCCGAAAAGAAGAAGAAAGAAAAGAAGGGTGGGGTCCATAAGAAGGAATATGGGCCTCTCATAGTTGTGATAAAGGTGGACATGCATTGTGAAGGTTATGCTAGAAAGGGAAAGAAGTGTGTTAAAGACATGCTAGGATTATCTGCACATTGAATATTTGTTGGTTTGCATGATTTTCGTCCTTGAAGCTATGCTAATGGAAGGAATTTTGAAAAGAACCCACTCTGTTTTTGCAGCCAGCTGTGGTAACAATTGTGCTCATGGTTCATTTGCACTGTGATGGGTGTTCCCAATCAATGAAGAAAACTATCCTCAGAATGAAAGGTATTGTGTTCAATTCCTTATTCAATGTCATACAGATTGAGAATGATGAAGTGATCCAGGCCAGTACTCCTGAAATGTGGCAATTTTAAAACCATTATAGAGGAGCCTTTCCAAATAGATTTTGTCCCATGATAAGTCACTAAAAATTACTATTTCTTCAAAGTTAGTTATTTATTTATTTTCCATAAAGAATGATTTTATCATTTTCATTGTTCTGACTAGAAATATTTTTTGCAATGTTTTCAAGGGATGCGATTATTCTATAATTATTTGCATCTAGCACATCTAGCTATAATTGGATTCCTCAGAAGATTTGAAATTACCCATGGAGAACATCCTCTGAGCCTTGGGAGGAATACTATATGGAATCACATCGTTAACGTCAATTAACATTAGTAAGCATTTTGGAACTGAAGATGGCCTCTAAGAAGGTGTCTCCAATTGTCTAATTTCAATTGGCTTGGATGTTTCTTAGGATACAGAGACAATTGAACAGATTGAACGTGATGTAAAACGTACACATCCAGGTATGCATTTTTTTCTCTGGAGATTCTGCATTTGCAATTGCAAATGAGGATCATGTTACTATTGGGTTGAATTATATTTGGTTAGGCATTTGTAACAAGGATTGGTCTTTTGAAGTTTACAAAGCCTAGGGAACTGTTAATGTGAAAATGACAAATGGGTTGTGTCCTAGCAATATTGTATTTTCATGGAAATTATAATTCTCCTAAGAGATTTATTTGGGCATTTAAACAGGAAGCATTGAAACACATCTTACTAATTTTCTCAAAGTTGAACCTAGGGATTGGTTATGTGCGAGGGATGAATGAAGTTTTAGCACCATTATTTTATGTGTTCAAAACAAATCCAGATGAATCCAATGCAGTGAGAAAATAATTTTGTCCATTCATGCTTGTAATTTCTATGAGTCAGTTCCACTATGACGCAACATTTTACTATTGTAATTTGTATGGAATGTATTCCTCTCGATACAAAATGATAAATCACTATCTTTGTTACTTCTGGAGTTTATTTGTCAATTACTTATTTATAAACCATTAAACGTGATGAATGAAATTTTGATGTATAGAAAGGCTTATGAATTGTGAGAGATTACAAGGGAAAGTTAACAGAATATGGGAGAGCACCTATAGAGACTCTTAGACTGATAGCATTACAAAACTTGTCTTAAACACCTGGTACTAGAAATACATGAGAAGATTTGCACAAGACAATTAAACAAATTCAAGTATTACATAACTCATTTAGGGAGACGCACACATATAAGTGCAGCAGATTCTACGGTTATGACATATACATGCGTAAGGTACAGAGATTCTAGTCCTAAGATTGTAAAAATGTCTATTTTGGACTATGTCAATTTGAGCTCAACCTGGTTATTGTACTGCTTAAATTAGTTATGCAAGCACTAGTCCAGGACACTAAGGTTCTGTACTTAAACGAACACATCCTCTAATGGAGATCATTGTCCTGCCAACTTAGATTATAATAGTCACCGATCTTTTCTTTTAAATGAAGTGTGGGTGAGAAAAACTAACCTGAAGTATAGGACATAGAAAGTGATTTGGGGGCATACCATCAATTTCCTCTTTGACATGTCTGGTTTGAGAAACATTGAGGACTTTGAATCTCTCAAGCTCTGGCAAAACATACTTTTCCAAGTCTGGTCTATCCCAGCCCTGGAACTATGCACATCTCAATCGTAATATTTCCAATTCCATGGCCTCATTAAGAGGCCAATCTCTAGAATTTTTGTCTAGGATATGTTGAAATGAACCATTCTCAATGGATGTTTTAACTTCATCTGTTACAACCATGGATGTTTTTCAGGTCAGCAACTGCAAAATGATTATTCTCATAGCATACAAATTAGACTTGGGGCCAAGGCTATCAGTCCTTTGGTACTGAGGATCAATATAAGTAAATGTGTCTGCAGGAACTGTGCTATTGTACCGGGTTTCCATGGTTGTGGTCTTTGTAGGTACAAGCCTGCCAGGACCCGCATCACTAATTTTGCTAACAAAGATGTGGTCCAAACGTATTGTAGCTTGCCTTAGGAAACTGTAAAATATCCCATGTGTAAGCCGCATTTTCCAGTAGTCATAGGATGACCATTTTGTCTTTAACAAAAAATAAATCAATGTTAAGTAATGTGGAAAAGCTAAAACTGTAAATTAGAAAATGAGAAATAGTTAATGTTCAATCAAATAGAATCTTATTTTTCCTTTCACCTCTTGCAACTAATCGCTCCAAAAAAATAATTTTTTATTACTCATCAATTGAAGAAAGGTTTAATATTTTTAGGAGTTTATTTTCTGTTGCACAAAGAACTGGTTTTAAGATTTAGCTCTATACAGTTTATAAATGTTTAAACACACTATTGAGATTTCTGTTAAATTCATATGAACTTGACTTCTTCTTAGTTTCAAATTTGTATATATACTATAGATGCAAACTAGAATTCTTTGTTAAAACTGGGTATTCAATTTTGAGAAAACTACAATTTTCCCTCTAACATTTACTTAACATCTGTTAAATGTTGTTGGTATCATGTGAGTAGTTGGACACATTGGTTTTGTTGACTGACCTACTGTGAATGCAATGCAGTTTATAGGAACAATAGTGGCTGAAACAATCAACCTAGGAGTTGCATTGTAGATATTAGGATCAATCTGATTTTGAGAAAACTACAATTTTTATCTCACATTTACTTAAGATTTGTTGAATTTTGTTTCGATCATGTCAGTAGTTGCACACATTAGCTGTGTTGACTGACCTCCTGTGAATCCAATGCAGTTTATAGTCACAATAGTGGCTCGAACAATCAACCTAGGAGTTACATTGTGCATGTTAGGATCAGTGAAAGATATATACCAAACATATCTTTTGGCTGCAAATAGCCGATGGACATGTCCTAGTGATCGTGTGTTTTTTCATGCATTAGTCATATCGGTTTGGTTGGTCCCAAGTGGATTTTTGGCAAGCTTGGAGTATATATCCCCAATTAAATTGGTTCTTCTTAGGTGGGGCAGTTGTTCCAGTTATTATGTGTTTGGCACACAAGGCCTTTCTAAAGGTCAAGTGGATTCCTTCAATCAACATGCCAATTATGTTGGGATCTACAACCATGATGCCTCCAGCCACTGCAGTCAATTACACATCCGAGATCAATGTTGGGGCCATTTTCAATTATTTTATCTTTAAATATCACAAGAGGCTTGGTGGCACCATAGAGGCATATGATACTGCCTTACGGCTTTTCCTTTGCAACATCGGGTGCAATTGCTAGTTTAATATGAATTATTTATATATTAAAATATTTATTATGGTTAAAAAATATAAAATAACATGTCATTAACAATGTGAAGATGTAATGGTAATTGAGTACATTATTAAAGTACTAATTGTGATTGGTCATTAATTCAAATTTTGTGTTGTCTTTCCATTGATCTAATTATACATATATTAAAAAACTAAAAATTATATAAAATTGTGTAATTTTTTTATCATAAAAAATGAAGAAAAATTATATAGAGTTTTGTAACTTTTTATCTATTTAATATGGAATTGCTATATAAAAATAATTTTAAATCAAAGAAATAAAAACAAAATAATATATAGTAACATAGATTTATGTTAAGTTCTGATTTACTATGAATTAAGAGAGATAAAATCCCTAATTATTAATAATATTATTTGTCATTTTATAAATTTCATATATATGTTTTAATTTTATTAAAATTATAATAATATATATAATTAGAAGTATATGTAGTTAGCATTTTTCTTTGAAATATTTTATAAAAGAATTAATATATACGATTTAGGAAAATAATTTATTAAAAATATTAAATTAAAATAAGTTTAATAATTAAAAGTTATGAAATATATTGATTATAAATATAAATAATTATTTTAATTTCTAAGTTATAATCGTTTTTTTTAAGATAAAGAATTAAAACCTCTTTTAAAATTTTATTGAATTTAATTTATAGTTAATATTTATATTTTATATGTTTTTATTAATTAAATTTTTATATATTTTTTTCTATTTTAATTTAACTTACACTATAAAATAGCTATTGCTACATTGATATTTGATTTAATGTTGATGTAAATGTTATTTTATTTAAAAAAAAAAAGTTTTTTAATATAATTTTAAAATCTCTATTTCTCGAGAGGTGCTCGCTGCTGCTCTCCGTATCAACTCCAAGATTATGATCCGTTGCAATGTCTCCAACCATAGGAAGCTTTCAAAGTTATCTCTATGTTGCTCCCTCAAAGTTCTGAACAACTCCATCTTCAAAACCTGTCATTCATAGCAAAGAAATGACATCATTCGTAGGCTTTTCGTTGACCAATTTATGAGTGGGAAGAGTACTCAGATTTTGGCAGACTCGGCATCATTCGCCCTTAGCAGAACAATTTTTTTTTCGATGAAAACTGGAACAAGTAAACAGCAGTTAAGCTTCATGATCATATATATATATATATATTAGAAGAAAAAAAGTGGTCTCTGAAATATTTAATACTTTTTCCAAGGAAACCGGTCTATCCAGTCACCAATATGTATAAAATTTATTTATTTATTTAAAATACAAATGTCCATGCAACCCAAATTCCAAGGAGAACATCAATTAATTCAACTAGGCCTAGGCCAAATTTTACGACGCTAAAAACCATATAGATATTAGACCTTTATATACGTTAAAAAAATAAATAAAATTTATTTATATATTCAAAATACAAATCACCATGCAACCCAAATTCCAAAGAAAACATCAATAAACACCTTCTAGATATTAGACCTTTATATACTCTTTGTTTGTTTGTGAAATGATTGCGCTTCCCTCCACGTTCCACGGGTCATAACCACTACATTGAACTAGATACGTTGTCTTTATGTGTGCGTCCTTAATTTTCTCAAATATTTGACTCTACTTTTTGGTAATGCTATTCGAGGATACCTATTCCCACGTGTTATAAGTTTACCGCTTATCCAAAATGAGGAGAAGCATGCGATCGCGCGGTCTCGAAAATTCAAGGGGTACCGTCTTGATTACTTTGCCACTGGATTACTTTCATACTTTTTTTTGTTGTTTTGAAAACTGTGATTTGTTTTTCTCTATGGAATTTAGTTGTTTACTGAATGCAATTTAAGTAAAGACCAACAACTACAGTTGTATTCATAGTCTGTTCTGTTCATGAAACTGTGTATTCATAGTCTGTTCTGTTGATGTGTCCATGTGATTGTTGTGGAGGAGAAGTTGAAATAGGTATATTCCAAAAGTTGAGATGCAATAGGTATGACGTGTAGAGTATATACACTAATCAAGCTCTATTGTACAGAGGAGTCACTTTACCAAATATTGTGGAGTGTTGTCTTTGACTTTCTACGAAATTTTGACTTTTTACGTAAAATCACAGCAGGGGTTGAAAAATAGGACATCGTATACTTTTCCACGATTTCGAAATAGGAGTCACATTGATTATATAGTTTGAAAAACATTGCATCGTTATGAACTTTCACCATTTCAAATGGAGAAGGGATAAAACTCTCACAATTTTAGTAATGCTCAATAATCTAATGACATGAGAATCGTTGTCGGAGGATTAACTTTTAAAATGCTTAATTGAAAAATAATAAATAAAGACGTTAGTTGGCTTTGATATTAATTTTGAAGCAGGGGCTTCCTTTGGTGGAAAATGAAGCTTACAAATGAGTTGAATTTTCTAACAGATCCAATGTCCGAATGCTCTTAACATGGCTTCTTGCCACAACTAGCTCTAACAACATTCCAGAATCCAAGGAACTTTTCAGAAAGCATTCATTTAAATAAGATATAAGAATATGCCAGATTTGGTAACACAAAATTCTGCAAACAATCACTTTCTTATTTATATTATGAAATAATTACATAACAAATATAGACAGAGCAAATACTAATTACTTCCATGAAAATATGGCCATTTTAAGTTTACACTAAACCCTAACACTACTATATGAAGGGTTGTTTAAGACGTTTATTTAAGATGAAATTTTAATTTCGTTTTAAATATCTATCTTGACTTTTTAATTGTCTTAAATAAAGACAAAAGAAAAACAAACTAGTATTCTAGAGCCCGGGAAAGAAGTACAGAAATTTTAATTTCGCCTTAAATACCTATCCTGACTTTTTAATTGTCTTAAATAAAGACAAAAGAAAAACAAACTAGTATTCTAGAGCCAGGGAAAGAGGTACAGGGCATCACAGAGCCTAGTAGACTAGTGCATTGTTACAGGGTTGAAATTAACGAGAGCATTTTTCTTCAAAGAGTTTTGGATTTATTCAACACTGGTCAGTTGCAAATGAGAGTAATAATGCCTTTCTTAGGGTTTTTCTCTTTGGTAAACTAATTATTAACTTGATTTTTTTTCTTTAAAATTTTGTACAAGGGTTTGGATTTATTCAACACTCGTCAGTTGCAAATGAGAGTAATAATGCCTTTCTTAGGGTTTTCCTCTTTGGTAAACTAATTGTTAACTTGATTTTTTTTTCTTTAAAATTTTGTACAAGGGTTTGGATTTATTCAACACTCGTCAGTTGCAAATGAAAGTAATGAGAGTAATAATGCCTTTCTTAGGGTTTTTCTCTTTGGTAAACTAATTATTAACTTGATTTTTTTTCTTTAAAATTTTGTATAAGGGTTTCTAACTTGACTGGAGGATTCCCCAACCAAGAGAAACTATAATGCCTCAATCATAGTGCTTGTTTAGAACACATGGTTTGCTCTAATCAATTAATAAGACATATTTTCATTAATACCCTTATGTTTTCCTAGGTTCTAGGATCCTCATGGTATCTGGTTATTGTTTGATAACTATAATGCCTCAATCATAGTGCTTGTTTAGAATACATGGTTTGCTTTAATCAATTAGTAAGACATATTTTCATTAATACCCTTATGTTTTCCTAGGTTCTAGGATCCTCATGTTATCTGGTTATTGTTTGATATTCTGTTACAGGGTTTTTGTAATACATAATTAGGCTGCTTTGAGAGCACCAGTTAGAGATGGAAAATTTACGACATGTTTGAATCTTTCGGTGGGTGTCCCTTGTTCGTTAAGGATTTGTAAGGTTATGGGCTTCTTTATATTGAATGTGTTTTCCTATAATATTTCAAAATGTGAAGGGCACGAGAGAGTGTTCGAACAATTGATTAATTAACTTCACATCTTATTGAAAGTTAGACACTCAATATTTACCACAAGAACATTAAATATTATCCTCCAAGAAAACACCATTAAACATATGTAAATTCCAAATTCCATGAATAACCATAGAGACTAAATGAAGCCATAATACATTTACAAAATTAAATGATAAAAAATAGCACAACTTACTCCAGGAAATGTCATAGATCATTACTACCTAACAATATGCAGTAACACTCCTTCAGGTCCGTTACAATGGAATTTTTCATCAAATTGTATATATTTATTTTGTGAATTTAGTAGTGGTTTTTGTGGCATTTATCTGTCTTGCATTGATTTGATAAAATTCAATCTGTTTTCAAAGTTCCTTAAGGTCACAAACTTCGTATTGTCTTGTGATGTCCCCTGTAGATTGTAAATATTTATTTACTACAGTAAACAAACTGGATAATTACTATTTAAAGTTTATATATTTATTTTTTTGTTTAAAATGTGCCTGAGGCAAATGTCTTGATAATATCAATTATATAACTGTCACATGACAGGTAGTTAGGATAGGTAGTTACCTATACCTAACTATTTCCTTGTAGATTTATTCTCAAGGAAAAAGAATCAAGGGGGTATTGGTACCTGAGATGAAGAGAGGAGAGGGAGATAAAAGATTTTTGTGTTGATATGCCAGACAGATACCAAGAGCTATGTTTGGTTAAGAACATATAGTTGTAAACTAGTAAGACTGTAGTCTTACAGGAAACACCCAATGTGTGGGTAACACCTCGGAGGGGAGACTTTGGCCTGAAAGTGAGTCTCAAGGTTGGGAGGAAAATGGGCAATTTATCTCGGAGGGGAGACTTTCGCCTGAAAGTGAGTCTCAAGGTTGGGAGGAAACTGGGCAATTTATAGTTGCATATGACGCGAGCAGTCAACAACATTTCTACAAAATTCAGATAAGTACTTATGTGAATGAAAGTTTTTATACTAATAAGGTAATACTTGTTATTTTACTAAAGGGAACATATGTGCTTATCAATGAAAGAATTTAGACAAGCATGCTAGATAACAAACAGGAATTTAGCAGATTGTAAAGAAAAGAAAGAAATGAATAAATAGTGAAATCTGTGAATAGGGTAATTTAATTTCTACAGAGGTATTCCATTCTTATGATAATAATATCCAAGATACAAACAAGAAATAGATTAGAGATATGAAACCCTTTGTAACTGATAAAACTGTATTTGAAGCTTTCTGAGCCAATTGTAAAGATAGAAAGGAGAAGAAAAACTTATTCGTAAGCCTCCTAATCGAGTAGATACATGTCAAGGGGTTACAGTAACATAACCACGACAGCCTGAAAGTTAAGAAGGAAAGATTAAGCAAATTTTTATTAAAGGATTGCTCAGCTAAATACAACCACGTGAGTAAAATACTGAGGGTTTTTGAAATTGACTAGGACTCACAAAACAAAACTTCCTGCTAGACTTTCAAGGGCTAGAGTTAGTATACAAACATGAGTAGAGTATGACGATTAAATTTCTTAATATTCCATAACAAGTACCAACAGAGTTATTCACATAACAGTCCCCATAATAAATGCAAATGAAACCCCAATCGTATAACATATTCGCTAATAGTTTAAATCTTACTATAAACAGCGTGAAACATATACATCAACGATATGAATCTTATTGAAACATATTCACTACTGCAGAAAACGTAAAAACCCGAAAGGAGAAAGGGAAATTTGACTGTAACACCAGAACAGGGAAGCCAACCTAAATATCTCATAATAATACACAGAGAATCCGAACTGGGTAGGAGAAGCAATACCTTAACATAAATTAGTCATGAAGCATTATAGAACATCGAGAATTTATATTAAAACAGATCCATTTCTTGTAAGTGCTAGAAACAAACATAATTCCTTTGGTACTGAGGATCAATATAGGGAAATGTGTCTGCAAGAACTGTGCTATTGTACCTAGTTTCCATGGTTGTGGTCTTTGTAGGTACAAGCCTGCTAGGACTCACATCACTATTTTTTCTAACAAAGATGTGGTCCAAACGTATTGTAGCTTGCCTTAGGAAACTATAAAATATCCCATGTGTAAGCCGCATTTTCCAGTAGTCATAGGATGACCATTTTGAAAATCTAAAACTGTAAATTAGAAAATGAGAAATAGTTAATGTTCAATCAGATAGAATCTTATTTTTCCTTTCACCTCTTGCAGCTAATCGCTCCAAAGAAATAATTTTTTATTACTCGTCAATTGAAGAAAGGTTTAATATTTTTAGGAGCACAAAGAACTGGTTTTAAGATTTAGCTCTATACAGTTTATAAATGTTTAAACACACTATTGAGATTTCTGTTAAATTCATATGAACTTGACTTTTTCTTAGTTTCAAATTTGTATATATACTATAGATGCAAACTAGAATTCTTTGTTAAAACTGGGTATTCAATTTTGAGAAAACTACAATTTTCTATCTAACATTTACTTAACATCTGTTAAATGTTGTTGGTATCATGTGAGTAGTTGGACACATTGGTTTTGTTGACTGACCTACTGTGAATGCAATGCAATTTATAGGAAAAATAGTGGCTGAAACAATCAACCTAGGAGTTGCATTGTAGATATTAGGATCAGTTTGATTTTGAGAAAACTACAATTTTTATCTCACATTTACTTAAGATTTGTTGAATTTTGTTTCTATCATGTCAGTAGTTGCACACATTAGCTGTGTTGACTGACCTCCTGTGAATCCAATGCAGTTTATAGGCACAATAGTGGCTCGAACAGCCAACCTAGGAGTTACATGGTGCATGTTAGGATCAGTGAAAGATATATACCAAATATATCTTTTGGCTGCAAATATCCGATGGACATGCCCTAGTGATCGTGTGTTTTTTCATGCATTAGTCATATCGGTTTGGTTGGTCCCAAGTGGATTTTTGGCAAGCTTGGAGTATATATCCCCAATTCAATTGGTTCTTCTTAGGTGGGGTAGTTGTTCCAGTTATTGTGTGTTTGGCACACAAGGCCTTTCTAAAGGTCAAGTGGATTCCTTCAATCAACATGCCAATTATATTGGGATCTACAACCATGATGCCTCTAGCCACTGCAGTTAGTTACACATCTGAGATCAATGTTGGGGCCATTTTCAATTATTTTATCTTTAAATATCACAAGAGGCTTGGTGGCACCATAGAGGCATATGATACCGCCTTACGGTTTTTCCTTTGCAACATCGGGTGCAATTGCTAGTTTAATATGAATTATTTATATATTAAAATATTTATTATGGTTAAAAAATATAAAATAACATGTCATCAAAAATGTGAAGATGTAATGGTAATTGAGTACATTATTAAAGTACTAATTGTGATTGGTCAATAATTCAAATTTGTGTTGTCTTTCCATTGATCTAATTATACATGTATTAAAAAACTAAAAATTATATAAAATTGTGTAATTTTTTATCATAAAAAATGAAGAAAAATTATATAATTTTTTGGAACTTTTTATCTATTTAATATGGAATTGCTATATAAAAGTAATTTTAAATCGAAGAAATAAAGGGAAAATAATATATAGTAACATAGATTTATCTTAAATTCTGATTTACTATGAATTAAGAGATAAAATCCCTAATTATTAATAATATTATTTGTCATTTTATAAATTTCTTATATATATGTTTTATTTTTATTAAAATTATAATAATATATATAATAAGAAGTATATGTAGTTAGCATTTTTCTTTGAAATATTTTATAAAAGAATTAATATATGTGATTTAGGAAATAATTTATTAAAAATATTAAATTAAAATAAGTTTAATAATTAAAAGTTATGAAATATATTGATTATAAATATAAATAATTATTTTAATTTACAAGTTATAATGGTTTTTTTAAGATAAAAAATTAAAACCTCTTTTAAAGTTATATATATATGTTTTATTTTTATTAAAATTATAATAATATATATAATAAGATCTCAGTTTCACAATCTTTGTTACAATACTGACCTTCCTAGCCTTTTACAATGTCAAAATTATAGTGAGCTCGGGAGGCTTCTCTCCAAGCTTTTTGAGCATAGGAATAAAATCTTAAATCAAAATAGATAATTTGTTTCTTTAGGTCCGATAGACCATTATTTGGTCTGAGTGGACGTTAATCATCATCATCATCATCATCAAGAAGTATATGTAGTTAGCATTTTTCTTTGAAATATTTTATAAAATAATTAATATATATGATTTAAGAAAATAATTTATTAAAAATATTAAATTAAAATAAGTTTAATAATTAAAAGTTATGACATATATTGATTATAAATTATTTTAATTTACAAGTTATAATGGTTTTTTTAAAATAAAAAATTAAAACCCTTTTAAAATTTTATTGAATTTAATTTATAGTTAATATTTATATTTTATATGTATTTATAAATTAAATTTTTATATATTTTTTTCTATTTTAATTTAACTTACACTGTAAAATAGCTAACTTACACTATAAAATAGCTATTGCTACATTGGTATTTGATTTAATGTTGATGTAAATGTTCTTTTATTTAAAAAAAATATGAAAAAATAAATATTTTTTTAATATAATTTTAAAATCTCTATAATTAAAAAATCAAATTAAACATACATAGAAATTCACGGAAATTGAACATGGATCAGCGCGAAAATAATAACATAATATTAATAACCAACTTACCATATTCCAAAAATCTAGCCTCCATAAGATTATTACAAATAATTAAAAAAATAAACACAGGTAATTATTACAATGGCTTCCAGATTTCTCCAGAGGTGCTCGCTGCTGCTCTCCGTATCAACTCCAAAATTATGATCCGTTGCAATGTCTCCAACCATAAGGAGCTTTCAAAGTTATCTCTATGTTGCTCCCTCAAAGTTCTGAACAACTCCATCTTCAAAACCTGTCATTCATAGCAAAGAAATGACATCATTCGTAGGCTTTTCGTTGACCAATTTATGAGTAGGAAGAGTACTCAGATTTCTTACTTCACTTTTGAATCGGATTTTGGCAGACTCGGCATCATTCGCCCTTAGCAGAACAGCAGTTTAGCTTCATGATCATATATATATATATATTAGAAGAAAAAAAGTGGTCTCTGAAATATTTAATACTTTTCCCAAGGAAACCGGTCTATCCAGTCACCAATATGTATAAAATTTATTTATTTATTTAAAATACAAATGTCCATGCAAGCCAAATTCCAAGGAGAACATCAATTAATTCAACTAGGCCAAATTTTACGCCGCTAAAAACCATATAGATATTAGACCTTTATATACTCTTTGTTTGTTTGTGAAATGATTGCGCTTCCCTCCACGTTCCACGGGTCATAACCACTACATTGAACTAGATACGTTGTCTTTATGTGTGCGTCCTTAATTTTCTCAAATATTTGACTCTACTTTTTGGTAATGCTATTCGAGGATACCTATTCCCACGTGTTATAAGTTTACCGCTTATCCAAAATGAGGAGAAGCATGCGATCCCGCGGTCTCGAAAATTCAAGGCCTACCGTCTTGATTACTTTGCCACTTGATTACTTTCATACTTTTTTTTGTTGTTTTGAAAACTGTGATTTGTTTTTCTCTATGGAATTTAGTTGTTTACAATTGTATTCATAGCCGTAACTACAGTTGTATTCATAGTCTGTTCTGTTCATAAAACTGGGATGGTGGAGGAAAGACGTATGATCGGGTGACTTGATGTGTCCATGTGATTGTTGTAGAGGAGAAGTTGAAATAGGTATATTCCAAAAGTTGAGATGCAATAGGTATGACGTGTAGAGTATATATACTAATCAACCTCTATTGTAGAGAGGAGTCACTTTACTAAATATTGTGGAGTGTTGTCTTTGACTTTCTACGTAAAATCACAGCAGGGGTTGAAAAATAGGACATCGTATACTTTTCCACGATTTCGAAATAGGAGTCACATTGATTATATAGTTTGAAAAACATTGCATCGTTATGAACTTTCACCATTTCAAATGGAGAAGGGATAAAACTCTCAATTTTAGTAATGCTCAATAATCTAATAATGTAGTGACATGAGAATCGTTGTTAGAGGATTAACTTTTAAAATGCTTAATTGAAAAATAGTAAATAAAGACGTTGGTTGGCTTTGATATTAATTTTGAAGCAGGGGCTTCCTTTGGTGGAAAATGAAGCTTACAAATGAGTTGAATTTTCTAACAGATCCAATGTCCGAATGCTCTTAACAATTTAGCATACTTATATATCGTGTATTATTTCTAACATTTTTCTTTTCTGTTAGTATTTATAAATTTCTGCAACTTCGTAATTAAGGTTTGTGTTCCCTAAAATTGCTCTATTTATTTGTCAAATTAGGACAGGAGCGTTGCTACCATTTGGTGTAATGATGAATCCATGGGGAAGGTTATTCATTCACAAAAAATATGTTCCTTTAACTAAAAATGGATCTTTTCACATTCCCTCCCCCACTCCCCATTTTATCTTTATATGTATGCCTTGATCTAGCAAGTGCATGACAAGTATATTTTAAGTTATTTTTTCTATGATTTATGCCATAGTTGACCTTGTGTTCAATTGATCAGTTTTTTTAGCAAAGATTTATGTTAATGGTGTTGAGTTACCCATAAATCTGTTATTCTTGCTCATACTAGTAAAGTCAAAAACTCAATCTGAATAGAGCTCTTCTAGAAGTTGAGTGTTTCCATCAGTTCTTGTCCAACTCCTCATAGTAATACTAACTTCAAGGAATTGAATCTATAGTAAAGTTGTGTGAAGTTCAAATCTTAGGTGAATTTGGTTGAATATGTATCCAACTTTGAACAGATTGGACTACAATGACTTTTGCAATTTGAGAGGGTTATTAGTATAGGAGTATGATTACTAAACATTGAACAAAAGCACCAAATAAACCTAAGATAAAATCCTATTTCCCTACAAAATATATAGTATGGAATTAGCCTCATCTTATCATCATATTATGTTTGTGGTAAAGATCTAGTAGTTAGTTTAGTAAATCAACTTGCTAATCAATGAGATGAATTTCCATTAACAAGGTTCAAATCCTAGACATACTTTATCCCGCGTGCCCTTTTGACTTGTACAAGAGATCCGATTGAAGCACTTAGGGTTGACTGTAAATCATGGGAAAATTCCACTATTTCCTAGTTGAAGAGATATCTTGTTTACTATCAATTCCCTCTAAGGGAGGGGCCCATTTACAATACACCGATCTTCATAATAGCTTTTCAAAAGAAAATATTAACCTAACGTTGATTAGGAAATCACATAGAATCTCCTTGGAGTTGATATTATATCCATTATTAGGACTCTAAGTATTGTCCAGAAGTAAATACATCATAGTCCAAATCTTTTAAATTTCCATAATATATCTCAACAACCAATAGTTGGTTGTGTTTTACATCAAACAACAAATATAGAAAAAAGATAAAACGACTCATTTTCCTTACCTTTTAGCCCCTTTCCACTAACAGAAATACATAAATAAATTTCAAAGTTGAAAAACTAAGAAGTTTGTGCAACATTTTTGACATATATGCATATTTAAGAAATATTTAAGGTCAATTTTAGAAATCTCCTATGAAAATTTTCCAAACCTCACGTTGAATGTTGTGAAATGTGGTGATATTTTTTGAATTGCAAGGTAAGATTTAAAAAATGGGGAAAAAAGTTGAATACGTTGTGCATCTTATATGAGTCGAGATTCTAAAACATGAAATTTGTACATCAAGTCATGTCTTCATGTGTTCAATAACTATGCTACATATTTCATTCCTTGAGGAAATGGTAGAAGAAATTATTGAGCATACTATTGGAGCATCTACAAAATGTTGTTCAATAAAAACCAGGAGATAATTGGAGTAAATTCCTACCCATATCTATAGAGACATGTTCCAACATAACTCGCAATCACACCATTGATCAAATTCTGGAGTAGTATGCTATATCCACGGTTAGAGTTGCTACTTATACCAATTTCAAGGCAAGGAAAATCATATCGACTTCGAGTGTCAAAACCCCATATATCTCCCGGTGCAGTTGGAAGTATTCATTCTGCAACTTCCTTGATATCTTTGGATCTCTATCAATATTGAATAGCAATGATTCTTGAGACCTCTATATTTTGAAGAAGGTTTTGCCGTTGGAAACTGAACTATGTCGACTCATTTGTAAGTCATTAAAAAAGTTGTGAAACTAGCCATTTTGGTTAAAACTGTGATTCAAGAAATGTTAAGAATCATGATGTTAAGAAATTTTAATTGTAAAATAGTAGAACACCAAACCTTACATAAAATACACCATCAATGCTTACACAAAATTCACCAAATCTTCCTGCTACTTGAAATGAAGAAACAAATGCCACATATATCTCCTTGGAATGTTGGTCCCATGGGAAGTATAACTACAAGTGAAGAGCTTATAGAGCTACATGGAATATAAGCGAATATTAAATAATTTGGTTTTTTTCTTTTCCATCTCCTATGTTGATTGAGGTTCAACCTAATCCAATTAGAAGTTGACCAAATAGTTCCATGCAGGAAACTACACTTTGTGTTTCCATATTTTCTTATTTTGATAAGGATGAGGGAACAAATATAAACAATCAAAAGAGAAACAATTAAATCACTTCCAAGAATTCTATAGAACTCAGTAGTCGTAGCTCAATGTCATGATATGACATATCAATGACTACCATTGAGTAAATGATGACAAAGACCACAACTTCAGTTCACATCTATATTCCAAATTTTAGATAGTTGAAGAACCTACAAACCTTTTAATCATTCTCCAAGTCCCAAGAGTTCATTGATTCTTGACTTTTAACTTACCTATAATGATTTCTTAAATGAGAAGATTATTGACTCCTATAGATATTGCATCAATTAGGTGTCAAATTCAATTTAGGTAATGCAACTCTCATGAATGAACAAACATGCTTCTATGGTTTAGTTTTGTTACTTTTTAAAAGGTCCACTAACTAGTTCATATGGTTTTCTCAAAAAGGCAATAACAATGGAATTATGAGGCAGAAAAAAAACACATTGTTTTCATTCAAATGTACAACTACTAAAAAAAGAATTAGAAAAATGCAGAGACACTAAGGCACATACAATCCCTCAAGAATCTCATTTATACATAGCTTGATGCACAGGATTGTCTAAGCACACTAAACCTGCAAATTTTTATGGTGTATGGTATATTATAGCTAAAAACTATTAATTTTTTTTTTGATTTATCAAACTCTGATTTTGTTTTGAAGTTTCTTGGTGGATGGATTTGTTTTAGGTTGGCTTCTACTTTATTTTATTAGATTCCAGCTTTATGGAATCTCTTGTTGAATTGAGGCTTCTGTGATCCATATCAAGATTATGAGAAATGTTTTTCGGTGTAAATCACATGATAGTACATTTGTCGACGCGTTTCGAACCAACGAGTGTGGTTCATTGTCAGGACAAGTTGAAGAACCAGATCATGGCTGCATGTTAAATAGGGAGAGAAGATCATCCAACGGCTAGGTTTTACTGAAAAACGGCTATATTGAAAGAACGACTATATTAGGTAAGACAGGATAAACGGCTAAGATTGACCAAGAACGGCTAGGTTTGACTATTCAAGTTGTTTAATTATATAATATTATTATGCTAAAACAAATATCATATGTTATTTAAGTGAAAAGTTAACCAAATATGGTTAACTTTTCACTTAAATAACATATGATAGGTATTAAAATGTATTTGTTTTAGCATAATAATATTATATAATTAAACAACTTGAATAGTCAAATCTAGTCGTTCTTGGTCAATCCTAGCCATTTATCCAGTCTGACCTAATATAGTTGTTCTTTCAATATAGCCTTTTTCAGTCAAACCTAGTCGTTAGATGATCTGCTCTCCCTATTTAACATGCAGCCATGATCTGGTTCTTCAACTTGTCTTGACGATGAACCACACTCGTTGGTTCGAAATGTGTCGACAAATGTACTATCGTGTGATTTACGCCGAAACTTTTCTCATAATTTATGGAATCTCTTTGAATATTTTTTTTTTCAAGTATTAACAATTTAAAGGTTTCATCTTGAAGTCTTGGTTGCTCTATCACATGCTAGTAAATAAGTTTTATATGTCATTTTGTCTTAGATTTTTGGGTTTTTGGGGTTTTGATCATAAGGAGGATGTTTTCATTTGTTTTTCCTGGAAATGACAGATTAAAAATGGAGTTTCAAAGAGTTTCATGATTTCATTTTCTCAATCAATGGCACAGGCTTCTCTAAATCTATGGCCTATGTCATTTTTGGTGCAGTAAATTTTATAGAAATACCATGCAAAGTTCCCGTCATTTACTGAAGAAGTACTACCCAACTATATGAATTATACAACTGGTTAGAACTTCATAGTGATAATGAATATGTATGCATTGTCCATTGTGAAAATGCTACAGGGATTTACGTTTACAACAGTGAAGGAAAACCTATTTCTTTGTAATGAAAATATCATTAAAAATTAGCCTAAATTTCTTTAAATATTTTGAAATTTATCCAAGTAATTTTTACAAAATAAACATGGGTGCTCTCAATTTGATTTATATGCTACATTTAAAGAGAAAAAATGTGTTTTATTTATTTTTATATTTCAAAAAAAATTATAAATTATAAAAATAAATATGTTTTTGTAAACCCATCTCAAACCAACAAGGAGGAAGTCAACAATTTTTTTCATATGGCACTCAAAATATCCTCCATCACCTCTTGAAATTTCTCCTTCATCGGTGCCCATTAATCAATTTCAATTTTGCATTGAGCAATTGTATATAAATACAATTGTTAGCACTCTTTCCTTCTACTAATAAATATAGGAATGAGCATGACTTTTTAACGCCTATGCTCTTGTTAATTTTTTCTTGGAAAATTATGTAGTAGGTTGCATGAAAATTTAAATAGTTTTTAGGCTATAGGAACAATACAATCTATTTGTTTTAAATAATGTATACACATTATTGCATGGGCATGTTTTTCGGCACCTAGTTTCGACAAAATCATCCATCAAGGTTTTGTTAATCCCCCTTATAATATTTCTAAGGATTGCATCTATATATAGAGTCAAAACACCTTAAATGACACCTTGTGTAAGAGAGAATTCCTATATAAGTATAAAACATTGTACCCAAAATGGAAAGCCTCAACTAAAAGTGAAGCTAAACATTGTTGGTCTCTACATCAGTAAATGAACTATATTATGTTTTTTCCATCATAAGTATCTCGTGGACCTTATTTAAAATGATTAAGTTATTGAACCTAGTTCACATTACATTGAAGGTCATTCATTCTTATATTAATATTATTAACTCTAGTAAATTCATTTCCTTTTACTAGATCAATGGGTTGTATCCCACCAATTCATCAACATTGAGATGTGTTTACTTGGATCCGTACACATGTGATGTATATCCATAAGTTATTGATTCTAATAATGAGTGTTTCCTTCGATGCTAAGAGTGAGGCATTCCAAGAAAAGTGTCTGTAACGGGTGCAACAAAGCAAGGATCATGTGGATTCACAAAATGGATGAAAAGGTACACTCCCATTACAGTTGAAAATAGTTGTCTTCCTATAAGTAACAATTGCGTATATATAATTTTTTACAAGCCTCAACTAAGTAGCACATAGTAGATATGCCTCATGTACCATCCTTTACAATGTATATGACATTTGCACTTATTTCTCTAGAAATCCATGGTGATCTAGGTGGATGTTGGTGGCCACCCACCTATCCCATTTGGACCCCCACAACTGTCTCTTTCAGCTTTTTCAGTTTCCTAAATTGTAGCACAGTTTACTATTTTTAGCAGTTTTTCGGGTCCTGAACTTCCAGAGCCGTTTTGAGGCCCTAAACGACATTTTTTGGGAAATCTGAGGCCATGTGGTCCCATGTTGCCTCCCAAAGTGGTAGTGCTCGGATAGATCTTTCTAACGAGCTATTGTACGCGTCAAACGGAGATCGTATGCCAAAGTTACGACCCCGGGAAATTGATGTACCAATTTATCCAAACGGGGCCCACAATTTGGTGTTTCATCTTCTAGGGTTAGGTTTTGGAATGTTAAGGGTTTTCCATTGTTTCTCAACAATAAATAGGCCTTCGAGCCTCCTTGTAACACAGTTTTGAGAACAGTTCAGAGGCATGTAGCCGCCACATCTCTTCTCAGAGATAAGCTACCATTGCCCTAGCTGGTTTATCTCCATTTCTGGTTGTAAGCATATTTCACTATTTTCCATTAATGAAATGAACTGTTATTTCCGCTGCAGCTTTGTGTATATGGTTATCTCTGTATTTTGTTGCGTTCCTGTTTAAGTCCGGATCAGTGGTATCAGAGTGGTCTGCTTTTTCTTTGTTTTTCTTTGCATGTCCCCAACGAGGTCAGGATATAAGGAGTTAGGGCTTGAACTGGTCGAACCTTTGCAAGACCAGCCCCGCAAATCCCGACGGCCTCCCATGGCGGATGAGAAGAAAGACGAGGGGGCAGGAGATCCTATCAAAATATTGCTCGAAGAAGCCCTCGAGCGACAACGGAACGCGATGATGGACAACTTTGCCCAGATCCTTCAGCGGCTACCCAGAAGCGACGCATCGGCTTCTAGCAGCTACTCTGGAAACGCCACGCCCTTTAAGGTACAAGTTAATTTTGAAATCCCCATTTTCGAGGGTCAGGTAGATGCAGATGCCGTAGATAAATGGTTAAATCTGCTAGAGGGTTATTTTTCTATTCATGAATTTTCGAGTCGGGAAAAGATTGTTTTCTCTCTTCTCAAAGCAGCCCCCCATGTCAAGGACTGGTGGGAAACCTACTGCAAGCAGAAGGATGAAAGTAGAGGCTCACTATTTTCAGCCGCACCCACTTGGAATGACTTCCGGGATGCCATCAAGGAGTAGTACTACCCTGTCGGAAGCTATGAGGACAAATACATCAAATGGACCACACTGCGGCAAGGACGAGACCAAGATGTTCCGAAGTTCACAAACATTTTTCATACCCTTCGCACACAGTTGGGTATCAAAGATTCTGAGCTGCATCTGGTACTCAAATACCGCGGCTGCCTACACAGATACATCCAGGAAGAGATGGGGTTCTTGAACATCTCCTCACTTGGCACAACATACGAATACGCTGTCAAAATCGAGCAAAAGTTCAAACAGAAGAAGCGAGACTTTGGATCTGCAAATCCGAAGCCCAAAGGACAAAGCCAAGGCAGGGTGACCCAAGACAACCCGTCGAAGCCGCAAGAAAAGAACAACACCACGAAGCCGAAGAAGGACACAGGAAAGTGGTGTGAGTTCCACAAGAGTCCCACTCATAACACAAGTGAGTGTCGGACCAAGCAGTCGCTGGTGGCCGAGTTGAAGGCTTCCGAATCAGATGCATGTTCTGACCCTAAGCCAGAACCTGACAAGGGGAATGGCAAAGGGAAGCAGATCATTGATGCGGATCCCAGTGCCACTGTTGCCACTGCCAAGATCCAGAAGAATGAACCTGCAGATCCAGAAGAGGGGGAGCATCTTTTCCACTCACAGATGTGGGTGAAGGGTTCGCCGCTGCAATTCATTGTCGACAGTGGCAGCCAAAAGAACCTCATTTCAGCAGAGGTCGTGAAGCGGTTGGGCCTACCGACTACACCACACCCGCAACCGTACAGTATTGGGTGGCTTCATGAAGGATGAGATCTCAAAGTTCGCCAGCAGTGTCGCCTTCTCTACAACATCAAGCCCTTCACCGACGAGGTATTATGTCATGTTACACCTCTGGATGTTTGTGATGTATTATTAGGCCAGCCATACTTGTGGAGGCGACATGCTATGTATGAGTCAAGGCCTCGCGCTGTCATTATTTCTTTGGGTGATTCATTATACAGGATACCGGAGGTAGCCCCACTTACCGCCACCTCTTTGATCACTGCTAAGAAAGGCAGCAAGCTCATCTCCCAGACCAGGAAATTCATCTGTCTGGTTCACTCCCAAAGTAAGGGGAAGATCGTTGCTACATCCATGACCCCCGCAAAGGGTTCGTCCACACAGCAGCAACAACAAAGGAATACGGTCATGATAGAACACAGGAACAACTTCTCCTCACCCACAGGGGGACCACACAAGTTTCAGGTGGGCGACAAAGTTTGGCTACATCTGCAGAGAGAACGCCTTACCAGAACCCATCAGAAACTCAGACCACTCCGACATGGTCCTTACACCAGTACCAAGGCTACGGGAAACAATGCTTTGAAGCACAGCATTTGTCCATTCCTTCGCTGGCACCGAGTGTTCAATGTGGACTATCGTTGACCATGCTTCCCACCATTTCTGGACACATCAGAGATTGCAGAACAACTCACCAGAGACCCAGATCAGCAAAAGCTTCCTCATCTTAGGGAGGAACTCAACGCAATGGGGACCATTGCTTCCTAAGGGGGGAGGAATGATCCAGGTGGATGTTGGTGGCCACCCACCTATCCCATTTGGACCCCCACAACTGTCTCTTTCAGCTTTTTCAGTTTCCTAAATTGTAGCACAGTTTACTATTTTTAGCAGTTTTTCAGGTCCTGGACTTCCGGAACCGTTTTGAGGCCCTAAACGACGTTTTTTGGGAAATCTGGGGCAACATGGTCCATGGACCCATGTTGCCTCCCAAAGTGGTAGTGCTCGGATAGATCTTTCTAACGAGCTATTGTACGCGTCAAACGGAGATCGTATGCCAAAGTTACGACCCCGGGAAATTGATGTACCAATTTACCCAAACGGGGCCCACAATTTGGTGTTTCATCTTCTAGGGTTAGGTTTTGGAATGTTAAGGGTTTTCCATTGTTTCTCAACAATAAATAGGCCTTCGAGCCTCCTTGTAACACAGTTTTGAGAACAGTTCAGAGGCATGTAGCCGCCACATCTCTTCTCAGAGATAAGCTACCATCGCCCTAGCTGGTTTATCTCCATTTCTGGTTGTAAGCATATTTCACTATTTTCCATTAATGAAATGAACTATTATTTCCGCTGCAGCTTTGTGTATATGGTTATCTCTGTGTTTTGTTGCGTTCCTGTTTAAGTCCGGATTACATGGACATGTACGAACTACTTCAAGATTTGAATAAATTTTGTGTTCCTTATAAATTTCTTCAACTTTAATTAGCTACTCCTGATTATGTTCTCCATACTCTATGGAAATATCAAGAAAGGAAGAGCTTATTCTACATAATTTTCTTATAATATTATGTATGCTTTAATAATTAGGGATATAAAAGATGGCAATATTAGTTGCAACATCACACTATAAAATATATGGGCTTAAAATATAAAAGTATAAAATTACATTCAAAGAAACTCTTTTATGCGATTAGGGTTTTGACGCTTTGGCTTTAAAATGATTAAAATTTTCTTCATATTGATCATAATCTCTTTTATAAATCCACTTTTAAGCTCCTTAGATTAAATTTTTGAGGCTTATAATTAAAATGATCATAATTTTCTTAATATTTATTATAATATCTTCTATAAATCTAATTTTAAAAACCATAGCTACTCTCATGACATTGGTTCAATTATAATCTAAAGTTTTCAATTAAAACTTAAAAGAATTGTAACTTCAATAATATTTTTAAAAATACCCCAATTTTAAAATATTATAACTAATTTACCTTTAATAACATTAATGGAGTCTTACTTTAACTAATATGCCTAAAAAAACTACCTACAATAACGACCACTAAAAACATATCGCTTCGTAGTAAAACATTGTGATATCACTTGTATTTTTAATGTTAAAAATGAATAGAACTCAATATAAACAAGTTTTGCATGGTAGTGTAGTTCCTGCCACACAAATTTGAAAAAATATATTAATTTGCAAAAGGATACTTGAAAAAGGATAAGAAACAGATACCTTGGCGTTGCAATTTTGGAAATGAATTATAGAGATCATGTTAGTTCTTTTATAGTTGCATGTTCTGATGATCATTGGTTATGGAACTTTCAGTTTGGACATTTATAGTTCTATGGTTTGAGATTATTGTAGAAGAAGAAGATTGTTAGAGGATTACCTCCCATCAAAGAACCTACTAGTACTTATGAGTGTTGTATCTTGGGAAAGCAACACCGTGAGAGTTTCCCAAAAGGAGTTGAATACAACACAAAGAAACCACTAGAGTTGGTTCATACAGACCTATGTGGACCCATGCGGACAAGTCGATTGGTGGAAGTTGTTACTTCCTCACATTCAGTGATGATTTCAACAGAAAGACGTGGGTTTATTTTTTGAAGGAGAAGTCTAAAAATTTTGCAAAGTTCAAAGAATTCAAATCCCTAGTAGAGGACCAAAGTGATCGATAGATCAAGGTATGAAGATCATACCATAGTGGACAATATGATTTGAAGGAATTTGATGCATACTGAAAACAACATGGAATTAGAAGGAAGGTTACAAACAGATACACACCGCAACATAATGATGTAAGAGAGAGAATGAATAGAACAATTATGAGCATGGAAGGAAACATGTTGAAAGGAAGAAACTTGTCAAATGAGTATTGGGCAGAAGAAGTTTCATGTGTTGTTTATGTGATAATCAGATCTCCTACAAAGAGTGTGATGAACAGATTTCCAGAAGAAGAATGGTCAGGTATGTCTTGTGCTGTGTCTCAATTTAGGGTGTTTAGATGTGTAGCATATGCATTTGTACCTAAAGAGTTAAGAGGCAAGTTGGATGATAAAAGTGAGAAATGCATATTTACTGGTTATAGTGAGAAATCAAAAGCTTATAAATTGTATAACTATGTCGCTAAGAATACTATAATCATTAAAGATGTTGTGTTCAAAGAACAAGAGTCATGGAATGAGAATGTAGACAAAACTGTTGATGTAAGAGTACCACTCATGGAAGAAGAAGATGTAGCAGAAAATGAGCAGTACGGATTACAAAAGAAGACACCAAATAGACTCACGCCAATAAGGACTCAATGATTTTATGAACAACATAGATCTTCAAGCAAACCAACACATCGAAATACTCACAATTATCAATTAGGTGATGAATTAAGCAATGGTAAGAGAAAAAGGAGAAGTCTGCAAGATATTTATGATGATTTGGATCTTAATTCAAAATTTGCATTGTTGTCATTTCAACCTTAATCGCTTGATGAAGCTATCAAAGACGAGAATTGGGTGCAACCTATCCCGAGGTGTGACCGTAATATTCACCCCTAGAAAATCAAAAATGCGACCTATCCCAAGGTGCGAGCATAATATTTTTTTCGATGAAAACTAGAGCAAGTAAACAAAAATATATATATATATATATATATATATATATATATAAGCACAAACACATTAAAAAATAGAGTGGAAATACACTGATAGGTATATATCAACCACATTTATTATGTAATAACAATATTAATAATTTATATTATTTATAATATTAATAATCATTAATATTAATTATTAATTATTATTAATAAACAATGATATTAATATAGATATTGTTATTATTATTAATTATAAATATTTATATTACTAACAATTATATAAAAATAAATTAAATATTAATATTAATATTAATTTTAATATTTATAACTGGTCATTACATAGGAAATGGATAATTATTATTCACTAAAATGATGGATTAACAATGAACAAATACATTTAACCATGCATGTTGTGGTAGAAATCCTACAGAAAATCCATTAATTAGAGAAAGAAAGGCACACTGTCAAATAACCAAAGCACGGTGGTAAGGGACTCTAAAAATAATTACATAATGAAATCCAACTTGAGCTTTCCCTAAAATATTTACAGTCATTCCAGCTAGATAATTCTTGAAAAACAAAGAACGTAAAATCGATTTACAAAAGGAGTTCCTAAGACTTTTCTTAATATATCTATATATATGGCCCGTCAAGGGAAAATATATAATGGATCACAATATAAAAGTTACATTCTAGATAACTAGCTTGACAAGACAATATTTGAACCCTAGCCGAAACCTTAACTATTTGAATTTCCTGAGTAGAAAGGGGGTAGAAAACCTAGAAACTTAGAACAAGGAAAACCTTGGGATTGTGAGTTGCTATGACTTGAAAAAACTCACCGTCGTAAAAGAAAAGTTGGAGCCGGAGCGAAACCTCTCATCTGAGGGTCAGACCATGTGGGTTAAGGGGATTAGTTTTTTTATACAGTTTGGTGAAACTATAAACAAATATGTGATAAGAATTAAGTGGAAATGATACAATAAACATAAAACCCTCAGAAGAAGTCAAACTCTAGCAAGAATGAAAGAATTGGTACATGAGGAAATGTCATGGAGAAGCGGCGAAATGTAAGAGGAATTATTTGTATCAAGGTAAGGGTTAGAAATAAAAAAAGAGGGTTGATGAGACTCTGAAAGGTCATTAAGGAAAAAACAAAGAAAACACAGTTACTTGGAAGGGTGAGATTCTGTCACATACTTGAGTAGGGATGTCGAGGGACGCACTGCTCCATTCTACCTAGGCACCGCGGCAACGCAAATTAATCTCCTCTAAAGGTTCTGGAAGAAATGTATGAGAAACATGTGAAGGAAACCACAATTCTTACTTACCAAGGCCAAAAAGCGGCATGAATTGAGCCAAAGCCCTAGACTTAGAGGACTGCAGAACTACTCCAACAGAAAAATCGAAACCTCCACCATTCGATTGAAAGCCTAAATCTTGGACGGTGGGGATGAGGACAACTATATCCCATTGCAATCGATCATCATAAAGATAGGTGATGTGGCCACTTATCTCTAGAGGTTTCTCCATAGCCGAGGGTTACAAGTCTACCCTTTCAATATATATCATAGGCACATAAACCTTAACAAATGTTTAAAAAATAGAACATACATAAAGTTGCAAACCAATGTGTAGAATTTACAATCGTGTCTTTACTCATGATGTTAGAGAGTACATTGAATAATAACAAGTTTTATTTTTCTACCGTTAATCCCTTGTGCTTGTACGTCTCCTCGATATTTAACAAGAAATAAATAATTTTTTGTTCTATTTTTGCATAGTATAAATTAATGTAACTGTTTGTAAATTCTATTATTACCATTTTGATGCTGGATGGGTAACTCAACTCAGGGTATCAAAGCGATTTATTCGAATATTTTTTATTTATTTATTTATAAAAAATATAGTTATATGTTTGAAATGTTTGAAGATTTTAAATTATTTTATAATTTTTTAGATAAAATTAATAGTCAAATTATATGGGATAAATGCCAATAACAATGATATAAAGACAAGGTAGAATATTTAAGGACAAGGTAGAATGTTTAAGAGAAATACTTCTATTATTCCCATCACATTAATAAAGAAAATGCTTGTTTTATATTAGTTTAAATTTTATATTATATATATGCAAAACAAAAAATTTATTAGAAATGCTTACAATTTGTTGAAGATCATTCATAGAAGATATTAAAGATACACGCAAAGAAAAGAAAAAAAGTGATGGAACATTCATAAATGAGATTAAAGATACACCTGAAGCAAAGAAAATAAGTGTTGGAGTCACAGACCTCCATCTCCACACCATCCTTGACACTAATGCTAGTCAGTCACACTTTATTTTTCCAAACAAAATACAATTCCCATGGCATTTTCATTGCAATGTTGCATGCTTTTATTCCTCGTAAATTCTTCCATGACATTCTATTGAGAATCACTTCCAAGTTTTAGTGGAGATTAAAGAATAATTGAGAGAATATCCACGACAGGTAATTTAATGAGATAGAAATGATTTTGGATTCTCCTATGTGATGTCATAAGGGAATGGAAGCCCTCCTCATGGATGGACCAAATATTTGTTCTCCAGGAGCCGTTGAGGAACCCATATTAACCCTTTTCCACCCGGGTGTTGTGCACTACATTTTAGAGAGAATTGCATGTGCCTTCAATCCCTCCCCCACTATTTTCCATTCCAACGTGTCTGAATTATATTCTTGGCCCTTAAATTGCCAAGAATATATTATTTCATGATTAGTTTGGCATTAATTATCCATCTTCCCGCCTTATCTCAAAATTTCTTCATGCTTAGTTTGAAATTTTAAAACATGAAGTAGAGTAGTGGCATGCATGATGCATGGTGTTTACCATCATTTATAGCTAGGGCATAACCAAAACGAACATCAAGAGGAGGTTGGTGAAACAGAGGAGACGAATGTTGCTGGAGAAGACAAAGTGGGCCCATCGGAGTAGTCGGAGAATGAAAACCGGTGAGAGAGGGCACAAAAAATGAAGGGTGAAACATCGAACAGTTAGACTACTCCCTTATAAAACTAAATACTATTGTGCCATTCGAGCACCCGCAATACAATCACTTAAATTTGGAAACCTGCCTAAACCCATAAGTGGGCACTCTTATTTCAATTTGGTGCTCCTTACAAACGTAGGAGGCGCAGGGGATGTGGAGGTTGTTTCCATCAAAGGTTCCAACACTGGTTGGCAAAAAATGTCCCGTAACTAGGGATAGAATTGGTAGAGTAACTCTTATTTGAATGGGGAGAGTCTCTCCTTCTAGATCAATGCTAGTGATGGAGAAACTATCACTTCCTATAACTTCATTGATGCAAATTGGAAATTCAACCAGACCTTTGAAGGATTATAGATATAAGTTATATTTACTGACGTGCCCATATGTAAAATGAAAGCGACAAAGTCGAGGTGACTCCTATCATATTTTCTTAGAGTTGAACTTGGGATACACAATTTGCCACCTGATTCTTAATGTTGCTACTGTATGTAATTTTTTTCCTCAGTACGTACACATATGACTGATGGGCCCTCCTATGTGCAAGTTTATGTCTCAGAACCTAACACTGCAACTATGGGCCTCTTACTTACAAGTTTGGGTCTCATAATAGTACAACTACATTAAAGGCCTTTATCATGCTCTTAGCCTGTAAATCTGAATTAAACGTTGATTTTCCGATTTGTGTTGGAGTGGCGATATATTGTGTAAGATGCATATTTCTTCAATACTTAAATTGAAGATTACCTAAATCTTACTATTGGTGGAAGTTGTCGCAGGTTTTCTTTGACTTTGCCAAATTCATTTTCAATGTAGATTGATTCAGTTGACTGGGTTAGATAGTTACATTATATAGAATTATATCGAGATCATTGAATTTTTTGTCTCTTAGATTGCAACTTTGCATCTTTCTAGTTTGTTTAAAGAGAAAAGGAAAAACGATGTCACAATTTATACTCCACTTTCATTAATACTAATCTCCTTTTCTTTCCCAAGACTAATCTCTATGTTAATTACAATTCAATAGGGAAATCAAAGATTGTGATTGCTTTTCAGAATGAGCCTCACGCATGGCACTAGTGACTAATGACTACATTCCATTAGCTTCCAGATTTTCATACCCATTACTATGAGGTTTCAGGCAAGTTACTCCTCTTCTTTGAAGTTTTCAAAGTGTCCATAGAATTTTCTGATACTTTCTGTCACAGGAGCCAATGAAGGTGAATTTAGTGATATCAATAGAAAATGCAGAACTGAGCGAACTCAAACCGAATATCTGCAAATTTATTGGAAGACATTTGTGGCATAGGTATTTGGAAAGAAAATACTTGATTGAACCTCCTTATTATTTCCATAGAAAATCTCCACAATTCTATTTTACCATTTCAATTCAAAATCCTTTTCCGCCCACATCGGTGGTTTGGCATATTGCTCTCTTAAAACCATGATTTTCCTTTTTTGCCAACATCAAAAGGTCATGCATATTTCATTTGGACTCAAGTGAAATTTCAGTTTTCAAAATATTCAATACTAGTGTATATGTTCAAGCTTTGTCATGTTTTTCAAGTAGGCCAATCAAATGCACATTGATGAGGTTTCCGTTTTCGAGATTTTTATATTTTATATTTTATTTTCCTTCTGATGCTTTGCTTTTCAAGTTCAGAAACTACGCATTCTAAAAGGAACTTTTTGGGTAGAGACTATGTATTAACTTTTTTTCTCCCGAAAGTTATTGTGTAGGGTTGAAATGTGGAATTGTATAAAGGGAGTGTATAAAAGATTTGTTGAAAATATGACACAATTATTTTTATGTATTGGAGTTAATTTTGGAATTATGTTAAAATATACTAGATATGTTTTCAATTATAATGAAATTTTCATAATTAAAAAAAAAAAAACAAATTTTTAATATTCAATTTATTTTTATAACTAAAAATACATTTTAAATAACCAAAAATTATAACCTCACTCCTAAGTATTGTATAACTGATTTCCTTTAGAACAATAGGTATATAAAATAGTTAAGATAACTTCACTAAATACATTCTACTAACACAAAACCAAATTTAACAATAATTATTGAAAAAAAACCATATTTAAACCACTGAGAGGGAAATGTACCTCGATTCTATTGCAGTCGAAAGGAGGAATATAAGAAGATTCTATTGAGCTAAATAAGATGATTCTATCGAGATATTATATGTTTGATGGACAAACATATTTTTCAATATGGTGTAATGTTTTCAACTAATTTTAATTTGGAGCTATGTAATACTAGCACAAACACATTAATTAATGTGGTTGATATATATCGATAAAAGTATTTTGGAAGATTTCTCTTCCAGTTCATTGATCGTATCGTGCAATTGTTTCTCATACTTTAAGGCATCACTAAGCAGTGAGGCTTTCTAGATGTTCAACAATTTGCCATTTAAACCTTCACAACATATTGATATATAAATTAAATCGTTGATAAACATAAATCAACATCAAAACGCTTACCTTATCATCCATCTAAGACTACTAAAACTAAAAAAAACCATAAAAAGATTTAAATTATAATTTTATTTTACGTTATTATCATTATTTATTTTTGGATTGGCCATTTGAACCTTGAATCTCATAGTGTACATTGTACTTCATAAAACAACTATCACCAATTAAGCCCTCGGCTTATGTTAAATTATCATCATCATCATTATATATATATATATAACCTTAGAGATTCACCTCCACTTTACCATGGAGACTCGTAATTTATAAATAAGATTTGTTACAATACAATGAGCCAATACCTTACCTTTTGTTTCTTTCCTTTGCTTTCTTGTTCTCTTCTCTTTCTCTCTAAAACTGATCCAAAGCCAAAAATGAAAAAAGCTATGAACTATTTCTCTGAAGACTTTTTATAATTGACGCCTCTATTTCCTTCATTAAAAATAAATAAAAAAATAACTTTTATGTGAATTCCTATAATCATGCATATGCCATTTAAAAATGCATTTGAGGCATTGTGCAATGATGTGATGTGGGTGCTCACTACTCTAGATTCCAAATATGTGTGACCAAGACGAGACTACCACAAAGTCCTTATTTCCACAGTGCATGGAGTCCTTGTCATGTTGAGTACTCCACAACGTGCATCAATAGATTTATTTCTTTTTCTTTTTCTTTCTTTTAATGAGGATGTTTCCCTTTCCTTCCTTTCCTAGATTTACTTTGCTTTCTTGTTCTCTTCTCTCTCTCTTTGAAACTGATCCAAAGCCAAAACTGTAAAAAGCTAAAGTAGAAAAAGCTATGAATTCTTTCTCTAAAGCCTTTTTATCATTGATGCCTCTATTTTCATCATTTTCCTCTAATTTTCCTTTGCATTAAAATTGTGTCTCTTCATCTCCCTTTTCTCCTACTTTCCTTTATTTTCATAATTAAATGTGAATTTTGCCTCTTTGTCTTTTCCAATGCCTTTGTCGATTTCCATAGGCATAATAAACCACAAGTTATGCCTACTATAGTGCTTTCTCAACATTCTGTTAGGTCCCTATACTACTACTATAACCCCTTATTGTTATTAGTGCAACCTCCTTATTATATTATTGTGCTCATATTGTTATTAGTGTGCCCCATAGAAGCCCACTATTGTTATTGTCGTTCCTTTATAATATTATTGTTATGTCGGCTTTGATTATATTGTGAACCCTTAGACTCCTATATATAGAAAGGAGGCTTAGTCATTTGTATCATCCAAGAATTGTTCATTTTTGTAATGTAAAGGAGGTTGCCCCCTCGAATAGGTTGAATTCTAAGGCGTTTATCTTTCTTTTCTATCATTTTGTGAGTTGGTTTCTTAACATTTTGTATCAGAGCTTTGGATTCTAGGGTTTTGCTGCTCCAAATAGGTCATCATGGAATTTTCCATATAACCTTTTTTCTGTGATGTTTCAAAAGCTAAAACAAAAACCCATTTGAGAGGAAATCACACGGAACCTCGGGTATGAATTTTAGATCTTGTATCACTATATTTTCAAAGATCTGATCTGAGGAAGTTAGGGTTTTTGCAAGCTCCATAATTCCATCTCAAACAGGTAATCATGGAATTTTCGCTATAATTGTTTTCCTACGAAGTTTTAGACTCTGAAATTAAAACCCATTTGAGTCGAAAAACTTGATGAAGCTCGGTCTGAATTTCAGATCTTGCTTCACTATATTTTCGCAGATACAGTCCAAGACGTTTAGGGTTTCTGCATGCTCCCGAATTACATTCCAAACAGGTGACCTTGGGAAAATCGTCATAACTTTCTCTCTGAGCATCAGATTGAAATTTAGTAAAACGTGATAGAAAACATATGGACTATAGTTTGTTGAGTATCATTTTCAGAACCTAATGTCGAAACACTGACACGTGGCACTTCGTACAAGTTCGCTCTACTGAACCATTCTATAATTAGGTCATCGTGAGTGATTGGGCATAACCCTTTCTTCATGAATCCAATTGTGATTAGACTTGTGGGGTTAGAAAGAGAACTCAGAGGGATATAACAGGTAGAAATTATAGAACTTAAAGATCCGAAATTACAGAGTTACAGTCGTTTCAAAATCGAGCTCCTAAAATCAAGAAAAAGTGATATGAGGAAGTTTGATGGCAAGGATCCATTAAATTTGATACTACAGATGGAGTAATATTTTGATCTACATGAGGTGAAACTCTTACAAAAGGTACATATTTCATCTTTATATTTATAATTGAATCAAGTTTTATGGTATAAAGGGCTTTGTTCTCGTAAAGCACTTGTCACTTGGTCAATTTTCATGGAAGAAATGATAGCACATTATGAGGATACAAAGAGTAACACCTTCTTTAGCCAATTGATAAATCTCAAACAAAAGTTTCCAATGGCAGAGCACATTGAGGACTTCCAAAAATTGAATATAAGGGTAAATGATATTCCAGAGAAGAGAAGGATTGATGTCTTCATAGGGACTTTAAAGGATAACATTCAACATGAGGTTCGTCTTTGGGAACCTAATTCATTGGAGAAGGCATTCAGGTTGGCAAGAAAAAATGAAAGCGAATTATGGAAACAAAGAATCCTACCACTCACAACTATAAATATGGAAGTGTTTTTTCTCATAGCCTTCCACAACCTACAATGTTTACATGACAACAATTGGAAGAAAAAATAGAAAAAGGGCTTTGTTATAGTTGTGGTAGCAAATACACTATAGGTCATAAGTGTGTCGAGAAGAAATTATTTTACATAGATTTTGAAGATGAGGAAGAAAAGGATCAAGAAACGTCAAAAGAAGAGGATATACACCAAGAACCAACCCCAAAGAAAGAAGAAATGAATCTGACCATATCTTGTAAAGCATTGGAGGGAATTACCACTCCTCAAACTCTCAAGATAGAAGGACATATCAAGAAGAAGAAGGTTGAAGCAATGAAATATCAAGAAGAAAAGGATACTCACAAGGAACCAACCCCAGAGAAAGAAGAAATGAATCTGACCATATCTTGTAATGCATCGACAAGAATTACCACTCCTCAAACTCTCAAGATAGAAGGTCATATCGAGAAGAAAAAGGTTCAAGCAGTGAAGGATCACATCAAGCATCAACAACAAGTTCTCCAACTTTTAAAGGATAAACTCACTTTGGCGCAGAATCAAATGAAACAACATGCAGATCAATATCACAGTGAAAGAAGTTTTGATGTAGGTGATTGGGTATTTTTACGAATACAACCATACAAACAAATGTCCCTGAAGCAAGCTAAGAAGGATAATAAATTATCACCAAAGTACTATAGTCCTTACAAGGTGCTGCAAAATATTGGTACGATGGCATACAAATTGGAGCATCCTGCATCTTCCTGAGTGCACCCAGTTTTCCATGTTTCATGCTTAAAGAAGGTTATAGGTGAGAAGATTGCAGTTCAAATAATATGGCCAAAACTTGACAAGGAAGGAAAAAGCATATTGGAACCAGAAGCAGTCACAAAAACAAGAAATCGATAACTACGAAATCGATCAATTTTAGAGTGTCTCATCAAGTGGACGAACTTATCCGCTGAAGATTCCACATGAGAGGATGAGAATTTTATACATAAGCATCCAGAAATACTCAAGCGTTGAGGACAACACTTTTTGAAGGAGAGGGGCATGTTAGATCCCTATACTACTACTATAACCCCTTATTGTTATTAGTGCAACCCACTTATTCTATTATTGTGCCCATATTGTTATTAGTGTGCCCCATAGAAGCCCACTATTGTTATTATTGTGCCCTTGTAATATTATTGTTATGTCGGCTTTGATTATATTGTGAACCCTTAGACTCCTATATATAGAAAGGATGTTTAGTCATTTGTATCATCCAAGAATTGTTCATTTATGTAATGTAAAGAAGGTTGAATTCTAAGGCGTTGATCTTTCTTTTCTATCTATTTGTGAGCTGGTTTCGTAACACATTTAACTTGGAATACATGTCCCATGACCTTGGTCTTATTGTTTTACCTTTAATATCCTTTATTGCATGAAACTTTAACCCGAGGTTGTTACAACTACCTCCTTCTACACATAGTTGGGGTTGGGGATAACAAGGGGTGCGTTAGAACTTGAGGAAGAATATTACTTAAACTTCTATCTTAGTCATGCCAAATTTTCAATGAATTTTTGAGTTAGATACATATACTAGTAAGTACGCATTATGAGTGGTGCTCATGCAAGGAGGAAAACCTATGGGTTACTAGTTAGAGTTTTTTGATAGAGTAGTACTTGACCACCGGACATATGATACATAGATCTTTGCCATTCTAAAAGTGATGAAAAAGTGGAGGCACTATCTCTTGGGAAAAGAATATATGGATCATCAAGTCCTTCAGTGCCTACAAATCAAGAGCAAGATGTAGCAAGTGAGAAATTATAAATTGTTAGGATTCTTACTATGGGTTTTCCCTATTAATCAAGTACAAGAAAGGAGCCACAAATAAGCCAACATACATTCTTTTTTGACCACCAGTGATAAATATTTCAAAAATTGGGTTGATAATGTAGCTTGAGCCTTTCACTAATGATATTATGGGTGAAGACTACAAGGGAAATAAATATTTTAGAGGAGTATACAAGTAGTTGAAGGAGAGAGTGTGCAATTCCATGGAAGGAAATATATATATATATATATATATATATATATATATATATATATATATATATATATATATATATATATATATATATATATATATATATATATATATATATATATATATATGTGTGTGTGTGTGTGGAAAATCATCCATCGTTGGAACTAGGTCTCGTCGTATTTCTTAACCATCCATTTAATTTAATATGTCGACCACCATATAAATTGTAACCATTGTTGTTTAAACATATTCAAACCAGTGTTGAATACATTACCACCACTAAATGGTCTGTCGTTTAACAAGTCACCAACCGATAAAACTTTGTTAATTTGTTACACCGCCAATCCTGTTTGTCATATTTTAAATCATCTATTATTGGTTCAGACGACCACATACACATTTGGAACCATTACCATTCAGTTATATTTAACATAATTTTTTTTAAAACGAATCGCCAAAATTTTGGCTATTGAATTTTTGCCATAAGCTGCTAGCTAGGTTGGTTATGGCTAATTGGGTCATTTGTTGGGTGCCACCTGGGACCATCTGATTGGGCCACATGGCCCCATGCTATTGGGCCATGAATCCTTCTCTTAACTTGGAAGAGTGCAACGATATTTGGTGGTTTTGCCAACTGTAGTGTTACTGATGCCTCTGTCTAGCGTCTGCTAAATTTAGTCGTGAAGCCTCCAAATTTTGCTAGACTGCCAATGTTAGTGACGCTCCAAAGTTGTCTGGCACTTTGCTAAATCTATCATTTTTTCCCAATTTGACTAGAAAATTTAACTGGGCATAACTTCCACACACGAACTCGGATTGAGGCATCATTTGTGCCATTAGAAAGCTTGTGATGAGACCTTCAATCTAGTCCTAGTTTTACTGCGATTTGAAGAATTATATTTTTGGGCGATTAGGGATCCACCTGGATCAGTTCTTCGTTCATTAGTAAATTCCTTAACAATTTTATTCTCTATTCTTTCTTGTTTTACATGTATCTAGTATAATATTTTTTTTTCAAACTTAGATCCTATGATTTTTATTAAAATCCAGTATAGCTCTGTTGCCTTATACTAAAACTACATTGAGAAACTTTGAGAGGCATATCTTGCAACCCCAGGGAATATTTCATGTTTTTCCTACTGAGTTATGAGGTAAAGAAGTTTCAATTAAGGTCAAATTTGCATGGGGGCTTCACTCAATGAACTTGTGACATATCATGTGTGTTTGTGGCATACTAAACAATACCCTTAATTTGACTATATATTGGAAAATACCTCTAAAAATCAAACTATTTAACCCCTTACCAATAAAAACTCAATACACATTCCCAATTTAAAAAACCCCTACTTTCCATAGTTATTGTAGGTATCCATCTTTTCATTAACATTTTCTATACCCCTTTATATTTTTTCATTAACTTTGAGCTCCATTTTTTATACCTGCCAATAGAAAATCCCTATACCCCCTAAAATATGCTCAATATATTATGTCATTTTTTCCTCAATATATATCCCCCAATATGAATGCACTTGGTATGATATTGATCCCCCAATGAAGCCCCCGTGTGAATTTGTTGATGCCCACATGGATTAAATTTCTTAATTAGGTGAATTTAGTTTTATGATTTTATGGTTTTCATATCATAACTTACATGATAGTTTCCATCCTTCAATGACATTGTACAGTAGCACCTGATTTCCATTTTGTTGGCCATGATGCATTACATTTTAGGCCCAAGAACCCTCTTTAGAGCTCATGCTTTCATTAACTTGAGAGGCATTCCTCTCTCTTCATCTTATTTCTAGCCATACGCTATGAAAGTGGGGTTCCCATTATCTTTTATGGTTCTTGATGGTTTCTTATAGATATTTTTTATCAACACCTAGTTGCATACTATTACATTGCTATTTTCTTTAACCTGAATTACCACCATTGTAATCACACTTGACCTCTTGAATTTGCATCAGTAATGATTCCATCTTACAACCAAACATTACCTTTGAGAGAGGCCATTCCTATGAGTGGCCTTACTTTGCTATACCATTTTAATTTTTATTTTACTTTTCTTATGTTGGTTTTGTCAAACTTAGAACTAGATGCATATCATCCCGTGACTTGTCTCTCAAGAAAAAGCCTTCTTTTGGTGATCTTTTCATGCTTGTTAAAAGTGAAAATCTGAAGCTTTCTTTTACTAATATTTTAATTGTGAATTTTATTTCCAAATTCTCCTTTTCATCCAATGATAAAATACGTCAATCAACATATTCTTCTTTTCTCATGCTCTTTAAATTATGAAAGAGATATCAAGCATACTTTTAACCCCTTTCAAAGGTATTGAAAACCTCATGAATAAGGCACACATTTTAGTTCACTTTTAGATCCATTTTGGGATATTTAAAATTAATGAAAAAAACACTAATAAAGGTTCTTTTTTCCATTCATAAGTCTATGAAGGAGATCGAATATACAAAAATATGATGGAATGAGAATGGTCCATTGCAATACAATATGGTCTACTATCTACATGTATTCAAATACATAAACGAAAGAATATTAAGCCTTAGAAACTCTCCTTTGATTTAAATACGTAGCTTTATTTCAAATATAATTTTATGGTATTCCCTAAAGTTCCACTAGTTACATAAATCTTAATTTGTAAGGAATATTTCATAAAATTTGAGATAAATAATCATGGATTCTGTGTAAATGTTAAGAAATTGTATCATATATTTATGGAAATATTTTATTTTTAAGAGAAAAGTATACATAGGTTGAAAATTATTTTGATAAATTAAGTTGGAAATTTTTTTATTTTTAATGTTAATATGGAAAAAAATAGATTTTTTTAACTTTTGAAATTTAGCCAAATAATTTCTCTTAAAAAGAACTTGGGTGCTCTCAATTTGATTAAATTTAGCTAAATTATTTCTTTTAAAAAAAGATGTGCTCTCAATTTGATTAATGTACTACAATTAAAAAGAAACCATATATTTTTATTTTTATTTTAATTTAAAAAAATTGTATGAAATATAAAAATAATTGTGTCTAAATAGTAAACTTATTTGAAACAAACAATGAAAAAGCCAAAATCTCCTCCACCGCCTATTAAAAGTAGTCCTTCACAATTACTTGTTAACGATTCCAATAGGTGCATTGAGCATTTCCATAACAATGTAAAAATTGTTTGCACTTTCCCTTTTACTAATAAACATAGGAATAAGCATGTGCTTTTATCACCTATGGCCTTGAAAAAATTTAGTTGGTAAACTATGTGGCATACTGCATGGAAATATATGTAGCATTAAGGCTATAGGAGGAAGAAAGCTTATGTGTTTTTAAGAATGCATACACGTAGTTGCATTAACATATTATTGAGAACCTAGTTGCCTTGAAATCATCCCTCAAATTTATGGTAATGACTAACTAGAATTTTGCTAAGCAAGACATCTATATATGGAGCACCAAAGGCTTTAAATGACAATTTGTATAAGAGAAAATGAAATATATATACATAGGTTGTTGTACCCAAAATGCAATTCCTCAACTAACACTAACCCCAAACATTGGTGGTGTATACATCAACAAATGAAACATATTATGTTCATTCCATGAAAAGTATATATTGAATCATATTTAAAATACCTAAATTATGGTACCTACTTCACATTACATAAAAGACATCCGCACTTCATGTATTGTTATTTTTAATAGTTTCTTTTCCCTTTATTACAACAATGGGGTGTATGGCGTCACTCCATCACCTTCTTTTAAATACTTGCACGTATGATGTATATCCATAAGATAGAGCTTCTAAATGTTTGTGTTGGCGTCAATTCTATGAGTGAAGTAGTTTGAGAAGTGTGCTCATAAGTAAGAATCATGTGGATTCATAAATATATGAAAATTTTGGTTCTGGATGAAGAAGCCACAATCCTATTAGAGTTGAAAATAGTTGTGTTCTTATAAACATAATTGTTTATATTTAAATCCTTAGAATCCTCCTCTAAATAACACCAAGTAGATATCCTCTTTTTTTCTCCTTTTCAATATATGTGTTTTTTTCACTTAATTCTCTATAATCCATAGAAATGTATGAAATACTTCAAGACATGGGTAAACTTGGTCGTGGTTATAAATTTCTTTAACTTTAATCAACTGTTTCTTATTATGTTCTAAGTAATCTATGAAAAAATAAAGCAAACATATATGAAGAGCTTATTGGAAATAATTTGCATCTAATCTTGAATATGCTTTAATAAAAGGGATTAGGATATTCATCCTAATTGCATTATTCCTCTATAATTATAAAAGGTATCATTTTAAAATAGCAGAATATAAGCTTCCATTCATTGGAGCATTCTTATGTTATTAGAGTTTTGAGGCTTCCACTTTAAATGATCATTGTTTTCTTAATATTGATAGTAATCTCTTCCATAACTCTAAATTACTCTTATGAAAATTTTCCAATTATAATCTATTACAATTTAAATTAATGATAACTTCAATGATACGTCTAAAAATGTTATAATTTTGAAAAATCATAACTATATTTTAATAACATTAATTAATAATATAAAAAAACTCATTACTATAAACATCCACATAAAAATATGTCTTCTATAATAAAGCATTTTAATATCATTTATATTTTTAATGCTCAAAATCAATAAAAACCAATATAAATAATGATATGACATTGATAAACTCATATAATAATCATTCTATCAAAAATAATTTAACATTTATTCTCCTCTTTTATAAAATAAATGTACTAACAATTAAATAATAATCTAATAATCTGATGGAATAAAAATATTTGATATTGCATAAAAATATTTATTCTCCTCTTTTATAAAATAAATGTACTAACAATTAAATAATAATCTAATAATCTGATGGAATAAAAATATTTGATATTGCATAAAAATCCATATTTTTTTTAATGAAAGAATAAATCATACTGCACATATAATATATTAATAATGATTTTCTAATAAAAATAAATAATGGAAGAAACATTACACTCCATATTTCAGTGGAATTTTGAGTCGTACATCACAAAAAAAATTCTGACAGAGCTGCTCACTGAAATAGTTATGGAACTTCTAACGCTGCATCACTAGGAAATATCCAACAAGGTAGCACATTGAGTTAATTTTAAGTACAGCAACTAATTTCTCTGATCTCCTTAAGCAAGCACCTCTGTACCCCTTCATAGTCATAGCATAAAATAGAAGACGTTTACTAGATTTGGAGGCTGGCAACTCCATCCTTTCTTACTTCAGCACATATTTAACTAGTCCAGCGATATGAACATCTGAAAAGTAACGAACCCAATCAATACAATTGGCGTCAAAGTTGAACGCTTTCTTGTCTTCCTCTGACATCCTTTTCCAGAGGCCTTCAGTGTTTGCGATGTCAAACCTGTGAGTCGTAACATGGTCAGCTATGGTAAAAATGATAGCGTAATAATTATGTATTAGAAAATATATTTACGGGGCGCAACACAACCTTCCGTTAAAGAAGACGTATGGTTCGTACAACTCTGCTAAGCACATGACTTTGTTGTATCTTCGAAGCATCTGTTTGTAACGTTCAGTGAAGTTGCAACACAAGACCTTGTTCACTACATTGAATACCTGTTTTTCAACACCACCACTAGCTGTCACGTACGTATTGAAGTTCAGAGGACCTATAAAAGAAAGTCTGGAGTATATATTAAAGATTAATTACCTCTAGGGGTGCTTTGTAACGTCGATGCATGTATTGGCGAAAGCTGGTCATGCTCTTTAGAAAACGGAGCTGTTTTACATGAATTATGTTCCCATCTTTACCAACACAAGGGTGCTTCGAAAAATACTTATATGCCTCGTCTGCTGCAACAGAGTTACGCAATGGATTCGCAACAGATGATGCGACGTGATAAACAAAGAGACCGTTCTCGTATGCATGTGCGGCCATAGCTACGATCATTGCGTTTACAACCATATCTGCGGGAATCTGTTAATCATCAAACGAACAATATCAAATCTAAATACTAAGCAGTCTATGTATTTACGAACAACAACATAGGTAGGGGACCTTATGCGAGAAGGAATTGAACAATCAAATGTAAATACTAAGCAATCTATATATTTAGGAACAACCATAAGGGAATTGAAGTGACTGACCACGTCTAAAATGAGTTCTGGGTCAGCTAAGAAGTATGAGATTTGTCCTTTTCCGTACCCTATTATAACGGTGTCCATAGTTCTGCGTGATATTCCCAAAAAAACACATGATCAATGTGACTAATGATATGATAGTGATATTAATAACATTATCATGAAATATTTATGTGTGCTATCCAGATTCTAGCAATAAAGGATGGATATTTATGGGCACCTGGTTCCTTTCATCAAGCCTGGGAAGGGCTCTGCCAAAGTACTTTCAATAATGGTCGGTCGGAGGATGACCACTGAAACATTTCCCCTCAGTTTCTCTATGAGCATTTCTCCCGTAGCTTTGGTAAATGAGTATGTATTTGGCCACCCAAACGTTCTTGCCCTGCAAATGAATGAAAATGAATGAATGAATTAGTCTAATACCTATGTAAATGAATGGATGAATTAGTCTAATACCTTCCTTTACAGAATGACATCAATGCAAATTACAGTACGCGTCTAAGTGACTCACCTTTCCGAACCTAATTCTTTGAGACGCTTCACTTTGGCGTCTTTTACCGAACTTGTGCTTGCAGTGTGAGTAGTTGACGAGGCCTGCTGCTTGAGTTGTGTTTTCTCTAGTAGGCCAAATTCTGCTTCAATATCTAATCTCAGAGGTGCACTGCTTTCGCCCTCAGGTCCTTTACCGTTCATTAGAGTGTGCCCCAGATTTAGACAACTCTCTTTTATTTGTCCACTTTTGCGTCCTACAACGTAAGCTTTTGTACGTTCCATATATATTAGTCCAATGACAGTTGAGAGTGATGCAGTATCTGTTTTGCTAACATATAAGAATGATTGTTTTTTTCCTGTTCCATTTTAAACACGGTTTTTCTTTTACCAGGAAACATAAAAAAAAGGAAGAATGAAAACTATGTATCAGTGCTTTTTTTTTGGTAACCCAGCTTCATTTTTACAAGCAAGGGATTTAACGTTTAGATTTTTTATTTTTATAGATTTTACATTACTTTTCTGGCCAATTGAATTGCCACTTAAAACTTAAAATAATCTTTTAAAAAATATTTATAATAAGAATATAATTAAATAAAAATGATAGATAAAATATTTATTTTCAACCTATATTAAAAAAACTAATATGATTTATTTATATATTTAAATATTTATTATATTTATATATGTAAATATTTATCACTATTAAAAAATATAGATAACATGTTATTAAGTATGCCAAGTTTTGATGGTACTTGAGTACATTATTAAAACAATGATTGTGATAGGTCATTAATTCAAATTTGTGTGGTTGTTCTCACTTGTATAATCATATATATATATATATATATTTTTTTATATAAAATTGTATAATTTTTTATCATAAAAAATAACTAAAAATATTAAAAAAAAGAAAATTATATTACCTTGTGTAATTTTTTATCTAATTAATATAGAATTTTTATATAGCGAGTAATTTGAAAAAAAATAAAAAATACTAATATTATATACCAACATAGGTCTATGTTAACTTCTGATTTACTAAGGGTTCAAAGAGATAAAAATCTATGAAGATATAATTTTTTTTTTCAAGTGAAAGTTGGTGGTTCCACCTACCTAAGGATAACCCAAAAATAGATTATATAAACTTTTGTAATATTTTATGAAATTTTTTATTTTTCTAATATATATTAATATAGATCCATCTCAACTACTCATCCACCCAGCTTTTAGATTGGTCAAATCTCTAAATATACAATTTTCTTTTATTAATTAAATTTATATTATAAAATAGCTATGGTTACATTGTTATAAAAAATTAATGTTAGTGTAAATAATTTTAATTTAAAAAAAAAATAGTTTATTTTTCATATAAATTTAAAAATTAAAAAGTCAAAATAAACATAAATAGAAATTCAGGAAATTGGTGATGGATCAGCGTGAAAATAATATTAATAATCGAATTATCATATTCGAAATATCTAGCATCCATAAAAAGATTACAAATAATTAAAAAAAAAATACAGTTAAAAAAATCCAGTTTTCAAAATTATATGACAAAATATATTTTTTTTTTTTTTTTTTTAAATTTTATGATTAGAAAAAATTTAAATCAAATATACCTCCCAACTTAACTACCAAATTCATGTAAATTTGTTAGGGTTGAAGAAATCGTTTTTCTTCTTTAAACATTTCATAAACTTTTTAAAATCTAATAGATAGAATCAGAATCTGTCGACTTACCAGTGGAGACGTGCAGGAGGATTTGAAGTTTACGGAATCGTTTCGCGAATTCCACAATATTCTCAGCTCCCTTTGTGTTGACATTCAGAGAAATATCATATCTACGTTGTGCGCAAAGGTGTTAGGCCTTACATTCAAATATAAATACTTTCCTACGGCAACCAGTAATCAGCTTGTCAATAGGAAATACAAACGTACCTGTCATCAAACACGGTGGTCGCTGCAATATTTACAATGGCGTCCAGATTTCTCAAGAGGTTCTCTCTGCTGCTCTCTGTATCAATTCCAAGATTATGATCCGTTGCAATGTCTCCAACCACAGGAACAACTTTCTCGAATACGAATCTTTCAAAGCTGTCTCCATGTTGCTCCCTCAATCTACTGAACAGCTCCAGTTTCAAAACCTGTCATTCATAGCAAAGAAATGACATCATTCGTAGGCAGAGCATTGGCCAATTTTTGACGCTGACAGTGATAGGAGAATTTATGCGAATTTTTTGACATCATCAGATTTCTTACTTCACTTTTGAATCGGATTTTGGCAGACTCGGCATCATTCGCCCTTAGCAAAACAAAAATGCGGCCTATCCCGGGCTGCGACCGCAATATTTTTTCGATGAAAACTGGAACAAGTAAACAGCAGTTAAGCTTCATTATCATATATATATATATATTAGAAGAAAAAAAGTGGTCTCTGAAATATTTAATACTTTTTCCAAGGAAACCGGTCGATCCAGTCACCAATATGTTCTTCTCACTGAGAAAGCCAAGAATATTTGACGCCATCGATCGTACTTTGATAAATCTGCAACTCGCACACAAAAATAGTGTTGTATTATTATTGTGTTATATTATGTATGACATAAACAATCTATCTTCAAACTTTTTCGTGTTCACGACTTCGTATTATGTGTGACATACACAATTTATGTTGAAGCAAACAGCACAATTATTGTTGGAAGGCAATAAACAATATGATATCCGCACTCCAGCCACAGAGCAAAAGAAGCAGAATGGAATAAGGCGAAGCATATAAAAAGTCGCAATAAGCTTCCGCTCAATCTCTGAAGAAACAAACGTATATATAACGGCTCAGGAACCAGCTTTACCAAACCCAACGATCCATTTCCGATGACTCAGAAAGTTATCAATATAGTAGGTAGGGATTTTTTATTTTTCAACGGTCAATAATGTGCTACTCATATTCTTATTTCGAGACTGACATCCTTTCACCAGCTTAATCTAACTGTTTTATATAATTTTAATTTTATATAAATAGAGATAGAGATTTTGTTAAACTTCTCTCAATGTTGATTCTGAACGGCTCGGTTGAACTCACAAAAGGCAATTCCTTCTTCTAGATCTTCCTAATATAAACATTCCAACCATATTTTTTATAAATATATAATTTCATAACTACATTAAATAAATTTCATTCCAATTCTATAAATTTAATTAATGAAATCATAATTACAATATATATATAATAAATTTCATTACAATTCTATAAAATTAATTAATCAAATATTAATTACAATAAATAAATATCATTACAATTCGACATCAAAGTCCATTAACGCGAAGGAAGTAGACTGTCTTTATGTGTCCGATTTTTATTATTGCATGCATCGAACACAATTTTATATTCAATTCCTTTTGCCATGCCTATTTGTTTGTTTGTGAAATGATTGCGCTTCCATCCACGTTCCGCGGGTCATAACCACTGCATTGAACTATCTACGTTGTCTTTATGTGTGCGTTGTTAATTTTTTCTCAAATCTTTCACTCTAATTTTTCTTAATGCTATTCGCGGATACCACGTGTTATAAGCTTACCGTTTAGACGAGCATGTCACGTGTTATAATTTATAACGCATATAAACATATCACGTGTACGGCGCACTTGCCACTAAAGAAAGGAGTTGTCTATAATGCGACTTTTTGAGATTCCGGTGACGGAATTCGGCGGAAGAAATTGAGGTTAAATCTTGATTTGTTGCAGTTAAAATGGTTTTTTAACTGCATATTTGGATTCAGCACCCTCGAAAATCCCTGGGACTCTTTCATTGTGCAGAAACTAGCTATCAAACTTGCGATTCCAATAAATTCCTACCAGATTTCGACCGGAAAAACCCGCTGGAAAAACTTTCAAAAAATCGCGTTATAGACAACTGCCTAAAGGAACTCTTCCCCGACATCTCCAAAGGCCCCGTTTCGATTGCACGCAGTTTCGCGACAGTACACGTGACGCTGACACCTCCGGAGAGCAGTTTTGCTGTCTTCAAAACTTTGATTTGTTTTTCTCTATGGAATTTATTTGTTTATTGAATGCAATTTAAGTAAAGGCCAACCAGAACAGTTGTATTCATAGCTGTAACCAGAGATTTTAGTATTGCCTTTGCCCTTACGAGTCTGTTCTGCTCATAAAACTGGGATGGTGCAGGAAAGACATATGATCGGGTGACATGACGTGTCCATGCGATTGTCGTAGAGGAGAAGTTGAAACAGGTATATTCAAAAAGTTCAGATGCCACCCTACGCAATCGTTAAAATCCAATTTTGTTAATGACGTGTACAGTATATACCAAATATCGTGGAAATGTATTCTATTGTTATCCTCTTTGACTTTCTACGAAAATTTAAAATGACCTTTCTCTTACATGAACCTTCTAACAGATCGAAGGCCCAAATGCATATCGTGGAAATGTATTCTATTGTTATCGTCTTTGACTTTCCACGAAAATTTAAAATGAGCTTTCTCTTACATGAACTTTCTAACATATCCAATGCTCTTAACACGGCCTCTTGCCTCAACGAGCTCCAACAGCACTCCAAAATTCTAAGTTAACCTCCTAACAAACTTATGAGAAAACATTTATTTTATTTAGCTAAGACACACGAATATGCAAGATTTGGTAACACAAAATTCTGCAAACACTCACTTTCTCATTTACATCATGAAATGATTACATAACAGATATAGACAAAACAAATACTTCTTACTTCTATGAAAATCTGGCCACTTTAAGTTCACACTAAACTCTAACAATACTATATGAAGGGTTGTTTTAACAGGTTTATTTAAGATCAAATTTTAATTTCTTCTTAAATACCCATCCTGACTTTTTAATTGTCTTAAATAAAGACAAAAGAAACACACACTTTTTAGGTGGGGCGAGCTAAGCGTCTTAAATTAAGATATAAACAAAAAGATACCTTTTACTTACATCGCATGGGCTCAAGTCGTCGGTTGCTTATCTCTGCAAGAACACTATTATTCGTCCACTCTGTAGAATTGTTATAGTTTTTTGGTGAGGGTTGAATCTCAGGTAAACGTGTTATACTTTTCGGTGAGAGTTTAATCTTAGGTAAACGAGAACATTTTTATTTGCAAATGAGAGGTAAAATACAGTTCCGGGCAATTCAAGTCTTGCATGATGGCCTACTCTTGAGTGCATCACACGCATACTCTCTGCCTGAGTCCAATTCATCACGGCCTATTCCGAGTAGTAGTAGAAGATCTTGTTCGAGCATACGTACATGTGAATCCTCCGACCCGAAGTATGCAATTAAAGGAGATCGACCCTCACCAACCCTCTCTATTTAAAAGGGAAAAGGGCTAAAGGCCCTCAATTTCATTTATAATAGAGGGGAGGGCGCCTCTCGATTTTATAAAGATTCCTCAACAACATGTAAGAGTCGGGGATGCCTCTTGAGGGAGATACAAAAATTTATAGTCCAGAAGCTTCAATTCATTTTGTTAAACCATTTTTCTGGGGGATTTACAGGAACAACAGGACCGCAAAGAAGGACAGAGCATCACAGAGCCCATTAGAGTAGTTCGTTGTTACAGGGTTTAATTTCAAGTAAATGAGAGCACTTTTCTTCAAAGAGTTTTGGATTTATTCAACACTTGTCAGTTGCAAATGAGAGTAAGGATGCCTTGCTTAAGGTTTTTCTCTTTGGTAAACTAATTATTAACTTTGTTTTTTTTCCTTTAAGATTTTGTACTAGGGTTTCTAACATGACTGGAGGATTCCCCGACCAAGAGAAACTATAATGTCTCAATCATAATGCTTGTTTAGAACACATGGTTTGCTCTAATCAATTAATAAGACATATTTTCATTAATACCCTTATGTTTTCGTAGGTTCTAGGATCCTCAGGTTATCTGGTTATTGTTTGATATTCTACTACAGGGTTTCTGTAATACATAATCAGACTCCTTTGAGTGCACCAGTTAGAGATGGAAAGTTTTCGACATGTTTGAATATTTCAGTGGGTGTCCCTTGTTTGTTAAGGATTTGTAAGGTTATGGGCATCTTTATATTCATTGTGTTTTCCTATAATATTTCAGAATGTGAAGGTCACGAGAGAGTGTTCTAACAATTGATCAATTAACCTCACATCTCTTTGAAAGTCAGATATTCATTCAAGAACATTAAATATTATCCTCCAAAAAAAACACCATTAAACATATGTAAATTGTAGATTCCATGAATAACTATACAAACTAAATGAAGCAATAATAAATTTACAAAATTAAATGATAAAAGCTAGCACAACTGATTACTAGTGGGCTTACTCCATGAAATGCAATAGATCAATACTACCTAACAATATGCAATAATACTCCTCAAAGTGCATTACAATGCACTTTTTCATCAAATTTTATATCTTTATTTTGTGAATTTAGTAGTGGTTTTTGTGGCATTTATCTGTCTTTCATTGAATTTATAAGATTCAATCTGTGTTCCAAGTTCCATAGGGTCCCAACCTTCGTATTGTCTCAATATAAAACACATCATTTTTTCTATATTGTACTAGTTTCATATGGTATTTCTTTATTGCTATTGTCTGAATTCCAATACGGTAGAACATGATGATTATTGGCAGTCTTGATGAGGTAGCATCTTTTAGGTTTTACATTTCTAGAACATACAATGTAGTTGTAGAAGTGGTGCCATAAATCGTCTATTAGGTATCAAATTGTAGAATTTTTAGCATAATTATATCTCGTGTATTATTTCTAACATTTTTTTCTTCTGTTGGTATTTATAAATTTCTGCAACTTAGTAATTTAGGTTTGTGTTCACTAGAATTTCTCTATTTATTTTTTCAAACCACGACAACAACGTTGCTACCATTTGGTGTGATGATGAATCCATGAGGAAGGCTATTCATGCACAAAAAATATGTTCCTTTAACTAAAAATGGCTCTTTTCACATTCCCTCCACCACTCCCCATTCTATCTTTATGTGTATGCCTTGATCTAGCAAGTACATGACAACTATATTTCAAGTTATTTTTTTATTAATTTATGCCATAGTTGGCCTTCTATGTTCAACTAATGGGTGCTTGTAGCAAAGATTTATGTTAATGGTTTTGAGTTACCCATAAATCTATTATTCCTACTCATAGTAGTAAAGTCAAAATCTCAATCTGAATAGAGATCTTCCAGAAGTTGAGTGTTTCCATCCGTTCGTGTCTGACTCCTCATAGTGAGACTAGTTTCAAGGAATATGAATCTATAGTACAGTTGTGTGCAATTCGAGTATTAGGTGAATTTGGTTGAATATGTATCCAACTTTGGACGGATTGAACTACAACGAATTTTGCAATTTGAGAGGGTTACTAGTGTAGGACTATGATTACTAAAGATTAAACAAAAGGACCAAATAAACCTATGTTAAAATCCTCTAAAGTTTCCCTACAGAATATATAGTATGACATTAGCCTCATCTTATCACCATATTGTGCCTGTGGTAAATTTGTAGTAGTTAGTTTAGTTAAATGAACTTGCTAATCAAGGAGATGAATTTCCTTTACCAAGGCTCATATCCTATACATACTTTATCCGTCATGCCCTTTTGACTTGTACAAGAGGTGCGATTAAAGAAGTTGGAGCCGAGTCTAAATCATAGGAAAATTAGAAATATTCCTAGCTGATGAGTTATCTTGTTTACGATCAATTCCCTCTAAGGGAGGGGCTCATTTACAATACAACAATATTCATAGTAGCTTGTCAAAAGGAAAAATCAACATGACATTGAATACGAAATCACAAAGAATCTCCTTGGAGTTGATCTTAGATCCATTCTAAGGACTTTAAGTATTGCCTAGAAGTAAAGGCATCATAGTCCAACTCTTTTAAAATTCCATAATATATCTCAATAATCAATAGTTGGTTTTGTTTTACAACAAGAGACAGCTATAGAAAAAGATAAAAATGACTCTTTTCCCCTCTCTTTTAGCCCCTTCCCACTAATAGAAATACATAAATAAATTTCAAAGTTGAAAACCCAAGACATTTGTGCAACATTTTTGGCATATATGCATATTTAAGAAATACTTAAGGTCATTTTTAGAAAGATCCTATGAAATTTTTACAAACCTCACGCTGAATGTTGTGAAATGTGGTGATATTTTTTGAATTGCAAGGTAAGATTTCAAAAATGGTAAAAAAGAAGAAGAATGCGTTGTGCATCTTATATGAGTCGAGATTCTAAAACATGAAATTTGTACATCAAGTCATGTCTTCATGTGCTCATGTGCTCGATAACTATGCCACAGATTGGATTCCGTGAGGAAATGGTAGAATGAAGTATTGAGCATACTGTTGGAGCATCTACAAAATGTTGTTCGATAAAAGCCAAGAGATGATTGTAGTAAATTCCTACCCATATCTATAGAGACATGTTCCAACATAACTCACAATCACACCATTGATAAAATGCTAGAGTAGTATGCTATATCCAAGGTTACAGTTGCTACTTATACTGATTTCAAGGCAAGGAAATTCTTATCCACTTCCAGTGTCAAACCTCATATATCTCCTTGCGCAGTTGGAAGTCCTCATTCTGCAATTTCCTTGAGATCTTTGGATCTCTATCAATATTGAATAACAATGATTCTTGAGACCTCTATATTTTGGGGAAGGCGTTGTTGTTGGAAACTAAACTATGTCGACTCATTTGTAAGACATAAAAAAAGTTGTTAATCTAGCCATTTTGGTTAAAAATGTGCTTCAAGAAATGTTAAGAATCACGATGTTAAGAAAATTTAATTGTAAAATAATTGAACACCAAAGCTTACATAAAATACACCACCAAGGCTTACACAAAATACACCACCAATGATTACACAAAATACACCAAAGCTCCCTGCTACTTGAAATGAAGAAACAAATGCCACATATATCTCCTTGGAATGATGGTCCCATGGGAAATATAAGTGAAAGTGAAGAGCTTATTGAGCTACGGGGAATATAAGCGGCTCTTAAATAATTTGGTTTTTTCTTTTCCATCTCCTATGTTGATTGAGGTTCAACCTAATCCAATTAGAAATTGACCAAATAGTTCCATGCACAAAACTACACTTTGTATTTCCATATTTTCTTATTTTGATAAGGATGAGGGAACAAATATAAACAATCAAAAGAGCAACAATTTCATCACTTCCAAGAATTCTATAAAATTCAGTAGTCATAACTCAATGTGGTGATATGACAGATCAATGTATGCCATTGACTAAATCATGACAAACATCACAACCTCAATTCACATCTATATTCTAAATTTCAAATAATTGAAGAACCTACAAACCTTTTAATCATTCTCCAGGTCCCAAGGGTTCATTAATTCTTGACTTTTAACTTACCTAGAATGATATCCTAAATGAGAAGATTCATGACTCCTATAGATATTGCATCAATCAGACTTTAAATTCAATTTAGGTAATGAAACTCTCATATATGAACAAACATGCTTCTATGGTTTAGTGTTGTTACTTTTTACAAGGTTCACTAACTAGTTCACATGGTTTCCTCAACAATTATGCTTTTAAAGGCAATAACAATGGAATTATGAGGCAAAAAAAACTACATTTTGTTCATTCAAATGTACAACTACTAAAAAAGAATTAGAAAAATGCAGAGACACTAAGGCACATACAATCCCTCAAGAATCTCAGTTATACATAGCTTGATGCACAAGATTGTCTAAGCACACTAAATTTGGAAAATTTTACGGTGTATGGTATATTAAAGCTAAAAAAATATTAAATTTTGTTTTGATTTATCAAACTCTGATTATAAAATATCCTTATATTATTCTTACCATACTTATTGAAGTTTCTTGGTCGATGGATTTGTTTTAGGTTGGTTTCTACTTTATTTTACTAGATTCCAACTTTATGGAATCCTATAACAATTTAAAGGTTTTTGCTTAAAGTCTTGGTTGGTCTATCACATGCTAGTAAATAAGTTTTATATGTCTTTCTTCTTAGATGTTTGGGTTTTGGGGATTTTTATCGTAAGGAGGATGTTTTAATTCTTTTTTCCTCGAAATGACAAATTAGAAATGGAGTTTCTCGAAGAGTTTCATTATTTGATTTTCTCAATCAATGGAATAGGCTTCTTTAAATCTATGTCCAATGTCATTTTTGGTGCAGTAAATTTTATAGAAAGACCATGAAAAGTTCCCAGCATTTGTTGAAGAAGTACTACCGAACTATATGAATTATACAAATTGATAGAGCTTCATAGTGATAATGAATATGTCTGCACTGTCCATTGTGAAAGTTCTACAAGGATTTACGATTACAATAGTGAAGGAGAAACTATTTGTTTCTAATGAAAATATGATTAAAAATAGCCTAAATCTCTTTAAAGCTTTTGAAATTTATCCAAGAAATTTTTAGAAAAAAAACATGGGTGCTCTCAATTTGATTTATATGCTACATTTAAGGAAAACAAATATTTTTTTATTTGTTTTTATATTTCAAAAAAACTATAAAATATAAAAATAAATTTGTTTTAGTAAACCTCTCTCAAACCAAAAAGGAAAAAGTCAACATTTTTTTTTCATATGGCACTCAAAATCTCCTCCATCACCACTTGAAATTGTTCCTTCATGAGTGCCCATTAATAATTTTCAATATTGCATTGAGAAATTGTATAGCAATACAATTTTTAGCACTCTTTCCTTCTACTAATAAAGATAGGAATGAGCATGACTTGTTAACACCTATTCTCTTGAAAATTTTGTCTCGGAAAATTATGTAGTAGCCTGCATGAAAATTTAAATAGTTTTGAGGCTATAGGAACAATAAAATCTATTTGTTTTAAAGAATGTACACACATTATTACATGGACATGTTTTTCGGCACCTAGTTTCCACAAAATTATCCATCAAGATTTTGTTAATCCCCCTTATAGTCTTTCTAATGATTGCATCTATATATAAAGTACCAAACACCTTAAATAACACCTTGTGTAAGAGAGAATGTTGGCATTATGATGCATGTGTTGTACTTGATGGCAACCCACTCATATAAGAACATCTCACTTAGTTATAACTAGATGAATCTTCAGAAGAGATATCAGATGTGACTGAATGCATGGTATGCAGGACAACTCAAAGGAATCAGATGATAGTTCTAAGTGTGACAAGTTAGCTTTGCCATCAAGTCCAAAGGGGGAGATTGTTGGCATTATGAGACAAGTGTTGTCCTTGATGGCAAATCACACAGATGACAGATCATAGTACAGCAGATCAGCAACAAGGATTTGATGATCAGACTACAAGAATGAAGAGAAAATATATATACGCAGGTTCATCGTAACCGAGACGCGTATACACGCAGGTTAGACGCTACAAAGGCGCGTATGCATATACACGCACTTTCATGCAAGTAAAAGCACGTGTATGTTGGAGAACTTACTTTTGGTCTGTGGTAGTTAGTCCTTGGTATTTGAACCTATGGTTTTGGACCATAGTATCTCGTCAGATGTGTTGATCCCAAGTATTGGGTCCATGGTATTGGCCTGTTATGGTTTTGGACCATAGTATTGAGCAAGGCCTAAGACTATAAGAGGAGAAGAAGATCATTAGGCAAGTGTATCGAAAAGTCTTGAATATCTGATGAAGTATGAGATCCAGTATGCAGGTTTTGGGTTGATGATGCATTGCTTGATCTGAGCTAAGGAGGGCTCTCACCGGTTGATGGAGAACAAGATCTAAGGATAGATCGGGATCAAATGGTTTGAAATAAACTGTCTCTATATGATTGATTATGTTTATTCTAGATCTGTATACTGACGCATGTAATGATCTGAACTGGGTTTAACTTAAGTTTGAAATCGCTGCAAGTCATGATTGAATATTTATAGATCTGTACGCGGGTTGGCTTTGGTGTAAGTGCGTATGTACGCAGGTTTGGTTCATTGTAGTAGCGTATACCATTTGAGCTATGATGTCTGAAGTTACAGTTGGTTCTGATTGTTGATGAGTTCTGATGACAGTTTAATGGTGTCAGTATTCTGCATATTCAGATTGGTTGATTGTGTTTAGCTTTAGTATTGATGGATGAGAACTAATATTGGATCAGGATCATAATGATTCATATTTATGAGATCCGATGGACTAGATCTGGGTGCTAACACACATATTATCCTTGTAAATGTAATAATCTGGATATGTCTGAAGACAGGAAGTGCATCAAGTTATAAGTAAGCAATTGATGACATATACGCTGGTTTACCTTGGTGAAGTTGCGTATACACGCTGGTTCAGCACTTCCAAGTAGCGTATGCACTCTGATGCATGATTTTGATGATACAGTTGGTTCTGAATAATTGTTGCAGAGTTCAGTGTTCTGCTCTATGTTCTAGTGACTGTGTTGTTGACAGGGTTTCAGTGATTCAAAAATTGATGATGCTAGTATTGATTGTTTTGTGCTTCAATGATATTTATGGGTCCAGTATGAAAATTTGATGAAACGTGGCCTTCAGATTATAGTGTTGAGCTTCAGGAGTATCCAGTCTGAAAATGTATGAAATGTGGTCCCTGGAGGGTGAAAGGAGATTGTAGGTCGGCGCCTACGTTCTAGTACATCAGCTAGTACAAGAGAAAAGGGGGTAGTAGCTCCCTTCCGGTAGCAGATGGAGAACGAGTGAAGATTGGAGCATTCAGTAGGTAGGCACCTACGTACTAGTAAATGAATCAGCTAGTACAAGAGCTAAAGGGGTTGTAGCTCCCATCCAGGAGAGTCTGGAAAACGAGAGAGGGTTGTAGCCCTCTGCAGGTAGAAGCCTGCATACTGGTATAAGACTGCACCAGTACAAAAGATTGTAAAATGAAGTTTCTTATTAAAGGAAGATAGAGACGACTTGCAGCAGGTGGTTTTCACCCACATTGGGTTTCCACCTTATATCATGGTGTTCATGTGTGCTTCTTGTGTTTGATGATCTGTTCTGTTTTACTGCACCTGCTTACTGTTCATATGGTTAATGAAGTTCTGATGCACTAACTAAGATCAACATTTAATGGATTAACTGAATCATAAGTATTCTAGATATACGCTAGTTGCATTAGACACAGTTGCGTATACTCGCGGGTTCCATTAACTGAAGTAGCGTATATGTATCTAAGTATGGAAATGAAAAAGTTTTATTGATTTGATAATACTGATTCACCCCCCCTCTCAGTATTATTTCCAATAGAGAATTCCTATATAAGTATAAAACATCATACCCAAAATGGAAAGCCTCAACTAACAGCGAACCTAAACATTGTTGGCCTCTACATCAGTGAATGAACCATAATATGTTTATTCCATCATAAGTATCTTGTGGAACTTATTTAAAATAACTCTATTTCACATTACATTGAAGGAAATTCATTCTTATATTAATATTATTAACTCTAGTAGATTCATTTCCTTTTACTGCATCAATGGGTTGTATCCTACCGCTTCATCAACATTGACATGTGTTTGTTTCAATTCGTATACATGTGATTTATATCAATAGGTTAGGGATTCTAATAATGAGTGTTTCCTTCGATTCTAAGAGTGATGTATTCCAAGAAGAGTGCATGTAAGGGGTGCAACTGTAAGCAAGGATCATGTGGATTCACAAAATGGATGAAAAGTTACACTCCCATTAGAGTTGAAAATAATTGTCTTCTTATAAGTAACTATCTCATATATAGAATTTCTTAGAAGCCTCATGTAAGTAGCGCATAGTGTACTATCCTTTTCAATATATATGACTTTTGCACTTATTTCTCTAGAAATCCATGGGACATGTACGAGCTAGTTCAGGATATGAATAAATTTTGTCTTCCTTATAAATTTCTTCAACTTTAATTAGCTACTCGTTATTTTATTCTCCATACTCTATGGAAAGATCAAGAATTTTTTTAGAAAGAGTTTATTCTACATAATTTTCTTATAATATTACATATGATTTAATAATTAAGGCTATACAAGATTGCAATATTACACTATAAAATATATGGATTTAAAATAAAAAAATATGAAATTACATTCAAAGAATGTCTTTTATGTGATTGGGGTTTCGAGGCTTCCACTTTAAAATGACTATAGGTTTTTTCATATTGATCATAATCTCTTTTATATTTCCAATTTTAAGATCTTTATATTAAAGTTTTGAGGCTTACAATTAAAATGATCATAATTTTTTTAATATTTATTATAATATATTCTATAAATCTAATTTTAGAAACCATAGCTACTCTTAGGACTTGGTTCAATTAATTAAAACTTAAAATAATTGTAACTTCAATAATATTTTTAAAAATACCCCATTTTTAAAATATTATAACTAATTTATCTTTAATAACATTAATGGAGTCTCACTTTAACTAATATGCCTAAAACAACTACCTACAATAACTACCACTAAAAACATATCACTTTGTAGTAAAACATTGTGATATCACTTATATTTTTATTGTTAAAAATGTATAGAACTCAATATAAAAAAGTGTTGCATGGTATTTTAGTCCCTGCCACACAAATTTGCAAAAGGATATTAATTTGCAAAAGTATACTTGAAAAAGGATAAGAAAAGGATACCTTGGTGTTGAAATTTTGGACATGGATTACAGAGACCAGGTTAGTTTTTTTATAGTTTCATGTTCTGATGATTATGGGTTATGGCACTTTCTGTTTGGACATTTGCATTTTTATGGTTTAAGATTGTTGTAGAAGAAGAAAATTGTTAGAGGATTAGCTCCCATAAAATAACCTTCTAGTACTTGTGAGTGTTGTACCTTGCGAAAGAAACACCGTGAAAGTTTTCCAGAAGGAGTTGCACACAAAGCAAAGAAACCACTAGATTTGGTTCATACAAACTTGTGTGGACCCATGCAAACAAGTCAATTGGTGGAAGTTGTTACTTCCTCACATTCATTGATGATTTCAATAGAAAAGTGTGGGTTTATTTTCTGAAGCAGAAGTCTAAACCTTTTTCAAAGTTCAAAGAACTCAAATCACTAGTAGAGGACCACAGACCAAAGTGATAGATCAAGTTATTGAGATCATATCATAGTGGAGAATATGATTCGAAGGAATTTCATGCATACTACAAATAATGTGGAATTAGAAGGAAGTTCACAACCAGATACACACCGCAACAGAATGGTGTAGTAGAGAGAATGAACAGAATAATTATGAGCATGTTGAAAGGAAGAAAATTTTCAAATGAGTATTGGGAAAAAGCAGTTGCATGCGTTATTTATTTGAGTATCAGATCTCCTACAAAGAGCGTGATGAAGAGAGTTCCAGTAGAAGCATGGTCAGGTATGTCTTGTAGTGTGTCTCATTTTAGGGTGTTTAGATGTGTAGCATATGCATTTGTACCTAAAGAGCTAAGAGGCAAGTTGGACGACAAAAGTGAAAAATTCATATTTACTGGTTATTGTGAGCAATCAAAATCTTATAAATTGTATAAGTATGTCACTAAGAAGACTATAATTAATAGAGATGTTGTGTTCACAGAACACGAGTCATGGAATGAGAATGTAGACAAAACAATTGATGTAAGAGTACCACTCATTGAAGAAGAAGATGTAGCAGAAAATGAGCAACAACAATTACAGGAGGAGACACCAAACAAAGTCACGTCAACAAGGACTCCAAGATTTTCTGAACAACATAGAAGGAGATCAACATATTGAAATACTCAAAGTAATCAATCAGGTGATAAATTAAGCAATGGTAAGAGAAAAATGAGAAGTCTGCAAGGTATTTATGATGATTTGGATCTTAATTCAAAATTTGTATTCTTTTCATTTCAACCTTCATCGTTTGAGGAAGCTATCAAGGATGAGAATTAGGTGCAACCTATCCTGGGGTGTGAGCATAATATTTTTTCTGATGGAAACTAGAACAAGTAAACAACAATTAAGATATATGGATATAGATACATATATATACTAATTATTAGCACACACACATTAAAAAATGTGGTTGAAGTACACCAATAGGTATATATTAACCACATTTATTATGTAATAACAATATTAATAATTTACATTTTTTTATAATAATATTATATATTAATAATTTATATTATTTATAATAATATTACTTATCATATTAATATTGATTAATATTAATTATTATTAATAAACAATAATATTAATATAACCTAGAAGAGGCCACCTAGGAGGATTGATGATTGATGGCAGAATCATTCCCTAACCTATTCCAAGAGCACGAGTAAACATCGAGGACAGAGTTTCGCTGAAGGGGGGGAATATGTAACACGCCTCGTCATGTAAATAATCACCATTTACCTTTTATTATGTCAGACTTGGTAATTTTAGTTTGATAGAGGTTGGTAAAAGAACTTAAATATAAATGTGTAGCTATTATTATTTGATTTTCTTTAAAATAAAGTTATGCTTAGTCAGAGAAATCAGGGGGAAAGACTTCAAAAGAAAAAATTAAGTTTCTAGGTAGTTAGACAGTTACTTCCTTCCTTGAGAGATTAAAAGGAAATATCTCAGCTGGGAGAGGGAACGAGTGGTTGAAGTGAGGAAGTAAGAGGAAAAAAAATAAAACTTGTGACAAGATGTAGTCAAAGAAAGAAGTTGCACTATTGGAGGGTCTTCTTGAGCTGGTCATAACTAGTGGTAACCCTTAAAAATAAAATTTTGGACTGGAATAGAGGTCTTGAGGTCCCATAATGATTATTGTCTTAAAATGCTCTAGAAGCTGAAGAGGATGAGGGGGAGACCTAGATGTAATTGCCCGTCTCACAGGTTGGGTGGCTAAAGGAGTCTCTTCCTGGTCCCATTTCTGTGGTAGAGCTAACTAAGAAAAATAAGTATTATTTTATTTGAAATGAATATGGTATGGTTCTCAAATGTTTTGTTTCCAAAATAATTCTGAAATTAATTTGGTATGGTTCTTAAAAAATATGTTTCCAGAAGAATTTTAACTCTAAAATGTTGAAGACAACTCTTTCTTTTTCTTTCCTAGTATAAATTCTCTAGTAAATATATCGGATAAATAAATTGGAAACTACTGTTGGATGAGTTGTTGTCACAGAAAGATGTATTGTTTAAATTCCATATATTATGTAAGATACATTTCTTAGGTTTGTGGGTGATGTGAATCTCTTGATGATAAGGAAAATGTTAGAGAATTATTTTTGTATTTTGAATGAAGTATAATTGATGAAACTAATGGTTGGTTCCAACAGGCTATTAAAAGAACAAAAGAAGGAAGGAACCATGATATAAAGTAAATAAAAACCTATTTACATGTAACTCTGTGAGTGATAGGGTAAATTGACACTTGGAAAACAAAATGGTGTGTTTGGTTATAAAGAAGACAGAGGGAAATCTTTGAATTAACTCTAATAAATTTGGTTGTAGATAGCTATGATGGCTATTGTAGTATAATGGAAATATGTTAGTTTTCCATTCTGAGCCAGAGGCCCACTAGGAAAAAAAATCTTCTTTCATGTATGAAGACATTAGTACCGAAACAAAGGGAACAAATTCCATGGACCGGATCTCGTTCTCTCAAAGGTATTGTTCACAATTGTTAAAGAAATACTAATAAGAAATATTAATTGACGAGGTATGAAGAAATTGTGTGCACAAAACCAAATAATTTAACCTTATAGTGATAAATAAAAAGTGGCAACTCAAACAGTAACAAATATATACACATACAAAGGTTCGGTGCCCCAAGAGCATTACATAAGTAACTCTGAAAATGGCATAACATAACCAGTGTTTAATAAACTAAGAAATTAAGTAAAAAATAAGCCATTGCATGTGAAAACAACCTTCACTTCAGTAACTGGTCATTACATAGGAAACGAATCAATTTTATTTGCTAAAATGATGTATTAACAATGAACAAATACTTTAACCATGCACATTGTGGTAGACATCCTACAAAATATCTATCAATTAAGGAAACAAAGGCACACAGTCAAATAACCAAAGCATGGTGGTAGTGGCCTCTAAAAATGTTTACATAATGAAATCCAAATGGAACTTTCCCAAAAAGATTTATAGGCATTCCAACTAGATAAATCTTGAAAAGGAAAGAATGTAAAATCAACATACAGATGGATTTCCTAAGTATTTTCTTTATATATATATATATATATATATATATAGATACATACATGGCCCATCGAGGGGAAATATATAGTGGCTCATAATCTAAAAGTTAAATTCTAGATAACTAGCTTGAAAAGACAATATTTGAACCATGGTCCAAACCCTAACAATTTGATTTTCCTAAGTAGAAAGGGGTTAGAAAACCCAAAAACCTAGAACACAGAAAACCTTATGATTGTGAGTTACCATGACTTGAAAAAACTGACAGTCGTAAAAGAAAATTTGAAGTCGAAGCGAAACTTTACACCTATAGGTCAGACCATGTGGGTCAAGGGGATTAATTTTGTTTTACATTTAGGTGAACTTATAATCAAATGCGTGCTCATAATTAAGTGGGAATGATATAGTAAACATAAACCCTCAGAAGAAGTCAAACTCTAGCAAGAATGCAGGAATTGGTACCTACAGAAATGCCTTGGAGAAGTGGTGAAATGTAGGAGAAATTATTTGCATCAAGGCAAGGGTTAAAAATAAAAAAAGAGGGTTAATGAGACTGTGAAATGTCATTAAGGAAAAAGCAAGGAAAACACAGTTACCTGGAACGATGAGATTTTATCACATGCTTGAGTAGTAATATCAAGGGATGCACTGCTCCATTCTACCTTGGCACCGCGACAACCTGAATTCATCTCCTGTAAAGGTTCTGGAACAAGTGTATGAGAAAAATGTGTAGGAAACCACAATTCTTACTTACCAAGGTGAAAAATTGACATGAATTAATCCAAAACCCTAGGCTTAGAGGATTGCAAAGCTGCTCCAACAGAAAAATAGGATGATGGTGTCGATGGGAGGCTATGGTGGGAACAATTACCATCAATTGTCCAATTGAAAACTCCACCATTCGATTGAAACCATTAAGACAACTATATCCCACTGCAATCGATCGTCATAAAGACAAGTGATGTGAAAAACAGTCTCTAGAAGGTTCTCCAAAGCTCAGGGTTACAAGTCTACCCTTTCAATTTATATCATAACCACGGAAACCTTAACAAACATTTAAAAAATAGAACATACATAAAGTTGCATACCAGTGCTTAGAAAAACAATTTTACAACTGTCCGTTTACTCATTATGTTTGAGAGTACATTAAATAATAACAAGCTTTATTTTTCTACTGTGAATCCCATGTGCTTGTATGTCTCCTCGAGATTTAACAAGAAATAAATAATTGTTTTCTTCTATTTTTTCATAGTATAAATTAATGTAACTGTTTGTAAATTCTATTATTACCATTTTGATGGTGGATAGGTGTTACATTCACTTTCTCATAGTTTGGTAACTCAACTCAGCATATCAAAGCGATTTATTAAAAAAAAAACTATAAAAAATATAGTTATATGGTTTAAATGTTTGATGATTTTATAAAATTTTAGATAAAATTAATAGTCAAATTATATGGGATGAATGCCAATAAAAATGCTAAAAAGTCAAGGTAGAATGTTTAAGGAAAAAGTAGAATGTTTAAGAGAAATACTTCTATTATTCCCATCACATTAATAAATAAATTGCTTGTTTTATATTAGTTTAAATTTTATATTATATATATGCAAAAAAAAAATTATTAGAAATTCTTACAAGTTGCTGAAGATCATTTATAGATGATATTAAAGATACTCGTGAAGAAAAGAAAAAAAGTGATGGATCATTCATAGATGAGATTAAAGATACACGTGAAGTAAAGAAAAAAAGTGATGGAGTCACGGACCTCCATCTCCACACCAGCCTTGTCACCGACGCTAGTTGGTCACACTTTGTTTTTCCAAGCGAAATACAATTCCCATGGAATTTCCACTGCAATGTTGTATTCTTTTATTCCTAGTAAATTCTTCCATGACATCCTATTGAGAATCGCTTCCAAGTTTTAGTGGATATCAAAGAATAATTGAGAGAGTATCCAGGGCAGGGAATTTAATGAGACATAAATGATTTTTCATTCTCCTATGTGATGCCAATAAGGGAATGGAAGCCCTCCTCATGGATGGTCCAAAGCTTCATTCTCCAGGGGCCATTGAGGGAAACCATATTAACCCTTTTTCGCCTGGGTGTTGTGCACTGCATTTTAGAGAGAATTGGTTGTGCCCTCAATGCCACACCCACTCTTTTCCACTCCAACTTGTCTAAATTATAAGCCTGGCCCTTAAATTGCCCAGCAAAGATTATTTCATGATCAATTTGGCATTGATTATCTATCTTCCTGCTTTGTCTCAAAATTTCTTCGCGCTTATTTTGAAATTTGAAAACTTGAAGTAGAGCAAGGCCATGCATGATGCATGGTGTGTACCATCATTTATAGCTAGGACGTAACCAAAATGGACACCAAGAGGAGGTTGGTGAAATAAAGGAGACAAACATTGCTGGAGAAGAAAGAGTGGGCCCATCATAGTAGCCAGAGAATGACAGTTGGTGAGAGAGGACACAAAAAATGAATGGTGAAACATCGAATAGTTAGACTACTCCCTTTTGAAACTCAATACTCTCGTGCCATCTCAGCACCCATATTACGCTCATTTGCATCTAGAAACCTACCTAAACCCATGAGTGGGCACCCCTATTTTAATTTGGTGCTCATTGCCAACCTAGGAGGTGTAGGGGATGTGGAGGTTATTTCCGTTAAATTTTCCAACAATGGTTGGCAAACAATGTCGTGTAACTAGGGATAGAATTGGTAGAGAAAATCTTATTTGAAAGCGGAGAGTCTCTCCTTCCAGTTCAGCACCAGTGATGGAGCAATGATCACTTCCTATAACATCATTGACACAAATTGGAAATTCAGCCATAACTTTGAAGGACTACATATATAAGTTATATTTACTAACATGCCCATATGTAAAGCAGAAGCGACAAAGTTGAGGCGACTCCTATTAGATTTTCTTACAGTTGAACTTGGGATACACAATTTGTCGCATGATTCTTAATGTTGCTACTATATATTTTCTTAGTACGTACGCATATGACTGATAGTCCCTCCTATGTGCAAGTTTGTGTCTCGTACCCTAACATTGCAACTATGGGCCTCTTATTTACAATTTTGGGATCTTGTAAAACTGCAACTACATTAAAGGCTTTTATCACGCTCTTACCCTATAAATTTGAATTAAGCATTTATTTTCCCATTTGTGTAGTAATTTGGAGTCATGATATATTGTATAATTTGCATATTTCTTCAATTATTCAATTGAAGATTACGTAAATGTTAATGTTGGTGGAAGTTGTCACGGATTTTCTTTGACTTTGACAAATGCATTTTCAATGTAGATTGATTTAGTTGATTGGGTTAGATAGTTGCATTTTATAGAATTATATCGAGATCATTGAAATTATTGTCTCTTAGCTTGCAACTTTGCTTCTTTCTAGTTTGTTTAAAGAGAAAAGGAAAAATGATGTTGCAATTTATACTACACTTTCATTAATACTAATCTCATTTTTTTCCCAAGACTAATCTGTTTGTTAATCACAATTCAATAGGGAAATCAAAGGTTGTGATTTCTTTTCATGGATGAGCCTCACACATGACACTAATGACTAATGACTACATTACATACTATTGACTACATTCCATTAGCTTCCACATTTTCATACCCATTACTATGAGGTTTTGGGCAAGTTACTCCTCTTCTTTGAATTTTTCAAACTGTCCATAAAATTTGCTACTACTTTCTATCAGAGGAGCCAATGAAGGTGAATTTCGTGATATCAATAGAAAATGTAGAACTGAGCGAACTAAAACTAAATATCTGTAAATTTATTAGAAGATGTTTGTGGTACAGGTATTTGGAATGACAAGACCTGGTTGAATCTCTTTATCATTTCCATATAAAATATCCACAATTTTGTTTTACCATCTCAATTAAAAATCATTTTCCGCCCACATCGGTGGCTTGGCATATTTCTCTCTTAAAACCACGCTTTTCCTTTTTCTCCAACATCAAAAGGTCATGCATGTTTCATTTGGACTCAAGTGAAATTTCTTGTTTCAAAATATTCATTACAAGTGTATATGTTGAAGCTTTGTCACGTTTTTCAAGTAGGTCAATCAAATGCACATCAATGGGGTTGCCATTTTCGATATTTTTATATTCTATATTTTGTTTTCCTTCTGATGCTTTTCAAGTTCAGAAACTAAGCATTCTAAAAGGAATTCTTTGGGTAGAGATTCTGTGTTAACTTCTTTTTTTCTAAAATTTATTGTTTAGGGTTGAAATGTGGAATTTGTATAAAGGGAGTGTGTAAATGATTTGTTGAAAATAAGACACAATTAATTTTATATATTGGAGTTAATTTTCGAATTTTGTTAAAATTTTCTAGATATGTTTTCAATTAATGTAATTTTTATAATTAAAAAAAATTCAATTTATTTTTATAACTAAAAATACATTTTAAATAACTAAAAATTATAACCTCACTCATAAGTATTGTATAACTAATTTCCTTTAAAAAAGGATATATATAAAATAGTTAAGATAACTTCACTAAATACATTCTACAAAAACAAAACTAAATTCAATAATAATTATTAAAAAAACCATATATAAACTGCTAAGAGGGAAATGTGCCTCGAGTCTATTGTAGTCGAAAGGAGGAATATAAGATAATTATATGGAGTTAAATAAGACAATTTTATTGAGTTATTATATGTTTGAGGGACAAACATATTTTTCAATATGGTATAAGGTTTTCAAGTAATTTTAATTTGGATCTCGGAAGTAATTATGATAATACTGAATGAAGCTCTGGCAATCATGGCGGCTTAGGGTTTAAGACAAATTCGCAATGGCAGACCTGCAAAGTTTGCAGCAACTCTGCCATCTCTTACAGCAAGACGACAAACCATAAGGGACAAGGAGAGGTGCACGAATCATGAGTCTCCCTCAGGGGTAGGACATGGAGCCTCCGCCTAATGAAAATGAACACACTCCAATGCATGAGGAAGCCTACAAGCAAACCGTCCAGGGAGAAACGGGAGAAGGACAGAATACACAAATAGACAAGGAGACCGACAATGAGAATCCCAAAGTGACATCGACCACCTGCAAGCCAGTTGCAGCCAAGAGACCTAAGATTGAGCTCCCAAGCAATAGGATCAATGCTCAAATCCAATACATGAAGGATCATGCCTTGATCGGGAAGTTTATTGGCTTTTGGCCCACAGAAAAAGCGCTGCAGGGTTGGATTGCAGCCAAATGGAAGTCGAAAGGACACATAACCCTGCAGTTGGGCCCTAAGGGCTTCTTCACGGCAGTTTTCAACTGTCTAGAGGATAGGAACAGAGTCCTTGATGGAGGGCCATATTTTTTCAATGTTGCTGGACTGTATCTAAGGGATTGGGTTGAAAGATTCAACCCGGATAAAGAAGATCTTAGTTGGGCACCAGTTTGGATCCGTCTCTACTCCCTCCCTCTGGAGTACTGGGATGAAGCTTCACTACAAGATATTGGCAATGGCCTTGGTGAGTTCATCAAGATTGCAGAGGAGACTAAACTTTGAAGATATACCTCATATGCCCGAATATGCGTCTACATGCATCTCAGCAACGCTCTTCCGGATGCGGTAAGTCTTTTCCATGACGATTTTGAATGGGTCCAATCAATAGACTATGAACATGTCCCGTTTCGTTGTAGGAAATGCCACGCCCTTGGCCATTTATTTCGTGACTGCCCCTCAAATTTGAAGACCTCAGCCCCAACTTCCTCTGATAAATCTGATGCAGATGGCTTCACCAAAGTCACCAATCGCAGAAAGAACCCCAAAAAATCTGGTCCAAACCCTAAGACATCTGCTGACAACCCTTCCATGCCGTCCACAAGGAACAGTTTTGAAACCTTGGCACAACCAGAGTTGAACAACCTCAAAACCCCTGCTCCCTCTGAGGAGCAGCCCAAGTCAAAAGTCCAATCTGCCTCCACTAGCTCAAAGAAACCCTAGAAATCTAAACAAACCATCGACCTCATCTTACCCTCTCCCAGTGTGATCCCCACATGGCACCCTCAAAGCATGGATGTGGACAACACGCAGGCTGCTTTCAAAAATGCAACGGAAATTACAGAGGAAAGAAGTGAATTCCAGCACATGGAAGAGGAACCAGAAAGCATAGACATTGGAGATCTGGATATACTAGGCTTAGAACAAGCCTGTAAGACAAAAAATTATGACAAGATTCCAGAAAGACAGTTGGAAAACCTGGAAGTAATTCTTTCTAGAGCACAACAACAAAGAACCCTCGGCATACAGCCTGGAAGTCAATGGGATGGCAAGAACCTCACCAAAGACAATAAAAAGAGAGGAAGGAAAATGGATCTCCAACGAACCATCCGCATTGGGGAAATGCTGGTGGAATCGGGAAGATATTCCAAGCTTACAAAGTACTATAACACCCTTCCCAATACTCCATCATGAAGCTCATTTCATGGAATATTAGAGGGCTCAATAGCCCTGGGAAATACAGATTGATAAAAAGTATGATTCAGTAGGAGAAACCCCAAATCTTCTTCATGCAAGAAACCAAATGCAACTCTACAACTCTGGACAGAACCATTGCAAAAGCATGGCCAGGTAGTCAAGCAATAGCAGTGGATGCCTCAGGAGCTTTAGGAGGCCTTGCAATAATCTGGGATGAACAAGCCATCACGCTTACCAATATTCATGCGAATAAGCACTTCATTCAAGCTACCTTCCACATAACAGGGACAAATATACATGGGAATTTAACCAATGTTTACTTTCCCTAGGAGGCCATGAACAAGATAGATATACTGAACAATCTATCCTTGATCAATGCTGACAGAACCCACCCGCTCTGGATCACAGGAGGGGACTTCAACATGATAACCAAATTGGAAGAAAAAAGAGGGGGCAGAAATAAACTAGATAAGGAGAGCTGTCATTTAAAAAACTTCATCCAAAACAACTGGCTCATTGATATGCCTTTTAATAATGGAGTTTATACCTGGAACAATAAAAGAGTAGGCTCTCAACAGATCGCCTCTCGATTGGATAGATTCTTGCTCTCTGACAATGCAATCCATCTAGGCAGAGATCTCTCAGCTTCAATCCTGCCCCTCACAGGCTCAGATCATTGGCCAATCGTGCTTCAATGGACAAGACTAGGCAACACTGCTCGTCGGCCCTTTCGCTTTGAAGCTTTCTGGCTGTCGCATCCAGATTTCAACAATTTCATAAATACGGTTTGGAAAAGCTTCAAACCAGCGGAAGGCTAAAAAATGTTTCAATTCCAGCAAAAACTCAAAAATCTCAAATTCAACATCAAACAATGGAACCATTCTACTTTTGGCAACATTTTTCAGGCACAAAATGCTCTAGACCAAGAAATGAAAAGGCTACAACAGAGGATCATCATGGAAGGTAGATCAGAGGAACTCTCGGTGCAGGAAACACACCTGCAATCACAAATCTCAGAAAGAGCTAAGCAAGAAGAAGTTCTTTGGAAGAAAAAATCAAGAGTCAGATGGCTTAAGGAAGGTGAAAGAAATACAATGTTTTTTCATCATACTACTGTTCAAAGGAGAATGAACAATACCATCACTCACATCCAGAACAAGCAAGGAGAAAGTGTAGAAAATCACGAAGACATAGAAAAAGAACTTCTCACCTACTTCAAGCAGGTTCACCAAGAGCCACAGACTGATAGGACAGAGGCCATAGAGAAAATAACCAAGTCTATTCCAAAAGTAATCACCGAGGAACATAATCAGCTTCTTCTCAAGCCGATTTCCTTACAGGAGGTGGAAAATGTGATGCGTCAATTAAAAGAAGGAAAAGCGCCTGGCCCAGATGGGTTTACTTCCAATTTTTTCCACAATTTCTGGGATTGATCAAAATGGAAGTCTGGCAAGTAGTTGAGGAATCCAGGACCAATAGGTGGATGCTTCCCTCCATGAATGCAACCTTCATCGCCCTCATTCCCAAAGAAGCACAATCTCAGACCCCTGACAAATTCAGGCCTATCGCACTGTGTAATGTCATCTACAAAATAGTCTCCAAAGTCATTGCCTCGAGGCTTAAACCGCTGCTACCGTTACTCATCTCGCCAGAGAAATCAGGGTATGTGGAAGGCCGGCAGATCACGGACGACATCATTCTTACTCATGAGATCATTCACTCCTTGAAGCAGTATAAAAAAGCAGGTATGCTTCTTAAAATAGATCTCTCTAAAGCCTTTGATAGCTTAAGCTAGAATTATATTCAAAAGATGCTAAATGCCTTTGGTTTTTCCCCCCCATGGGTTAGATGGGTCATGAGTCTCATATCATCCACCTTCTTCTCCATTTTGATTAATGGCATCCCTTCCTCCCCTTTTCATCCTTCCAGAGGAATTCGACAGGGAGATCCCTTATCCCCTTTTCTGTTTGTCATCATGGCGGAAGGTCTTGGTAGATGTATCAAAGAAGCTCTTCACTCCCAGCAACTAAGAGGCCTCTCCTTTCCCAACTCCCCTACCTTTACTCACCAGCAATTCATGGACGATAACATGCTTTTTGGCCATCCTTCAGTCCAGGAAGCTCTTAAATTAAAATCCCTGTTGAATATTTTTTCAGATGCCTCTAGAGCTAATATAAACCAGGCTAAATCCCAAATCTTCTTTTTTCATACCCCTGCGGTAACCCAAGCTCTTATCGCTCGCATCCTTGGTTTTCCGATAGCTACACTCCCATCCAAATATCTGGGAGCTCCCATGACTGATACTGCCCTGAAACACTCATCTTAGCATCTGCTCTTAGAAAAATTGGAAGCTCGTCTCTCTTCTTGGACTCACAGATCCCTCAATATGGCCAGTCGCATAGTCTTAATAAAAGTTGTTTTACAGTCTATGCCACTGTATCTCTTTTTTGTCTTGGCAGCGCCAAAATGGGTCCTCAAAGAAATAAAAAAACTCCAAAGATCCTTTCTGTGGGGCAACTCAGGACAGAATCGCAAATGGGCTCTGGTCAAATGGAGCACAGTTTGTCTTCCAAAGAACTCAGGAGGTACAGGGCTTCGTGATCCATATCATAGCAACGCAGTTATGGGAGCACGCATCTGGCAGAATTGGCTCATGGCACTGCATACACCCTAGGCCACTCTATGGGCTGCAAAATACGCTAAAAACAGACCTGTAGAGGATCTCATCCGACTCACTGACATAGGCCGAGGATCCCTAGTTTGGAATGTAGCAAAGCAACACAAGAATTTAATCCAGCAGCACAGCTTCTGGGAAGTTAGGGACAGCACCATTGCAAGATTCTAGGAAGATTCTTGGCAACAGAAATCCAGGCTAAAGGATTTGATCAAACCCCACCAAATACCTAATTGGGAAACACAAAGGCTTGATAAGATCAATCAATATTGGAGACCTACCATAACCCAAGGATTCAGGCATTGGCTAAGCTTTAATCACATCATCTGGCACGGCTTGGAGTCCGATCAGCAAATCTTGGGAACGAAACTCTCCAATAGGAAAATACGATATTCAGATAAGAAGGATGTGCTTAGATGGGGCTATGAGGCAAGAGGAACTTTCACCACACATGAAGCTTATAACATAATCATAAAAGATCATGCATTCAAAGATCCTCTTTGGAACACAATCTGGGCCCCCAATATCTGGCCGAAGGTGTCCACATTCCTTTGGTTGCTTTGTCAAAACAAAATCCTCACTTGGGACAATCTGCGAAAGAGAAACTTCCACGGACCTTCCATCTGTCCCAATTGTAAACAAGAAGAAGAAACCACTTTGCACCTCATGAATTCATGCTCACTAGCTCATAGGCTCTGGGAAAAAGTCAGTTTTCGATGCCAAAAGGACAACAGAATCAAAGAAGACATTCCCACCATTGTACGCAATTGGGCACAAAATCCATATAAGAGTAAGTTACTAAACTCCTTATGGAAGCTCATCCCAGGCCTTCTCATGTGGACAATATGGAAAGAGAGGAATAGACGTATCTTCAAGGATCAGTCCTCACCTTTGGAAACCCTCTGGAACACTATCTACCAAAATCTTAAGGAAACCCTACTACTTCAAACTTGGCATGATGACGACTTTCCCTCCCTACCATAGGAAAAGAATATCTGGGACAACTGGAATCTACAATGGAATCAAGAATTGATAACTCCTGTTAAAACTGCAGCAAAGAGCACAATATCAGATAAATGGTTTCCTCCACCCCAACATGTGATCCAACTGAACTTTGATGGTGCCTCGAAAGGCAATCCAGGCAAAGTAGGGTTTGGAGGAATTTTCAGAGATCATAAGGGTGCTCCCCTTCTAACCTTCATAGGCTCAAATGGATGGGACACAAATAACTCAGTAGAACTCGAAGGGTTATGGTAGGGGCTCCTCCTAGCTCAAACTCATGGTTTCTTCCCACTCATGATTGAAGGTGACTCTCAAATCCTAATAAATATGGTGAATAAAATTCTGCAGGGGACTCCCTCAAACAAAGTGGGCAACAGTTGGAGATTAGTGGAAAGACTGGAACTCATTGAAGTTTGGCTCAGGACCCACAGAGCAGTCAATTTCAAGCATATTCGTCGGGAGGGTAATAGAGTGGCTGACCTTCTTGCCAATATAGGAGTGGAGAGTGGAACTGCTCTGAATGTAGACTCGCTATCTACTGTAGCCACGGAGGCCCAGCTAAAGGAATTCAATGAATTAGTGAAGATTGAGAAGGAACCGAAAGAAGGAGAGCACTTGCATGCGGGTGACATTCAATGTAATTTATGAAGAATATGATGGACAGCGATGAGAGGATGGGCCACTTGGCCGATGGCGCTTCACCCCATACCACTCTAAGCCAATCTCTTGACAGACCGCAGGCAGCATTTAATGCAGGCTTGGGTCGAGAAAGAGCTGTCATCTGCCCAGACATGGACTCCCCTCATCTCATTGTGTCTCCTTCTCCCCTGCTCCACTGCAACTGCTCGCCCCAAGCTACTGAACCCAGCTCTCACACAGTTACTGGGCGTCGCTGCTGGTTAGCGAGTTGTGTCGATTTTGGTAATGGGCATCACCATTCCCATTCCAGGTTCTGCCAGTTAACCACCGCCCAGCCGGTCCTTGTTCCCCTTCTCAATCCCTCCGCCATCGCTCCCACTGAACACTTAGCTAGGCATTCCGACATGGTTTGACATCACATGAGAAGTCGAAGAGGAGGGACTCAGGGAGGTAGTGCCCGCCCTCAGACGACACCGAATCATGAGCCTGCTGCCTCCTCTCCTTCCCCTAAACCTTATCACCCCCATAGCTATGGTTTGGGAAGATATCCCAATACTCGTAGTGGCCGGGGTCATGCTCTATCTCCGGGTGAAGGTCGCAGAGATTTCGCGGTTCACACTGCCAATTTCCCTTTGCCCCCTCACCCCGCTCCCCACTCGACCCAATTCAGATTTCGTAGCACCCTGAACAGACCAGTGATTACTGCTACAATCACCATCCTTTTCACTGAAGATAATGAGCAGCCAACTACCCAGGCGGAAAACTCTGATTTGCGGCAAGAGGAGGCTCACAGACGCAGAAATGGCCGAGACACAGGAAAGAATCTGCTGGACGAAGGAAAAGTTTCTCTGCATGGCCAGACCATGGGTGGCGGTCAGCATGCTGAGGGTGGTAGTTCTGGTGCCACGCGCTCCCCAGGTGGAACAGGGATTGAAGGGTTAGCTCCGAAGGCGGCGGCTGGTAGCCATGGTGACATCCAACTTGCGGGTGGGCCACACGGCAGAGCGTCGTCGTCGTCGGAGGATGACTGGACGAAGTTTGCGTGTCTGATTGTAGAGGAGCCCATCCTAGACGAGCTCAAATGATATTGCGTGGCTGCCAGGTGTCATTTGTCTGGTCTTTTTTGATATGTTAGTTCTACTGGATTTTGTCTGGATCTTTTTTTTTGTCATGGTGAAACTTCTTTGGTTTTTGTTTTTTCCAGTCTTAAAGACTGATATCCCATCTGGGTATTTTTGTCTCTGCGGACTAGTTTCCCCAATGTTGGGGCAGTCAAGATATTCTCTGATACACTATGTTAAGCACTGTTGAGGCCTGAGCCTCATTGTACATTTTCATTACATATTAATAGATTAACTTAACTTAGAAAAAAAAAAAAGTTAATTTGGAGCTATGTAATACTAGCACAAACACATTAATTAATGTGGTTGATATAGACCGATAAAATAATTTTCGAAGCTTCCTCTTCCAATTCATTGATCGTATCGTGCAACTGCTTCTCATACTTTAAGGCATCACCAAGGAGTGAGGCTTTCTACATGTGCAACAATTTTCCACTTAAATTTTCACAACATATTGATATATAAATTAAATGGTAGATAAGGTTAAATCAACATCAAAAGACTTACCTTATCATCCATCTCACATTACTAAAACTAAAAAAATCATAAAAAATATTTAACTTATAATTTTATTTTACATTATTATCATTACTATTATTTATTGTTGGGTTTCCCATTTGAACCTTGAATCTCATAGTGTACATAGTACTTCATAAAACAACTATCACCAATTAGGCCATCGTCTTATGTTAAATTATCATCATCATCATCATTTTTAATTATAATAGAATTCATACATATATATATATATATATATATATATATATATATATATATATATATATATATATATATAACCTTAGAGATTCACCTTCACTTTGGCATGGAGACCTGTAATATATAAATAAGATTTGTTACAATACAATGAGCCAATAACTTACATTTTATTTATTTCCTTTGCTTTCTTGTTCTCTTCTCTCTCTCTCTCTGAAACTGATGCAAATCCAAAACTGACAAAAGCTAAACCAACAAAAGTTGTGAACTATTTCTCTGAAGCCTTTTTGTCATTGATACCTCTATTTTCTTCATTAAAAAAAAATCAACTCTTATGTGAATTCCTATAAGCATGCATATGCCATTTAAAAATGCATTCGAGGCATTGCGCAATGATGTGATGTTGGTGCTCACTACTCTGGATTCCAAAGATGTGTGACCAAGACGAGACTGCCATAAAGTCCTTGTTTCCACAATGCACAAAGTCCTTGTCATGTTGAGTATTTCCCAACATGCATCGATAGATTTATTTCTTTTAATGAAGGATGTTTCCCTTTCCTTCCTTTCCTTGCTTTACTTTTCTTTCTTGTTCTCTTCTCTCTCTCTCTGAAACTGATCCAAAGCCAAAACTAACAAAAGCTAAAGTAGCAACATCTATGAATTGTTTCTCTAAAGCCTTTTTATCATTGATACCTCTATTTTCTTCATTTTCCTCTAATTTTCCTTTCCATTAAAATTGTGTCTCTTCATCTCCCTTCTCTCCTATTTTCCTTTATTTTCATAATTAAATGTCAATTTTGCCTCTTTGTCTTTTCCAATGCCTTTGTCAATTTCCTTAGCCATAATAAACCACAAGTGATGCCTACTATAGTGCTTTCTCAACATTCATCTTGGAATACATGTCCCATGACCTTGGTCTTATTATTTTACCTTTAATATCCTTTATTACATAAAAATTTAACCTGAGGTTGTTACAACTACCTCCTTCTACACTTAGTTGGCATTGGGGATAACAGGGGGTGTGTTAGAACTTGAGGAAGGATATTACTAAAAATTCTATCTTAGTCATGCCAAATTTTCAATTAATTTTTTAGTTAGATACATATATTAGTAAGTACGCATTAGGAGTGGTGCTCATGCAAGGAGGAAAACCTATGGGTTACTAGTTATAGTTGTTTGATAGAGTAGTACTTGACCATCCGACATATGATACATAGATCTTTGCAATTGTACAAGTGATGAAGAAGTGGAGGCACTATCTCTTGGGAAAAGAATATATGGATCATCAAGTCCTTCAGTGCCTACAAATCAAGAGGAAGATGAAGCAAGTGAGACATTATAAATTGTTAGGATTCTTACTATGGTTTTCACCTATTAATCAAGTACAAGAAAGGAGAAACAAATAAGCCAACACACACTATTTTTGACCACCAGTGAGAAAGATTTCAACAATTGGAGTGATAATGTAGCTTGAACCTTTCACTAATGATATTATGAGTGAAGACTACAAGGGAAATAAATATTTTAGAGGAGTATACAAGTAGTTGAAGGAGAGAGTGTGCACTTCCATGGAAGGAAATGATATATATATATATATATATATATATATATATATATATATATATATATATATATATATATATATATATATATATATATATATATATATATATATATATATATATATATATATATATATATATATATATATTTGTGTGTGTGTGTGTGGAAAATCTTCCATCGTTGGAACTAGGTCTCACCATATTTCTTAACCGCCTGTTTAATTTAATATGTCGACCACCATATAAATTGTAGCCATTGTTGTTTAAACATATTCAAACCAGTGTTGAATACATTACCACCACAAAATGGTATGTCCTTTACCAAATCACCAACCAATAAAACTTTGTTAATTTGGTATGCTGCCAATCTTCTTTGCCATATTTTAAATCATCAGTTATTGGTTTGGACGACCACAGACACATTTGGAATGATAACCATTCAGTTATATTTAACATAATTTGTTTAAAACGAATCGCCAAAATTTTGACTGTTGAAATTTTTCCATAAGTCACTAGCTATGTTGGTTGTGGCTGATTGGGTCATTTGTTGGGTGCCACATGGGACCATCTGATTGGGCCACGTGTCCCCATGCTATTGGGCCATGAATCCTTCTCTTAACTTGGAAGAGTGCAACGATATTTGGTGGTTTCAACAACTATAGCGTTACTGATGCCTTTGTTTGGCATATGCTAAATCTAGCCACCAAGCCTCCAAATTTAACCAGACAACCAATGTTAGTGACGCTCCAAATTTGTCTTGTGCTCTGCTAAATTTATCATTTTCTCCCAATTTGACCAGAAAACTTAATTGGGTGTAAGTTCCACACACGAACTCAGATTGAGGCATCATTTGTTCTATTAGAAAGCTTGTGGTGAGATCTTCAATCTGATCCTAGTTTTACTGCGATCCAAGGAATTATATTTTTGGGCGATTAGGGTTCCACCTGGATCAGTCCTTGGTTCATTAGTGAATTTCTTAATAGTTTTATTCTCTCATGTTTCTTGTTTTACAAGTATCTAGTATAATAATTTTTTTTTTCAAACTCAGATCCTATGATTGTTTTTAAAATCCAGTACAACTTTGTTGCCTTATTCTAAAACTACATTTAGAACCTTTGATAGACATATCTTGCAACACCAAGGAATATTTCATGTTTTTCATACTGAGTTATGAGGTAATGAAGTTTCAATTAAGGTCAAATTTGCATGGGGGCTTCACTCAATGAACCTGTGATATATCTTGTGTGTTTGTGGCATACTAAACAATTCCCTTAATTTGACTACATAATGGAAAATACCTATAAAAATCAAATTATTTAACCCCTTACCAATACAAACTCAATACAAATTCCCAATTAAGGAAACCCCTACTTTCCATAGATATTGTAGGTACCCATTTTTTCATTAACATTTTCTATACCCCTTTGTATTTTTTCATTAACTTTGAGTTCCATTTTTTATATGTGCCAATATAAAAACCCTTTACCCCCTATTATATGCTCAATATATTATGTCATCTTTTCCTCAATATACATCCCCCAATATGAATGCACATGGTATGGTAATACTCCCTCAATGACGCCTTCGTGTGAATTTGTTAATGTCGAAATGGATTACAATATCTTACTTAGGTATATTTCGTTCTATGATTTGAAGGCTTTCAATATCATAACTTACATGATAGTGTCCATCGTTCACAGATATTTTAGAGTAGCACTTGATTTCCATTTTGTTGGTCATGATGCATTACTTTTTAGTCCCAAGAACCCTCTTTAGGCTCATGATTTCATCAAGTTGATAGGAATTCCTCTCTTCATCTTATTTCTAGTCATACCCTACAAAAATGGGGTTCCCATTAGCTTTTATGGTTCTTGATGGTTGCTTATAGATAATTTTTATCAACACCTAGTTGCATACTATTTCATTGCTATTTTCTTTAACCTGAATTACCACCATTGTAGTCACACTTGACCTCTTGAATTTGCATCAGTTATGGTTCCATATTACAACCAAACATTACCTTTGGGAGAGGCCATTGCGATGAGTGGCCTTACTTTGATATACCATTTTACTTTTTATTTTAATTTTCTCCCGTGACTTGTCTCTCAAGAAAGAGCCTTCTTTTGGTAATATTTTCATGTTTGTTAAAAGTGAAAATCTGAAACTTTCTTTTGCTAATATTTTCATTCCCATTAAACTAATGAAAATGTCAAGTTTATTTCCAAATTCTCCTCTTCATCCAATGATGAAATATGGAAATTAACGTCTTCTTCTTTTCTCATGCTCTTTAAATTATGAAAAAGATATAAGCATACTTTTAACCCCTTTTAAAGGCATTGAAAACCTCATGAATAAGACACACATTTTATTTCACTTTTAAATCTTTTTTGGGATCTTTAAAATTGAATGAAAAAACACTAATAAAGGTAATTTTTTCCATTCATAAGACTCTGAAGGAGATCGAACATACAAAAATGTGATGGAAAAAGAATAGTCCATTACAATACAATATGGTCTACTATCTACATGTATTCAAATACATGAACAAAAACCCTTCTTTGATGTAAATACGTAGCTTGATTTCAAATATAATTTTATGGTATTCCCTGGAGTTCCATTAGTTACATAAATCTTAATTTGTAATCAATATTTCACACAGTTTGAGATAAATAATAATGCATTCGGTGTAAATGTTAAGAATTGAATCATATATTTCTAAAAATATTTTACTTTTAGGAGAAAAGTATACATAGGATGAAAATTGTTTTGATAAATTAAGTTGGAAATTTTTTATTTTTAATGTCGATATGGAAAAGAATAGCCTTTTTTTAACTTTTGAAATTTAACCAAATAATTTCTCTTAAAAAGAACATGGGTGCTCTCAATTTGATTAAATTTAGCTAAATAATTTCTTTTGAAAAGAATGTGTTCTCAATTTGATTAATGTACTACAATTAAAGAGAAACAATATATTTTTATTTTGTTTAATTTTAAAAAAGTGTATGAAATATAAAAATAATTTTGTTTAAATAGTAAACTTATTTGAAACAAACAATGAAAAAGCCAAAATCTCCTTCATCGCCTATTAAAATTAGTCCTTCACAACTGCTTATTAATGATTCCATTAGGTGCATTGAGCATTTTCATAACAATGTAAAAATTGTTTGCACTATTCCCTTTTACTAATAAACATAGGAATAAGCATGTGCTTTTAACACCTATGGTCTTGAAAAAATTTACTTGGTAAACTTTGTGGCATACTGCATGGCAATATAAGAAGCATTATGGCTATAGGATCAAGAAATCTTATGTGTTTTTAAGAATGCATACACGTAGTTGCATTAACATATTCTTGGGAACCTAGTTGCCTTAAAATCATCCCTCAAATTTTTGGTAATGGCTAACTAGAATTTTGCTAAGCAATGCATCTATATATGGAGCACCAAAGGCTTTAAATGACAATTTGTGTAAGAGAAAATGAAAGATATATACATAGGTTGTTGTACCCACACTTGTATTGTTAATTTTAATAGTTTCTTTTCCCTTTATTACAACAATGGGGTGTATGGTGCCGCTCCATCACCCTTTGAGATGTGTTCTTTTAAATGCTTGCACCTATGATGTACATACATAAGATAGAGCTTCTAAATATTTGTGTTGGTGTCAATTCTATGAGTGAAGTAGTTTGAGAGGTGTGCTCATAAGTAAGAATCATGTGGATTCATAAAATATATGAAAAATTTGGTTGTGGATGAAGAAGCCACAATACTATTAGAGTTGAAAATAGTTGTGTTCTTATAAATAATAATTGTTTATAGAGAAATCCTTAGAATCGTCCTCTAAGTAGCACCAAGTAGATATCCTCTTTTTTTCTCCTTTTCAATATATGTGTTTTTTTCACTTAATTCTATATAATCCATAGAAATGTATGAAATACTTCAAGACATGGATAAACTTGGTCATGGTTATAAATTTCTTTAACTTTAATCAACCGGTTCTTATTATGTTCTCAGTAATCTATGGAAAAATCAAGAAAACATATATGAAGAGCTTATTGGAAATAATTTGCATCTAATCTTGAATATGCTTTAATAATCTTGGGTATGATTTAATAAAGGGGATTAGGATATTCATCTTAATTGCATTATTCCATTATAATTATAAAAGATATCATTTTATAATAGCAAAATATAAGCTTCCATTCATTGGAGCATTCTTATGTGATTAGAGTTTTGAGGCTTCCACTTTAAAATGATCACTGTTTTCTTAATATTGATAGTAATCTCTTCCATAACTCTAAACTACTCTTATGAAAATTTTCCAATTATAATCTATTACAATTTCAATTAAAACTTAAACTAATGATAACTTCAATAATACCTCTAAAAATGTTATAATTTTGAAATGTCATAACTACTTTGTTTTTAATAAAATTAGTTAATAATAATAAAAAAACTCATTACTATAAACATCCACGTAAAACTATCTCTTCCATAATAAAACATTTTAATATCATTTATATTTTTAATGTTCAAAATCAATAAAAACCAATATAAACAATGATATGACATTGATAAACTCATATAATAATAATTTTATCAAAAATAATTTAACATTTATTCTCCTCTTTTGTAAAATAAATGTACTAACAATTAAATAATTATAGGATGGAATAAAAATATTTGATATTGCGTTAAAAAAACCCATAATTTTTTTTTATAAATGAATGAATAAATCATACTGCACCTATAATATATTAATAAAAATATTTGATATTGCATAAAAATCCCATAATTTTTTTTTATGAATGAATGAATAAATCATACTGCACATATAATATATTAATAATGATTGTCTAATCAAAATAAATAATGGAAGAAACATTACACTCCCATATTTCAGTGGAATTTTGATTCGTACATCACAAACAAAACTTTTGACAGAGCTGCTCATTGAATAAGTTATATGGAACTTCTAACGCTGCATCACTAGGAAATATCCAACAAGGTAGCACACTGAGTTAATTTTAAGTACAGCAGCAAATTCCTCTGATCTCCTTAAGCAAACTCCTCCGTACCCCTTCATAGCCATAGCATAAAATAGAAGACAGTTTCTAGATTTGGAGGCTGGCAGCTCCATCCTTTCTTACTTCAGCACATATTTAACTAGTCCAGGGATATGAACATCTGCAAAGTAAGGAACCCAATCAATACAATTGGCGTCGAAGTTGAACGCTTTCTTGTCTTCCTCTGACATCCTTTTCCAGAGTCCTTCAGTGTTTGTGATGTCAAACATGGTCAGCTATGGTAAAAATGATAACTTAATAATTATGTATTAGAAAATATATTTAAGCGGCGCGACACAACCTTCCGTTAAAGAAGACGTATGGCTCGTACAACTCTGCTAAGCACATGACTTTGTTGTATCTTCGAAGCATCTGTTTGTAACGTTCAGTGAAGTTGCAACACAAGACCTTGTTCACTACATTGAATACCTGTTTTTCAACACCACCACTAGCTGTCACGTACGTATTGAAGTTCAGAGGACCTATTAAAGATTAATTACCTCTAGGGGTATATATATTAAAGATTAATTACCTCTAGGGGTGCTTTGTAACGTCGATGCATGTATTGGCGAAAGCTGCTCATGCTCTTTAGAAAACGGAGCTGTTTTACATGAATTATGTTCCCATCTTTACCAACACAAGGGTGCTTCGAAAAATACTTATATGCCTCGTCTGCTGCAACAGAGTTACGCAATGGATTCGCAACAGATGATGCGACGTGATAAACAAAGAGACCGTTCTCGGATGCATGTGCGGCCATAGCGACGATCATTGCGTTTACAACCATATATGCAGGAATCTGTTAATCATCAAACGAAAAATATCAAATCTAAATACTAAGCAATCTATGTATTTATGAACAATCAAATGTAAATACTAAGCAATCTATATACTAAGCAATCTAAATACTAAGCAATCTATATATTTAGGAACAACCATAGGGGAATTGAAGTCACTGACCACGTCTAAAATGAGTTCTGGGTCAGCTAAGAAGTATGAAATTTGTCCTTTTCCGTACCCTATTATAACGGTGTCCATAGTTCTGCGTGATATTCTGGTAAAAAAAACACAGGATCAATGTGAATAATGATATGATACTGATAGAGAGTAGGCTGGAGGGGTTTTCAGTAAGGGGTCTACAACCATGATTTGCAGCTAAAACTTCAAAAATGGCTCCTGTCTGCCACTCAGGCAATTCTTATATAGCTATATATCCTGCTGCAGGATACCAGATAATGGGGCTTCGAAATCTGTAACCTAGCCAAAGTGGGTCTTCTCTCAAGATGAGGTTACTATAGGTGACCAGACGATCGGCAGCTAATTTAAAATTTTTATAATTGAAGAGTTTTCTGTCCTAGATATTTCGATTGGAAGTCTTCCATTGGAGTTTCGCTGTTGCTATGGCAGGGTCTTCGATTGAAAGGAAGTATTCTACTTCTCTCTGGACAATTGCTTTATGGATGGGTCTCAAAATCTGGATCACACCCTCCTTTTTCGTTAAGCTTTTATGCTTAGCCCACAATTGCAATGGATTTTTAGGTTCACTTCTAACCCAGAGGTCCATCCCATTTTCTTGTCTCTGAAAAGTATTATGGGCCTTGAGCCACTTTATCTGGTTAACAACAAACGAGATGAATGCTTTAAATTCTGAACGGCTCGGTTGAACCCACAAAAGGCAATTCATTTTTCTAGATCTTCCTAATATAAATATTCCAACCATATTTTTTATAAACATATAATTTCATACCTACATTAAATAAATTTCATTCCAATTCTATAAATTTAATTAATCAAATCATAATTACAATAAATAAATATCATTACAATTCAACATCAAAGTCCATTAACGCGAAAGAAGTAGGCTGTCTTGATGTGTACGTTGTTTATTATTCCATGCATCGAACACAATTTTATATTGAATTCCTTTTGCCATGCCTTTTTTATTTAGGTCCTATTTGTTTGTTTGTGAAATGATTGCGCTTCCCTCCGTTGGTCATAACAACTGCATTGAACTATGTACGTTGTCTTTATGTGTGCGTTGTTAATTTTTTCTCAAATCTTTCACTCTAATTTTTCTTAATGCTATTTGAGGATACCACGTGTTATAAGTTTACCGTTTAGGGAGCGTGTCACGTGTTATAAACATCTCACGTGTCCAGCGCACTTGCCACTAAAGAAACTCTTCCCCGACGTCTCCAAAGGCGCCGCTTCGATTGCCTACAGTTTCGCGACAGTAGACGTGACGCTGACACCTCCGTAGAGCAGTTTTGCTGTTTCCAAAACTTTGATTTGTCTCTCTATGGAATTTACTTGTTTATTGAATGCAATTTAAGACCAGACCAACAAGAACAGTTGTATTCATAGCTGTTACCAGAGATTTTAGTATTGCCTTTGACCCTACGAGTCTGTTGTGCTCATAAAACTGGGATGGTGCAGGAAAGACATATGATCGGGTGACTTGACGTGTCCATGCGATTGTCGTAGAGGAGACGCTGAAATAGGTATATTCAAAAAGTTCAGATGCCACCCTACGCAATCGTTAAAATCCAATTTTGTTAATGACGTGTAGAGTATATACATAGATCAACATCTCTACACGTGTAGAGGAGTCACTTTACCAAATATCGTGGAAATGTATTCTATTGTTATCGTCTTTGACTTTCTACCAAAATTTAAAATGACCTTTCTCTTACATGAACCTTCTAACAAATCGAATGCCCAAATGCATATCGTGGAAATGTATTCTACTGTTATCGTCTTTGACTTTCCACGAAAATTTAAAATGAGCTTTCTCTTACATGAACATTCTAACATATCCAATGCTCTTAACACGGCCTCTTGCCTCAACGAGCTCTAACAGCACTCCAGAATTCTAAGTGAACCTCTTGGACACGTGTTATGAACATCTCACGTGTCCGACGCACTTGCCACTAAAGAAACTCTTCCCCGACATCTCCAAAGGCGCCGCTTCGATTGCACGCAGTTTCGCGACAGTAGAGATGACGCTGACACCGCCGGGGAGCACTCTCCGCCGAAGGATGGTCAGCGGGTGCGCCGGGCAGTGATGAAATTCAGATAAGTGGCGCGCGGTGTGGAAAATTCCAGCGGTAAAATAAACTAATCTTATTAAATTGTTGGAACCACTGCATACCTACATGTGGACTCTTAGTTAGAGCATGGGACTACATGCAAGATTCCTTTTGCATGATTTACTCCCTGATTTGCTCCTTCTTTAACTCCGCAACTGGTTAGTTCTTCTGCATGATTTACTCCCTGATTTGCTCATTTTTTCACTCCGCAACTGGCTAGTTCTCTCCGAACTTGTTGTAGGTGTTGAGTCTTCTCATTGATCACCACTATGGTGCATTACCTTGGGATCTTCACCCAGTAATGCTATATCATTAGCTTTGTAACCTATTTTCTAATGAATCATTCTTTTGTTCTTTCGATTTTCTTTTAGTGTTTTTGCTCTGCAAAGCTGTGTGTTCAACCTTTACTAGCTAGATCCATCTGTGCAGGTTTTCTAACACATTTACATGGTATCAGAGCCCACAGGTTGCTAGATAAAAGGTGCACCAGTACTTTATTTTGCAGGTATTACAGCTTGGAGATCGAAGATCGACATAAAAATGGAGTTTCCCAAAGCATCGATCCTAACACCGTACAATTATCACGAATGGAAGGATCAAATGGCTCGATACCTTCCTCATAAAGGGTTGTACAGGATTACCATGGCTGCAGAAGTGGAACCCACTTCAGCCATAGAGAAATCCAAGTACCTCAACCGCATGGATGAGGCCCACGGATCCATATGCACGTGCATCTCCCCAGAGTTGCGGTTTCATCTATCTGCTTGCAATACTCCAAATGAGATTTGGAAAAAGGTTGAAGAACTCTACGAGAAACAGGATGAGATGAAAGGACATCTATTCGAAGTGGAGTTGCTGGCATTGGATCCACGGAACTATGACAGAATTCAAGACTTCTTCACCAAATATAATGATCTATTGCTGCAACTCAAGGGTTGTGGAATTGACAAATCCAAGGAGGAGAGTTGCCAAATTCTCTCTATTATGTCAAAGCTCGGACTGGAATACTCCGTCTTTGTGTCTACATTTCATTCAGTAAGGCTCGCAACAGGTAAATCCTACACTATGCCTTCTCTCAAAGAATTTATGGAGTCCCTTATTTTTGAGCAAGATAAACTCATTGGCATGGGGAAAATCAAACCTCCAAAAGTGCATGCACTTCCTATGCATGATGGCAGCCACAATAAAAATCACAGATCTGATTCAAATCAGAAAAAATCAACAGCAAAAAGACAAGGGAAAAGCGCATTCCCATCCAAAGAAGGAAGGGTACACCAAGCCCTTCAATGACTCCTCCGGCTCGAGAAATGAGAAAGGGAAGAAAGGAAACAGATGCACCTACTGTCAAAGAGGATTCCATCCAGAATCCTCTTGCATGAAGAAACAAATTGACCAAATGGCAGAAATCCTTCAGAAGCACAACCTTGGGGACCACATCCCTCAGGGCGCTAAAAAGAAAACTGAGGATCCGCCACATGGGAAAGGTAACAATTTTCATGCTTTAGTTGCAATTAATTCTTCTCCTGATGCATGGATTATAGATTCTGGTGCATCACATCATATGGCTGCTGCAAAGGAAGTCTATTCCTCTTTGGATGCATGCAAAGGACCTCCCATCCTCATGGGAGATGACTCACCTATTGAGGTCACCAGAAAAGGTAGAGTGGAACTTTTACACAGAAGCTTTGAAGATGTGCTTCATGTTCCAAAACTTTTGGTAAACCTGCTTTCAATTTATTAGATCACTCATTCTGGCACCGGAAAGAGAGTGGAATTCACTCCAGATGTAGTGAACATATATGACCTACATAGCAGCTCCAAAATTACAACCGGTGAGGTAAACAATGGAGCCAGATTGTATACATTTTCTGAATTTATTGAATCTGAATCCTCCTTATTGCTTACACATGCTGATGATAGTAGTAGTCTTTGGCACGAGAGGTTTGGTCACTTAAATTACAGGTATATGCAGCAGCTAAGCAAGAATGAGATGGTGGAAGGCTTGCCAAATATCAGTTTCTCCAAAGGAGTTTTTGAAGGGTGTGTCATTGGCAAACATCCTAGAGAAAAGTTTGACACTGGCAAGACTCACAGAGCATCCTTTCCTCTAGATCCGATCCATAGTGATCTCATGGGGCCTTTTTCTCATCCTTCCATCAACAAAGCAAGGTATGTGCTTACATTTATTGATGATTTCTCACGGTATACTTGGGTGTATCTTCTCAGGGCCAAATCTGAAGTTTTTGCGCACTTTGAAGATTTCAAAGCACTAGTTGAGACACAGTCAGAGAGAAAGATCAAAGCCCTCCATACAGACAATGGGGGGGAATATGTTAACACAGCACTTTGGAACCTTTTCCTTCAGTCCGGCATACAGTTGCAGTACACAGTTCCATACACTCCGCAGTAGAATGGAGTTGCTGAGAGAAAGAATCGATCTCTCAAAGAGATGGCTTCCTGCATGTTGCATGCTAAGTCACTACCTCATAAGCTATGGGTTGAAGCACTTAATTGTGCTAACTACATCCAGAACAGATCTCCTCATAGGTCTGTCAAGGATCAGACCCCCTTTGAGGCTTGGAGCGGCACTAAACCAGAGGTCACCCACTTCCGTGTTTTCGGCTCCCGAGCATGGGCCAGGATCCCCTCTGAAAAGAGGAAAGCTCTTGATCCACAGAGCATTGAGTGAATCTTTGTTGGATACCCTGATGGTGTGAAGGGATACCGACTCCTGATTCCCTCTACGGACAAGCTCATCATTGAGCAAAGTGTCAAATTTGAGGAAAGTCTCTCGCATGCACCTCAATCACCGCATGCAGACACCTTTTATCTACCTCATGTCCGAGATGATGACTCAGTACACTCAGATGCAGATACAGAGCATGCAAATGCCGAGGTAGAGCATGCAGATGCAGAGACAAAGTCTTCAAATACAAATCTAGTGCATGCAAATGATGATCCACATCCAAGCCCAGATCGGGCTTCTAGCAGTGAATCATACTCCCCTGTCATAAATCAGAGAACAAGGAGTTTACGTGAGATATATGCACAAGACCACCCAGCTGCTAGAAATGGTCTTGTGGGGGATAATACTGATCTGCAGAGGACTAGCTCAGAGTTTATTGAGCCTCCTCTTGTCCTCACTACCACTGAACCATCACCATCCTGGCATTTTCATTTGGTTCAGTCTTCTGATCCACAGTCTTATGCTGAGGCTACTGGGCATCCATCTTGGGAGTCCGCCATGGAGGAGAAGTATAACTCCCTCCTCGAGAACCAGACTTGGGATCTGGTCCCCCTTCCTTTAGGAAGGAAACTTGTCCGATGCAAATGGGTCTACAGGACCAAGAGTGCTGTAGATGGGGAAATCACCAGACGGAAAGCAAGGCTAGTAGCCAAAGGCTTCCAACAAGTGCATGGCATTGATTATGATGAGACCTTTGCTCCAGTAGCAAAGATGGATTCCATATGCCTTACACTTGCCATTGCGGCTGCCCAGGGGTGGGAAGTACATCAGATGGATGTGAAGAATGCCTTTCTTCACGGAGACCTATCTGAGGAGATCTACATGGAGCAACCACATGGTTTCATTCAGGATTCATCCTTGGTCTGCAGACTGAAGAAATCTCTCTACGGCCTTAAGCAGGCCCCGAGAGCTTGGTATGCGAAGATGGATTCTTTTCTCTTATCACAAAACTTTGAAAGATGTAAGTCTGATCCGAATGTTTACATGCTCAGGACACATGATTCTCTTCTTATCTGAGTTTTGTATGTGGATGATATCCTAATCACCGGCAGCTCGCTTCAACCATTGCTATAGTCAAGAGGGCCTTGCATGATAGGTTCTTGATGACGGACATGGGTCCATTACACTTCCTTCTTGGTCTTGAGATCAGCCAGGATGCCACAGGCATCAAACTCTCTCAGGCTAAGTATGCACGGGATCTCCTCGAGAGATTTCGCATGACTGACTGCAAGCCAGCACCGACTCCTTTTCTGTCTGGGGTCCGCCTTGAGGATGGAGGTGACACTCCATTAGTTGACAGCACTCTCTACCGACAGCTAGTGGGGAGCTTATTGTACCTCACCCACTCCAGACCAGATCTCTCATATGCAGTAGGGGTAGTTTCCAGATACATGCAGGAGCCGCATGAGCTACACTGGAATGCTGCCAAGCGCATCCTCCGATATGTGCAGGGCACCATCACCTTCGGGATTCACTATGCAGCAGGCACTGCATTGAATCTCCTTGGCTTCACAGATTCTGATTGGGTAGGAGACAACATTGATCGCAAGTCCACCTCCGGATATTCACTCAGTCTAGGATCTGGCCCTATCTGTTGGTCGAGCAAGAAGCAGGCTGCTATTGCTCTCTCTTCAGCTGAGGCCGAGTACAGAGGAGTAGTCAACATCACCATTCAGGCTCTGTGGCTACAACACTTCCTCACTGAGTTTGGCGTCCAGTTCCACCAGCCCATTGTCATCTGGTGTGACAACCAGAGCACTCTCAAATTTTGCAGGGATCCAGTACAGCGACAGTGGACGAAGCACATAAAGATCCATATGCACTACATCGGAGACTTAGTACATGATCGGGTCATTGATTTGCAGTTCTGTCCTTCAGCAAAACAGACTGCAGACATCTTCACCAAGACATTCACTGAGCAGAATTTTCGCTCTCTGCGCGATCGTCTTGGAGTGAAGGACACAGTGGCTTAGTAACTGTCTTTTCTTCCTCTTTTCTTTTGATTACATTGTATTTTGAGGGGGGGTTTTTCCCACGAGGTTTTCCCTCTTTCCTCAGTTTTAGTACAAGTTGCACTGTATTTTGGGTGACCTTTGGCCTTAGTTTCCAGGGCCCATTTTCTATTTTTCCCCATAGTGGTGTTTAGGGGGGGTGTTGGAACTACTACACACGTACATGCGGACTCTTAGTTAGAACATGGGACTACATGCAAGATTCCTTTTGCATGATTTACTCCCTGATTTTCTCCTTATTTAACTCCACAACTGGTTAGTTCTTCTACATGATTTACTCCCTGATTTGCTCCTTCTTTAACTCCGCAACTGGTTAGTTCTTCTGCATGATTTATTCCCCGATTTGCTCCTTCTTTCACTCCACAACTGGCTAGTTCTCTCCGGAACTTGTTGTAGGTGTTGAGTCTTCTCATTGATCACCACTATGGTGCATTACCTTGGGATCTTCACCCAGTAATTCTATATCATTAGCATTGTAACCTATTTTATAATGAATCATTCTTTTGTTCTTTCGATTTTCTTTTAGTGTTTTTTCTCTGCAAAGCTGTGTGTTCAACCTTTACTAGCTAGATCCATCTGTGCAGGTTTTCTAAGACATTTACATAAATAACGTGTGTACCTCATACGTGAATCGGTAGAAGCTTCAAGAATAATAACAGTTTTACTCGCGTTCGTGTTTCGTGTATAGTCGAGTGTTTTCGGATTTTAATTCAATCTGAACATTAAAAATAAACTGCCGCCTTCTTCTATCTTCTGCTCGGAAACTCAGAAATTGTTGCCACTGTACCGGCTTCCCATGGTACTATTTTGATATTTTTTTGTCGTTTTGAAAACTGTGATTTGTTTTTCTCTGTGGAATTTAGTTGTTTATTAAATGCAATTTAAGTAAAGACCAAGAAGCACAGTTGTATTCATAGCCATAAGTAGAGATTCAGTGTTTCCTTTGCCCCTACGAATATGATCTGCTCCTAAAAATCAGATTGTATGGACCTGCAGTCCGTGCGACGGGCAGGGTGACTCCACCGTGCGAAGGACTTTTGCGAAATGTGAATTGAACGAGCCAAGGGCAAGTTTATACGATGCTGGGCGATTTGAGAGGGTAGTCCCACGAGTTGGGCGGTCCGACCCTCCACTCGGGCGAAGGCAACATGTTGAACGAGTCGGCTTGGGCGTTAGGCGTGGGTCGGCCGGGTGACATAACCTGCCACCCGCCTGTATATATTCGAGGGCGTTTGGAGGCAAACGACAATCATTCGATCAACATGAGTTCGAACAAGGAGTTTTGTAGTGCGTGGATGAGCCCGCACGATGGGCGGAACTCGGGTGGAAAACTCGTTCAGAAAAGTTGGGTGAGAAACTCGGGCAAAAAACTCGTGCAGAAAACTCGGGCGAAAAAATCGTGCAGAAAACTCGGGCGAAAAACTCGTGCAGTAAACTCGTGTAGAAAACTTGGGCGAGGTCGTCGGGCAGAACTCGGGCGGGGTCATTCAGGCAGGACTCGGGCGAGGTCGTCGGGCAGGAAACTCGGGCGAGCCGGGTGAAGTCGTTCGGGCGAGCCGGGTGAAGTCGTTCGGGCGAGCCGGGTGAAGTTGTGTGGCAACCCGGGTGAGGTCATTCGGGCGAACCGGGTGAAGTCGTGTGGCGACCCAGGTGAAGTCGTGTGGCGACTCGGGTGAAGTTGTTCGGGTGAACGGGTGGACGTACGGATGGGCGGCCGGGCGAGGGCGCGCTGTGCACGCCGAAACGAAGAATCGTGCGGACGGGCGACTTGGGTAGGGCACGCCGTGCACGACGAAACGGTGGAAATGGTGAAGTGTTGAGGTTGTGAATGAAGGTGTGACTCGTGCGGAGGCGCGCGTGTGTGGCGACTTGGTTACGACAAGGCGCGCCCAAGTTGGGCAAACAACACGATTGTGCAACGAGGTGAACGAAGGGTTGGTGAGTCGTGCGGCCACTGTGTGGAGGCGCTGACGAGCTGGGCAGCCGAGTTTGCCGAAGTTGGAAATTTGGCTAAGTGTAAATTTGGGGTTTCCCAAGATTTAACTTGTACTTGTAAAAGAAGATTATATATATTGATTCGGGCAGATTCATATTGCAGGGAGTTGCCCCTCCCTTTATACTGTTGTGCGTTTTTATTGTATAATGCTGTTTATGTGAATGTTATGGGCTTTCACTATATAAAGGATAAAAATAATACTTGGTAACGAAAAATAAACTAAGTATGGAATGTTAGGTGTAGTCTACAATCATAAGTATTGGTGAAAAGAAAACAATTGGTAGTGCTGCACCTCGCTATAGTGTGGTTGGAAGAGTACCGCCAGTGTAGGGGCATGACAAGTGGTATCAGAGCTGATGATCAGGAAGCTGATCACGTTGACGATGAAGTGCTGATCCCACTGCACTATCGTGACAGGCGGTATCAGAGCTAGTGCCGGGGAGCTGGTGCTGGTGTTGAAGCATTGAAGCTGATACACACCTGCACTTCGTGACAGGTGGTATCAGAGCTGGTGAACTAAATCAACGAGCTGATTCTACGAAGACCGAAGACTTCGAAGGAAGTTCAAGTTTTGTAGGTGACAGGTGGAATATCAGGGTGATTCAGGTGAATGGTGAAACAAGTTTAGCAGAGGTGAAGCCTTGTGCTTGGACCAAGCTGAACGACAAGACATGGTAGGTTTGGAAGAATGCGAAGGGAAGCTCTTGCTTACCTTATACAGGTTGAAGCGGTTGAAAGAAGAGAACCCCCGGATTCGAAAGGAACTTGAAGTCTTGGAAAAGAATGTTGAAGACGAACTTCTTCAACTTGGTTGGACAATGGAGCAGGATGAAGTTGCAGATTGTGCTAACAAGGAAGAGGAAGCCGTGATGATTGAGGATGTTGCAGATGTGACCATGATGGAGGATGAACTTGAGATTGATCAAGTTGGACCAGGATCGTGCAGTTTGCAGACATGGGTGGATGAGGATACTCACATGGAGGAGCCTCATGATGATGATGATGTCAGTACTGTTGATACTTGTGTTTCATTTGAGCTTTTGGGAGATGAACCATATGTAGGGAAGAGCAAAACCAGTTTGTCGATGCTAGGGAGGATCTTACCATGGATGTCTATGATGAAACCTTGTATGGAGAAGCAAGGATCGCTGACTATTGCAGGACTTGTTGGGGTTGTTTGTGACCTTATGGTGGAAGGTACAAAGGCCCGTGACAAGGGAGGAACATGATGATAGTTGCGAAGGATTGGGTCATGCTTTAGCCACATGGAGAATTGGCTAAGTGCTCGACATGACTCCTGGACAGATTGAGGAGGGCACACACTTGGATATGATGATACTTGGGTGGACTTCTCATGGTTGAGACCAAGAGCAAGTCTTGGTGGAACCTGTTATCACCAAAATAGGACCCTAATAGGCTGCTGATCTGACTATCTCAGTGTAACTATTTCAAACTAAAATTTGGCTGAGGCTTAACCTCCTCAACCTGAGAGGGCTCTCTCACTGGATTAAAGATTTTACTTTGAAGATTAGATGGCTAACTCTATGGAAAATTTGAACAACAATGTATAAATGGTTGAAATACCAATTAACAAACTTCCATTGGGCTATGGAGTCAAAGTGTGTTTCAGTACAACAACAAGATCAATTTCACATGGAAGTCAGGGCATAAAGGGTTTTAACATTAAAGCAAAACAGAGATATAATATAGAGAACACAGCCTACAAACACATGATGGAAGTTAGAGCATCATCAAATGAATTCTAAGTAACATGTGTCTATACCATTGCAAGTAAGTATATGAAGGAAGCCATGAGGAAAATCAAACATTGAAACCCTTTCTGAATCCTGAGTAGTGAAAGCAGCTCTTTGTATTAACCTAAAAACATACAGTCATATACAATAGCACAATGTGCTTGTTTCTTTGAAAATTGCCAACCCTTTGTGCATTACATCTTATCCCTTATATGGAGTTCATTACCTAACTTAGATTCCTCCTCCAGCATGAAGGGAATTCGAATTCTTCCTACTATGACACCTATTTACACTTAAAACTAACTATTAGATGCAAATGACAGCTAACTAGTAGTCCTAGAGACCTAATACAACTAGGAGTGTAACTCCTTATTATGACTAAACCACCTAAACTAAAAATTAAATGCATTCTTTGACAACTGCAACCTCATGAAGTCGAATTTGATGAAGCCTCCCATGTTGTCACCTGACTGTTGATGACAAACCCTAGAAATTAGGGAACATGCTTCCCTGTTTTTAGGTTTAGGATCCTTGAAAGTTGGCACATGGGATAGAGCCCTTATCTCCTCATCCATGACACATTTTACGAAACTGAAGGAGGTTTTTGTAGTCCATGATGTCTAGAACACAAACCTCTCTTGTTTTTTTAAAACACTTCTCCAGCTGTCCAAAATATGTCTTTGAAAAACACATGTAAAACAGTAAAAATCCGCTTTCTGAAATTAGGGTCTCAATGAAAACTTAGTAACTCCCAGCTGAAAACACTTATGAAGAAAGTGAGATAGATTATTGTAGCTGGAGAGTTTATGAAGATAAAACTCCCTCAGAATTCCAAAATACGCTTTCCTGTAACTAGAAACTGATCTTGAAAAAGACTGCTAAAACCAGAAGACAAAGCTTGACTTTGAGCAGTTTCATAGCGCAAGTTTGACCATAAATACCTCCCACCTCAGAACGAATTTAAAGAAAATGAAAGAGGTTTTTGTAGCTCAGAAGGCCAGGAAGAAAAGCCTCTTTCAGTTTTCAAAATGGATTTCTCATCTGCGCAGGAAACCTTCTGGAAGTTGACTAGTAAAAGCAGAAAACTGAGTTTTTTTTATGCTAAAACAAGCTTTTTCAGGGGTTTCGTAGCGTGCTACGAAAACACTGATTTTGTAGCGCAAAACAGGATTTTTACATTGTCTGCGCTACGAAAACGTGGATTCGTAGCTAATTTGAAAATTTGATCAAAATGATGTGAGATATGACTTCTAAACACATGGTGAGGCTTCTAGGACATGGAATGAGGCTGTCAAACTTTATTTGGAAAAGAGATATGACCTTAAAAGACTTCTAACCTTTAAAGCATGAAATGACCTAGAGACCCTTTAACACCATGACTAGAAGAAGGGTTTGTAGATGAGGATGACACTAATTGAGATGAGATGACTCAAAACTTATAAGTCTATGACTAGAAACAAGGCAACTTTCCAAAGCTTAGAGACAAAGATTTTAGGGTGATAACAGTGGCTCCACTAGGCATAGCGTGCCCTTGTGGTATACTAAGAACTTGTAGCTCCAGTGCCGCTATCCATCCTCTAGAATAAAACTCTAAACTTCTGCCCAATTTTCTCCTCAAGCCTTTAATGATTTTTGAAAGAAGAATTCAAACTGCACCTACTGAAACAGATGCTCAATCAACCTACCTTGAGCTTATTTACACATTCCTACCTACCCTATCAGCTGCAATATCCACTTGTAGCTCAAGGAACATGAAACTTCCAATGAAGCCAATCATTGATCTGATCTGACACTTGAATCTCTTGACTATGCTTGAAGCAAAAATAAACCAGATACTGAAATAACCAAGGCAACATGAGGTGTAACTGTTCTTCAAGATGAAAATATAACTGGAAGCCTGAACAGTAAATCTTTTCCATGTAGTCAGCTATAGGGTCAAAAAACACATGGTTAGTTTGATGATTCTCATAACATTCTATATCTTCAAACAACTGATCCTGAGCTACACAACATTTATTTGATATGCTATCCAACTGCTTTTCTGAATGATTCCCATAAACAATGTAATTTTCCTCATTAGTATGATCATTCTTTGATGTAAGCTGCTGCAAGGAATTACAAAAATGAACAACCTTTTCCTCTGCTTGAGGGTTATAAAAAATTTCTTCCAGCATTTCTTCTTGGTGTTTGTAATCATTTTCATACTCTTTATGGTCAAAAGATTGGCAAGTTTGCTGCATCTCTACATCAATCTCGGAGGATGTAATATGATTTTCATAAGTAAACCCCTGTTGATCTTCATGCTACATTTCATGGGATGTTATACTTTCTTCTTGGTGTTGAAATGTATTGTTATGAAGAGCTTCTAAAATTTCTTCATCCATAAACTCATCATCATCATAACAATCCTCCAAATACTGAATAAAACTCGTAGAATGTTTACAACAATCTTTGACCAAAAATAAGGAGGGATGACACTCTTTATACATGTCATAGAATACATCATGGAAATCAGCAAGAGAATATAATGAACCATTTTCTAAGCCTTTATACCAAGACCATGCTTTTCCTTCTAAAGTGGTCATAAACATCCTCATGAGACAATCTTCAGGGAACTGAACCTTAAGACTGCGTACATGCATATGGAACCTAACCAAATGAAGAGCAGCATTGTCTTTCTTTTCATCTTTGAATATTGGAAGATCATCTAACCAATCAACCTTTGGCATAGGATTTGGAAAACCAGGGATATGAGACCGATTCATAGGGGCATACCTGGCATTCATTCTTGCAATGGAACTCATTTTGAAACTTCATCAAGCTACTGATCTTCTAGAAGTGGAGTCACCTTCCAATTTGTTATTTGATGTGTGGAGTCGCCAAGGTAGTTTGCAGCCTCAAAAAAATTCTGAGCTCCTGCTACCTTCAGAAGTTCAGCTTCTTAGTTTCGGGAATGAATAATCTTCAGACTCCCGGCAGATGCACCAAAATGTTATCACCAAAATAGGACCCTGATAGGCTGCTGAGCAGACTATCTTGGTGTAACTATTTCAAACCAAACTTTTGGCTAAGGCTTAGCCTCCTCAACCTGAGAGGGCTCTCTGACTGGATTAAAGATTTTACTTTGAAGATTAGATGGCTAACTCTATGGAAAATTCGAACAACAATGTATAAATGGTTGAAATACCAATTAACAAACTTCCATTGGGCTATGGAGTCAAAGTGTGTTTCAGTACAACAACAAGATCAATTTCACATGGAAGTCAGGGCATAGAGGGTTTTAACATAAAAGCAAAACAGAGATATAATATAGAGAACACAGCCTACAAACACATGAAGGAAGTTAGAGCATCATCAAATGAATTCTAAGTAACATGTTTCTATACCACTGCAAGTAAGTATATGAAGGAAGCCATGAGGAAAATCAAACATTGAAACCCTTTCTGAATCCTGAGTGGTGAAAGCAGCTCTTTGTATTAACCTGAAAACATACAGTCATATACAATAGCACAATGTGCTTCTTTCTTTGAAAATTGCCAACCCTTTGTGCATTAAATCTTCTCCCTTATATGGAGTTCATTACCTAACTTATATTCCTCCTCCAGCATGAGCGGAATTCGAATTCTTCCTACTATGACACCTATTGACACTTAAAACTAACTATTAAATGCAAATGACGGCTAACTAGCAGTCCTAGAGACCTAATACAACTAGGAGTGTAACTCCTTATTATGAATAAAACACCTCAACTAAAAATTAAATGCATTCTTTGACAACTGCAACCTCATGAAGTCGAATTTTATGAAGCCTCCCACGTTGTCACTTGACTGCTGATGACAAACCCTGGAAATTAGGGAACATGTTTCCCTGTTTTTAGGTTTGGGATCCTTGAAAGTTGGCACGTGGGACAGAGCCCTTATCTCCTCATCCATGACACATTTTACAAAACTGAAGGAGGTTTTCATAGTCCATGATGTCTAGAATAAAAACCTCTCTTGGTTTTTTAAAACACTTCTCCATCTATCCAAAATATGTCTTTGAAAAAAAACGTGTAAAAGAGGAAAAATCCGCTTTCTGAAATTAGGGTCTCAATGAAAAATTAGTATCTCCCAAATGAAAACACTTATGAAGAAAGTGAGATACAATATTGTAGCTGGAGAGTTTATGAAGAGAAACCTCCCTCAGAATTCCAAAATACGCTTTCCTGTAACTAGAAACTGATCTTGAAAAAGACTGCTAAAACCAGAAGACAAAGCTTGACTTTCAGCAGTTTCATAGTGCAAGTTTGACCATAAATTCCTCCCACCTCAGAACGAATTTGAAGAAACTGAAAGAGGTTTTCATAGTTTCGTAGGTTAGGAAGAAACGCCTCTTTCAGTTTTCAAAATGGAGTTCTCATCTGCTCAAGAAACCTTCTGGAAGTTGACTAGTAAAAGCAGAAAACAGAGTTTTTTTATGCTGAAACAGACTTTTTCAGGGGTTTCGTAGCGCACTACGAAAACACTGATTTCGTAGCGCAAAACAGGATTTTTACACTATCTGCGCTACGAAAACATGGATTCGTAGTTAATTTGACAATTTGATCAAAATGATGTGAGATGTGACTTCTAAACACATTGTGAGGCTTCTAGGACATGGAATGAGGTTGTCAAATTTTATTTGGAAAAGAGATATGACCTTAAAAGACTTCTAACCTTTAAAGAATGAAATGACCTAGAGACCCTTTAACACCATGACTAGAAGAAGGGTTTGTAGATTAGAATGACACTAATTGAGATGAGATGACTCAAAACTTATCAGACTATGACTAGAAACAAGGCAACTTTCCAAAGCTTAGAGACAAAGATTTTAGGGTGATAACAAAACCTTTAGTGGGGGGAGCTATGATGGAAGGGACTCATGGTGACGATGATATGGTTGGGTGATCGAGTTCACTAGACCAAAGATTGCAGACTTGGATGGGGATGACCGATTGTTGTGATGGGTCTACTTGGTTGGACTACATGGGCAACTTAGTCATGGACATCAGGTTGGAGACATGGAGCACGGCAGTCTTATGCAGGGACATGATGCAGGAGCACTTGTAGAGGTCTCACTTATGGGCATCCAATGAGGAGTGCCAAGGCAGGGATGTTGTGCAGGTGGATTTACTGGTGTGACATGGAGATGTTTTACTTATGAGCCGATGGAGAGGTTGTGCACTCTTGTACAACAAGGCCATGGACTTGGATGGAGTTGTGAGTAGACTATGGAGCATTCCTACTACATGGAAAGCTGAGGCATCTTGCAGAGACCTTTGGGCCGAGACTTGTATGCTTGCTAGAGTGTTGGTTGGAGATGACTCATGGAGCTCATGATGACATGAGGTTGTGACTTTTAGGGACTTCATATATGGTGGACTTGGAGGATCTGAAGCATTGAGGAGCTGAGGTCAGAGACTTTGATGCAGAATGGGATGCATACTTCCAAGTACATGTATGGGTGTGGCTTGGAAGAGTGATTTGATGTGGAGGATCAATATGAGACACTTTGGAGTGATGGCGTTACAACGATGATGATGCCTTGGTGGCAACACTTGGGCATGGGTTGAGCCGAGACTTAACCACTTTTGACACATGGGAGCTGATTGATCTATGATCATGGGCAGCACATGGATAGATGAGACAAGTGTATACTTGTTTCTATGGCAGAATTGATGGATAGCACATTACAGATATGATGAAGGTTGCTTCATGGACCTGGATGTGGCACATCGAGAGTCAAGAGATGATCTCTTCCTTTGAGGAGATGGATGTTTTGCAGATGCATGATGATGTTGGATAGAAAACATCATGGATAGCATGTTGTGGACGAGATGGAGATTACTTCATGGACATGAGCATGGCTTACTTGTATGGAGATGGATTCTTCATCGAGTTTAGGATGTGACAGGATGTTCAGAGAAATGACTGATGATGGCATGAGGATGTACATTCTCATGGTTTGGGCGTGACAGTTGGATTAGCTACCCAACTAGTTCAAACATGAGGGCTAGCAGTGTGCAGAGATGTGTTAGCATTATGTTGGAGTATCATGGCAGCAGTTCACACGAGGACGATACATGATGAGGTCGACACGAGATGTTGCAGGAAGCATGTAGCTTGATATGGAGGGGCCAGCCTTCCATGATGGGGAGCAGCATGTGGAGATTGTGATATGGTGGTTGATGGTCATGGATTGAGATGATTTTCTGATGTATGACATACCGATGGGGTGTATACCTTGGTATGGTGATCTTGGTGACAGGTGGTTGCCGGGATGAGATATTGTCGAGGACAACAATGACTTCAAGTGGGGGAGGATGTATGGACCTGCGGGCCGTGCGACAGGCAGGGTGACTCCACCGTGCGAAGGACTTGTGCGAAATGCAAATTGAACGAGCCAAGGGCGAGTTTATACGATGTTGGGTGAGTTGAGAGGGCGGTCCCACGAGTTGGGCGGTCCGACCCTCCACTCGGGCGAAGGCAACATGTTGAATGAGTCAGCTTGGGCATTCGGTGTGGGTCGGCCGGGTGACATAACCCACCACCCGCCCGTATATATTGGAGGGCGTTTGGAGGCAAACAACCATCATTCGATCAACACGAGTTCAAACAAGGAGTTTTACGGTGCGTGGATGAGCCCTCACGACGGGCGGAACTCGGGTGGAAAACTTGTTCAGAAAAGTCGGGTGAGAAACTCAGGCGAAAAACTTGTGTAGGAAACTCGGGCGAAAAACTCGTGCAAAAAATTCGGGCGAAAAACTCGTGCAGAAAACTTGGGCGAGGTCGTCGGGCAGGAAACTCGGGCGAGGTTGTTCGGGCGACCCGGGTGAAGTCATTCGGGTGAGCCGGGTGAAGTCGTGTGGCGACCTGGGTGAAGTCGTGTGGCGACCCAGGTGAGGTCGTTCAGGCGAACTGGGTGAAGTCGTGTGGCGACCCGGGTGAAGTTGTGTGGCGACTCGGGTGAAGTTGTTCTGGTGAACGAGTTTGGGTGAATGGGTGGACGTGCGGAAGGGTGGCCGGGCAAGGGCGCGCCGTGCACGCTAAAACGAAGAATTGTGCGGACGGACGACTTGGGTAGGGCACGTCGTGTACGACGAAACGGTGAAGTGTTGAGGTTGTGAACGAAGGTGTGACTCATGTGGAGCCGCCCGTGTGTGGCGACTTGGTTACGATGAGGCACGCCCAAGTTGGGCAAACAACATGATCATGCGACGAGATGAATGAAGAGTTGGTGAGTCGTGCGGCGACCGTGCAGAGGCGCCGACGAGCTGGGCAACCGAGTTTGCCGAAGTTGGAAATTTGGCTAAGTGTAAATTTGGGGTTTCCCAAGATTTAACTTGTATTTGTAAAAGAAGATTATATATATTGATTCGGGCAGACTCATATTGCAGGGAGTTGCCCCTCCCTTTATACTGTTGTGCATTTTTATTGTATAATGTTGTTTATGTGAATGTTATGGGCTTTCACTGTATAAAGGATAAAAATAATACTTGGTAACGAAAAATAAACTAAGTATGGACTGTTAAGCGTAGTCTACAATCGTAAGTATTGGTGAAAAGAAAACGATTGGTAGTGCCGCACCTCGCTATAGTGCGTTTGGAAGAGTACCGCCAGTGTAGGGGCATGACACGGATGGTGCAGGAAAGACATATGATCGGGTGACTTGACCTGTCCATGTGATTGTTGTAGAGGAGAAGTTGAAATAGGTATATTCAAAAAGTTCAGATGCCACCCTACACAATCTTTAAAATCCCATTTTGTTAATGACGTGTAGAGTATACATAGTAGGTCAACGTCTCTACACGTGTAGAAAGGAGTCAATTTACCAAATATTATGGAAATGTATTCTATTGTTATCATCTTTGACTTTCTACAAAAAAATTGACTCTCTACATAAAATGACGGTAGGGTCTGAAAAATATGACATCCTCTACTTTTCCACGATTTTGATATAGGAGTCACATTCATTATATAGTTTGAGAAACATTGCATCGTTATGAACGTTCACTATTTCAAATGGAGAATCGATAAAGCTCTCACAATTTTAGTAATGCTCAATAATCTAATAATGTAGTGACATGAAAATTGTTGCTGGAGGATTAGCTTTTAAAATGGTTAATTTTAAGATAATAAATGAAGACGTTACTGGGCTTTGATATCAACTTTGAAGTAGGGGCTTCTTTCGGCGGAGAATGAAGATTGCAAATGAACTTTTTCTTATATGAACCTTCTAACATATCCAATGTCCCAATGGTCTTAACACAGCCTCTTGCCTCCGTACTCCACAATCCTATGTGAACCTCCCGCGAATTTGTGAGAAAGCATTCATTTAAATAAGACACAAGAATATGCCAGATTTGGTAACATAAAATTCTACAAACACTCATTTTCTTATTTATATCATGAAATGATTACATAACAGATATAGAGAGAGAAAATACTTGTTACTTCTATGAAAATCTAACAACTTTCATTTTCTTATGTATATCATGAAATGATTACATAACAAATATAGAGAGAAAAAATACTTGTTACTTCTATGAAAATCTAACAACTTCAAATTCACACTAAACTCTAAGACTACAGCATGAAGGGTTGTTTTAAGACATTTATTTAAGATGAAATTTTAATTTCGTGTTAAATATCCATCCTGACTTTTTAATTGTCTTCAATAAGGACAAAATAAAAACAAACTTTTTAGGTCGGGCCGGATTAAGGCATAAGCAAAAATATACCTTTTACTTACATCTCTTGGGCTCAAGTCCTCATTAGCTTATCTCCGCAAGAACTCTATACTTCCTCCACTATCTAGAATTGTTATAGTTTTTGGTGAGGGTTTAATTTCAGCTAAACGTGTTATAGTTTTCGGTGAGGGTTTAATCTTAGGTAAATGAGAGCATTTTTCTTGATAAAGGAGATGTAAAATACATTTCCGGGTGTTATAGTTTTCCGTGAGGGTTTAATCTTAGGTAAATGAGAGCACTTTTCTTGGTAAAGAAGATGTAAAATACATTTCCGGGGAATTCAGGTCTTTCTTGATGGCTTACTCTTGAATGCATCATGGGTATAGTGCTTCAATCCAGTTCATCATGAACTATTGTGAGTAGTAGTAGCAGATCTAGTTCGAGCATATATACATGTGAATCCTTGAGTCCCAAGTATGCAATTAAAGGAGATCGACCCTCACCAAACCTATCTATTTAAAAGGGAAAAGGGCTAAAGGCCCTCAATTTCATTTATAATAGAGGGGAGGGTCCCTCTCAATTTTATAAAGAGTCCTCAACATGTAAGAGTCAGGGATGCTTGCTGAGGGACATATAAAAATCTATAATCTAGAAGCTTGAATTAATTTTGTTAAGCCATTTTTATAGGGAATTGGGAAAAAAGGATGAGGCATCACAAAGCCCATTAGCATAATGCATTGATAAAGGGTTTAATTTCAAGTAAATGAGAGCATTTTTTTTCAAAGAGTTTTGGATTTATTCAACATTAGTTAGTTGAAAATGAGACTAAGAATGCCTTGCTTAGGGTTTTTCTCTTTCGTAAACTAATTATTAATTAATTTATTTTTCTTTAGAATTTTATACAAGGGTTTCTAACTTGATTGGAGGATTCCTCATCCGAGAGAAGCTATAATGCCTCAATCATAATGCCTGTTTAGAACACATGGTTTTCTCTAATCAATTAATAACACATATTTTCATTAATACCCTTATGTTTTCGTAGGTTCTAGGATCCTCACATTATTTGGTTATTGTTTGATATTTGTTAGAGGGTTTTTGTTATTGTTTGATATTATGTTAGAGGGTTTTTGTAATACATAATTAGGCTCCTTTGAGAGCACCACTTAGAGATGGAAAGTTTCCGACATGTTTGAATCTTTTAGTGGGTGTCCCTTGTTTGTTAAGGATTTGTAAGTTATGGGCATCTTTATATTCATTGTATTTTCTTATAGTATTTTAGAATGTGAAGGGCACGAGAGAGTGTTTGAACAATTGATCAATTAACCTCACATCTCATTGAAATTAAAAATCCCATATATTCACCCAAGAACATTAAATATTATCCTCCAAAAAAACACCATTAAACATATGTAAATTGTAGATTCCATGAATAACCATACAAACTAAATGAAGCAATAATAAATTTACAAAATTAAGTGATAAAAACCAACACAATTGATTTCTATTAGGGTTACTCCATGAAATGCCAAATATCATTACTGCATAACAATATGTAATAAAACCCTTCAAAGTGCATTACAATGCACTTTTTCATCAAATTTTATATCTTTATTTTGTGAACTTAGTAGTGGTTTTTGTGGCATTTATTTGTCTTGGATGGAATTGATAAAATTCAATCCGTGTTCCAAGTTCCTTAGGTTCCCAAACTTCATATAGTCTCAATATGAAACACATCATTTTTTCTGTATTGTATTGGTTTCATATGGTATTTCTTGGTTGGTATTGTCTGAATTCCAATATGGTAGAACATGATGATCATTGACAGTCTTGATGAGGTAGCATCTTTAAGGCTTTACATTTCTAGAACATACACTATAGTTGTAGAAGTGATGCTATAAATCATCTCTTAGGTATCAAATTGTAGAAATTTTAACATACTTATATCTCATGTGTTATTTCTAACAATTTTTTTTTTATTTTTACTTTTTCTGTTGGTATTTATAAATTTCTGCAACTTAGTAATTCAGGTTTGCGTTCACTAGAATTTCTCTATTTATTTTTTCAAATTAGGACAATAGTGTTTCTACCATTTCATGTAATGATGAATCCATGAGGAAGGCTATTCATGCACAAGAAATATGTTCCTTTAAATAAAAATGGCTCTTTTCACATTCCCTCCCCCACTCCCCATTTTAGCTTTATATGTATGCCTTGGTCTAGCAAGTACAAGACAACTATATTTCAAGTTATTTTTTGTAAAATTTATGCCATATTTGGCCTTCATTGCTCAACTAATGGGTTTTTATAGCAAATATTTATGTTAATTGTTTTGAGTTACCCATAAATCGGTTATTCCTACACATACTAGTAAAGTCAAAAACTCAGTCAGAATAGAGATCTTCCAGAAGCTGAGTGTTTCCATTTGTTCTTGTCCAACTCCTCGTAGTGAGACTAACTTCAAGGAATATGAATCTATAGTACATTTGTGTGAAGTATGTATCCAACTTTGGATGGATTGAACTACGACGAATTTTGCAATTTGAGAGGGTTACTAGTATAGGACTATAATTATTAAAGATTGAACAAAAGGACCAAATAAACCTATGTTAAAATCCTATAACATTTCCCTATAGAATATATGGTATGACATTAGCCTCATATTATCATCATATTGTGCCTGCGGTAAAGGTCTAGTATTTAGTTTAGTTAAATCAACTTGCTAATAAATGAGATGAATTTCCTTTACCAAGGCTCAAATCCTAGACACACTGTGTCCCTCGCGTCATTTTGATGTGTACAAGATGTTTGATTAAAGCAGTTGGGGCTGAGTGTAAATCATGGGAAAATTCCACATTTTCCTAGCTGAAGAGATATCTTGTTTATGATCAATTCCCTCTAAGGGAGGGGCTCATTTACAATACAACGATATTAATAGTAGTTTGTCAAAAGGAAAAATCAACATGATTTTGCATAGGAAATCACAAAGAATCTCCTTGGAGTTGATCTTAGATCCATTATGAGGACTCTAAGTATTGCCTAGAGGTAAGCCATCACATTCCAACTCTTTTAAAATTCCATAATATATCTCAGCTACTAATAGATGGTTGTGTTTTACAACAAGCAACAACTATAGAAAAAGATAAAAGTGACTCATTTCTCCCTCTATTCTAGCCCCTTTCCACTAATAGAAATACATAAATAAATTTCAAATTTGAAAACTCAAGAAGTTTGTGCAACATTTTTGACATATCTACATATTTAAGAAATAATTAAGGTCATTTTTTGAAATCTCCTATGAAATTTTTACAAACCTCACGCTGAATGTTGTGAAATGTGGTGATATTTTTTGAATTGCAAGGTAATATTTCCAAAATGGTAAAAAAGAAGCACAATATGTTGTTTATCTTATATGAGTCGAGATTCTAAAACATGAAATTTGTACATCAAGTCATGTCTTCATGTGTTTGATAACTATGTTGGATTTCGTGAGGAAATTGTACAAGGAATTATTAATCATAATGTTGGAGCATCTACAAAATGTTGTTCGATAAAAACCAGGAGATGATTGTAGTAAATTCCTACCCATATCTATAGAGATGTGTTCCAACATAACTCGCAATCACACCATTTATCAAATGCTAGAGAAGTATGCTATATCGATGGTTACAATTTTTACTTATATTGATATCAAGGCAAGGAAAATCATATCCACTTCCAGTGTCAAACCCCATATATCTCCTTGTGTAGTTGGATGGAGTCATTCTGCAACTTCCTTGAGATCTTTGGATATCTATCAATATTGAATAACAATGATTCTTGAGACCTCTATATTTTGTAGAAGGTGTTGTTGTTGGAAACTAAACTATGTCAACTCATTTGTAAGTCATAAAAAAAGTTTTTAATCTAGCCATTTTGGTTAAAAATGTGCTTCAAGAAATGTTAATAATCACGATGTTAAGAAATTTAAATTGTAAAATAATCGAACAGTAAAGCTTACATAAAATACACCACCAATGCTTACAAAAAATACACCACCAGTGCTTAAACAAAATACACCAAATCTCACCTGCTACTTGAAATGAAGAAACCAGTGCCACATATATCTCCTTGGAATGATGGTCCCATGGGAAGTATAAATGCAAATTAAAAGCTTATTGAGCTAGAGGGAATATAAATGGCTCTTAATTTTTTTTTTCTTTTCCATCTCCTATGTTGATCGAGGTTCAACCTAATCCAATTAGAAATTGACCAAATAGTTCCATGCACAAAACTACACTTTGTATTTCCATATTTTCTTATTTTGATAAGGATGAGGGAACAAATATAAACAATCAAGAGAGCAACAATTTCATCACTTCCAAATATTCTATAAAACTCAGTAGTCATAACTCAATGCGATGATATGACAGATCAATGTCTGCCATTCACTAAATCATGACAAACATCATAACTTTAGTTCACATCTATATTCGAAATTTCAAATAGTTAAGGAACCTACAAACATTTTAATCATTCTCCAAGTCCCAAGAGTTCATTGATTCTTGACTTTTAGCTTACATAGAATGATTTCCTAAAAGAGAAGATTCATGACTCCTATAGATATTTCATCAATTAGACTTCAAATTTAATTTAGGTAATCAAACTCTCATATATAAATAAACATGCTTCTATGGTTTAGCGTTGTTACTTTTTAGAAGGTTCACTAACTAGTTCATATGGTTTCCTCAACAATTATGCTTTTAAAGGAAATAACAATGGAATTCTGAGGCAAGAAAAAAACCACATTGTTTTCATTAAAATGTACAACTACTAAAAAAAGAATTAGAAAAATGCAGAGCTGCTAAGGTACATACAATCCCTCAAGAATCTCAGTTATACATAGTTATACATACAATACATGTGCCTGCACATACCGACAGCGAAACATTAGGAAGTGAAATAAAGAATAATTTCTGCATTGGAAAAATCTAAAATCATAACTTATGGTCACCATGACTTATCGGGGTGTGGGAAAAAAACAAAATGGAGATTATGAAGCCTGAACTCAAGCATAGAGACAAGATTCATCTTTTAGCGAGAGACATTCAACTGATCTTGAAGTTAGAGAATCCTAAAGAAGGTGTTGACCTAGGTTGTCATTGATGTCAAATGGCAATATTCTGGATACTAAAGGATGACATGAAGCCAAGGGGATGCAGAGCAGATTCATGAAGAGACAGGAGCAAGGCCATCAGGATAGCCAAGCCATAAGCAAAGAGGAGCTACCTAAGGAGGCATATGAAAGCACATAACAAGATATTGGAGCAAGAGAGGCATTCATATATGCAAGGAGGTCTTTGGAAGACACTACCAAGCCAGAGGAGTAGATGGAGAGAAGAGGAGCAGACAGAGCTACAAGAGGAGCCACACACACATATATATATATATATATATATATATATATATATATATGCGGAAACAGAATTAGCGGAACTACAGGAGCAAACTAAGCGAGTAGAATAGAGCCAAAGAAGAGGAGCACACAGAGTTATCGAGGAGGAGACAGAGCCACCAAGAGGAGCAGACGGAGCCAAGAGGAGAAAACGGAGGAGCCATATATATATATATATATATATATATATATATATATATATATATATATATATATATATATATATATATATATATATATATATATATATATATATATATATATATATATATATATATATATATATATATATATATATATATATATATATATATATATATATATATGCGCCAAATAGAGGAACAAACAGAGCCATGGGACGCAACAAACACAGCTGGCGGAGCCATAGAGGAAGCAAACATAGCAATCGGGAGCTATTAGGAGCCATATATCCACAGATAATACTATCGGGAGCTATCGGAGGAAAAACCCATATATATATACATGAACAGCTATTGGAGCAACATAAGCGGAGAAGCATACAAACAAAGTTAAAACAGTGGAGCATATAAACAAAGTTAATATGCGCGGACCCATGGGACCATTGCAATACGTTGCAATTTAATATCACGTCCATCGCGTCGGGAGCATGTATCGGGAGCGGTAAAGGCCCTGCCTCCGATTGCGATAATATACGCAGACCTGATGGCATATCACAGTTTGATTGAATGCTATATCACATCCGCGATAATCGCGATGTATAAGGGGCTGTCAGCCACAAAAATCCGATTGCGATATGTACGCGGACCCGATGCGGGATTGTGTTATGGTTGAATCTATTATCGCATCCGCCCATCGCAATGCTACATGGAAGGTTGTCCGACCAGAAGCGCCGATTGCGATAGAGGTATGGACGTGACGGAGTTATTAAAACAATTTAAAATAATATCACGTTCGGGTATCGGGGAATTGGCTATGTTATATGCAAATCTGCCGATTGCGATTGTAAGAGCAGACCTGATGCTATATTGCGATTTGGCTTAATGTCTTATCGCGTCCATCGGCCATCGGCCATTGGCGACTGCCAATATGTTGCGAGCGCCGATTGCGATGATTGCTGCGGACCCGATATAGTTTAAATGCGGGTGAATTAAAATTGAAGTCTGGCTCTTTAATAAGTTTCGACTGTTTCACTCATATTTCCTGTGTATTTTCATATTTGCCTTACACGTGGTTTGAAGGGCCAACGATGCCGGTGGTAATGTGACATGTGGGCTCGCCCTGATGGTATAGTCTCTCCGAATGAAAGCCTCCGTAAACATTGTAAAGCCCTGTGTATGTCAAATAATTATGGATAAAAGGAGCATTGTTACAGGTTTAACTTGTAATAAGTATTCTCTGTGTATGTGGCCTCTCTTCCTCTTGTATGTGTCCTGTGAATATTGGAACGATTGGATAGACAGAGGAAACTGAAGTTCGGGAAGCCGAAGAAGCAAGCAAGCGAGGAGGTAACTGAGAGAATAAGCGAGAGTTGAGGAAGCCGAAGAGCCTCCGGAGAAAGGAAGCCAAAGAGCTAGCGAGTAAGAGGAAATGAATGGAAAGAGGCACGAGAATGCATGAAAGCAGCAAAAACAGAGGACTGTTGAGGCTGTTGGTATTGCGAAGAACCAGAGTGTGAGATAGCAGAAGCAGCAGCAGTGAATGTTGTTGAAGGCTGTTGAACGCTTTGGAAAATAAGCTAGAGGAGACAGAGGCAGCGAGAGGATGCAGCAGAACAGAAAGAGGGCAGCAGGGCCAATAAGACAGCAGATAGTCGAAGGGGAGAAGCAGCCAGCTGAGATCATAAGCTTGAACAAGAAGTTGTTCTTTATGCAGACCTTAGTTCAGCTAACAGTAGACTGACTAAAGCTGCGTGAAGACATTATCAGAAGTCATGAAGGGTACTGGACACTCTGTGTGGGCAGTATGAAGAATTGGGAAGACTACTTCAAGAGAAGACTGGTTGTCATTGATACTGTAGTTTGGAGACTACAATGAAGCTGTAAATAGACAGAACTCAGCAGAAAAGAGTTCTGAGAGAAGAAGTAAGCAGGATTGGAGTCCTTGGGGCTGGTGCCTCAAAAGCAAGAAGGATAGGAGTCCTTGGGGTTGGTGCCTCAGAAGTAAGCAGGATTGGAGTCCTTGGGGTCGATGCCTCAGAAGCAAGAAGGATTGGAGTCCTTGGGGTTGAAGCCTCAGAACTGAACAGGATTGAAGTCCTTGGGAGTTGGTGCTCCTAAGTCCAAGATTGGTGTCTTGGCAAAACAGAGTTGGTGCTCTGGAGGTTGGAGCCTCACCAAAGTCCAAGTTGGAGCTTGGCAACTGTTTGTGACAATCTATATATTGTATCTATTTTACTGCATAGTTTATATTAATAAAAGCATTTATTCTTGTTGTTCATCTTGTGTTCTGAATATATATGTTTTAACTGGTAAAACAATAGTGGCAAAAAGAAATATTGATTCACCCCCGCTCTCAGTATTTCCAACAAAAGGAAAAAATGCGCCACCCATTACTTGTAAAGAACCCCAGGTACCCAAACCACCACATTCGCTATGAAATAAGGGTGAAGGTGGTCCTAGAGAAACTACGATGTGCTTCTGCGAAGCCATATATCACACTGCAAGATAAGAGAGTAATGGATATTGTTAAGCATTATTATAAACCAGAGAACTACTGAGAATAAATATAGAAAGGAAATAAAAGTTTGGTTTTACTTGAGTCGAGAGCTGAGGGATGGGTCTTAACCGCCATAAACTGAGGTAAAAACCTCTAACTCATTCATGTTCACATTTCTAGCATGGAGACACACACACACAGTATCAAGACTTAACACAACCAAATTGCCATACAGAGCATAAGGCCAAAGGTGGAGTGGAAGTGTCGGCTAGCTGAGAGACCAAACCCACATAAATCAAATGTGAAATTCCTTAGCGTGTGGAGTATTTCTATGCCATGTGAGGGTTAGGGTTTGAGATGACACGCCATTGACATCGATCTAGGAATAAACGATCCTAGATGTCACAGTCTCTTCACATTCCTCAAGTACCGAGTGTCTCACAGGTCACATGACTAGAGGTTACGTGGCAAGCACTGAGAGCAGGTGAGGGATGATTAGTGCTAGACAATGTAACGATCATGAAAATTCAACGTTAGGTTAGATATTTGATAAGGACTAGAGGCTGAATATATAGATATGTGCTCAACTAGCTCCCATGCACCCTAGAGGCACATAAAAATGGGACCAAAGGGTTGGTGGGGTTATAAGTTGAGGATAATGTGGGATTTGTTTCAATGTGGTTTGGAATAGTTTTATGTTAGCATATTTTGTTTAGAATAGATGGTTTAGGAAAAAATTTATAGCAAGGAAACCAAAACAACCATTGCATAAATTGCTTGTAAAGTGATGGCTTGGGGAAGCAGTGGTTAGAATAAAGATAACATTGTGGAGAGCTAAGTGATAGGGGTGGCATGCGGTAATGGGCAGAGAGAAGATAAACCACATTAGAATGGTTGGAAAAAAATTGGAAAAAAAGAAGAAGAAATGTAATACAAGTAGGATGTTCACTTTGTTGTCTTAAATTCTTCACCTAGTTTGGAGATGAGGTAACCCTAAAAAAAAATTGTTGTATATTTGAGTTCATTACAAATGGTATCAGAGCCCAGAGTTCTACAATGGGCTTGAGTAGAGGCTCATCACTAGCTACTGTGTGAGTAGTATTAGTATTAGGTGAGGTGTTTTTTTTTCTAACATTAGATGATGATTTTGTAGGAAGCTGGGTGTTGTACAAAGATGGAGAACCCACCTACAACTAATACTGGTGGGGAAGATTTATATGTGGAGATGGGGGAAGGTAGTATTACATTAGATTCCCAGCTTGTGGAGATGGTAAAAACTTTGCAATTGGAAATTGTGCAACTCTGCAACAGTAATGAGCGGCTCTTGAAGGCCAAAGAGGAGCAAGAAAAATTGTTTAGGGATTGGACTGAGAAATCTAGTCATAAAAATGTGGAGATGGAGCGTTTTAAAAATAAAAAAGAGGGGATGGAATCTGGAAAATCTGAAAGTGGGGAAGATTCTGATCGTAGTTCCCTAAGAGCACGCAGGGGAAAGAAGAAAATGGAGTTACAAGGGGAATTTAGAAAGATCAACCCCCCTACATTTGATGGAGAAGAAGAGGAAGATGCAGAAGCTTGGTTGCTAAAAATGATTAAGTACTTCTAAGTGTATGAATATGAAATAAATTTAAAGGCATGTCTGACCATGTATCAACTACAGGGAGAATCTACTCTATGGTGGGAGGAGGTGAAGAGTGTGAAGCCATTAGATGAAAAGGCAATATCTTGGGAGGAATTTAAGAAACAATTCAAGTCTCGCTACCTTAGTGAGCATTATTACGATTACTGGACCAAGGAATTCCATGAATTAATGTTAGGACAACTGTCTATGGATGAATTCGTGACTAATTTCACAAACCTGCGGAGGTATGTACCTTACATTAAGGAAGAAAAAACCAAAATACAATGGTTCTTAAATTGTTTCCCAGCCTCATACAAGGAGATAATTGAGTTCGATAATACAAAAACTATGGACGAAGTGGTGAGAAAATCTATGCTATGCTATCACCAATTCAAGATTAAAAATGAAAGTAGTAAATCATGGAAAAATAAAGACACCACTAAAGTAGGGGGAAGCATGAAAAGATAGAAACCTTATTACCTCAAGAGAACTGGTAGAGATCATAAAAAAAAAGAAATTTAACAGAGGAGATGTACCTGCATTAGCACAAAACTATACAGGCTCAAGAACCACTGAGATGGACAACAAGAAAAACAACAATGTGAAAGAGAGGGAACCATTGAAATCTTGGGGCTGTGGTTAATCACATTTTCTAAGGGACTATCCACACAATCCTAGGTCTATTCAGAACATCTAGGCAGTTCAGTAGGGAACCATTGTAAATGACATTACCTAGAATATACCCAAAATCCATGCAACCTTGGAGAACCGACAAGCGGAGCACCAATCTACAATGCTGGAAATTGAAGGTAATATACTTAACCAAACTTTTTCTGTTTTAATTGATCCTGGGGTTAGCTTAAGTTATATCACCCCCCAAATCGTGGAAAATTTTAACTTAAAACCATAAAAATTTAAAAATTCATGGCTGGCTCAGTTAGAAACTTGCACCAAAACAAAGGTAACCAGTCAGGCAAAACAATGTCTATTAAATTTAAATGGGTATCCTACAATGGCAGAATTAAATATCCTTCCTTTAGGATCTTACCATCTTATAATAGGCATGGATTGGTTAGAAAGGCAAGCTGATGTTATGAACTTTCTAGAAAAGATAGTTACATGTGTTAGTCTTGATGGACTCACTAGGCTGATAAAGGGGAAACCAAAACTAATTTCCGCCTGGAAAATTTTAGCTTTGCAGCTAAAAATATGTGCCAGAAAAGGGTGCCAACTGTACCTAATACAAATGAAGACCATTCCTCAATTAATTGAAAAAGAAAGTTTAGGGGCTTTACCAGTCATTAAGGAGTTTCCATATGTATTTCTAGAAGAAATTACGGGGTTACCCCCAAAACGGGACATATATTTCACTATTGACTTAGGATCCAGAGCTGTCCCTGTGTCCGAAGCCCCATATCATATGAGTACACTAGAAGTATTGGAATTAAAGATCTAGTTGCAGGAGCTATTGCAGAAAGGTTATATCAGACCTAGTGTTTTACCACGGGGGCACCCATATTGTTCATGAAAAAGAAGGATGGTACGCTCAGAATGTGTATTGACTACTTCCAACTGAATAATTTGACTGTTAAAAACAGATACCCTTTACCACATATTGACAATATATTTGATTAAGTGAGGGGGGAAACAATTTTCTCAAAGATTGACTTGCAAACTTGTTATCATCAGTTATGTATAAATGAAGAAGATATTCATCGAACACAATATGGTCACTATGAATAAATGGCGCTACCATTTGGCTTCACCAATGCACCTCCAACTTTTATGTGTCTCATGAATAGTGTGCTTCATAAGTATCTTGACCAATTTGTATTAGTCTTCATTAATGACATTCCAGTATACTTAAAAAAAGAGGAGAAGCACCAAGAGCATCTTAGACTGGTATTCCAGACACTAAGGGAGCACAAATTGTATGCTAAAGGTAGTAAGTGTAAATTTTACAAACCCAAAATTAAATATTTGGGCCACATCATCTCTAAAGAGGGATTGGCAGTGGACCTAAAGAAAGTTAAAGCTATTATGAATTGGCCATTACCAAAGGATGTATCCGCCATTCGTTCTTTTATGGGGATTGCTGGGTATTATAGAAGATTTTCGGAAGGGTTTTCAAAGTTAGCTTACCCTATTACCTCCTTACAAAAGAAAGGAGTGGAGTTTCCATGGACATAAAAATGTCAAGAGATATTCAATAAGTTGAAGCAAATGTTGACAATAACTCCTATTTTAAGGATAGCCGACCCAAATCAAGAGTTTACCATGTGCAAGGATGCTCTTTTAGAAGGATTGGGTGGTGTGTCTCCATAAGACAACGCTATCATTACATACGAGTCAAGAAAATTGAGAAAACATGAGAAAAATTATGTTGTATATGACTTGTAACTTGCTGCTGTAATACATGCCTTAAAAATGTGAAGGAATTATTTGTTGGGAAAGAAATTTGTTTTGGTAACTGACCACATCAGCCTAAAGTATTTCCTTAGCCAACTTGATCTAAATACAAGACATGTGAGATGTTTAGCCCTGCTAAGTGAATTTGAATTTGAAATTAAACACATTAAAGGGAAAGAGAATAAGATTGTAGATGCACTAAGTAGGTATGCTCACGTTTTGGTAGTTGGTGTTGGGAGTAGCATACAAATAGATTTCAAGGAGTAGGTGAGACTGGCAGGGTAGCAAGACTCTGAGTATCGAGAATTGCAGAGGAAGATACAACATGAAGGGAGCTCAAGGTATGTTTTAAACTAGAAAGGATTAATTACGTATGAGGACCGATTATATATTCCTCAGGTGGTGGCTTTGAAACAAATGATTCTAGATGAACACCATAACAGATCATATGTTAGCCACCCAGGATGCTAGAAGATGATAACAACCTTGAGAATGTTATTATTTTGGCTTGAAAAGGGAGGTAGCAGATTATTTGGCAAGAATCCTGGAAAGTCAACAGGTGAAAGTGGAACACCAACACCCGGTAGGATTATTAAATCATCTACCCATTTTAGAATGGAAGTCAGAGGTGATCTCCATAGATTTCATTACAAGGTTATCGAGAAATAAGTACCAACATGCCTTGATTACGATAGTGATAGACACACTAACTAAGGCAACCCATTTTATTCTTTTACAGTCTACCTTTGGGACAACATAAATTGAAAATATTTTCATGAAAGATATTTTTAGACTACATGGTATACCAAAAATGATAGTTTCAGATAGGGATACGAAATTCACTTCCAACTTCTGGAAGGCAATGTCTGGGAGTTTTGGAACTAAATCGAATTTCAATACTACATATCACCCCAAAATGGATGGGAAAAGTGAAAGGACTAATCCGATTCTGGAGGATATGCTCCGGATGTATGTAATGGATAAACCCACAAAGTGGGAAGACTTTCTGCATCTAGCTGAGTTCTGCTACAACAAAATCTATCAAACATCTATTAAAATGATCTATTTTGAAGCTTGGTATGGTAGAAAATGTTATACCCCACTTAGTTGGAGCCAAGCTAAGGACAAGTTCATTCTCGGACCTGATGTTTTGTAGGAAATGGAGCAGAGAGTGCGAAAACTTCAACAGAACATTAGGACAGCCCAAGATCGTCAAAAGAGTTAGGCAAACAAAAAGAGAACTCACAAAGAGTTATGGATTGGAGAACATGTGTACCTAAGGGTTAAACCTCAAAAGAGTACTCCCATGACCAGCAATTGTGCTAAATTAGCACCACAATTTTGTGAGCAATTTGAAATTTTGGACCGAATAGGTCCAGTAGCATATCGATTGGTACTGCTGGCTCATGTTAAAGTGCATAATGTATTTCATGTGTCCTTATTGAAAAAATATGTACATGAAAATTATCACATAATTTATTGGAATCTATTATAGGTGGAGCACGAAGGAGATTTCCTACCTAAAGCACTCTGCATTCTAGAGTGGAAGGAAACCATGCTTCAGAATCGAGTTGTCTCTCAGGTTGAGGTCTAATGGAGCCAATTTACACTAGAGGAGACAACCTGGTAAAGAGAAGACAATACAAAAGAACCATACCCATCACTGTTTTAGTGAAATTAAAAAAAAACACCAAGGACAATGTTTGTTTTAAGGGGGGCAAGATGTAACGCCCCAGGTATAGCAAAAGTAGTTGTGTTTTTGTTTACTATTTCTATTAGTATGTTTGACCATGGACTATGATGACTAATTTTTTGGGAACAAAAATATAAATAAATAAAGAAGGTATTTTTTTTTTCTAGTTGGATGGAAATTGTGGGGGCGAAGAGACACTAGATGTAACATCCCTGGTGAAAAGTTCATGTAATAAAATTTAATAAAGGAAAAATAAGACCATGGGTAAGGGACACTTATTCCAAGCTTAATGTTGGGCAAATATATCCTAGTGGGCATCACTGGATGTGTGTTTTTGCTAAGAAAAATGGCAAAGGCTAAGGTAAAGGCATTAAAAGGAAAAAAGACATTTTTGGCACATTTATTTATGAAAATAAATGAAATTAGGAGAAAAGTAAGCTGAAAGGTTAGAGGTTGCATGTGAGGGGGAAATTGAAGGTAAATAATGGAAAATCAAGAAAATATATGCTTCATGCATAAAAAGGCTTCTGAGGACCCCTTCATGGCTTTTGTGAGTTCAAGTTTGGAGCCCTCTCATTATTCTGTCTCTCTCACTCTGTTGGTTACTTAGAATTTTCTTGGAGCACTCTAGTTTGGAGCAAAGAAAGGAAAAGAAACAAAGGATCAAGGAAAGGAAAGTAGGATAAAGCAGCTTTAGTAGGAATACTTGCAGGTAACCTTTTGCATGTGTGATTTCCTAACTTTTTTGGACATGCATGGCTTTGCATGTTGGTGTATGGTTCTCTTATTGTCAGTGGCATGGTCTTGCTGGGTTATGACAATGGATTTCAGCCTAGCCTAGCCTTTTTCCAAATGCCATTTTATTTCGATTTTAAAACTTTGGAATTGTCAAATGGATTTCAGAATCTGGGGCAAAGGTGGTCTCAAGGTTCATTCCCAAAGGACTATGTTGTAGTGTTTTCTTCTCAAAGATGTACAAAAAGAATCCACTTAAGATTGTGGATAACAAACAATCTCAACAATATAAATGGCTGCTAAACATTGTAGATCTGCAACAACTCATAGAATCTAAACCTGCGAAAATTATGATCTATTGCACAATCATAGTTAAACAACAAAAAGAAATAGTATTAACTTCAATCATCCAATGGAAAACAAATATACAAAGAATAGTTTTTATTATAACTCTTGTGAAGGGAACAAATAAATGTTATCAATCCCCCTCTATGGGATGGGTTCTTGGCTATCCTCAAACGTCTTCAGCATGTGTAGCGTCTCCCTCCTATATAATGTGTAAACCCAACAAATAATGGTGTGTGATAATGAAAATAATCAGAGTTACAACAGTGAGTGCAACAATGAAAATATTCAAAAGTGAATAATGAATGGAAAACCCTTCTCTTTATAACAAAATATTGAGTTATCCTCGAATAATGAGAAATAATAAAATATTATTAACCCCATTATTGAAATATCCACTTGGGATATTTTATTATATTTGGTTAGGAGGGAAAAAGTATTTAAACTTTTATTTAGAAATAATAAATAAATAAATGATTTATTTATCATCTCAAGGAATTAGTTAAGGAATAATAAACATATAAGGATTTATTTAGTTATTCCTAAGGTATTTAGTCAAAATTGACAAAGAATAATAATTAATTAGTGATTAATTAATTATTCTTAGAAAAAAATAAGATAATTAATGATTTACCTATTTATTATTGATAACTGGGTCAAACATGACAAGGAATAATAATTGAAAATTGGTTTAATTAGTTATTCCTAGAAGAAAATCAAATAAATAGTGATTTATTTAATTATTCTTCATGGGTTTAACTATAAATAACTTAAAAAAGGTGGTTTATTATGTAATTTCTCACAGTGAAAGCAATTTTACTATGGTAAAACTTGCTTTACATTGTGTACTTTGATCCATCTAGTAAATTAGGCTAGATGATCAATTTTTTGGTGATAGAAAATTGCCCCCCAACCTACGAGTGTTAGGAGAAAAATGTATGAATGAAGTGCGTTGTAAAGACACAATCACTAGACAACACAGGGAATTCAGAGAGAGAGAGAGAGAGAGAGAGAGAGAGAGAGAGAGAGAGACCAATAAAGCTAAAGCGAAAATGGATAGGGACAGAGGGGGCGAGACTAATGCAAGTCTCCTTTTATGTTGTGGTACCAAACCTTAAGGAGGTTGGGGAGGGATACCCATATCCACTGAGATAACATATTACAAAAATAATGGTGTGCCCAGAAACATAAAACTGAGTAATGAAGTACATGCTGAATGGTACACGACATGCTAGCATAACAGACCCGAAAAATAATACAATGTGTCCCATATACATAATGCACCTAGAAAAACATGAGCCAGGACTGAATACAATAATATATAAGTACATGAGATATAATGACCCTTCCCTCAAAAAATGGGTGGGAGGGAGGGTAGAACAATTGGAGAATCCCTGCTGAAAAGGGAAGGGCTCTAGAAAACTAAATGGACCATCTGAGGTAGGCGTGCATGCTATGAACATTGCAATCAGTAGGAACCGAACCCATCAAATCTGTAGAAATGCATCTGAGGCTATAGCATAATAGGAATGCCTCTGAGCATGTGGGGGGCTACTTGAAGGGCCACCCCGTCATGAGGTCTGAAACATCTCACACACCCCCTGGAATCACTGGTACAATCTGCTGCATCACTGGACCATCAAGTGTATGAATCACAAACATGAAATAATGGAGTCAAAGGGAAATAATGTGTCTCTCAGCTTGATCCGAGGCACTGAACAAGAATGGAAGCTGGAACCAAGATACACCACCCTCTAGGCGATTCTTCTGGAATAAATGAGTTGATGTCGACAGAATAGGTCCCGTGATAGATGAGGCAATGAGGATCCTCAAATAAGGCATGAGTTAAAATATTAGTGTGAATAATGGATTGGCACCAAGGATAATAGAAAACATGGGACTGAGGGACAAATATGCAACATCCCTTGTCAAAGCATAAAGTGCATGGTTGACCTAGCATCGACTAACTCAACTCCAGAGGGGATGGGGACAGTATGACTGGAGGAAAAAATGGGCAACACAGGATGAACGATATACAAATATGGATGGAATACTATGACATGATATAATGGGACGTGAAACAGACTCCATGGATGCAAGGGTGAATCATCATGGATGCTCTGAACAAGGGTGACTGGATGATACTGCCACACAGAATAGGCCCTATGGGGACCATGAAGGTATGAGTAAAAGATGGTTACTCATAATGAAAATCGACATGTGAGACGACAAGTATTAAGAGGAGGTCTACATTAAAGTACAAATGTCTCTTTATGAAGGAATTTTATTTTGAGAGGTGGCGAAGTGACCCTTCTTGGAAAAATGACTTCCTGGTGAAGTGTCAAATCATCAAAAAATGAGGAAGACCAATTATAGAGCTCAATGAGAGCTCTCCAATGGTTTTGATGGTTCATCAAACTGAGCTACCGTTTGGTTGCAATGGGCAACAAAAACATTGTGGATTTTTCTATGAAAGCACGTTTTTCCTCCAATTTGAATTCATTTGCTAAGTGAGATGTGGTAAATTTGGAGAGGAGGAAAAGGCCCTAATTCTTGTGGAGATTGTAGCAGAAAAATTGACTGTCAGAATCGGGATCTACAACTTTCAGGTAGGTGGCCTTACTCATCTCTTCAATTTTAGTGGTTTATTTCCTAATGTTTGGCACCTGGCAGCTCCCTAAGAGACGCTTGCTCTTGCTCATGGTCACATTACACTTTTTGGGCCTAGAAGTGCGATCTAGCTTATAGGAAATAGCTGGAAACCTGTGAGCTCGCACTTTCTGGGAGGAAAACTGTGATTTGGGGCTGAAGAGAGGGTTGATCTGCTGGCCTAGAGGGGGCTGTAGGCTAATTAGTGTAGACCAATATTTTCTTCTCTGAACTTGATAAGACATGTGGAATTTTGTAGGCATGGCAGAGCTGAAAAGCAACTAGCATGAACGAGACTTGGATACCCTTTGAGCCAAGATTTAGAGGGATCAGGGGTTTCGAGGGGCATTGTCATGTTATGAGGTTCTCAAGCTGGTAGAGAACCCACTGATGCAAGCAAGTGAGCCCTTGCTATCAAGAATTGTGAGCTATAAGGATCCAGACCACGAGGTATTTGTCATGCAGGGGCACAAGATTGAGCTCACATTATAGGATATCTTTTTCTTAACGGACTGCCTCCCCTCGGAGTGGTGGGGGATATTCATCTGGTGTTGCTTCATGGGAGGAACATTACTGAGTTTGAGGAATGCCATTGTCCACGGGATGTGCGTGTCAAGGGCACGACTATCTCGATTGGTGATATAGAGCTACTAGACACATGGGATGTTGTCGCAGTTGTGCTACGGGTCTTGGGTAGTCAGGCGTTCCACCACATCACTGGTGGGCAGATGATGTTGGTTGAGAGTGTTTTGGCTAAGACCTATTATGGGTGAGCCTAGATGATGCTGTCATTGATGAAACAACAATGAAGTCTATGTAGGAGGCAGGTGAACCATGACTGCGTTTTCGGTACAGTACTGTGTGCATTCTTCTTTGAGAAGATAGCCACCTTTTGTCCTCATGTATAGATTTGAGATGGGGGCCCTTAGGAGCCCAAGATGCACCACTGGGGGTAGCTACTGCGGAGAGGAGGAGGGGGAGTTGGACGGGTATTCTGACCTACGTTTTTTTCACATTGGGATTAGATGCCCCTCTACATTGACGAATACCCTTATAGTAGGAAGAACTATCAGGGAGATCATGAGTTGCCACTTCTGCCTGGGCAAGCATGGGGACCAAACTATAAGTATTAAGTTGCTATCTTTATGGTGCATTTCATATTTTTATGACATGTATATGGTACTGAGTGTAAAATGTGTTGTATGCAGACATAGCACTTGTAAAACTGGAAGGATATGCAGGATGAGCTGCAACACCTGGGGCTGCAGATCGAGGAACATCGTCGTCACACCAGGGTCCAAAGGGGAGTGCGCTACTCATTGCTCTACATCATAGATTTGAGGTACTCTTGACTGGAGTTTCAGAGTACGGATGGCATGATTTGGATGACCAATAAACATATGAGTGTACCGGCCTACCCTCAGAGTGGCGAGGTGTCATGCAGTGCACGATGATGGTTGGTCAGGCAGTATGTGATCTTCGTGCAGGTGGAGTAGAGCCTTTGGCGTAGGATCCTTCGGATAGTGACTAGGTGTAGGGACATGTAGGTCCCTTTGATTTTGATTTTGTAAGATGCTATGAGCATGTCAGATGTATTTAGAGCTATTTGCTCCAAACACTTATATGATACATAATATATTATGCATTTTTATATGACGATGATGGTTTGCCATGTGCTATGTTTTATGGTTGTATTCTGTGGTATACATGTGATAAATGCCAATCTAGAATATTTTTTGCAATGGTATATACATAGTTTTTTTGGCTCTGGGAACATGACTGGATGTAATGATTTCATATTCACGTACTAACAGCTTAACTCGTAGATATTTTCTAAATAGGACTTGGTTATGCACATGATACAGACCATTCAATTGCATGACAAGTAGCAAGGAATATAAACGAACATGAAGATGGAGGATGTGATGAGAAAGGGAATCAACTAACAAACCTATCATTGCATCATATTTGGCCTGATTATTTGTCGCAGATCCAATGCACACGTTGTTTGAAAGGAATAACATATGCAAGGGGGTAAAAATGGCCCAAGTTTCCGAGGTTAGACTCTGGGATAAGTGACTCACACCGTCGACATGACCGATATATGGTGTGGATGATGGATCCATCTGAAAGGTGCAAAAGACAATGGATGAGATGATGCAATCTACCTAACTCTATGGTAGAAATAAAGACACACAAATCAAAGGGATATGCTATGAGCGATATTTCTTGAGGTAGAGTGTACTCAAAGAATTAGGAAGGAAATGGCCTTTAGAATCCTCCAAATATATGCCCCCTTTACTCAGTGAAAGGGTAATAAGGGGTATACATAGCTTCCATGATGTCCTCATCAGACTGGAAGAGGGGCAGATAGGAGGAAGATTTACTACATGATGTAGCAACATTACGTGGTGCATCAACTTGTCAGACCAGGAGTAACTCCAGACTTGGCAGAAAAACTGATTCGTTTATTTCATTAGGTAGCTATTGTTATATACATGAATGTGACTGATCAGTTCATCTTCTTGATGACTGTTCACATTCCAAATTCACCCAATCGCAGAGGATTAGGTGTCAACATTCCCCCCCTTAATCTGAAGGGATGTTGGTGAGTCCAAGCATCATTCTGAATCTTTCAAGCTTTTCTCTTCCAAGCGCTTTGTTGAAGATGTCTGCAATTTGATCATTTGTGGAACAATGACGGAGATGGATTGTTTTGGCCTCAACATGATGTCGGATCAGATGATATTTAGTATTGATGTGCTTTGTACGATCATGGAACTTTGGGTTCTTGGCCAACTTTATTACAGAGGTGTTATCAATCATGAGTGGAGTTGATTGTACTTGTTTTACCTGCAAATCTTCAAGAATTTTCCTAAGCCACACAATTTCTTTCGTTGCTTCAGCTGCTGCCACGTATTCTGCTTCAGTTGTGGAATCTGCTGGAACTGATTGTTTGCGTGATCTCCAGGAGACAGCTCCTGATCCAAGACTCATAGCATATCCTGAAGTAGATACCCCAGTTTCTTTATCTCCATCGAAGTCTGAATTAGAGTATCCAATCAAGCTGAAGTCGTCCACCTGTGTATACTTGATTCCAAGGTCTTGAGTTCCCTTCAAGTACCTTAGAACTCTTTTTGCAGCAGACCAATGTCCCTCACAAGGCTTTTGCATGAACCTGGAGAGGATTCCAACAGTAAATGAAATGTCTGGTCTGGTAGTAGTGAGGTAGATGAGACTTCCTACAAGCTGTCTATACTTTGTTGCATCCTCAAATTCCTTTCCTTCAATAGATGTGAGCTTTAAGTTTTGTTCCATTGGAGTAGAAAGAGGATTGCACTCTGTCATGCCAAATCTGTTTAACAAATCTCCAATGTATTTCTTTTGAGAAAGAAATATGGATTTTGGATGTTGGGTTACTTCAATGCCAAGATAGTAATGAACATAGCCCAAATCAGTCATTTCAAAACTTTTCCCTAATTCCTTCTTTATGGATGAAATGTAGCTTTCATTGTTCCCTGTCATTAAAAGATCATCTACATATACCACAAGATACACAACTGTTTTGCCAACTTTCTTGACAAATAAAGTTGCATCATCAAGATCAAAATGATTGAAGTTGAGTTTCAGAAGATGCTCAGTTAGTTTTTCATACCAAGCTCGCGGTGCTTGTTTGAGGCCATACAAGGACTTCACAAGTTTGCATACTTTATGTTCATGTCCTTTCACAGCAAATCCTTCAGGCTGGGACATAAAAACATTATATTTTAAATCTCCATTCAAGAATGCAGTTTTTACATCCATTTGATGGACTTTCCAACCGTTCTGAGCAGCTAGTGCAAAGAGTGTCCGGATGGTGGCCCATTTTGCTGTGGGGGAAAAAGTTTCCTCATAATCGACCCCTTCCTTCTGTGCAAAGCCTTTTTCCACAAACCTAGCTTTGTGCTTGTCAAGTGAGCCATTAACTTTGTATTTGTTCTTGTAGACCCACTTGCAGCCAATTGGTTTGGTTCCAAATGGAGGATCAACCAGCTTCCAAGTGCCATTCTTTATGAGGGCATCGTACTCCTTTTTCATCGCTTCTTTCCATTCATCATGAGAAGCAGCTTCTTTGAAGGAAGTTGGTTCAAAATCTGTAGACAAGTTCAATTCACAATCATAAGTAACATCCATATCAACAAGTGAATTAGAGTCATCTACATCACCTCCATTTTGTCGGTTTGAATTTCTGGTTCCTATTTTTCCAATTTCATCAGGATGAACACTTTCAAGTGTCTTTGTCAGCCACTTTGGGGGACCTTTCTGAGATGGTCCAGGCTGCTCTGTTGATTGAGTTGGGACTGAATCAAGATTGAGTCTCCCAATTCTATCAATTACATCACTTAAAGCATCATCCGTTGTTGGAGTTTCATGCAGGGGAGATTGTTCTTCAGAAGAAGATTCCACATGTTGATCTAGTATAGGAATCCCCCCTTCAAGATGTGGAATCTGATTATCAAATTCTTGAAATGATTTTGTTTTTGCGAATCTATCCAAGCGATCAAGTTGCCGCTCAACAACATTGTCAGATTTGGATGATTCAAGAAAAATGACATCTCTAGATACAACAAACTTTTTATTTACTTCATCATAGAGGCGGTATGCTTTAGAGGTGTTTGAATACCCCAGGAAGATACACTTACGACTTCTAGCACCAAGTTTGTTTCTATGTACCTTTGGTATCAAAGCATAACAGGTGGAACCAAAGATCCTGAGATGTTTTACCGAAGGAACATGTCCATACCACAATTCATAAGGAGTTTTGTTTCTTATAGCATTAGATGGACATCTATTCTTTATATATGCAGCACATAGAACAGCATCAGCCCAAAACATTATCTTTACATTTTTGAAGAAAAGCATGGATCGTACCATATTCAAGATTGTTCTATTCATTCTTTCAGCTACACCATTCTGTTGGGGATTATAAGGCACAGTTGTTTGATGTTTGATCCCATGTTGGCGAAGATAGTTTTCAAATTCATTTGATGTATATTCTTTTCCATTACCAGTGCGAATAGACCCAATATGAGATTGTGCATCATTTTCAATCCATTTATGAAAATTCTTGAATGTTTGAAAAGCATCAGATTTGTTCTTCAATAAATAAACCCAACACATTCTGGTGTAATCATCAATAAATGTTATGATATATTTATTTCCATTTGCAGAAGGAATAGGCATTGGACCACATGAATATGAATGAATGAGTCCAAGCTTCCTATGTTCTCTTGAATGTGAATCATGAAAAGACTATTTGCTATGCTTTCCTAGAATGCAAGCATCACATTGCTTATGTTTCCTAGGAATTGTAGGCAAACCAGCAACACCATTTTTCTTTAATAAGTGGAGACTGTCATAGTTTAAATGTCCAAATCTAGCATGCCATAATAAACTTGATGGAAGTGTACCTTCTTCATGATGAGAAATATATGAGAAATGTTGTGCATGAGCAGAGGTTCCTTGCAGTTTGAGAAGCCTTTCTTCTTCTATTCCCCTCATGACAAGTGAGTGGTCAGATGCTTTTCTTACCTCAAGCTTGCCATCAAACATATGAATGGAGTGACCTTGCTGGCGGATGTGGACCAAGGACAGTAAGTTTCTCTTGAGCTGTGGGAGATATAGAACATGATCCAGAAGAAAGTCTGGAAGACCAGGCAGTTTAAGCCTGATTGTGCCAAGCCCTGATGGCTTGATTTTTGACTGATCTGCAAAGTATACTGCTCCATCAACATTGTCAGTGAAATCTTCAAAAAAATCTTTCCTATGAGTCATATGACAGGTTGCTCCTGAATCAAGCAACCAATCATTTTTCGAAGAAGCAAGTGAAGCATTAAACAAATCTTCATTTACTCCAATGTTACATTGTGCCTCAATATAGTGAGCGGATTCAGGTGCTTTACCTTTGTCTGTATCATCAATTTTACCTTTCTGCTGGTTTCTTTTCTGCTCAATTTTGTCCCATGGTAGCTTGCATGTAGAAGCATCATGTGATCCATTTCGTTTGCTGTGAATGCAATGCAGATCTGCTTTTTCTGCTTGAGAATGTCTGCCCCCCCTGCCTCTGAAGTATCTTCCTCTTCCTCTTCGTCCACCTCTTCCTCTTGTAGAATCTTGGGCATGATGCTTTTCTTTATGAGCAAGGCAAACAGTCTTTTCAGAAGATTCAGGGACTGTCTTCTTTCCAAAGGCTTTCTCTCTTTCAGCAAACTTTTTCACAAGAGAATCAAAGGTTATATCTTTAAGATTTCCATTTGCTTGTAGAGACTCAAGATAATTGGAGTAAGTAGGATAGAGTGCCTTGAGAAAAGCAATAAGAGGGATATCCAGCTCAACCTTAGTGGATTTTATATCATGCATTATAGACTTTACTTCAGATGCAAGAGCAAGAGGATCATTATTTTGTAGTTCAAGAGTGAAGAGTTTAATCATCAGTTGGACTACCTCAAGTGCAGAATGTGAGTCATAGAGTTCTTTCAGCTTTTGTAAAGCTTCAAAGGCAGTTGAATATGATGAAATATGGCGACTTACTTCTTCATTTACAGATGTTGCGATTAATGCATATGCTTTGCTGTTCTTGTTATCCCAAATGACGAGATCTTTGTCTGATGTAGGCTGCACTGGGTCATTTTCTCCTTCTCCGACACAGACTCCTTTCCACAACTCATTGAAGATGAGGGTGTGTTTTATCATCCGGGACCATTCAGGATAGTTCTCCTTGCCAGTGAGAACTATTCCTACCATAGAGATGATTGAATGCATTTTGTGAAAAAAAATAACTTCTGTTGATAGAATAATACTTCTAATGGCAAAAAGAATGTGCTTTTGTGGAGAAAAAAAAAAAACTTTTGCTGCTAAAAGAATGATTCTGATTCTGCTACGCCATTTATATATTATTGACTATTGAAATGAATGCTGATAACATGCTACCACTATAACATATATCACCACATATATATCACCGCATGAACAATTTGAGCGCTTGTGTTAAACGCTGCCACTGTAAAATATGAGCACTGTGTTGAACGCTATCACCGTACCATATATCACAACATATATATGTCACATAAAAAATGAGTGCTGCTATTGTAACATATACATAAAAATTGAGCACTGCATATATCACCGCATATATATATCACATGAAAATGTAACATATATCACCGCATACATAAAAATTGAGCGCTGCATATATCACCGCATATATATATCACATGAAAATGTAACATATATCACCGCATACATATATATCACATGAAAATTTAAACGCTGCCCAAACCATGTCAGTTCATACCAGTCTTTAGCCGCATTCGATACCATTCATAAGTATCGATCAACAGTATTTATTTGAAACAGGCTCCGATACACGAATTCGATACCATTCATCCAATCTTTAGCCGCATTCGATACCATTCATACCATTCAAGTGCCTCAAGGCATGTTGAATGCCAGACGAGCTGACGAGAAATACATTATACGATCTCTGACACCAAGCTTTTCACAAAGTTTGAGTCGGAAAACCACTCTTTTCTGCTCATGAGCTACTGCTCCGGAGGGGACCTCAATACGCTCAGGCAAAGGCAGAAGAACAGGAGGTTTTCTGAGTCTGCTGCTAGATTCTATGCAGCAGAAGTTGTGCTTGCACTAGAGTATTTGCACCAGCATGGAATTTTGTACAGAGACTTGAAACCTGAAAACATATTGCTTCAAGCAGATGGGCATATCATGATCACTGATTTCGATCTCTCGCTTATCATCAACAATCCACGAGGAGAGTGTAAGACAAAGGATTCTTACAGGGATCAAAATGGATCATTTAAGAAGAAGAGCAAGTCACTCATGGCGAAGTTGAATCCCGGGCATCAGTCTTTACAGCGTACCCATTGAAGAAGGTACTGACAGGGGACGTGTTCGAGGCTTGATGTGGAGCGCCTCAGGTATCTTGACTGTTCAATTTCAGATGTCAGGCCTATGCAGGTCAGAGACAAGCGTTATGGACAGAGTGCAGTGGCAGAGGCAGATTATTCTAAAACAAAAGGGAATAAAGCAGAGGCAGAGGCAGAGGTCAGGACAGAGGAGTTACAAGGAGCATAATAGCTAAAACAAGGAGCTGGCTCTGATACCATGTTAGACCAGGAGTAACTCCAGACTTGGCAGAAAAACTGCTTCATTTATTTCATTAGGTAGCTATTGTTATATACATGAATGTGACTGATCAGTTCATCTTCTTGATGACTGTTCACATTCCAAATTCACCCAATCGCAGAGGATTAGGTGTCAACACAACCTCAGAAATAAGGTTCAGATATGCATCATCTTGAATGGTAGATGATGAGCTAGTATATGGAGGATCTACGGATGTTGAGACTTAGGGTTCTATGGGAAGAGATTCGATAGAAGCGTGCACAGAAACCTGAGAAGTGTTTTCCTACGAGGAACTCAAGGATGACGACATGTAAAGGATATGGCCTGTGGTGTCTGTCATCTCGACATCGGGGGGAGGGATCATGATGGTGGGACTGATGTCCCCCCGTTCTGGTTGACTAGGAGTACCAAAATTAATGGGTAGAGGAGTAGGTGTTCCATTACGAGTGGTCTCGTATTCGTGAAGCACTTCAAGGAAAACACGAAATTCATCGAGACGAGGGAAACAATGGGAATAGTGACCATGATGATCACATAGGGCACAAGGGTGATTTGTGTGCAATGTTCTTAGTTTATTCGGTGGACCCGGCAATTTAACATGGAATTCAGGGATATTTGACTCAGGGAATGTTTCATGAACTAACAATTTGAGATTAGGAAGCTCAGGAAAATTATTGGTGGCGTGCCAAACAACTTTACACAAAGCACACAAAGGTGATGGTGTTGGGGCCTTAGGGGCTAGAGGAGGTTGGGGAGCCTTTTCTTTTGGTTCTTTCCTCTTAGCTTTACCCCCCTATCTGGATGCTTGTGTAACAGAAATAGGTTCCTATTGGGGTTGTGATGGAACTGAAGCAACTACAAGGGCTGTAGGGACTGGTTGAACCAGGATCAAAGCATGATAAGGTCGTAGTTGAACAGGTCGAATTCTTGTAGGGGGATCTATGTACCATACTGGGATACCCAAAGTCATGTTCAGAAGGACCAGCGAAGCCATGACAAGGAAATAAAATACTCCTCGAAGATGGAATAAGAAAGGTATCTGGCCTGCAGGGTAATGTTCCGGTGGAATAGCTCCTAGATGGTTGAGACTTGGAGGAACAGTTTCTGGTGGAAACATAGGAGAGGCACCCAAAAATGGAGGACTTCTTGGGCGATTGGATCCAGAGGGCTCAGCTGGGATGGCAATAGTAGGGTTCTGAGGAGCTGGCTATTGATCAGATGTACCTGACTACTTGAGAGCATCTTGTGATGCTTGTAACATGAAAACACTCATAGAGTTAGGCTCTGAGATGGGAGGGTAAGGACCAGGGTAATCACCTAGCAATGAGGAATCTTTATAGACTCCGGGTGAAACACCGGTGAGGGGAGTTGAGGACTGCTTATCTGACATTGACGAGATAATGGACTCAGGGGAGGTCATAGATGTCGACTCGTAGTAGGTCAACTGATTGATGGTAACGATCTTCCCTTCATGGGTGAAGCACGTCTTGCGGAACATCGCAGATGTGATGGTTGACATGGAGTATGTGTAACTACGACCTAACAGAATGTTGTAATCTAAAGGGGCATCAATAACCTCAATGTCTACATGGACACTCTTATCAGCAAGGGTCACTGGATAGTTGCGGTACATGCCAAGAGGCTAGGAGGAGTGTTCGTCCTGAGCACGCAAAGTTATGGTGGAGGGGGAAAACTCAGGTTACTTGAATTGTTTCCAAACGACAACAAACATCACATAGCTGGATGCAGCTTCATTGATAATGCATCGGGAGATCATGGCATTACAGACTCAAACTAGCATTTGGGAAACAACGGATGAAGGCAATGGGGGATGTTCTGATGTATCAACTGAGAAGACAATCAAACGATCGTCAGAATGATCTACTATGCAAAAGTGGTTAGTAGAGCTTTCTTTTGAAATGGGCATGACTGAAGTACTTCCAAGTCATCTACTATATTGTACTGTGATTGTGCCAAGTCATCTACTATATTGTATGTATGGGTAGCATTACGGCATAATGGTCCCTTTGGGATCTTGGGAATGGCCTCAACTTTAGGTTGAGGGATATGTGACAGACGATTTTGTGTCATAAGAGGCTCAACAGATGCTTTGGTTTTGGACTCAGTGGCAGACTAAGTGAATGGATTCTCATATTGATACGACCGAGTTTGCAGGTTGATATCAGAGGGATTAACCTCATCAGAACTCATCATAAGGATATGTTAGACACCAGGACCAGAAGATTGGGGGGGATGGGATGCTTTATCTGGCTGAGGTTGAGCAGAAACAAATCCTTGCCAAGGGACAGGATTTTTAAGCACTACCGATTGAGATGGCGCAGGATTCTGAGGTGATTGTTGACCTCTAGAAGTTGCTTGAGCTTCCCACATTTGGCGCATCTAGGGTAAGAGAGGACACTCATGTGTATAATGGCCATGTACACCACAACATGCATAAAGCTTGTTCATACAAATAGTCTTGTTTGTATGAATCACCTTGTTCTACTTGGGTTGACTACTCTATTGCTGGTTGTTGGTGTTAAGTTGGTTCCCCTAGGCTTCACTAGGTTGACTACCTTGATTGCAATTATTACCCTTCCCCTTATTATTTTTCTTCGAATTTTGGGGATTGGTCACACTTTGTTGCACAAGCACTTGACCCTGAGGGGGTGGTGGTTGCTAGGGCTGAGGATGCATGGGAGGATGTGGCACTAATGCTTGAGGGGTTGGAGCGCTCGGATGTGCATAAGGAGGAGCTACGGTTTCGTAAACAGGTTGGGGCCCTGCAAACATGTTGCTCGCAAGAGAGGCATCAGTGTTAGAGGAACTGGTGCACCCTTGTAGGTAGCTAGAAGTTTGTTATGTATATGGTGAAGGCTATGAAAGGGTTCCAATGATACGGTCGGTGGCGTGTGATGCCCTCGGTGCATTGGCACTTCTAGGACAGGGGAGCTTTGGAATTCCATTATAGACATAACCAGATTACGCATAAATTAGGTCATATCTTAGAGCAGTCTAGAGAGCTTCTTCCTCGGTCTGAGGAAAATGGGATGCGAAATATTTTCCAATGGGTGCTAAAAGGCTCCTAAGAAACCAATCTAGATATACACGGTCTTTGAAAGGTGGGGCCCCCCATGTGCTCCTCCTTTGATGCCACTCTTGAGCATGGTCAGAAAGGTGAGTGGCGGAGGACTTACAGAATGAGGTCAATAGCTCCGTACCAGTGTCATACTGGAGAGGTAACTAGAAATAATTAAGTAACGCTTTAGCAAGCGTCACGAAAATGGAATGAGATGCGGTGAGCTAGTCTACATACCATTCTGCAGCATCTCTAGTGAGCGTACATTGGAAGAGCGGAAGAAAAATGGAGTCACCGATAATGGAGTTAGATGAACACTACATGTGGAAGGAGTGGACATGGTTGGTAGGATCCTCTCCAGCATTACCCTCAAAAGTTGGGATGTCTGAGGGAAGCTTAGTCGGCATAGAAGGCCAACCAGCATCGTGGTGTATGGGGTTGTTTATCAACTGGCTAAAATCCGGTAGACTTAACCCAACCATAAAAGGGAGCATGGGGGCTACCGGAATGGTTCTTGAGACTATTATGCTTGATGTGACTACCGGGATAGAATCAGATCCAACACTAGGTTGGGTTCCTACACCAGATGTGGGTCCAGACATGGTGATGACATGTGGGGAAGGAGGCTCAGAATTAGATGAGGAATTGGATGAACCTAGAGAAGAGTTGGTATTGGGACTCAGAGGGCCATGAACTTGAGCCCGACAGGGAGGGGTAATATGACCAAGTGGTAACTGAGGGTGAAGACCCAATAGTCTTCACAACAAACACCTTGGTGGCACAATGGTGGAAAGACACATGTGACATGGAAATGGTGAAGGGAGATCAACAATATGCCTTTGTCTTGATGAGGGGAGATAAATTTATTATGTTTAGTCTTGGATTGACGGTGTAAAGAAAGCACCCTTCGCTTAAGGTGTTCTTGTGTGTGCAAGTGTATTTATTGATTAAGCCCAGATCGTGTTTGTAAAAAAGAATAAAAGCTTGCTGAAAATAAAATAAAATAAACAATAAATAAAGAACAACAAAACAATTAACTAAACCCCACCCAAACTGGGTTGCAAACACTGTACTGGTTGGTGGTAAAATCGACTGAAAAACACACTAATAAGGTCAAGAGATCTAATTGTCAATGTGACTTAGATCAAATGACACCAGACTGCTGGAAAGTGGTGCAGAAACAACAAAAAACCATAGAGGAAGATAGTTGCAGAAAGATAGGGAGATGGGTGAAACACCTAGGGAAACCGATGGGACCCTAAGGCAAATGACCAAACAAGTTTTAATATGAAACTATGGATGGTGACAAACTATCTTTATAGATATGAAACAAAAGGGTACAAATCTAGAAAATATCGTTGAAAGTGTTGTAGAAACTCAGACTACTAACTAAGCTAAACTACTCCTATAAAGGTGGAAGCATACTAGAAGCCCTAGGGGGCTAAATTCCACTTCGACAAGTAAATCAACATAGATCAAGGCCTAAGCGGGATGAGATAGAGGTAAAACAACCCAACAGATAACTCTCGACAAAACCCAGAAACAAATTTGATAAAATCTGGAAACCCTAAAATCATAGGTACTGACATGTTTTCAAGTGAGATCAAACCTTTTGGGTTGAAAGGTGTGATATGGACTCCAGATCGCACTTTTTGGGCTAAAAAGTGTGATTTATGCTCATTGATTCTGAGTTGGCAAATATAAAAAAAAAATGTCATCTTTGTTGCGGCTGGTTAGTGTGACCTGCGAAAAAGACCACAAAGCTTGCAGAAGTCAGAAATTTAATAGATCTAGGGTTAGAAAGCTAAGAAACATTAAGAGACTAAAAAAAGAAGAAACCATAAGCTGAAAACCGAAGGTCACCCAGGTTTCTGGATCTAAAGTATAAAACCAATGGAGTCACCAATTTTGTTGTAGTATTTTCTTCTCGAAGATGCACAAAAAGAATCCACTTAAGATTGTGGATGACAAACAATATCAACAATATAAATGGTTGCTAAACATTGTAGATCTACAGCAATTGATAGAAACAAAACTTGCCAAAATTCTGATCTATGCCACAATCATAGTTAAACAACAAATAGAAATAGTGATAATTCCAATCATCTAATGGAAACCAGATATACAAAGAATAGTTTTTATTATAACAGCTTTGAAGGGAACAAATAAATTTTACCAGTTGCCCTCTATGGTATAGGTTCTTGGCTATCCTCAAACCTCTTCAGCTTGTGTAGAGTCCCTCTCCTCTATAATGTGTAAACTGAGCAAATAATGATGCGTGAAAATGAAAATAATGAGTGTTACAAGAGTGAGTGCAACAAAGAAAATAATAAAAAGTGAATAATGAATGGAAAACTCTTCTATTTATAACATAATATTGAGTTATCTTCAAATAATGAGAAATAATAAAATATTATTAATCCCATTCATGGAATAACCACTTGGGATATTTTATTATATTTGGTTAGGAGCGAAAAAGTATTTAAACTTTTATTTAGAAATAATAAATAAATAAATGATTTATTTATTATCTTAAAGAATTAGTTAAGGGATAATAAAAATAAGGATTTATTTAATTATTCCTAAGGAATTTAGTTAAATTTGACAAAGAATAATAATTAATTATTCTTAGAGAAAAATAATATAATTAATGAGTTATCTACTTATTTTTCAAAATTGGGTCAAATATGACAAGGAATAATAATTCAATGATGGTTTAATTAATTTTTCCTAGAAGGAAATCAAATAAATAGTGATTTATTTAATTATTCTTCATGGTTTTAACTATAAATTACTTAACAAAGGTGGTTTATTAAGTAATTTCTCACACTGAAAGAAATTTTACTATGGTAAAACTGGCTTTACATGGTGTACTTCGATCCATCTAGTAAATTAGGTTAGATGATCAATTTTTTGGTGATAACAAACTAGGAACCCCTTGACCGATTTTGGTGGGATACACAGTAAATCATGAGGGAGAAGCCTCAGATTAGGGCCTAGTGATCCAGGTTTGGATTGTGGTAAGGCATGAGAGACAAGGAGATGGAAAATTCCTCAAGGATTGTGATGGATTCTAGATGAAATTCCAAGTTTTGTTTGGTTGTGATCAGAGTATGGGTTTTGGTGTGATCACGGTTTGATGAGGGTGGATGTGGTTTATCCTTTGGATTCCCTTGGTTGTTCGTGGATTATTTGTTCTATGAGATCCCACATTCATGCTTGGAATATGGCACCAGGGTGACTGGATGAAAGAGAGATTTGGTTCAGCCATGTTATGGTCGGGTGATACATGGAAGTCCCAAACCTAGTTGAATTTGCCTATGATTAATAAAATCTAAGTTCTCTTAATCTTTTATAGATTTATATGTGGATTTAATTTACGTCATATCTCTGATATTTATATGGTTTTATGTTGGTTATAATAATGGTGGGATGAATGGGTTATGTCATGGTTATTTCATATATTTATCTGTAACTATTAAAGCGATGGATACAAGACCTAATTGATGATGTAGTAGTTCAATGGAGAAGGAGGTTATCCTTCTGGTTATGTTTCATAAGTTGTTCTAGTTGTTTATGCTCTGTCTTGTATCCTAGACCTGTAGGTTCGATGGATGCCAAGCATTTGACAGGATGTCAGTCCTGGTTGGGGATGCTCAGGTGATGAGCACCAATATTGTAGCAAGAATGTTGCAACTCCTGGGGTTACCAACTTTATTTCATCAATCCGGGGTTCATACAAACTTGTCAGTGATAGTGTTGTATACACAGTAGATGAAATGGTCTACTCTTGTCACTTTTCAACTAGGCGATGGACCACTAGGGTTTCTCAAACCAGTCTTCTATTGACTAGAAGGATTCTGAATACCAAATGAAAAAGGGAAAATTATCCTTAATGAAAAAAGGTAATGATGCCTACTATAGGAAATCAAATACTGAATTGGAAGGTGCTATAAACCGACATGAAATCGTCTAGCTAAACATCTACACATTTTTCTTGCAAAAGAAACCTAACTTAACCTTTTTTATAATATTTAGTGACCTGGACTAACTGAGCATGGAATTTGATCTAAGAACTATTATGACTGCTGCATGCATGTGCTAACTTAGAAATTGCAGATTTTTTTTTTTGATGTTTAGTTTTATGAATGCAAATGCTAATTTCCAGCTTTTTCTTTGGTAGGGGAGACATGTATGGAGGAAAAGGTTTGGACCAGTTTCAAGGGTATGGAAGCCAAGTGGAGACCTAACCTAAACTCAGATGACTATTTCTGCTCAATTCAGGCTTAAAACATGTTGCTACAGGGTTTCGTGTAGTGCTACTGAACGTCCTAGTTCTACCACAGGATGTCTTGTTTTACTACAGGAAATAGGCCAAAAGCTTATAAGGAGGTAGGAAAGGTGGAATGAAGTTTGGGAAAGGTGTCTAATAGGGAAATAAGGCATATAGGAGGTGCACACTTCCCAAGGCTCAGTCAAATGCTTCAGGATGGTTGGATTTGCTCAAGGAAATGACCACTTTACTTACAAAACAATAATTCAGATTAGGGTTTGATGGACCTTGGCAGCATAGGTGGAGAAGACTTGGATGAAGCGAATGAGATGAGGTCACCCTGTAGATTAGAAGCTCCTGCAACAACATACAATCTTTTCTTCATTTATGTACAAATTTATTTATACATGGAAAACATGAGTTGAATGGAGGAAAATAGAGTTATTAATAGCTAATGGCTAAGTTTATGAATGGAAGTGCTTCTAAACCATAGCAAACTCAAGAGATCAAAATGAGAATTGCAGATAGTTCTAAGAAATTTAGAGACAGTGAGATATTCAACAAGAAACCCTAGGTTATGAAGTAATTAAACAATAAATGTATTTTTTTTCGCTGTGCGAATGGAACCATCAAATCATGATCCCATAAGGGACATTAGGGGAAATCCACTATCATAATATTTTATGAAGTCTTTACTATCACTATGATACCACTGATCTATCTGTCCACAAATGGAGAAAACTATTTAATCATCCAAATACTTGCATATTAACAAAACCAAAATCACTTCAACAACTAACTATGAGTGTATTCTAAGCATACATGTACAGAAAGAGGAACCACTGCTGCTAGGGTTGGGCCCTAACCCAAAAGCTTCAGCCCTCTAAGTCAACTCAGTGCTAGAGCAAGGAAATGATTCTCATGTTCATTAAGATATCAAAAATGCATAAGAGTTATCAGTCGCAATGTCTTAACTCGAAAATGGCTCTTGGCTACAACAAAAAAAGTTGAATATTATAAAGGCTCTAGGCCTTCTTATTTATACAACTAAAGTTACCAGCAACTTCCTTAAATTAAGGGAGGCTTGGATCCCAACTCGAGATCAAATTGTCTTCAGCTATCACTGGCTTGGCTGCTTGTAACTCTGAGATGATGATAACTGGTGGAGGAATCTTCGAGTGAAGGAGGAGTTAAGGAGGGAGATCCAATCTCCTAAAATCTCTCTTGCTTGTCTACTTCAAGTTCCTGCACTTTAATTAGCCAAAATTGTGCCAAATCTTGCAACTAATGTACATTAGGCCACAAGACATAACATCTCATCTTTACCCTTCTCATTAAGGAAACTATAATAAAACATGTAAAGAAATGTGAGAAAAGTTGATTTTAATAAGCGGGAGAGTGGCATTAAGGTCCATAGAATTTAACCATTGATGAGCTTCATCATCACCTCCCTACTGAAAGTGTTTCTCGTTGTCTGAGCAACTCAATCTATGTCTAGGTCTTTCATTTCTCTGGTGGTCTCTCTGACATTCCAGGCTTTTGTTGTTGTATCCTCCACTTGTGGATAAAATCCTCCACGATTATCTATTTCCTCCCACTGGTTTCTTTCTTCTTCTTCCTTTCTTCCTTCTAACTTAACCAAGAGCAATGGTGGAATGAGTTTCAAGGCAATCCAGTTGATTTTGAGTCTCTGTAGTGCCTTCTTATACAATGGGGTCCTCTCTAGTGCATCCCTCATTCTTTCAGGGGAATGATACTCCATGATCTTTAGGTTGTATGGTAAGGTGCCCCATCTCCTTTGGCAAACTTTTTGGCTTTCATCCCCTAGCAATCTCAAAGTTTCCTCAAAATAAGTGATTGCTTGCTCTTATGTAGCTAGGTATCTTGGTGCAAGCTAGGGATCATTAGCAATGAGGTTGTGGGTGCTAATGATAGCGATGGAATTGATCTGTTTTGCTACGATGTAAAGGGGCTTTGTTTCTTCTCTTTCCAACACTCTTTTTTAATTCCTTAGCCCTGGGCTCCTCATGACACATCCATGATGCCATGGCCATCAGTTGTGAGTCCCCTATTGAGTGATAAAAGGTGTCTTTTTAACCCCTATTTATCCTACATTAATTATCAAACCATGGAAATTTTTTTATCTCAAGAGTGTACTCAGTCTGAGGCGGTCACTTGCTCAAGAGTAATGTTTTGCAGTATAGTGCTTTAAAATGCAAAGATAAATGAATGTTGGAAACAAAATCTAATTGGAACAGCAAGAAACTGAAATGTTCTGTAACTAAATCATTCACTCAAACAATCATCAGTCGAGGACTCAGTAATGATAACTCTCTCCCCTGTAAACTGATGCAAATGAAAATCAATCATAGGCAAGATCTCCAATCTGAGAACTTAGATAGCGGTAGTCAGTGTCCTTTACAGTTGTAGATCCTTCAATCCACACTAAAGAAAATAACTGGAAATAGCAATTCAATTGACAGAAAAGGAACAACAACTAAGTCTATTGAAAAACTGAACAACAAAGCTTGATCTATCAGTAATGAATTCAATAGCGGAGTTTATCTCGATAGAAATGAATTGAACAACAATCTTAATCCGATGGAACAGCAAAGCAAATTATCTTGGAAACACACGACGAATATAAGTTAAACTGAATTAGCAATCTTATTCTAGCAGCATGAACATTAATTGCAGGTATTAAAGGAATGGCAATCGCAGTTATAATTGAACAGTAAATTAATTGAACAGCAATCGCAATTATAAGTGAGTAGCAATTAAATGAACAACAATCCGAATTAGACAATGCAGTACCAAATAAAGCGAATTAAGGGAATGCAAAGGAAATCAAACCACACAAATCTGTAATTGTAAAATAGTGATACAAGAAACAGGTGAATCCACCAGGGCTGGGCCCTTAGCCACCAGTGAAGCACTGCTGAGTTTACTCTAGGATTAGATAATGGAATAGCAACTGAGTTATATATTAATCATGTATAGCAAAATTTACAGCTATTGCTCTTCAGAGAGAGTTGATGATCAAAGTTGAGATTACAACAGTAATGTCTGAAGAATCAAAATTCCTCCCGTCTTTACAATCGTTGCCCAATTTATAGTGGGTAGGCGGATACATCAAGGTTGTAGATAAGCTTTAAAGTAGCGATCCCTCAGGATCAAAAGATCTTGAGGTCTTTGCTTAATCTTCTATGCTTCAATTATCTTCTTGTCCTCTTGCATAGACGCTCTGTTTTCTCCTTCTTTTCCTAAACTGCGTGCTTCAGTTTCGGTCTCCTTGTCTAGACACGGTTTCCTAGCGGAGGAACAACAGTTGCTCTGATTTTGTCTTTACCTTCCGAATAACGGTTTTCCAAATCTTTCGTTTTCTGTATAAAAATACAGTAATTTATTAATTCGTATTAACCACTACTTTCCCATTTTAACTATAATCTTTTATCATATTGCCAGTTTTTAGAATAAAAAGAATTAGGTTTAAAGGGAAAGATAAAGAAATGAATGGCAGAATCGTACCTTTTCCTTTTCTCAACACACCCCCCTACATACCCTTTTTCATGCCCTCATGAAAACCATGTAGTTCATGTGTAAAGCAGTTAGAGAGTAGGCTCGAGAGGGGTTTTCAGTAAGGGGTCTACAATCATTATTTGCAGCTAAAACTTCAAAAATGGCTCCTGTCTGCCCCTCAGGTAATTCCTATATAGCCTTATATCCTACTGCAGGATACCAGATAATGGGTCTTCGAAATCTACAACCTAGCCAAAGTGGGCCTTCTCTCAAGATGAGGTTACTATAGGTATCCAGGCGATCAAAAACTAATTTAAAATTGTTATAATTGAAGGGTTCTCTGTCCTGGATATTTTGATTGGAAGCCTTCCATCGGAGTTTAGCTACTGCTATGGCAGGGTCTTTGATTGAAAGGAAGTATTCTACTCCTCTCTGGACAATTGCTTTATGGATGGGTCCCAAAATCTGGATCACACCCTCCTTTTTCATTAAGCTTTTATGCTTAGCCCACAATTGCAATGGATTTTTCGGTTCACTTCTAACCCAGAGGTTCATCCCATTTTCTTGTCTCTAAAAAGTATTATGGGCCTTAAGTCACTTTATCTGGTTAACAACAAATGAGATGAATGCTTGAAACTGGATATCACCCACAAAAGGATTGGGATTCTATTCCATTTGCTCCTCCAACACAAAATTATGCAAATAAAATTCACATAGCAATCGCTGGACTTTCACTCCATAATGTTTATAGCAGTTTATGAAATCATCAATAGTTTTTAACTCTATAGGTACCCCTGCTTTGACAGCCTTAATTTTTAACTATAAATACCTTTCTAACAAAAACAAAGCATAATTTTTGGCAGGTGCCCTACATGCTAGAACATAAGTATATAGAGAATAGAGGGTATCCATTTGACTTATGGCTGATTTTAGCTTATTTGTTACCTTTTCAATTTTTTCCTCTACCTTCCAACATTTATCAAAGGCCTCGCTCTCTAATGCATTGATGTTCTTAAATTGTTGCTGTAACTTTTGGTATTTATCCTGAGGAACAATCTCTTCTATGAGTTTTCCTATCGTCTATTGAGCCTGTGCCAAATCCTCTTCGAGTTTCACTATCCTAGGATCATTGTCCATCAAAACATTTTTGGGCTGAAGATCTTTCTTATTCTGATATCTTATTCCTATAGTCTTCGTTTCTTCTCATGATATGTCTGGTTAATTGTGACATTAGAGGACAATGCCTCTGTCTGAACGTCCCTGTCGCACATGGGTGGACTTTCTGTTTGGGCTGCTGCGTTCGTAACAGCTGCATGTTATTCCTTGTGGTCCTGAATGACAATGGGCTTAGTTTGAGTTCCCTTGGTCCTCATTTTACGGGTTTTTGTTTGGGTAGCTATATCCCTTGTTCTTGGGATTCTCTTTGAGGTTTTCCCCCTTTTTAGAACTCTGATTTGCTATCTAAGTTGTTTTACTACATTTAGTAGCCTTTGTTGTTCCTTTCGCAGCCTCTTGATTTCACTCGTCTTCTTCTTCGAAGGAACAACTGTTTCCATTCTTAGGCCTGGGCTTTGTTCTTCTGGGACTGTGTCCTTGCCCTGGCTTGTCTTTGCTTAGAACACCTCTTCAGTGTTCTTGTTATTCTGATCAGATTTCTCAGGTGAGGTAACCCTGGTTTGATCTTCCACTTCTTGAGTGACCTCTTCCTCTGCTTCATCCTCATCATTCATCTCCTTGGATGCACTCTTACTATGAGCAGAGTGTTCCTGTGATTGTCTCGCCTCAATATCGAGGTTGAGTGGGCTGTGGGGCTAGATATACTCACCCATATTGGCCAAAATTTGGGCCAGTTCATCTTCTTGTAGAGGTTTTTGTAATGGGCTTCCGCTGGAGGTTACGGGTGGCTCTGATTCCTCCCATTCTTCCTTGCCGGAGTGCTTAGTTTCCTCCTCTGGTTCCTTTTCCATGTTTTCTTCTAATTCTTCTTCCACGTTTTCCCCTCCTTCAAGTTGTGGGAGTTGCTAATCTTCGATGCCCTGTATTTCTAAGGGTTGGCTACTATTATTTTGGAGACTTTGAAACATTCCCCTGCTTCTCCTCAATCTAGAGGACTACCTGCGCTTCTGCGGTTTATTTGATGTGCTGGTAGTTCCTTTTCGTTTCGGGGCCGGTAAGGCCAATCCCCCTACTAGTTCTTCCCAACTACTCTGCTGCTGAGCAAGATTATGGCTAACTATTAACCGAATCAAACCATGATGACTTACTATTGTTTTTGTGTGATGGGATTTCCTTATACTCTGAGCAGCGTCATGCAATAAAAAATTTAAATATGTAGGAAAATTTACAACACATTTTTGTCTTAACACTGCTAATAATTTGAGGTGGCACGGAATTACCACATCTTTTCTCGCATTGCATGTGATATAACTTTGCACTATTCTGGCTAATTCTGCCCATGGTTTGCCCAGAGTTGCAAGCAGGACTCCTTTTCCTTTGATGGTAAGGTTCTGTCCTTCGTCCTAGAAGATGGCTATGGCATCTCGAAGTCTCATTTTTTTCTGGGTCCATACTAGTCTGACTGTCGGTAGTCTAAATACTTCGACAATTACCACCTCTGTTACCGTTATTCGCCTTCCCCTCACCATGGAATAATCTTCCTGCAAATTCTGCAGAAATTCAATGGCCACAGTTTCATGGGACTCCTTTAGCCATGTAAGGTAATTGATCCATCCTGCTCTTTCCAGAATTGCTCGTGCATCGTCGGAAATTATGAACACTTGTGGTTCGCTGTGTACTGATTAGCCTCCCATTTCTTCTATGCTTAGCACTCTGTTAAAATTTGCAGAACAAAACACAGAAATAGCAATGGAACAACAAAACTGTGTATATATTAGAAACATTAATATCGTTAAAATTTGTTGTCTCCAAGATCTGATGAGGTCTCAGTACCTCCGAGTAAAGGATTGACACATATATAGGCATATTTCGGAAGTTGCCCGCCCCCCTGAAGAATGATAGGTCACCCTCGACTGTAGTAACAAAGGAGGAGCATATTGGATGGAAATCGTACAGTAAAAAAGGAATGACATATATATTCATGGCATGATTGCAAAAGTAGCGAATTACTGAAATCGAGGCTTATGATGAAAATCATAAATAGATATAGAAATGCTATGAAATGATGTGAAAAATAGGGGAGAGGACAGCTGACGTAAGTAAAAGTGCTTATGCGGTCATTATCCACTTAACCATTATGATTGATTTTTAAACAATATTTCGTGTGTAATAGGTTCGAAAGGATTTTAGAACATACTCTCATTTGAGATCAAGATAAAGATATAAGAAGAGGGTTTATAATGACTATTGATGTGTAGTAATATGACTTCAATACCATTAGCAGAGCTCTGTTGCCCACAGTTTTTCATAACCTTGACAAAGTTGCTTTTTTCACCCTTGGAACCACAATCTTTTATGTATGCCTAGGAAAGTGCTTTTTGAGAGAATTGAGGCCATTGAGCTGGCTTGGTAACCATATGAGTCTCAATGCCATTCACGAGGAAGGAATGAAAGATGGGTAGGCTGGCTCATGATGAGACCTCTTGTTCCAAGGGCTTTTATTGTTCTTATGTGCCTCTTGGATCATTTCCCTGGTGTGGTGGCCATAATGGGAATGCCACTACATTGCTTCCTTATGAACATGGTAGGCTAGATGTTGATGAGACCCGCTATCCTCCATCTGCCAAATCATAGAATTGTTAGTAATCAGATAGATATATTTTTTTCTCTTTTCTTCTTCTTTTATATAGCACTTGCTATTTATATATAGAGGATGGCTCATCACTCCTGAAGAGTAGGGATGGTGGAAGAAGTCTAAACATCTCAATAGAGAAAAATATACCCTTATTCTTATTCGAGAATAATAATCAAAGAGAGTTATGAGGAGTAGGGAAGAACCGACATGATAAAAATAATAAATCTGTTATCACTCAGGTTGTCCTCTTGGTCAGCAGCAAAAGGATACTGCTGAGGTAACCATAGACCAACTTTGGACTGCAGGTTCTAGCCCACCTGCAATCAGAGAGGGCTCTCTCTTTCTGATTTAGTTTTGTTGAAAATGATTTTAGGCTAGCTATTGAGTTCAAGGGGGCTTTGTTTAAGTTTTGGTGGGAGGATTGATATTTTCAAGTAAAGAGGCAGGTATAGTATGATAGTTTCAAACCATTGGGCATGGAGTCAAGGAGTGGGACTGCTGGTGCGTTTTCTTGGTCGCAAGAGTGAAATATGGAGCAAGATAGCTGCACATGAAGCAATCTTTCAAATTAAAAGGATGGAATGAATGCCAAGGAACAAGAGGCAATTAAGAATCTATTGCTCAGCTTAACAGAGGAGGGTGAAAGAGCTCTATCTAGAGGCAGTAAAGAATCCCTAGATAACTGTCAAACACAGGTGAATTAGGGTAAATATGAGCCACAGGGAATTCATATTCATTTCCAATTCATTTTAGATGAAAACATAAAGAAACAACAGACATTGAGCATAGAGTGCAGTTAAACAAGTTCTAAGCTAATCTTTCTTTCTGCTATTTAGACAATGAAAACAGAGATAAGAGGAACTTATTGAGTCATGTTGCAGCACAAGAATTGAACATTTAAGTCTCCAGAACCATTAATTTACAGCACACAGTCCATCTCCAAACTTTCAGCAGTCTTTGATTAAAGAAAAGGTATCAAACATATAGTGCGAGTCTCTAATGAAAAATATCAATCGACCAACCCTTAAAACAATACAGAGGGCAATATATATAGGGAAAACTTCTTCAAAATTGTCTTTATTACAGCTTGACCTAAACAGGTCTGAAGGAAATGACTACTTTAACCTAGTCCTATCAGAAATAAATGCAAGAAAATATTTTTGGGCTGCACTGATGGCCGCCGTATCAAAACTGAGTAAATGTGCTGTCCTCGGTGGCTTGGTGCAGTGCTTCTGCAATAACTGTGCATGTTTCTCTGCTCCATCATCTAAGTCGGCCATGCTTGTTGTTCGGTGGCATTAATGTACACTAATCCCGACCAGATAAACATTGAATGGCCCTAACTGCTTTGCTGACTTTGATGGATGTCTTGAATGTTAAGCTGCTTTGGGATACTCTTTGTCACTTCTTCGATGTGCTGTGTGTCAAATCAAAATTTAATGGCTGCTGCTCGGCCCTCTATTTCCTTTAGAACTGTTTTTGCTCATTTCTGAATGCTTCGCGAAGAAAAACGGGTCATTCTGCGCCTTTCGAGCTTGCTGGGGGCTGCGCGATGAGGGGCTTTCCATTTTGGCCCATTTCCCGTTAGGTGCTAATCGCGCATGAAAAACTGCCTCACAATTTGAATCTGGGCTTCCTAAGCACGATTTTCGCCCTTCGCGCCAAAAATTGATGATGACATCAGCATGACGTCAGCGGGTGGGACCCAGTATGGCAGATTACGTCAGCATGATGATGTCAGCATGTACGGCGGGTGACGTGGCAGTGGCACGGTGGTAGTGAGGTCGCAGGGTGAGTTGGTAGTACGGTGGCAGGAGGCCGACGCAGGCAGATGACGTTAGCGGGTGAGGTGGTGCTGACGCAGGAGGGCGAAAGCGGTTTTCGGTTTTGGGCGCACCGCCTTTGAACAGAGGGCAGTATCGGAGGAGGGGCTCCACCACAGCCGGGAGGGTGATGCGTGGCAGGAGTACGGCGGGAAAACCGCCGATCTCCAGGACGCTAAACATCGGCGGATCGGGGCGCAAGAGTTACCGCCCACCGTAGATCTGGGGCGCCAGGCATCGGACGGCTGGCGGGGAAGGTAAGGCGACAGGGGAATAAGGGACGGGGCCCGCGATAATATTCGGATCTTTATATTATGCGAAGGGGGTTTTAGAACTTAGGAAACATGGGTTTTAGTGTTAGTTTTAAGCGGGGGGGAAAAACTTAATGTTTATTGAAACAATTAAACATTAATCTTTGGGAAAACGATTGCGGAAGGGTAGAAATGTGAGGTTTTTAAGGGTGGAGGGGTGGGTAAAGGCTGTTATTCTGACCAGATGTCAGAGTAATTCCAGGACACGGATGGGCTAATAACAGCCCCAGATGGACTGGTATTTCCCAGACTTAGAAGAAAATATGGCTATAGTGCCAGGGAGGGGAATTATTATATTTTTGGGATTTTTATACATAGTTTTTAGTAGGGGAAGGGGAAACAGGTAGGGAGCTAGATAATAAAGTTAGGGGTTAATATGAAAATGACCAGAAAGTGCTAAGGTAAAGGACCTTAGGCTATTTTGTGGAAAAGTGACTCATAGAGGAAGAATGGACAATCCTTGAGTAAAGCAGATCTTTACCAAGGCAATTGATATGGAAAATGATGTAACTAAGAGGCTCAAGCAGATCTTGACCTCTTTAGGGAAGTTAGTGAGTGACTTGGGGAATAAGAAGAAGGGGAAGTTAGTGATGTCCAGCTTGAGCTCCTCCAAATGGAAAACTGCATCATGACTGTGATCTGAAACAAATATAACACTTTGAAACACAAAATTGATCATAAATCAACATTCTGCAACCTCAAAACTACCTACCCAGCCTATTGGCCTAACATTTATTCTTCTTTTTGGTTTGGGTGCACTTAGACTTGCAGACCCAGCTTTACAATTTTTCTTTTTTGTTTCCTCCTATCTAAGTCTACACTTATTTCTGCCAAGGGCCCAGATTAAGCAGTTGGTCTCCTTTGATTCTCTACCTATCTACAAATCTGCCAAGATTAAACTGTTTGGACAGATATCATTCTCTATATTCTAAAACAGGAAATTGAAACCCAGGGAGACCAAGATTAAGTAGTTTGGACCTCTCTTAACTGAAAAACTCTTCAAAAATGGAACAACTCATCAAAATTGGAATACAGCAGTGGCATTTAGACTAGCACACTTTCATGGCCTCTTTGGCCTCTTCTGGAAATATGGAACCTTGCAGCATGAAAGATGACATATTTGGCATGTAAAAATATCAATCATGAAATATGAACACCTGTTGCAACAGGAGGCTAACAGTGGCTCCACTTGGGGATGGCTTTTCATTATGAAAAGCCAAGAATAGCAGGTCAGACTGCCTTGATCTTCTAATGTTGCTTGTAGACTGAAAACACTTCTCTGTGCTGACTGTTAGATAACTGAAACTTTGGAAAAAGAACAACACTTTCCCTCAACTGAATTGCTGTGAACTATGAAGCACTGCCTGCTTTCTTCTGCGTGCTTGATAACTATGTACAACGCTGCTGGAGCATGCCCTTTAAAACAGTCTCAGAACATGAATCAAAACTGATGTGTTTGCCTTGTTTTTGCTTTGAGCAAGGGTGATGATATGAACTGAAAACACTACTCTGTTTTGATACATCTTGACTGAAGAATGCAAACAGTTGCTTTTACCATGAATTGCTTGTGATGTGACAGTGCTAATCCTGCTGTTTTGTTGAGATTAGTGGATAGACGGAGCTTCTAAAACTGGAATGCTTGCATTGGCTGTGCCTTCACAAAATTTACTGCTGCTCCTCTAACAATCGGACTGATTATACAAAAATGAAAACAAATTGCTGATATATACAAATATTACTATACAAAGAACTATATACCGAGCTGTATTGTATCCCTTTAAAAGGCATCATGGTAATGTTTCAGCATACGGCCATTAACAGGAGCTTCTTTAGCAGTGCTGCCCTCTATAGATTTGAGAAAATATGTGTTATTTCCCTGAATAGCAGAAATAACGAATGGCCCTTTCCACAGAAAATCAAACTTGGCATGTTTGCCCTTGTATTCTCTTCATGAGTCCCACCTTAGAACTTTGTCACCAATGTAGAAATCCTCAGCCTTAACTCTCTTATCAAACATCTTTTTGAGCTTTTCTTGCAGAGTTTGAGCTCTATCATAGACCTGTTCTCTGGTTTGCTGAAGACGAATGGTCTGATTAATTCTTCTTTGAATGTCATTCGGTTCAGCCTGAATCTCCTGTAACAGTCTGATAATAGGGATGCCCAAGGATGAAGGAAACCTGGCCTTCATGGCATATACTAGCTCATAAGGGCTCATCCCAATGGATCTCTTTGTTGAAAGTCTGTCTGCCCATAGGGCATTTACTAGCTTTTTGTGCCAGTTCTTCTTGTTTTCTTCTAGCATTTTCTTTATGATGTTGATGAGGCTTTTGTTGGATGATTCGGCCAAGCCATTACCTTGACGGTAATAAGCTGTAGAGTGGCCCAAGGTAATATGAAATTGGTGGCAAAAATTGATCATCTTTTTGGATTTGAAGGCGGCGACGTTGTCAGTGATGATTTTCTCAGGGCAGCCAAATCTAGAAAGGATATTGCACTCAAGGAATTGGATAATGATGGTGTCATTGGCTTGCCTACATGGGATGGCTTCAACCCACTTAGTGAAATAGTCGGTGGCTGTTAGGATCCATTTGTGCTGGCATGAGGAAGAGGGATGGATTTCTCCAATGAAGTCAAGACCCCATTGTTGAAAAGGTTTTTCGGTTGAGATGGGTTTAAGTGGCAGGGGCAACAACTTTCTTTTGCCCTCAAAGATCTGGCATTTGTGACATGAAATGGCAAACCTCCTTACATCTGCAAAAAGAGAGGGCCAATAGAAACCAGCCCTTAAAATTTTGTCAGCAGTGGACTTCCAATATAGATGTCCTCCACAGTCACCTGCATGGAATTCTTTCCTGACATTGTTAGTTTCACTCATGGTTAAACAGTTAAGCAATATACCTTCATAATTTCTCCAAAATAATGCACCATCTATAACACAAAACTTTAAAGCCTTCATTTTCAAAAATCTTTTCTTGGTTCTAGACAATCCTGGGGGAGCAAACAGGTTTAACAATACAAAACATATATTAGCATACCATGGAGATTGCAGAAAGGTCTCACTGATCTGTGTAGTCGCCAGCTCCTGCTCATTGTCCAATTGGTTAATGTCTAAGGCTTGAAAGTTTGTTTCGGACATCCGTTTGGCTAAACCTTGTCCCTTTATCAGCTTGGTTGGTTTTATTTCTATGTCACACTCGAGAATGTTTGCAATCCACTTGCCTCTTTTGCCTTCCAATCCCTCTTGGGTTAGTATGTTTTTTACAGCAACGTGTGGGACATAGGCAATCACATGTGAATATAAAATATAAATTCTGAAATCCTTAATGGCCTTAACAAGTGTGTAGGCCTGCTTTTCCATGATTGGGTACTTCAAAGGGGCGTCTCTTAAGGCTCGGCTGAAAAAAACGATTGGATTTTCAGCTCCTTGTTCATCCTTTTGCAAAAGGACAACGGCTATAGTGTGATCAGATGCAAATGAAAATATGATAAAATCTTTGTCAAACTGTGGGCTGGTGAGGACAGGGGTTTGAGTTAAGGCAGATTTTATATTCTCAAAGGCGTGCTTGGTTTCAAGAGACCATTTTACCTTGGCATCCTTTTTTAGCATGTTTCTTAACGATTTTATTAACTCAGCTAGATTTGGGATAAACCTCCTCAGGAAATTGATCTTTCCAAGGAATGCTTGTAGCTCTTTTATGTTTCTTGGATATGGGATTTGGAGGATGGCTTGGATTCTTTCAGGATCAATTCTAATCCCATCCTTTGATATGATGTGGCAAAGTAATTTGCCTTCTTCAGGGCCAAAAAGAGATTTCTTGGGATTCAAGGAAATGCCATATTTCCTGCATGTCATGAATATTTGCCTAAGATGCTTGAGGTGCTCTTGATCAGATTTGGAAAATGGGATCAAGTCATCAAGATAGACAACTAGGAAGTCATGTATTTCCTTGGCAAATGCAATATCCATTACCCTTTGAAAGGTGGCACCAGTGTTTTTAAGTCCGAATGGCATCTTTACATACTTAAATGTTCCCCACGGTGTGGTAAAGGCTGTCTTGTCTTGGTCATCCGGGTGAACAAGTATTTGATTGAAACCTGAAAAGCCATCTAGCAAAGAGATTCTAGATGACCCCACTACTCTTTGTAGGATGTGATCCATTTTGGGCAAAGGGTAGTGGTCTTTTAGGGAGAGTTGGTTTAAATTTCTCAGATCTACGCAAAGTCTAATCTCACCTGTCTTTTTTCTTGTGGGAACAAGATTGGATACCCATTCAGAAAATCTGATGGGTGCTATTATACCTGCTTCAAACATTCTTTTCACTTCCTTTTCAATCAAGGGGAGAAGCACAAGATTGATTCTCCTCAATTTTTGTTTGAAGGGTTTTTGGTTTGGCTTTAGGGGAATGGTGTGTTGGATCACTGAAGTGTCATAGGATTTCAAGTCCTCATAACTCCAAGCAAATACATCTTGGAATTCTTTGAACAAATCAATATACTTGGGCTTTTGATCAGGTGGTAAATTTTTGGACAGTTTGATCATTTTGGGATTCTCTGTTGTCCCAATGTTGTGTTCTTCTATAGCAGCGTTCAATGGTTACATTTTTGGTTTCTTGGGAACATCATTAGCGTCAAACATGTCTTCTAATGGGGTTAGGCTAGCAGGCAAAAAGTTATCCTTCAAGTCAATGATCTCGGCCTCTGTTTTGGCTATTTCCTCGAAATGCATTTGTTTCAGTTGTTCTATGCTTGTTTTGTCAAAAACAGTTGGGTTTAGGATTTTTTTGGCTGTTGCAGCTGTTACAGCCTGCTGATTTTCCTGCTGATTTTCAGTTGTTTTCTGTTGGGAATCATTCATAGCATCCGTGTCAATGTTAATATTTGAAAACTCATGCTCAAGAGTAAGGAAATTATTAATTTGGGCATCATTTTCGAACACTTGCCAATCTCTAACGTTATTTGGGACAGCAGGCCTATGTTTTATCTCAGCAGTGAAGTGATGATCTGGTCCAAAGGGAAGCTTGCATGTACTAGCAAAAGTGGCTAGGCTGTGTGCATGAATGTTATGATTTCTTGAAATCTTGGCAATCTTGAATTCAGTGAATGCATTGAGTATATTAGTGGCAGTAGTCCTATAGGCCCTCATTCTATTGTCATTGGTAACAAAGTTACCTTTCATCTGTTGTATGATTAAATCGGAGTCACCTAAAATAGACACTTTTGCAGCTCCTAGAGCTTTGAGCAGTTCAAGGCCTAAAAGCAGAGCCTCATACCCTGCCATGTTGTTGGTGCATTTGAAACTCAGTCTGTAGGCATGGCCTTCTGCATGGATGTTATGTGTATTGTGAATCCAAACACCTGCCCCTGCTCCTAACTTGTTGACAGAGCCATCAAACTCTAAATACCATGTGATTTCTTGCTTGTGGTTAGTACTAAGAGTTTCAGTCGTTTTAGGATTGGGCAGATTTGACATTTCTGTTTGGGGAAGTTCTTCTAGTATGCTGGTTGCATTAACTGTTGCGACAGTCTCATGGGTATGTGCAACCGATTCTTCATTGATGTCTGCTTGTTCTAGAGCTAGTGGCTCATCATCAGTGGGAGGACCTGTTTCATCATTAAACAAAATAAAAGAATCCATATCGGAATGGATTGAGTGAATGGGAAAATTTTCAGGCTTGCTCTCACTACTTACCACATATTTCATGAGCGTTTCTCTGTACAGTCTCTTTGGTTGCCCAAAGACTGAAATAGTGGCATAGGAGAGGTCTAATTGAAGGGATCCTTGGAGTTTTGCTCCCAATGATCTTGGTAGGAGCATACCGTACTTTGGTGGGATGTCAGTCACCATCACATCCATGAGGATGGTCTTGTTAGGATATTGGACTAAGGAGACATACAAATCTTTGATAAGGCCTAAACACTTAACTTGACTTGAGTCAAAGGAAAACAGATCTTTGTAGGGTCTTGTAATATCGAGGTTCAGCTTTTCCATTACTGCTTTGGGCATAAGATTGTGCGATGCCCCTGAATCAAACATAGCGTTGTGCAAAACCTTGTCATGTATATGCAAACTGATATAAAAAGGTGGAACAGATCCATGTGTTGATTTTCCATTAACCTTAGGACCAAACAACAGTTCAGGGGTATCATCTAAAACATTTACGTCATCCTTGTTTTCTGGGATTTGAAGTGATCTTTGAATTTGTTGCCTATACACATCATGCTTGGCAAGTTCTGAGAGAGGGACAGATATTTTCAGTTTTCCAATCTCTGCCTCTAAATCGAATGATTTTTCATATTGGGTTTTAGCATTGTGAGAGGCAGGCTTTCCTTTTTCCAGTGGAGTATCAGAAATTTCCTCTTGTTTGTCAGTGCTAAGGGAAGTAATTGCTTGCAGTTTTACAGTTTCAGGAGGGCTTTTTGGAATGCTGTTCGAGTTTTGCTCAGAGGAAGAAGGTGGCAGAGGCTGATCTTTAGAAGGCTGCATGTCTGTTATGTCTTCTACAGTCACTTGATGCGGATCTGCGATAGTTGTATCAGTTGGTTCATTTATAACAGCCTTGCCTTTAATCTTGTTGGGCTGTTTGCCATCGTTTGTTTTGCTAGGTTCAGAAATGTCAATGGTCCTAGTTCTCAGCTTATATTGTTTGTGTACTTCATACACAGCAGTATCATAACCTTGTTTAAAATCAAAAGACTCACCAGATTTAGTCTGAAATTGATTAACGTCATGCTCATCTTGGTCTTGTTGGGACAGAAAAGTTTGATGCTCACCCTTGAGATCCATCAAATTCATGTGAGTGTCTTCTATGGGTTCACTAGAAGTAGATGATTCTACATAATTCTCATGAAAGGGGGGCCTTACATCATGGTCTGGGCTAGATCTACCAGCATTTGTGTTCTGCGTTTTCCTGAAGTTTGGGTTCCTTATGGTATTGGACTGTTGTCCTTCCCATGATGTTTTCCTCTCAACACTTTCTACTCTGTCTCCCAGCCTTTGCATGCCACTGATAATAGCATCAAGCTTTTGTTCTAAGGCTCAGGGTTCTTCCTTAAAGGTGGTTCTTCTTTCCATTCTAGCTCTGTTTCTCTTAGCAATTAGGTTGGCCTCTACGCTGACAGCAACATTTTGCATGTCTGCAAGGGTTTGAGGCGCTCTTTCTTTTAACTGGTATGCCATATCCGGGTCGAATCCGTTAGGAAACTTATACAAGGCAAGGTCAGGGGGAGGTCTTAAGTTCTGTGGTATTGCATTATAGACATTATTGAATCTTGCACAATACTCCAAAACAGTCTCTTGAGGGCCTCTTTTAATTGTATCGTATTCAGCTAGTATGTGCAAGGGGTCTTTCTTTTTCTCCCATCTGTTGGTAAAGGATTGGTAAAGTTCATCCGGAGTAGTTATGGAATTTGCAGCAAGTGATCTGAACCAAGTTCTTACATCACCTGTTAGACTCTGAACAAAATTCTCATTCTCACGCTATCATCATCTATCTCGTAGTTTTCAAAATAGTCTTGCATCTTCTTGGTATGCTGAAGCGCTGCGCAAGAACCAGTACTATCAAAATAGGTGATTTTAGATTGGTAATCTTGAGGCAAGGCCCCAGGATTAGCAGGCAGTTGCAGGGGTGCATATCTATTAGCCATATTGGCAGGGATAAGTGGAACAACAGGGATAAATGGAACAACTGGGATAACAGGAACAATAGGAGTAACTGGAACAGCAGTAACAACAGTAGTGGTAGTGGTAGTATGTGCAGTGAATGGAGGTGTGGAAGGAGTGCTTTGAGATGTGGATGATGAACAAGGGGAAGCAGGGGTTGAACGAAATAAAACTTTGACTGGGGTTGGAACACAGCTTGGGTGTGATGTTTCAGGACTATTATCAACAAAATCTTCTTGTCTTTCTTGCTTCCTAAGGATCTTTGGGATTAAGTTGGGATTTTCAAAAGCAGCTGGAGGATTTTGATCTGGATTTGACCTTGTGTATCATGTATTCCTCTTGGGAGCTAGCTTCCGAATTTGTTTTTTGGTATTTTTCTGTGAGCATTTGTGGAATTAGCAAGGAACCGATCAGATTTTGGAATAGCTGTGTATAGCTTAAAACTAGCATGAAGATTGACTGAAGCAGCTTTTATTTACCTCTGTTAATGCAAAGCAAAAAATAGTTTCAAAGGCTAACTGGCTTACATTCAGGCTTCATCTGTAGTTTTAAGGAGTATACAGCAATTAGAAAATTGATGTCCCCAGTGGATTTTTCTAACCTGTTTTCTGAAATTAACTGAAGGATGTCCCCAGTTGAGTTGCCATTATGTTATCTGAAATTAACTGAAGGATGTCCCCAGCGGAGTCGCCATTATGTTATCTGAAATTAACTGAAGGATGTTCCCAGTGGAGTTGCCATTATGTTATCTGAAATTAACTGAAGGATGTCCCCAGTGGAGTCACCATTATGTTATCACTCAGGTTGTCCTCTTGGTCAGCAGCAAAAGGATATGGCCGAGGTAACCACAAACCAACTTTGGACTGCAGGTCCTAGCCCACCTGCAATCAGAGAGGGCTCTCTTTTTCTGATTTAGTTTTGTTGAAAATGATTTTAGGCTAGCTATTGAGTTCAAGGGGGCTTTGTTTAAGTTTTGGTGGGAGGATTGATATTTTCAAGTAAAGAGGCAGGTATAGTATGATAGTTTCAAACCATTGGGCATGGAGTCAAGGAGTGGGACTGCTGGTGCGTTTTCTTGGTCGCAAGAGCGAAATATGGAGCAAGATAGCTGCACATGAAACAATCTTTCAAATTAAAAGGATGGAATGAATGCCAAGGAACAAGAGGCAATTAAGAATCTCTTGCTCAGCTTAACAGAGGAGGGTGAAAGAGCTCTATCTAGAGGCAGTAAAGAATCCCTAGATAACTGTCAAACACAGGTGAATTAGGGTAAATATGAGCCACAGGGAATTCATATTCATTTCCAATTCATTTCAGATGAAAACATAAAGAAACAGCAGACATTGAGCATAGAGTGCAGTTAAACAAGCTCTAAGCTAATCTTTCTTTCTGCTATTTAGACAATGAAAACGGAGATAAGAGGAACTTATTGAGTTATGTTGCAGCACAAGAATTCCACATTTAAGTCTCCAGAACCATTAATTCACAGCACACAGTCCATCTCCAAACTTTCAGCAGTCTTTGATTAAAGAAAAGGTATCAGACATACAGTGCGAGTCTCTAATGAAAAATATCAATCGACCAACCCTTAAAACAATACAGAGGGCGGTATATATAGGGAAAACTTCTTCAAAATTGTCTTTATTACAGCTTAACCTAAACAGGTCTGAAGGAAATGACTACTTTAACCTAGTCCTATCAGAAATAAATGCAAGAAAATATTTTTGGGCTGCGCTGATGGCCGCCGTATCAAAACTGAGTAAATGTGCTGTCCTCGGTGGCTTGGTGCAGTGCTTCTGCAATAACTGTGCATGGGTCTCTGCTCCATCATCTAAGTCGGCCATGCTTGTTGTTCGGCGGCATTAATTTACACTAATCCTGACCAGATAAACATTAAATGGCCCTAACTGCATTGCTGACTTTGATGGATGTCTTGAATGTTAAGCTGCTTTGGGAACTGAAGATTTCCTTTTAAAAATGTTCAAATGATACTCTTTTCCGCTTCTTCGATGTGCTGTGTGTCAAATCAAAATTTAATGGCCGCTGCTCGGCCCTCTATTTCCTTTAGAACTGTTTTTTCTCCTTTCTGAATGCTTCGCGAAGAAAAACGGGTCATTCTGCGCCTTTCGGGCTTGCTGGGGGCTGCGCGAAGAGGGGCTTTCCATTTTGGCCCATTTCCCATTAGGCGCTAATCGCGCATGAAAAAGTGCCTCAGAATTTGAATCTGGGCTTCCTAAGCACGATTTTCGCTCTTCACGCCAAAAATTGATGATGACGTCAGCGGGTGGGACCTAGTACGGCGGATTACGTCAGCATGTACGGCGGGTGATGTGGTAGTGACACGGTGGCAGTGACGTGGCAGGGTGAGTTGGCAGTACGGTGGCAGGATGCTGACGCAGGCAGATGACGTCAGTGGGTGAGGTGGTGCTGACACAGGAGGGCGGAAGCGGTTTTCGGTTTTGGGCGCATCGCCTTTGAACAGAGGGCGGTATCGGAGGAGGGGCTCCGCCACAGCCGGGAGGGCGACGCGTGGCGGGAGTACGGCGGGAAAACCGCCGATCTCCCAGAAACTAAACATCAGCAGATCGAGGCGCAAGAGTTACCGCCCACCGTAGATCTGGGGCGCTGGGCATCGGACGGCTGGCGGGGAAGGTAAGGTGGCGGGGGAATAAGGGACGGGGACCGCGGGAATATTCGGATCTTTATATTATGCGGCGGGGGTTTTAGAACTTAGGAAACGTGGGTTTTAGTGTTAGTTTTAAGCGGGGGGGAAAAACTTAATGTTTATTGAAACAATTAAACATTAATCTTTGGGAAAACGATTGCGAAAGGGTAGAAATGTGAGGTTTTTAAGGGTAGAGGGGTGGGTAAAGGCTGTTATTCTGACCAGATGTCAGATTAATTCCAGGACACGGATGGGCTAATAATAGCCCCAGATGGACTGGTATTTCCCAGACTTAGAAGAAAATATGGCTATAGTGCCAGGGAGGGGAATTATTATATTTTTGGGATTTTTATACATAGTTTTTAGTAGGGGAAGGGGAAACAGGTAGGGAGCTAGATAATAAAGTTAGGGGTTAATATGAAAATGACCAGAAAGTGCTAAGGTAAAGGACCTTAGGCTATTTTGTGGAAAAGTGCCTCATAGAGGAAGAATGGACAATCCTTGAGTAAAGCAGATCTTTACCAAGGCAACTGATATGGAAAATGATGTAACTAAGAGGCTCAAGCAGATCTTGACCTCTTTAGGGAAGTTAGTGAGTGACTTGGGGAATAAGAAGAAGGGGAAGTTAGTGATGTCCAGCTTGAGCTCCTCCAAATGGAAAACTGCATCATGACTGTGATCTGAAACAGATATAACACTTTGAAACACAAAATTGATCATAAATCAACATTCTGCAACCTCAAAACTACCTACCCAGCCTATTGGCCTAACATTTTTTCTTCTTTTTGGTTTGGGTGCACTTAGACTTGCAAACCCAGCTTTACAATTTTTCTTTTTTGTTTCCTCCTATCTAAGTCTACAATTATTTCTGCCAAGGGCCCAGATTAAGCAGTTGGGCTCCTTTGATTCTCTACCTATCTACAAATCTGCCAAGATTAAACTGTTTGGACAGATATCATTCTCTATATTCTAAAACAGGAAATTGAAACCCAGGGAGACCAAGATTAAGAAGTTTGGACCTCTCTTAACTGAAAAACTCTTCAAAAATGGAACAACTCATCAAAATTGGAATACAGCAGTGGCATTTAGACTAGCACACTTTCATGGCCTCTTTGGCCTCTTCTGGAAATATGGAACCTTGCAGCATGAAAGATGACATATTTGGCATGTAAAAATATCAATCATGAAATATGAACACCTGTTGCAACAGGAGGCTAACAGTGGCTCCACTTGGGGATGGCTTTTCCTTGTGAAAAGCCAAGAATAGCAGGTCAGACTGCCTTGATCTTCTAATGTTGCTTGTAGACTGAAAACACTTCTCTGTGCTGACTGTTAGATAACTGAAACTTTGGAAAAAGAAAAACACTTTCCCTCAACTGAATTGCTGTGAACTATGAAGCACTGCCTGCTTTCTTCTGTGTGCTTGATAACTATGTACAACGCTGCTGGAGCATGCCCTTTAAAACAGTCTCAGAACATGAATCAAAACTGATGTGTTTGCCTTGTTTTTGCTTTGAGCAAGGGTGCTGATATGAACTGAAAATACTACTCTGTTTTGATACATCTTGACTGAAGAATGCAAACAGTTGCTTTTACCATGAATTGCTTGTGATGTGACAGTGCTAATCCCGCTGTTTTGTTGAGATTAGTGCATAGACGGAGCTTCTAAAACTGTAATGCTTGCATTGGCTGTGCCTTCACAAAATTTACTGCCGCTCCTCTAACAATCAGACTGATTATACAAAAATGAAAACAAAGTGCTGATATATACAAATATTACTGTACAAAGAACTATATACCGAGCTGTATTGTATCCCTTTAAAAGGGATCATGGTATTGTTTCAGCATACGACCATTAACAGGACCTTATTCAGCAGTGCTGCCCTCTATAGATTTGAGAAAATATGTGTTATTTCCCTGAACAACAGAAATAACGAATGGCCCTTTCCACAGAAAATCAAACTTGGCATGTTTGCCCTTGTCTTCTCTTCGTGAGTCCCACCTTAGAACTTTGTCACCAATGTAGAAATCATCAGCCTTAACTCTCTTATCAAACATCTTTTTGAGCTTTTCTTACAGAGTTTGAGCTCTGTCATAGACCTGTTCTCTGGTTTGCTGAAGATGAATGGTCTGATTAATTCTTCTTTGAATGTCATTCGGTTCAGCCTGAATCTCCTGTAACAGTATAATAATAGGGATGCCCAAGGATGAAGGAAACCTGGCCTTCATGCCATATACTAGCTCATAAGGGCTCATCCCAATGGATCTCTTTGTTGAAAGTCTGTCTGCCCATAGGGCATTTACCAGCTTTTTGTGCCAGTTCTTCTTGTTTTCTTCTAGCATTTTCTTTATGATGTTGATGAGGCTTTTGTTGGATGATTTGGCCAAGCCATTACCTTGAGGGTAATAAGCTTTAGAGTGGCCCAAGGTAATATGAAATTGGTGGCAAAAATTGATCATCTTTTTGGATTTGAAGACAGCGGCGTTGTCAGTGATGATTTTCTCAGGGCAGCCAAATCTAGAAAGGATATTGCACTCAAGGAATTAGATAATGATGGTGTCATTGGCTTGCCTACATGGGATGGCTTCAACTCACTTAGTTAAATAGTCGGTGGCTGTTAGGATCCACTTGTGCTGGCCTGAGGAAGAGGGATGGATTTCTCCAATGAAGTCAAGACCCCATTGTTGAAAAGGTTTTTCGGTTGAGATGGGTTTAAGTGGCAGGGGCAACAACTTTCTTTTGCCCTCAAAGATCTGGCATTTGTGACATGAAATGGCAAACCTCCTTACATCTGCAAAAGGAGAGGGCCAATAGAAACCAGCCCTTAAAATTTTTTCAGCAGTGGACTTCCAATATAGATGTCCTCCACAGTCACCTGCATGGAATTCTTTCATGACATTGTTAGTTTCACTCATGGTTAAACAATTAAGCAATATACCTTCATGGTTTCTCCAAAATAATGCACCATCTATAACACAAAACTTTAAAGTCTTCATTTTAAAAAATCTTTTCTTGGTTCTGGATAATCCTGGGGGAGCAAACAGGTTTAACAGTACAAAACATATATCAACATACCATGGAGATTGCAAAAAGGTCTCACTGATCTGTGGAGTCACCAGCTCCTGTTCATTGTCCAATTGGTTAATGTCTAAGGCTTGAAAGTTTGTTTCGGACATCAGTTTGGCTAAACCTTGTCCCTTTATCAGCTTGGTTGGTTTTATTTCTATGTCATACTCGAGAATGTTTGCAATCCACTTGCCTCTTTTTCCTTCCAATCCCTCTTGGGTTAGTATGTCTTTTACAGTAGCGTGTGGGACATAGGCAATCACATGTGAATATAAAATATAAATTCTGAAATCCTTAATGGCCTTAACAAGTGCTAGGCCTGCTTTTCCATGATTGGGTACTTCAAAGGGGCGTCTCTTAAGGCTCGGCTGAAAAAGGCGATTGGCTTTTCAGCTCCCTGTTCATCCTTTTGCAAAAGGACAACGGATATAGTGTGATCAGATGCAAATGAAAATATGATAAAATCTTTGTCAAACTGTGGGCTGGTGAGGACAGGGGTTTGAGTTAAGGCTGATTTTATATTCTCAAAGGCCTGCTTGGTTTCAAGAGACCATTTTACCTTGGCATCCTTTTTTAGCATGTTGCTTAATAATCTTATTAACTCAGCTAGATTTGGGATAAACCTCCTCAGGAAATTGATCTTTCCAAGGACTGCTTGTAGCTCTTTTATGTTTCTTGGATATGGGATTTGGAGGATGGCTTGGATTCTTTCAGGATCAATTGTAATCCCATCCTTTGATATGATGTGGCCAAGTAATTTTCCTTCTTCAAGGCCAAAAAGAGATTTCTTGGGATTCAAGGAAATGCCATATTTCCTGCATGTCATGAATATTTGCCTAAGATGCTTGAGGTGCTCTTGATCAGATTTGGAAAATGGGGTCAAGTCATCAAGATAGACAACTAGGAAGTCATGTATTTCCTTGGCAAATGCAATATCCATTGCCCTTTGAAAGGTGGCACCAGCGTTTTTAAGTCCGAATGGCATCTTTACATACTTAAATGTTCCCCACGGTGTCGTAAAGGCTGTCTTGTCTTGGTCATCTGGGTGAACAAGTATTTGATTGAAACCTGAAAAGCCATCTAGCAAAGAGATTCTAGATGACCCCACTACTCTTTGTAGGATGTGATCCATTTTGGGCAAAGGGTAGTGGTCTTTTAGGGAGAGTTGGTTTAAATTTCTCAGATCTACGCAAAGTCTAATCTCACCTGTCTTTTTTCTTGTGGGAACAAGATTGGATACCCATTCAGAAAATCTGATGGGTGCTATTATACCTGCTTCAAACATTCTTTTCACTTCCTTTTCAATCAAAGGGAGAAGCACAGGATTGATTCTCCTCAATTTTTGTTTGAAGGGCTTTTGGTTTGGCTTTAGGGGAATGGTGTGTTGGATCACTGAAGTGTCATAGGATTTCAAGTCCTCATAACTCCAAGCAAATACATCTTGGAATTCTTTGAACAAATCAATATACTTGGGCTTTTGATCAGGTGGTAAATTTTTGGACAGTTTGATCATTTTGGGATTCTCTGCTGTCCCAATGTTGTGTTCTTCTATAGCAACATTCAATGGTTGCATTTTTGGTTTCTTGGGAACATCATTAGCGTCAAACATGTCTTCTAATGGGGTTAGGCCTGCAGGCAAAAATTTATCCTTCAAGTCAATGATCTCGGCCTCTGTTTTGGCTATTTCCTCCAAATGAATTTGTTTCAGTTGTTCTATGCTTGTTTTGTCAAAAACAGTTGGGTTTAGGATTTGTTTGGCTGCTGCAGCTGTTACAGCCTGCTGATTTTCCTGCTGATTTTCAGTTGTTTGATGCTGGGAATCATTCATAGCATCCGCGTCAATGTTAATATTTGAAAACTCATGCTCAAGAGTAAGGAAATTATTAATCTGGGCATCATTTCTGAACACTTGCCAATCTCTAACGTTATTTGGGGCAGCGGGCCTATGTTTTATCTCAGCAGTGAAGTGATGATTTGGTCCAAAGGGAAGCTTGCATGTACTAGCAAAAGTGGCTAGGCTGTGTGCATGAATGTTATGATTTCTTGAAATCTTGGCAAGCTTGAATTCAGTGAATGCATTGAGTATATTAGTGGCAGCAGTGCTATAGGCCCTCATTCTATTGTCATTGGTAACAAAGTTCTTTTATCTGTTGTATGATTAAATCGGAGTCACCTAAAATAAACACTTTTGCAGCTCCTAGAGCTTTGAGCAGTTCAAGGCCTAAAAGCAGAGCCTCATACTCTGCCATGTTGTTGGTGCATTTGAAACTCAGTCTGTAGGCATGGCCTTCTGCATGGTTGTTATGTGTATTGTGAATCCAGAAACCTGCCCCTGCTCCTAACTTGTTGACAAAGCCATCAAACTCTAAATACCATGTGATTTCTTGCTTGTGGTTAGTACTAAGAGTTTCAGTCGTTTTAGGACTGGGCAGATTTGACATTTCTATTTGGGGAAGTTCTTCTAGTATGCTGGTTGCATTAACTGTTGCGACAGTCTCATGGGTATGTGCAACCGATTCTTCATTGATGTCTGCTTGTTCTAGAGCCAGCGGCTCATCATCAGTGGGAGGACCTGTTTCATCATTAAACAAAATAAAAGAATCCATATCGGAATGGAGTGAGTGAATGGGAAAATTTTTAGGCTTGCTCTCACTACTGTATAGTCTCTTTGGTTGCCCAAAGACTGAAATAGTGGCATAGGAGAGGTCTAATTAAAGGGATCCTTGGAGTTTTGCTCCCCATGATCTTGATAGGAGCATACCGTACTTTGGTGGGATGTCAGCCACCACCACATCCATGAGGATGGTCTTGTTAGGATATTGGACTAAGGAGACACACAAATCTTTGATAAGGCCTAAACACTTAACTTGACTTGAGTCAAAGGAAAACAGATCTTTGTAGGGTCTTGTAATATCGAGGTTCAGCTTTTCCATTACTGCTTTGGGCATAAGATTGTGCGATGCCCCTGAGTTAAACATAACATTGTGCAAAACCTTGTCATGTATATGCAAACTGATATAAAAATGTGGAACAGATCCATGTGTTGATTTTCCATTAACCTTAGGACCAAACAACAGTTCAGGGGTATCATCTAAAACATTTACGTCATCCTTGTTTTCTGGGATTTGAAGTGATCTTTGAATTTGTTGCCTATACACATCATGCTTGGCAAGTTCTGAGAGAGGGAGATATATTTTCAGTTTTCCAATCTCTGCCTCTAAATCGAATGATTTTTCATATTGGGTTTTAGCATTGTGAGAGGCAGGCTTTCCTTTTTCCAGTGGAGTATCAGAAATTTCCTCTTGTTTGTCAGTGTTAAGGGAAGTAATTGCTTGCGGTTTTACAGTTTCAGGAGGGCTTTTTGGAACGCTGTTCGAGTTTTTCTCAGAGGAAGAAGGTGGCAGAGGCTGATCTTTAGAAGGCTGTGTGTCTGTTATGTCTTCTACAGTCACTTGATGCGGATCTGGGATAGTTGTATCAGTTGGTTCTGTTATTAGCCCATCCGTGTCCTCTTGATTTCACTCGTCTTCTTCTTCGAAGGAACAACTGTTTCCATTCATAGGCCCGAGCTTTGTTCTTCTGGGACTATGTCCTTGCCCTGGCTTGTCTTTGCTTAGAACACCTCTTCAGTGTCCTCGTTATTCTGATCAGATTTCTCAAGTGAGGTAACCCTGGTTTGATCTTCCACTTCTTGAGTGGCCTCTTCCTCTGGTTCATCCTCATCATTCATCTCCTTGGATGCACTCTTACTATGAGCAGAGTGTTCCTGTGATTGTCCCACCTCAATATCGAGGTTGAGTGAGCTATGGGGCTAGATATACTCACCCATATTGACCAAAATTTGGGCCAGTTCATCTTCTTGTAGAGGTTTTTGTAATGGGCTTCCGCTGGAGGTTACGGGTGGCTCTGCTCCCTCCCCTTCTCCCTCGCCGGAGTGCTTAGTTTCGTCCTCCGGTTCCTTTTCCATGTTTTTTTCTAATTCTTCTTCCACGTTTTCCCCTCCTTCAAGTTGTGGGAGTTGCTCATCTTCGGTGCCCTTTATTTCTAAGGGTTGGCTGCTATTATTTTGGAGACTTCCAAACATTCCCTTGCTTCTCCTCAATCTAGAGGACTGCCTGCGCTTCTGCAGTTTATTTGATGTGCTGGTAGTTCTTTTTCGTTTCGGGGTTGGTAAGGCCAATCCCCCTACTAGTTCTTCCCAACTACTCTGCTACTGAGCAAGATTATGGCTAACCATTTACCGAATCAAACCATGATGACTTACTATTGTTTTTGTGTGATGGGATTTCCTTATACTCTGAGCAGCGTCATGCAATAAAAAATTTAAATATGTAGGCAAATTTACAACACATTTTTGTCTTAACACTGCTAATAATTTGAGGTGGCACGGACTTACCACATCTTTTCTCCCATTTCATGTGATATAACTTTGCACTATTCTGTCTAATTCTGCCCATGGTTCTCCCAGAGTTGCAAGCAGGACTCCTTTACCTTTGATGGTAAGGTTCTGCCCTTCGTCCTGGAAGATGGCTATGGCATCTCGAAGTCTCACTTTTTTCTGGGTCCATACTAGTCCGACTATCGGTAGTCTAGATACTTCGGCAATTACCACCTCTGTTACCGTTATTCGCCTTCCCCTCACCATGGAATAATCTTCCTGCAAATTCTACAGAAATTCAATGGCCACAGTTTCATGGGACTCCTTTAGCCATGTAAGGTAATTGATCCATCCTGCTCTTTCCAGAATTGCTCGTGCATCGTCGGAAATTATGAACACTTGTGGTTCGCTGTGTACTGATTAGCCTCCCATTTCTTCTATGCTTAGCACTCTGTTAAAATTTGCAGATCAAAACACAAAAATAGAAATGGAACAACAAAACTGTGTATATATTAGAAACATTAATATCGTTAAAATTTGTTGTCTCCAAGATCTAATGAGGTCTCAGTACGTCCGAGTAAAGGATTGACACGTATACAAGCATATTTTGGAAGTCGCCCGCCCCTCTGAAGAATGATAGGTCGCCCTCGACTGTAGTAACGGAGGAGAAGCGTATTGGATGGAAATCGTACAGTAAAAAAGGAATGACATATATATTCATGGCATGATTGCAAAAGTAGAGAATTATTGAAATCAAGGCTTATGATGAAAATCATAAATAGATATAGAAATGCTATGAAATGATGTGAAAAATAGGGGAGAGGACAATTGACGTAAGTAAAAGTGCTTATGCGGTCATTATCCACTTAACCATTATGATTGATTTTTAAACAATATTTCATGTGTAATAGGTTCGAAAGGATTTTAGAACAAACTCTCATTTGAGATCAAGATAAAGATATAAGAAGCGGGTTTATAATGACTATTGATGTGTAGTAATATGACTTCAATACCATTAGCAGAGCTCTTTTACCCACAGGTGTTCATAACCTTGATAAAGTTTCTTTTTTCACCCTTGGAACCACAATCTTTTATGTATGCTTAGGAAAGTTCTTTTTGAGAGAATTGAGGCCATTGAGCTGGCTTGGTAACCAAATGAGTCTCAATGCCATTCACTAGGAAGGAATGAAAGATGGGTAGGCCGGCTCATGATGAGACCTCCTGTTCCAAGGGCTTTTATTGTTCTTATGTGCCTCTTGGATCATTTCCCTGGTGTGGTGGCCATAATGGGAATGCCACTTCATTGCTTCCTTATGAACATGGTAGGCTGGCTATTGATGAGACCCGCTATCCTCCATCTGCCAAATCATAGAATTGTTAGTAATCAGATAGATATATTTTTTTCTCTTTTCTTTTTCTTTTATATAGCACTTCCTATTTATATATAGAGGATGGCTCATCACTCCTTAAGAGTAGGGATGGTGGAAGAAGTCTGAACATCTCAATAGAGAAAAATATACCCTTATTCTTATTCGAGAATAATAATCAAAGAGAGTTATGAGGAGTAGGGAAGAACTGACATGATAAAAATAATCAATTGAATTAGTTTTAGTGGAAATAAAAATAGCAAAGTGATATAAATAGTTGTATCCTTTCCCCCCTTTTTCTTATCAATACAAAGCAGTTTCTCTAAGGATAGCATTTTTTCTTTTGTTTGCTGATTTCAGTATCCTCTGGTTTTGCGTTTTTGCACAAATTTATATTTATGCCGTGAAGGGATTATGACAAAATGAACCATTATTCTCAAAATGATGTTCATACAAAAATGGACTCAAAAAATACAAAAATGCGAAAGTGTTGTTCCTTTGAAAACGAACAACAAAAATGCAAAAGTGCTATTCCTTTGAAAAGGAACAGAAAAAATGCGAAAGTGTCGCTCCTTTGAAAAGGAACAGCGAAAATGCGGAAGTGCTGTTCCTTTGAAAAGGAACAGAAAAAATGCGAAAGTGCTGCTCCTTTGAAAAGGAGCAACAAAAATGCGAAAGTGTTGTTCCTTTGAAAAGGAACAACAAAAATGCGAAAGTGTCATTCCTTTGAAAAGGAACAACAAAAATGTGAAAGTGTTGTTCCTTTGAAAAGGAATAGCAAAAATGTGGAAGTCCTGTTCCTTTGAAAAGGAACAACAAAAATGTGAAAGTGTCGTTCCTTTGAAAAGGAACAACAAAAATGTGAAAGTGCTATTCCTTTGAAATGGAACAACAAAAATGCAGAAGTGTTGTTCCTTTGAACAGGAACAACAGAAAAAAAGTCTATACAGAAAGTAGTTTATACAAGCAAGAAAGAAAAACTTATATACAAAATTTGGAAGAAAAAGAGTTATTAAGTGAACTAATACCGAGGAAGGATTATTTTCCTCAGCAAGAATCTACATATCAGAATCTTCCCATAGCTGCTGGTAAAAGGATTCCCGAGTAAGTGGATTATGGTACAGTCGCACTCGATGACCGTTTGCTTTAAATGAATGTCCAGATCCGTCAATAGTAGTCAAAGTAATGGTGCCATTGTCATGCAGTTTCTGTATTTCATACGGTCCAAGCCATCGAGTCTGGAGTTTTCCCGAAAAATCTTAAAACCTGGAATCATATAGGAGTGCCCAATCTCCTTCGTGGAAGATTTTCTTTTTGATCAGGGCATCGTGCCATTTTTCTCTCTGTTGTTGAATTAATGCAGTGTGTTGAAGAGCCGAGAGCCTAATTTCATCTAGCTCATTAATTTGCTGTAATATGTTATTCTGGGCCTCATTTAAATTCAAACCCACCTCCTGTGTTGTTCTTAATGTTTGTATCTCGAATTCTATCGGAAATATGGGTTCTTTCCCAAATACTAGCTGATATGGCGAATGGTAGGTGGTATTTCCCCACGTTCTTCGGTATGCCCATAAGGCTTCTGAAAATCTTGAAGCCCAGTCACGTCTGTGCGATGCGACTGTTTTTGTAAGTATTGCCTCTATCACCTTATTCGTGCTCTCTACTTGGCCATTTGCCTGTGGGTGGTAAGGGGTTGTAATTTTGTGCCGAATGTGGTAGTTTTTTAATGTTGAAGCAATTTTATTACCTACAAATTGTGGCCCTCCATCTGTAATTATGTCCCTTGGGAGGCCATATCGCACAAATATTTGGAACAGGAAATGAATCACAGAGTCCTCTATAGCTCTTGGTAATGCCTCTGCTTCAACCCGTTTGGTAATATATTCTGTTGCTACCAATATGTATGTTTTCTGATTTGATGATGGGTTAATCGGACCAATAAAATTAAGTGCCCAGTGCTCGAATGGCTTAATTACTAACTGCGGCTGCAAAGGAATTTCATCGGATTGCCCAGGGTGTCCTGTCCTTTGGCAACTATCACAAGCCTGTAAAAACTTCTTAGCATCTTTAAAGATTGTAGGCCAGTAATAGCTTCTTTGTAAAACCTTGTGGCCAGTTCTGCATTCTACAAAATGTTCGCCACATGGTCCGTCATGACAAGATTTCAGAATGTCAAATATTTTGTCTTCGCGGACACATCTTCTGACGTGCATATCTGCCCTTGAATGAAATAGGTAGCCCCCAATCCATGAGAATCGGGTGTTGCGCTATACAATCTGTTTTCGTTCATTGGGGGTTAGATGCTTGGGTATTTTACTTACTGCTAAATAATTTGCAACATTAGCATACCATGGTGTTCTAACAGTAATAGCAAACAAATTTTCATCTGGGAATTGATCTTCAACTGCTGCTACGTTCGCTGGCTTCGACATTCATGAGAGAAAATCAGCTACATGATTCTCTTTTCCAAGTCGATCTTTTATTGTGATGTCAAATTCCTGCAATAAAATCAACCATCTTGTTACTCTACCATTTGTAACACGTTTATTTGCTAAATATTTAATGGCAGAGTGATTTGTATATAAAATAACAGGATATCCAGTGATATAATGCCTAAATTTATTTACAGCATGTATTACAGCTAAAAACTCTTTTTCAGTTACAGTATAGTTTAGCTCAGTAGGAGATAGATTCTTGCTAATATAATAAATTGCATATGGCTTTTTATCTTCTTCTTGCCCAAGAACTACTCCAATAGCTGTGTCTGAAGCATCAGATGAAATTTGGAATGGAAAATCCCAATTTGGGCCATTGAATACTGGGTTTGTTGATACAAGCTTCTTTAGATCCTCAAAAGCACGATCGCACTTATCTGTCCAAATAAAATCAACATTGCCTATTAGTGCATATAAAGGTGTAGCGATCTGAGAAAAATGTTCTATGAATCTTCTATAATAACTAGGGAATCCTAGAAAACTGCATACCTCTGTTTGTGTAGTAGGCGTAGGTATTAACAAGATTATTTGAGTTTTAGCTGGGTCTACTTGTATCCCAGCTGCTGAGATATAATGACCCAGGATAAGTCCTTCAGTCATCACCATGTGGCACTTTTCATGGCTCAAGCAAAGTCTAGTAGCCATACATCTTTGCAGCACTTTTTCCAGTGTTTTTAGTGCTGGCTCAAAATCATCTCCATATGGTGTGAAATCATCCATATATACCTCGAGCCCTTAATTTATTAAATCTGAAAAAATGCTTAAGATGGCCCTTTGAAATGTGGCAGGGGCATTGCATAGGCCAAAGGGTAAGACTCTATAAGCGAATGTTCCCCATGGACATGTAAAAGTAGTTTTATCTTGGTCTTCAGGGGCAATCTGAATCTGATTGTATCCACTGAAGCCATCTAGGAAAGAAAAGAATTTCTTTTCTGCTAATGAATCTAATACCTGATCAATGAATGGAAGGGGAAAGTGATCATTTTGTGTTGCTTTGTTCAATTCTCTGTAGTCTACACATATCCTCCATTTTCCATTCTTCTTTGGCACCAATACTAGTGGAGAGACCCACTTGCTATCGGAGATTGGATAGATAAAGTTTACATCTAAAAGTTTTTGTAACTCAGCTTTCACAATGTCTTTCAGGTGAGGATTCAATCTCCTTTGAGGTTGGCGAATGGGCCTAGCATATTTTTCCATATATATGTGGTGTGTGCATAGCTGGGGGTCAATTCCCTTCATGTTTAGATAGTCCCATGCAAAGGCTTCCTTATATTTTCTCAGAAGTTGGACCAGTTTTTCCTCTTGTTCACCTGTCAGATTTTTGTTAATGTTCAGAGTTTTTCTTGGTTCAATTTCTATAGTTTTGCTATTGTAAACAGAGGTAGTAGGTATAGATTGATCATGGGTATCTTTGAGGGGATCTTCTTCTAGTTCGTTATCGAATGCTGCTTCTATCATATGGCATTGTACATGGGATTTGGATTCAGATTGGTTAATGAAGTTGTTAATGATGTCGTCTGTTTGGTCTTTAAATTTGAGGGCATCTTCTATAGTTAATGGTGATCTAATTTTTTCTGTGAGATATGATATAGGTTGTTTGTTAGTTTTCATTATTGTTAAGCTTGGCTGTGTTGGAGGGTATAGAGCTAAATTCTTGACATTACTCCCTCTAGTTATAGTCATACTGCATTGTTGGCAGCCAATGTAAGCGTCAGCAGTTGCTAGACAAGGTCTTCCTAAGATTAAGGGCTGTCAATCTAGCCGGTTTTTGGGGTTAATTATCAGAAAGTCGGCAGGGTATTCCCAGGATTCCACAGATACCGTTACATCATGTAGTGTACCCTCTGGTCTGACTACTGATCGGTCAGCTAGTTCCAGTAGGGTTGTAGTTGGATCTAATGATGTAACGCCAAGTTTTTGACATGTGGTGGTTGTCAAAATATTAATTGCAGCTCCTAAATCAACTAAGGCATTTGGAAAGGAGTGTCCATTGATTTTCACCGTAACTATAGGATTCCCTGGGTCCTCATATTTTACGAGTGTGTCTCTTCCTGATAGTAAGTCAAATAGGGTGCCGACGACTTGGACGGTTGGGTTAGTTGTTATTCTCCTCTTTGGATTTTTTATACATAGCTCTTTGATGGTTTTTTCATAGATCGGGATATCTTGGATAGCCTGGAGGAGTGGAATATTTATACACAAATTTCTTAGTTCTCCCAGAAGATCAAAGTCAGGATGTTCTATTGGGCGCGGTATAATTAGTCGTTCTGGGAATGGGGGAGAAGAAGTGGTTGCTTGGTCGTGAGTTTGTTCTCTAACCACATCTTCGTCTTGTAATGGTTGTTCTAAAGGTAATGAATTTTCAACTTGAGCATTTTTGTCTCCCTCTGTTTCTATTATTCGCCCAGACCTTAATTGAAGGTCGTTGCACTCCCTTAGCTCGGTTTCTAGTTCTGGTGCTTCACTTATTTGAAGAGATTGAACTAGTCTATTATTAGGGTTTGGGTTGGGTTGGGTTGGGAGTTGCGGTCTTAAATTGGTCTGAGGATTTTGTTGCAATGTATATGGTGCTGGCAGTGTAGGTTGAGGGAGAGGAATTGTTTCGGCTGGCTGATTCATAGGTCTTTGCCAGTTTGACTGTCAGGTTTGACTCTGCAAGGTGGAGGGTGACCATTGTGTTGGATATGCATTATTTTGCCAAAATGGTGGATAGTAAGGCAAGTTTGGCTAATTGGTTTGATTTGTTTGATTTGGCCATGGTGATGTAGGAAATGGCTATTGTGACCAGCTGGGGAAAGGTGGCTGATGTTGCCACATTCCATTATATTGCTCAGCATTATACTGAGGAGACTGAAAAGAAGATGTTGGATCAACATGCATACCTATTTTTCATGGCTGCCATTAATGGTGCTGATTGAGTAGGTACACTGGTTCTGTTTCTTCTTTTGCTTCCTTGTAGACTGCTTTCAGGCCTAGGAGTGAGGGACAGTTCTCCGTGGAGTTGTATTTTGTGCAAATAGCGCAGATTTGAACTATATCTAGTGGGAACTCTTTGTGGCTATGTTTCTTTCTGCATTTAGGGCAGAATATTGCCAAATTTTGCTCTGCTTCTGCTTGTTTCTGTTTAGCTTGCATAATATCGAGCTGCATTGACAAAGTCTCCAATATGTTAGTTTTAAAATCTTCCAGTAAATACCCGATTTTTGCACAGGTTACACTTCCACTGGAGATCTCGTTGTCCCTTGTAAGCATGTCACATTCTGCTGGTTTTAGCCTCGTACTGCCTCTCGAACTCCTGATACACAAGTCAATAATGTTAGCAAAATTTTCTTGATAAATGTAACCTTTTCCCATAATGTTTAATGTTTCCACCCATTGTTCCTTCATCCCTTTAATTATTGTAGTTTTTAACACATTGTCAGGTAAGGGTAAAGATACATAACGAGATCTCTGAAGATTGTATTGAAAGCGTTCTACATGTTCCTCCAATGTTTCATTAGGTCTGGCTGTCATTTGAAATATTTCATCCTTTAATTCTCTAGACCTATAATAATCCTGATATTTCTTTAGAAAATCCCCTTTCATCTGATCCCAGTCGTTTATAACGCCTCCACCCAACCCCATAAACCATCGTAGAGCCACTCCTTTTAGTGTGGAGGGAAATAGTTTTAGTTTTTGGGGGTCTGTTGTGTAGTCATACCCCAGGAATAACACATCAAATTCGAATAGAAACGCATCTGGGTCTTCCGATGTTAAACCATGGAATGTAGGGATATGCTGCAAAGGTATGGCTTTCATAGGTGCATTTACTGCAGTGTCCACAATGGGATATTGTAGTGTGGAGGTTTGAGGTGTTTGCTGATTTTGGGCCATTTGAAAGAATATATGCCAATATCCTTATGGGATTTCTAGGGAATTATTCCGAGGTTGACTAGAAGGAGTAGGAATGGCCTTAACAACACTTCCTTGGTCTGGGATGATGAATGTCCCTTGCTGAACTATTATTTGGGGGGATTTTGGCTTTTCAGGTTCTTCGGCTTTGTTTTGGATGATATTGATAGCACTTCCCTTATTTGGGCTTCTTAGTGTTTGAACGACTCCAAGAGGGGATCTTGGTTCTTCTATTTCCCCTATTTCTCATCCTCCTTCACAGAGATTACTAGAGTTACCTTCTTGTAAAGAAATTGGGCGAGAATTCTCAATTTCTTGAAAATCTTGCTCGGTTTCTTATGTTTGGCAATGCACCTCAGCAAAGGCTACAGATGGTGATTTTGTGGCCCGAAGGGAGCTAGTAGGTTGTCTAGAAGCAACTTTTCTAGGACTTACTGATGGCTGAGATTCTGCTTTCTTGATGATATTGTCTATAAAGGTCGATCGGCCAAGGGTCACTAACCCCTTAGCTTTGTCAAGTTTGGGTAGCGGTTTTGGATTCTTTTCAGTATTTTTCTGCTTAGTCATGCACACAACTCAAATACTTATTTCTACCCAAAGTAATCACCAAATCTGTAGGAAAGCGGGCGAGGGAGCAGGGTTGTTACATGCTCCATATGTAGGTTCTTACCTTTCATTTTTAATACCCAATTCTCTCCTAGTAGGTACTTATCAAATGCACACTACTCTTCTTAAAACAATTGGCTACACTCTCCCCAGCAATGGCGCCAAAATGTTGAGCGATAAAAGGTGTCTTTTTAACCCCTATTTATCCTACATTAATTATCAACCCAGGGACGATTTTTTTATCTCAAGAGTGTACTCAGTCTGAGGCGGTCACTTGCTCAAGAGTAATGTTTTGTAGTATAGTGCTTTAAAATGAAAAGATAAATGAATGCTGGAAACAAAATCTAATTGGAACAACAAGAAACTGAAATGTTCTGTAACTAAATCATTCACTCAAACAATCATCAGTCGAGGACTCAGTAATGATAACTCTCTCCCCTGTAAACTAATGCAAATGAAAATAAATCATAGGAAAAATCTCTAATCTGAGAACTTAGACAACGGTAGTCAGTGTCCTTTACAGTTGTAGATCCTTCAATCCACACTAAAGCAAATAAGTAGAAATAGCAATTCAATTGACAGAAAAGGAACAACAACTAAGTCTATTGAAAAATTGAACAAGAAAGCTTGATCTATCAGTAATGAATTCAACAGCAGAGTTTATCCTGACAGAAATGAATTGAACAGAAATCTTAATCCGATGGAATAGCAAAGCAAATTAACTTGGAAACACACGACGACTATAAGTTAAACTGAATTAGCAATATTATTCTAGCAGCATGAACATTAATCGCAGGTACTAAAGGAACGACAATCGCAGTTATAATTGAACAGTGACTTAATTGAACAACAATCACAATTATAAGTGAGCAACAATTAAATGAACATCAATATGAATTAGACATCGCAGTATTAGATTAGAATGAACAACAAGACATTTCAAGTTATAATAAATAATTTTGTCACCAACGCAATCCAATTATGATTTCGATATAACAGAGCAATTCTGCGAAATGTTCATAAACAAGAGATTACCAAATAAAGCGAATTGAGGGAATGCAAAGGAAATCAAACCACACAAAACTGTAATTGTAAAATAGTGATACAAGAAGCAGGTGAATCGACTAGGGCCGGGCCCTTAGCCACCAGTGAAGCACCACTGAGTTTACTCTAGGATCAGATAATGGAATGGAAATTGAGTTATATATTAATCATGTATAGCAAAGTTTACTGCTATCGCTCTTCAAAGAGAGTCGATGATCAAAGTTGAGATTACAATAGTAATTTCTGAAGAATCAAAATTCCTCCTGTCTTTACAATCACCACCCCATTTATAGTGGGTAGGCGGATACATCAAGGTTGTAGATAAGCTTCAAAGTAGTGATCCCTGGGCTTCGCTTAATCTTCTATTCTTCAATTACCTTCTTGTCCTCTTGCGCAGACACTCTATTTTCTCCTTCTTTTCCTGAACTGCGCGCTCCAGTTTCGATCTCCTTGTATGGACACGGTTTCCTAGCGAAGGAACAACAATTGCTCTGCTTTTGTCTTTACCTTCCGCATAGCGATTTTCCAAATCTTTCGTTTTCTGTATAAAAAAACACAATAATTGATTAACTCGTATTAACCACTACTTTCCCATTTCAACTATAATATTTTATCATATTGCCAGTTTTTAGAATAAAAAGAATTATGTTTTGAGGGAAAGATAAAGAAATGAATGGCAGAATCATAACTTTTCCTTTTCTCAACATCCCCCAGCTTTGGATTTAGGTCCCACACATTAAAGTCTATTAAGGCCAAGTTATGTAAGTATAATTCATATATATTGGCCCTGTCCTCTAGGGTGCTTTGGTCACAAATCTCAATGAACTGCCTATAGTCTTAGAAAGGCATAATCCCTCATTTTACTAGGGTCTTTAGCTGAAACTGTAGCCATTGTTCTTTTAGGTACAAGGCATATGATTTTGCTGGCATCTTGGAATAGAGTGCCTCCATAAAGAGACTTTCCATAGTGGCCAATTGGCTCTCTTTTTCCTGTACCTTCCTCCTCAGCCATGTGTTCCTAGCCTCTAGTTGAGATTTCATCACTCTTTCTGTGTCTCTTATCTCACTCAACTCTCTGCCCATCTCTAACAACTTCTCTTCCATATGACCCACATCATATACATTCTTTGATTTAAAAATTTTCATCAAGCAATGTGTCCTTGCTCTCTCCTTCTCAAGCTCAAAGAATAGAGGGATGGAAAATTTTTGTGGTATTACTCTTCCTCCCTCAATGAATTTATAATAGGATCTGAGATTGGATTATGGGCTAGGTTCTGCAGCTCTTGGGGTTATCCCTTTACTATCTTTGGAGTATCTGTCTCTTCCTATACTTATGTTGCTTCTTCGTTTCCTTTCCTTTGTCCATGTTTTCCTCCCTGCTCCTTTTTTTGTGTTTCCTGCAATGCTGATAGAGTTTCCTGAAAGACTATTTCTGTTTCCTGTAGGAGGATTTTCCATTTTTGAAAGGGGGTCAAAGGCTCTTTAATTTTCTTTGTTGAGGTTGAAATGGTGATAAGCCTCCTAACATAGGTGATTGGTGACCTTGGTGAAGCCTGTTTTGATGTGCCCTCCTCACCTTCAATGATTATAGGAGTCTTCGTAGGTGTTTGTGGTCTCCTTTGTTTTATCGTGGTGCTGTTATAAAAATATTATATATGACAGAGAAATGAAAGACATATAATATGTGGAAAAACACAAACACATAAAACCAGAGAGACATAGATATACATGGTTCACCTAGTTTGGGCTACATCCACCCCGAACAACCAATCCTTCCTTTCTATTATCCACCAAAATGAAGAGACACAACCTACAACAAATCCACTGTAATATTCTCTATTTTCTCTCATAGTCTCACCTCTCTATTCTCGCTCTAAGAATACACATATATTCCACAACCTCAATACAATACCCTCATACAAAGAGAGGGGTTGCCTTCTAGGGCAAAAAAAACCCTAAACTAAACATAAATTCTACTGGCAGATCATTCACCTAATGAATGGCCCAGATTGGCTAGAAATTACTATACTTTTACAAGGCAATTTTACATTTGTTTTTAGCTTCGGGGGCGCTACCCCCGAAACCCCTGCCGGGGGACTGCTGGCCCCTGGACCCCCCATCCGGGGGGGATGGCCCCCCCACGAACCTCCGAAGTCCCCCTCGCACCCCCCCGCATGGAGGGGTGTAAAATCTGGATGGGGTATACATCTGGCTGAAACAAAGACCTCTAAATTAGGATGATAATCATGCTCCATACCCAACAATATCCCACTTGGAGAATTATTGTAGCATCTCCATCACTGCTTCATTTGCTGGACAATGACTCCTCTTTGGACCTGACTATTTCTCATTTTCATCGTCATCCTTGAAGGCCAATTGAAACTAAGCATATTCTCATTTTCTCCCTAGTTACAACTTTTGTTAGCATATCTGTAGGATTCTGGCTAGTGTGTATCTTTTCCAGTTTCAACTCTCCATCTTCCAACATTGATCGTATGAGATGGTACTTGAGCTGTATGTGTTTAGTCCTGGAATGAAATGCTGAGTTCTTTGCAAGATGAATGGCACTTTGGCTATCACTATGTAACGTGCCGATATCGTGCTTCTTACCCAATTCATCCATAAACCTTTGTAACCAAATCATTTCTTTACTAGCCTCTGTAGCAGCAACATACTCTGCTTCTGTTGTTGAAAGTGCAACAACACTTTGGATTTTTGAAACCCAACTGATAGCTATTCCACCTACAGTAAATACATATCCTGTAGTGCTCCTCTTGTTATCTCCGTCACCTGCCATATTTGCATCAACATATCCCTGTAGATAAATGTTTGAACCACCAAAGAATAATGCTTGATTTGTGGTACCTCTCAAATATCTGAGAATCCATTTCACTGCCATCCAATGTTCTTTTCCTGGATTGTTCATGTACCTGCTTACAACTCCCACTGCATGTGCAATTTCAGGTCTTGTGCAGACCATTTCATGAATTAAGCTTCCAACTGCTGTTGCATATGGAACTTTAGACATATAATCCATGTCTTCTTAGGTCTTTGGGCACATCTCCTTACTAAGTTTGAAATGGCTAGCAAAAGGTGTACTAACTAGTTGTGCATTGTGTATATTAAATTTTTTCAACACCTTTTGTATGTACTCATTTTGGGACAATGTTAATTTGCAATTTTTCCTGTCTCTAGTTATTCTCATACCAAGGATTTGTTTTGCAGCTCCCAAATCCTTCATTGCAAATGAATTTTCCAATTTTATTTTGAGCACATTTATTTCTTGCATGTTAGACCCTACAACAAGCATGTCATCTACATACAATAACAATATAATATAGTTGCCATCATTTTTCTTTTTTAGATAAACACAATGATCAGAGTGACATCTAGTATAACCTTGTTCAGACATAAACTTGTCAAATTTTAGATACCACTGCCTTGGAGCCTGTTTTAAGCCATACAAGCTCTTCTTCAACTTGCACACTAGTTTCTCCTTCCCTTTTACCTCATATCCTTGTGGCTGCTACATATATATCTCTTCCTCCAAATCCCCATGGAGAAAGGCTGTCTTTACACCTAACTGGTCAAGATGCAAATCTTCAACTACTACTAGACTTAAAATAGTTTTGATTGAAGTCATTTTAACAACAGGAGAAAATATTTCATCAAAATCAATACCTTTCCTCTGTGCAAACCTGTTCACCACAAGTCTAGATTTGTACCTCTATTTTCCTCCATCTTCTTCCTTCAGCCTGTAAACCCATTTATTCTACGATGTAGTTTTACCTGCAGGCAACCTGACTAAGTCCCAAGTCTGGTTATGCATTAAGGAGTTTGTCTCTTCTTCCATGGCCAACTCCCACTTCTTCCTGCTTTCAACCTGCATTGCTTCTTCATAACATTCGGGTTCACCAAAATTAGTCAACAATAAATAATATAATGAAGGAGAGTATCGTGCAGGGGGTATACCTATCCTGGTAGATCTTCTAACACCACTTTCAGGTGTTTGGGTTGCCTTTTGTTGTTGTGGTGGTTGTTGTTGTTGTGGTTGTTGATTATTATTATTTTCAGGCACCTTTACTTTTTCAGTGATCCCATCAAGAACTCTATATTCCTTGTTTTCTTTTTCCTGTTACTTTTCCTGCAACTGATTCTTATACAAGACCTGTTCATTGAATATTACATCTCTTCTCCTAATGTTTTTGTGATTTTCATAACCATATAAGCGATAACCAAAATCATTAACACCATATCCAATAAAGGTACATTTCTTTGATTTTTCCTCAAGATTTGTTCTATTTTCTTTATTAATATGGACAAAGGCCTCGCAACCAAAAAGCTTTAAAAAAGAGTAGTTTACCTTTTTATCTGTCCATGCTTCCTCTGGAATACCACCATCAAAGGAACTTGAAGGCCCTCTGTTTATTAGATAAACAACAGTATCTACAGCATCTGCCCAAAATTGTAAAGAAAATCCTACATGCAATCTCATGCAGCTTGCACGTTCCATGATTGTTCTGTTCATCCTTTCTGACACACCATTTTCTTGTGGTGTTCTTGGAACTGTATTCTCTCTATGAATTCCATGCTCTGAACATACCTATCAAACTCTTTACTGCAATATTCACCTCCATTGTCTGATCTGAGACACTTCAATTTATTTCCTATCTCAATCTCAACCAAAGCTTTCCATTTCTTGAAAGTATCAAATACATTAGATTTATTCTGAATACAATAAATCCAAGTTTTTCTAGTTGCATCATCAATAAAAGTAACATAATAATGAGAGCCACTGAGAGATGATACCTGAATAGGTCCCCATACATCTGTATGCACAAGCTATAATTTTTCGCTCTTCTTTTCTTTCCGAACTCTAAGAAATCTGACTCTCTTATGTTTTCCATAAATGCAATTCTCACAGAAGTCCAAATCAACATTCTTCAAACCCAAAAACAAATTCCTTGAGTGAATCTTCATCCCCTTCTCACTCATGTGTCTGAGTATATGATGCCATAATGCTGCATCTGCTCCTTTGGAAGTTAAAGCATTAACATAGTTAGAAATACCATTGCATAAATACAATGTACCAACCTTTTCACCTTTTGCTATTACCAGGGCTCCTTTGGTGACCTTATAAGCTTTATCTATGAAAGTTGTCACACAACCTTCACCACCTAATCGTCCTGTTGAAATCAGATTTTTCTTCTGATCTGGAACATGCCTTACCTCCTTTCATAGCCATTGGTTTACATTCTGTTGTTTTACAAGAACCTTACCCATTCCAACAATTTTACATTGTTTATCATCACCCAAACGGACTTGTCCAAAATCTCCTTGAACATAGTCATGAAAATATTGCTTATCAGGTGTGGCATGGAATGAGGCCCCTGAATCTACCACCGAGGAATCAATAATATTTTCGAAAGAAAGAATCAAAGCATCTTGTAACACCTCACCTGTCACATTTGCTTTATGATTTTTTTCTTGCTGTGCATCTCCTTCTTTTCCCTTATGAGATCTACAATCTTTCTTTAGGTGTCCTTTCTTTCTGCATTTCCAGCACACTATCCTTGATATGGACTTGGATCTGCCTTTCCTTGATTTACTGCGATATCCTGAGCTCTTTCCTCTTTCCATTTTTCTTCCCCTAGACTCTGCACTCAAAGCATTACCCGATGTCTCACCGGAGCTTTTACGTCACATTTCATCGCTAAGGATAGCACCGAAAACATCATCAAACTTTAAAGTACTAGATCCAGAAACAAAGTTACTAATAGCCATTACTAAACCATTCCAACTTTTTGGAAATGAGCACAAGAATAACAGAGCTCTAACTTCATCATCAAAATCTACCCCTACAGAACTTAACTGACTTGTAACTATATTAAAATCATTTAAATGGTCTGCAACAAATCCACCTTCTGACATATTCATATTAGATAACCGTTTCATAAGAAATACCTTGTTTGAGGCCGAGGGTTTTTCATATAGTTTCACCAATGCCTGAATCAAACCCTCTATCATTGCTTCCTTCAAAATGTTGAAGGCGACCAACACTGCGAGGCACAACCATACTGTTCTGAGTGCCTTTCTATCAAGAATGTTCCATTCTTCATCTGTCATAGTCATCGGCATCTTTGTTTTTCCGCTCAATGGTAGGTATAGATATTTCTGATACAGATAATCTTCCATCTGTATCTTCCACAGCGGGAAGTTTTGGCCATTAAATTTCTCGACCCTAAACTTACCATCTTCCACCGTTGCTCCCACTTGAATGAGAAACCCTTATTTCCTGCGAGTTTATCAGCCAAATAGACCTTCGGCTCTGATACCAGTTGTTAGAAAAATATTATATATGACAGAGAAATGAAAGACATATAATATGCGGAAAAACACAAACACATAAAACCATAGAGACATAGATATACGTGGTTCACCCAGTTTGGGCTACGTCCACCTCGAATAGCCAATCCTTCCTTTCTATTATCCAACAAAATGAAGAGACACAACCTACAGTAAATCCGTTGTAATATCCTATGTTTTCTCTCACAATCTCACCTCTCTATTTCTTGCTCTTAGAATACACATATATTCCATTGCCTCAATACAATATCCTCATACAAAGAGAGGGGTTTCCTTCTAGGGCAAAAAAACCCTAAACTAAACACAAATTCTACCGTCAGATCATCCGCCTAATGAACGTCACAGATTGACTAGAAATTACTGTACTTTTACAAGGAAATTTTACATTTATTTTTAGCTTCGGGGGCGTTGCCCCCGAAACCCCCGCCGCGGGACCATTGGCTCCCGGACCCCCCAGCTGGGGGGGGATGCCCCCACCCCCCGCAAACCCCCACGGGGGGTACAATTCCCCCCCGTAGCCCCCCACATGGAGGGGTGTACAATCTCGCTAGGGTATACATCCGGCTGAAACAAAGACCTCTAAATTAGGATGATAATCATGCTTCATACCCAACAGGTGCTCCTCCTTGTTTTGAGGTATAGGGTAGTATGCCTATAGATTTTTCCTGTGGACTTTATGGGTCTTTTAGGGAAATCAAGGGAGTAGTTGCCTCCTCTCTGTGGGTTCAAGAGACACTCTTGGGGATTCCTCCCCTTCCTTGCTATGTATTTTAGGGCTTGTCTCATCCTTTTGTGCTTCTTCCTCAATGTCATTCTCTTTCTCTATTTCATTTATATATGCCTCCTCTTCTTCCTCTGGATCATCCTCTTCTTTTCCAAGTTCCTCTTCTCCTTCTTCAGGCTCTTGTTCCTATTCTCCAGGCCCTTCTTCCTCTTCTTCTTCTCATTCTTCTTCCTCTTCCTCACCACTAGAGATTGGGTCTCTTTCATACTCAATTTCTTGAATTACATCTTCTCTGTCCATGTCTACAAATTTGGACCAAATAATAGGGATTCTTAACTGGTTTAGGGCATCTTCTAGTATGAGCTTGATTATTCCATGATGTGCCAGCTTTTTATGCTTTCCTCCATATACGTTTATGCTCATGTCTATTATTGATTGCAACAAAAACTAGGGCAGACTATGTCTTTTATTAGGAGGTAACTCTTCTCCAAATCTCAGCTCATGGAGGAGTCTAAACTCGTAACCATATATTATACTGAGCCTTCCCTCACAAGAAATATACTTGAGAATGTTATAGCTTACTTCATCCCAAGGATATGGAATGCTCTCCCTTCTAATCCCATTTTTATCCTCAATTGGTTACTCATATTCCAAGAAAAAGTTCTTTTTGACATAAGGGATGCTAACTTTATCCACTTTTCTCTAATGTAAACCTAGAGGAAGTGTAATGATTCTGTTAATGCTTTCAGGGGTAATTGTTGCTGACAATCCCGTCACTACAACAGTGGTACTCACTCTAGCTTGAAGTGTGAGTGACATTGCAAATTCCCAAGCTACATCATCATCATATTGTCTAAGTAGCACGAAGAAACCCAACCATTGATGCCTTCTAAATATGTCTAACATAGGAGGATGGAGATATATTCTAGTTGTTCTTGTGGGATCCCTTCTATTGAAACATCTTGTCATATTCTCTCTCTGTCAATCTGATTGTATGAAGTTTGGTGGCTTTAGCTTAAGATATTTCCCATGTGACTGAGTTTTTAGAGTTAGGAGGGTGATGGCTAAAATTATCCCTTTATCTCCACACAATTCCTCCACACAATTTTGTATATCTTTATGCACATTGCAATTACTAGAAATAAATGACAATTTCTTTTCCTTTCCTCTTTACAAATGAAAACACAGAGGATATGGCCCACCTACCTTTCACTGTAATGCCTTGTTTGAGGATAATTCTTGAATAGTTGGGTGCTAGGCACCCCTCGTAGAATTTTTGGACAATTCTCATTGTTTCTTGTAGTTTTCCTGCATTTCATGTAGGTGCTCACTGTAGGATGGCCGAGACCAAATTTCTCCTTCGATGGCTCCTTTAGGTGGTCTCAACTCTCAAAATCTCGAAATGAACGATGTATTGCATGAAATTTAGGGAATATTTCTATCTATGGTCGATTATTTTGAATGATGTGTTGGCTGGTTGGGTACACAATTTCTCCTTTCGGACCGTTCGCCCACTATTAGTTATCATGCATCCCTTTCTCATAATCATCACCCATTCCTGTACAACATAACTTGACCACGTTTTCAATGTATTTCCTTTGGTATGACCTTGCCACGTGTTCACTAACTAGAACTTAACTTTTTGTTTTCAGGCTGGGGGTGTCCAAGTTAACTGGCCACCTTTAGCTTATAAAACCAAATTTTTCATATTCCTACAGTTTTTATCATATTCATACTTAGGACAGAGTGTGGATGAGGTGCCATACCTATGGCTTCCTTTTTTTGTTGATGCATGCTGGAGGGTGACTCTGCTGTGATGCTTTTGGTTTAGGTACATCTTATCTTCTGCTCTTGTTTTGTTGATTTTAATATGCTGATAGGTTATCTTCTTGTTGTGGTGTGCATGTGCTGGCCCCTTGTGTTGTTGCTGAGCTTTGGATAGGTTCCATAGTTCCTGTAGGTGTGCTGATATCATTCCTCTGCATGGGTGCTGAAAGGGATCTTGGAGACTTCTACTCTCACGATATAAGTTACTACAGGGTTTCTTATAGTACTACATGAAATCCTGTAGTTGCCTTTTTCTGAAATTTTTTGTTTGTTTGTTTTTCTTTTGCTTGGAGGAGGAATAGGTGTTCACGTAGGAGTGGAAGGGGTGGCAATGGGGAGATGGAGTGGTAAGTTAGGTAGGCTACTAATGGTATGGCCCTTGGGTTGTTCTTTTCTTTCCTCTCTTTCCTCTCTTTTGTTTTTATTTTTATTTTTTATTTTTTATTATTTTTTCTCTTTCCTAAGTATATTTCTTGATGGAAACAGGGGGTGACATGGTCATGAAATGGTGTTTGTTGAGATGTGGTGAGGTCAAGGCCTCCTCTTTCAACCCAAAACAAGCATGCATTATGATTTCTCAAACGAGATTTCATTCCTGTAGATTTTCAGGACTTCCTGTAGTACTACAAGAAACTCTCGTAGTAACTACAGGAAATCTTGTAGAAGTTAGAAAATTGCATAAAAATCAGATTTTTGATGGTTGGAGATCAGTATGTATGCATGATACATGGAGGTCATGGAAGATATGAAATGAATGAAATAATAATGGGGTTTTGCATGGCTTGCTTCCCTCCGAACTTGGTGTCCATTGTTTTCATGAAAACTTGCAAAAACCAGGAACTGTTATGAGTGGGCGGGTTTGAGGTCCCTGCCATTACATTTTTGTGTTTTTTTTTCAAAGACAACCAGGTTTCCTCAAAGGCGGTTTTGAACATATTTGCCTACCCTAGGCGCCTCAAGGGAGATTTTCACCCAAGGGTCTTTCATTTCTATTTTTTTCTTTCACTCTTGGGCTGCCTCAAGGACATTTTCAACCCAAAATTTGTCCTTAGGTGACTCGTGGAGGTTTTCACCCAGGTCTCTTATTGTTTTTTTTTCCTCTTTTTCATTTTTTTTCAAAAAATTCAACGATCTTCAAGAATTTGGTGAGGTGGAAGTCGAGACTCCTTCAATTTCCATTACTTCCTTACTGATACTACTGACGAACTCTTCCTTTGACAGAGGCTTTTGGTAGGCTTTCAATCTATACCCATTGACAAGCAAGGGGATACCTTCTTCATCAATTGTTCTTATCTGAACAACCCCATTTTCATGGCACTTTTCTATCACATATGGGTCTGGCCATCTAGTCATCAACTTGCCTTTGAAATCTTTGAACCTGGAGTCATATAACAGAGTCACATCACCTTCTTGAAACAATTTGTCTTTGATATATTTTTCATGCCAAACCTTTCCTTGTACTTGAGTCACCTTTGTGTGCAGGAGGGTCTACATCTTGAATTCATCTAACCCATTCAGCTGGAGAAACCTCTCTTATTGTGCCCTTGTAACATCTAAATAAAACTATGCTTCCATTCTTAATGTGTTGTACTCAGGCTCAATGTAGAGCAATGCCTTCATCCCATAGAACAAATCATAAGGGGTGAAGCTAGTGGTTGTCTTCCAATTTGTATTGTAGGCCCAAGTGGCCTCCATTAGTCTGTCACCGCAATCCTTCCTAGTGTTGCTCATCACCTCTGTGAGAATGATTTCCAATGCTCTGTTGGTAAATTCTACTTGTACATTGGACTGAGGGTGGTAAGGAGTTGATTTCCTATGCTTGATCTTATTCTGGCTTAACATATTGTCAATCATGTGTGAGGTGAATTGAATGCCCTGATCAGTGACTAGCTCTCTAAGGTATCACAACTTGTAAAACACATTCTCCCTCAAGAACTCAACCACTTTCTCTTCTGTGGCTACCCAAACAGCCTTAGTTTCAGCCCACTTTGTCAAGTAGTTAGTGCGCACAATGATGTATTTTTCTCAAACGATGGAGGATCAGTGGGCCTAATGAAATCCATAACCCATTTGTCAAATGGCTCAAATGTCACTTGACATTGTAAAGGAATTTCATCCATGGTAGTAGGTTTCCCCATTCTTTGGCACCAGTCACATTGGCTGGTATATCTTCTTGCATCTTGGTGGAGAGTGGGCCAATAGTAGCTACCTTGTTGTATCTTGAAGGCTATCTTTTTGGCTACAAAGTGACCTCAACAAGGCCCATCATGACATGCCAGAAGGATGTCAAAAACTTCCTCCTCCCTGACACATATTCTCAGAATTTAATATGGGCCTAGCTTGAAGATATTCCCCCTATCCAAGTGAATGGGGCACGTTTCCTTATAATTCTATTTTCCTTGGAGGACAGATTTGGAGGGAACAGTGTAGCTCCTAAGTAGTTGGCTATCTTAGAAAACCACAGAGAGAGAACTGAAATAACGAGTAAATGCTCATATGGAAGTTGCTCATCAACCATTCCTTCAACACCTATAGGCAAAGCCTGTCTGGACAAAAAATCCACAACTACATTTTCTCTTGCAGGCTTATCAATGATAGTTAAATCAAATTGTTGTAACAAAATCAACCATCTAATAATTCGGGCATTCACATCAGGTTTTTTCATAAAATATTTAATAGTAGCATGGTCAATATGTACAAAGGTCTGGTAACCATTGATGTAATGTATAAATTTATTCAAGGAATGGACAACAACTAGGAGCTCTTTTTTAGTCATAGTGTAGTTCAATTCACCCTTGGACAGATTTTTGCTGAAGATTTTTGCCCAGTTCTTCTCCTATAGCTTTGTTAGAGGCATCAACATGGATGTCGAAAGGAAGATCCCAATTTGGGCCTTGGAGTATAGGTGCAGTAGTCAACTTTTCCTTTAGGGTTTCTACAGCCTCTTGGCATTTTTCTGACCATAAAAGTTTAGAGTCCTTGGCCAATAGTCCAAACAAAGTTGAGGCTACCTTGCTGAAGTCTTTTATGAATCTCCTATAATATCTAGCTAAATCTAAGAAACCTCTGACATCCCTCTGGTTCTGAGGAGTAGGGACCCTCCTTATGATAACTATCTTATTTGGGTCCACATGCAGTCCTTCCTAGGATATTGAGTGACCTAGAACAGTCCCTACAGTCATGAAGAACTCACACTTCTCAGGAATAAGTTATACGTTAATTTTCAATGCATTTGTTTAATAATTTTCCCAGGTTAGAGAGAGTCTTCAGGAAATCACACCCATTGGGGGTGAAATCATCCATATAAATTTCCATAGAGTCATGGACTAGCTCTGTAAAGATGCTCAAGACTACCCTCTGAAAAGTGGCAGGGAGATTGCATAATCCAAAAGGAAGGACCCTATAGGAAAATTTACCCTAGGGAAAGGTGAAGGTGGTTTTATCCTGGTCCTCTGGGTTGATATGGATATGATTGTAACCACTCAATCCATCCAGGAAAGAGAAGAACTTCTTTCCTGCCAGACCATCTAATACTTGGTCAATGAAAGGTAGAGGGAAATGGTCCTTTTTTGTGGCTTCACTACAAGAAAAAAAAACATTGGTGAGGGGCGAATAATGTCACCATAAGCTCATTGGTGATAGTCAAAAGAGAATTTGTCACCAAAAATTGAATGTCACCAAAGGTGGTGTCGCCAAAAGTATAGGTGTTGCAATGACATACAAATTCTGCCACCAATAATAATTTATAATGATGGATAATGACCGTCATAATTTCATACTAGAAATGGTGATGGACCATAGCCTCTGTCACAAAAAACTGAATGTCACCAAAGGTAGTGTCGCCAAAAGTATAGGTTCTATAGTGACATTCAAAGTTCTTCACCAATAATTATTTATAATGATAGATAGTGACCATCGCCATTGCATATGAGCAATGGTGAGAGACCAAAACCTCGGTCACCAAAAACTAAACGTCACTAAAGGTGATGTCGCCAAAAGTATAGGTGTTATGGTGACTTTCAAGGTCCGTCATGAATATTCATTATAATGATGGATAATGTCTGTCACCATTTCATATGAACAACAATGATTTATTGTGATGGATCTTTAATGGATGTCACCATTGGTGTATATATATGGTGATGTTCATTGACCGTCACCAAAAACTACATTACCAGAAGTATAGGTGTTGTGGTGACATTCAAGGTTTGTCACGAATAATGACTATAATGATGGACAACGACTGTCACCATTTCATATCAAAAATAACGATTTATGGTTATAGACCTTTGAGGGTCGTCACTATTGATGTGTATATATGGTGGCGTTCGTTGACTGTCACCATTTCATATTTTTGGTGAGGGTAAAAAAATGTCGCCAAATCTCATTGGTGATGGTCAAAAGAGCCTTCATCACCAAAAATTGATTTTCGTCATTCCATATGGGTGTCAGGGCACAATGCAATCGAACCACCAACCTATTGCTTGTAAAGCAGGTGCTCTTCCATTGAGCTAGCACCCTTTAAAGAATTATACTTTTAAGAATTAGACCTTGAAACTTCATAAATTTTAAATTCTACAACTTTCAATAAATTAAAGCCTCGACAATATTTTACTAAACAAGCAAAGCAACATCGAAGCTGCTGGTCAATACCTAATGGTTATTGAAGTTATGAAAAGTGGGTGGAGGGAAAATAGTTATGTATAAAAGAATCAATATGTTCAATTGAATACTCAATTAGAAGTAAAACCCTAAAGACACTTATAACCTATAAATGACTTATAACTAGAAAATGCACCAAATATTGCAAAGGAAATGTCATAATTGGATAGCGTATGGAAGAAGAGGAGGCAGGGACTTGGAACCCTTGTACATCTTGGCATGCCTTAGAACTTGGCACATCTGAGCATGTTTGACATGTCTTCGTAATATATGGAACATGTTATCATTCCCTAGCATTCCCTAACATACCTTGGTAGTCATGACCTCAAAACTAGCATTACATTTTTCCATGACGTGGGAACATTAAATTCACGAGAACACCTTAGCACTCCCTAGTTGTCATGCCCTCTGTTATCCTCCACAATTTCCTAGGCTGATGAGGAGATCGATGGAGGTAACCATAGACCAAGATTTTAGTTTGGTAGCTAGCCCTACCAAACCAGAGAGGGCTCTCCCTATAAAATCACAACCAAGAGATGACTGGAATGTAAATGATTTTAGGCTAGGTAGCTAGGCTCAGGTGGGTTTTTGGAAAATTTAGGGACTTGGAAATATGTCCACCGATGTCATGTCTGTCAGGGACATTGTCAAGGAAGCAGGGACTTGGAACCCTATCTAGGATAAAGAACCTAACATGCATGATAGAAGCTCCCTAGAATAGAGTGCCTCCTACCTAGAAGAGTGTCCCTTGCTTAAAATGTAGAACCCTTCTCTACTGTGCACTTTTCTTAAAGATAAATCTGTGCATAAAACAGAACTAAGAAAAACACCTAAATTAAGAAAAGTGAGCATCTAAGTCAAACTATAAAAGCATACTAAATATGGCTCTATCTAAGTTTGGGAAACACTAAACAAGCATGATTGCATACAACAACCACAAGATGCCTAAAATCGATGCACTTCTTTAATCGCTGCTACACCCTCATAGGAAAACTAATCTATAGCATGTATCCCAAGGCATTGGATAGGTACTTCCACACAGGTCTAAGTGTGTAAACATGTGGCAATAGTCCAAAAGAATCTTAACCTTGAAAATTACTTTAATTAATAGAATTATTAAATTAATTGGCTTGTATAAGAAAAAGTGAGTTAACCTTATGAAATGCATTGTCTATTTTCATTAATGAATTAAATGAATCTCAACCATTGATCTCAAATGATGTTGAGATCTAATATCAACAATGAATCACCTTGGAGACCAGAGTTTTGGATTCAATCAATACCTCAAGCTTATAAAAGGAACGCTAGGCTAAAAGAGAAGACACATTAGTGAGTGCAAGATAATGAGGTAGTGAGGATCTCAATGATTGGCTGGAGGACATTCATCCAAGTGTTCAGAGTCCGAGGAGGAGTGCAAGGGATAGCAAGGGAGAAGGATCTAGATTAGCCAAAAATATCAAATGATGAGTTTTGGAGGGTTTGATCAGCTGGAATTTCCCAAAGTTTTGTTGTATTTGTATTTTTCCTCAATGGGCCATTATACTAGTAAGGGAGCCCTTGTATGCTGAAGATTAATTGATAAAACAACAATTTTGAAAGGCAAAGATCTATGTGTGCATGTGTATGAGATTTATGTGATTATTTTGCTTCCACTATTTATTTTTATTTATGTTAAAATCTCAACAATGTTTTTTATTCAGTAGATCTGCAGCAATAATTATTTAATCAAAAAGGAATTTTTCGAGTCAATGATTAGCCAACATCTGGGGTTAGAGAAATCAACACACACACATGGACAACTTCAAAACAAGCACCTTAAAAGAATTTGGAACCAAATAAATATGTCTATCTGTGTCATATGCACACTTTTACGAATATATGCCTTTTACACAGATATTTGAAGGCATAAAATTCACAATTCGAAGAGAGTTTTCAACATTTTCCTAAAGAAAACCTCACAACAAACCCCCCAGTACTTTGCACACTTGGACAGTTTCAAAAGAAGCACCTTCTAAAAATTAGGCAAAAAATAAATATATATCTATGCATCTAATATTTTCACTTTAATAAATATATTATTTTTACATAAATATTTAACGACATAAAATTCACAATGTGGAGAAAAATTTCAACTTCTTTTCTAGGGAAAACCAGGTGGGGAAACCCCAGACACTTCCCTACCATTTGCAGATGGCGTCGAATGTAAACCTAGACTAACCCACTAGGGATGTCGAGAGAGGCACACAAAAGGGGCAGCCAACCTTGGGAAAGAACCCTGAGAACTCCTACATGAAGTTCAAAGCACTCAAACACTAGAGCTATCCCATGGAAAGAATTTTCAACTTAGACATAAGAATACAAACATAGTTTCCAAAAAAAATTAAATAGGAAATGAATGACTTTGAAATTAACTATTGTAGACATAAAATATAATTAAAAATTATATTAAGGGATGCAACAAGAGGGCAGGGTAGAGATTCTCAACTGCCTTTCACCCTAGGAAGTTCCTACCCAAAACCCAAATAGGGTTTGAAAACATGTAGAGGTATGCATGCAAGTCATCAAGCAAATCAAGGAGATTTCTAGTGAAGGGTTGAGAGAGGCACCTAACTTGGAACCTAAATAGGTACCCAACAATGCAAATATACACAAAAGAATGCAATTACGAAAAAAAGATTGCTTGTTGTGCACCCTACATTCCATTAGTTGTATGTGTACAAAATTGTGGTAGGTGGAAATAGGTGAAGGGTTGGGTAAATGTGGGTAGAATGTTAGAAAAGAGACCAATGCTCTGTCCCCCATCCTCCAAGCATGTTAGTATCTTTGGGGATTTTCCTATCATCCTCGATACACAATGGATGACAAGCAACATAAGTGGCGATATCCTTTACTAAAGTAAGACACCACTAGTACTTAAGAGTGACGTTCCTAGGTAATAAGAAGTCCCATGATTACCACAATACCATGAGTAATTCTAAACTCTCCCTCTTCCAAATGACACCTACAAGCATATAAAAATAACTAATAAAATTTTTATTTTAATTCTCTTTTTATTCCTATATCAAAAAAGGTGGTGAAGTCCTCCCAAACCTTGATTCTCACTTATTTAAGTCACACAAACATTCATTTGATTCATTTTTCACCATCATCTCACTAGTGGCATCATATCAAGGAGTTTATAGATTAATTTGTGGACAGAAAGCTTCCAAAGGAATGGAACAACTTTCTGACACATTTCAAGTGCATTCAATTCCCAACAATCCACAAAATAAATTGTACAGAAAATTTTGATGTTCATCTTTTTATGTCTCCTCTAATTTTGATATTCAGGCATTTTGGTAGTTTTCATATATTTTATATTTGGGGCAGTGTGTGTCAGATTGATTAACCTATGTGGATGTTGGGACAAGGTCAAAAGGAGCATACTCGAAAGTGAAAGTGCATGCCACAAACACAAAACATGTTCCTCTGCAAAGTAATAATGTGAATGTCCTCGTTGGAGAATCTACAAAGTAACTATGGGTTGTTGAACCATGTGTAAAAAAGAGTTGACCACCATATCCTTGGGCTAAGAAGATTCACGAACAAGTTTGTTCTTAGAGAGGTGTAACTCAATTTCCTTCATCGTTGAGTTGAGTGAAGCAATTCCTAATGGAAAATGAGTAATCATAGTTTTGACTAGATTCTTAAAAGTGTAACTCCCTATTGAAGTGTGAAATCCATGGAGTAGGTTATCATAAGTTGGGAAGGGTGTGAACATTAAATCAAAATAAGAATCCTAAACTTATGGAGATTGATTAAGTTAAGGTCCATGCCTCCATGTCGCAAGGAATTGAGGGACGATGACATAAGTTTGTGAGATTTTCAATCTTAGGGCAATCAATAGGTCTCCTGGAAGGCATCATATACTACCTTATGATCCCATTAGTACGTTGTGCTAAGAAGTAGATGAAAAAAACCTAGTGATAAGATCACAAGTGATACTAGTTCTTTTGGCTACCATTATCCAGCATCAACTATGCAATCTTTTGCCTAAGCTGGAAATTATAAGTGAAGAGAGCTTCCCAAGTTCCCTCTTATTGTAAAGGAGAGTTTGAGAAGAATTCGTAGTAGGGGAAACTTTGAGGTGGCCAAATCTGTTGGATTCCAAAAATCCCAAATTGTTAGGATATGACTAACTGATATGAACAAAGGTAACTAGTGATACAAATGCCATAGTTACCAAATTCGATATGATATGGGGAAAAACAAAGGGAATGCATAAAAACTGGTATTGAATAATTCAACACTATACATCTCATCAAACTAAAACATTATATAAAATTTTCAAATTTAGGTATTAACAAGCTAATCCTAATTCCTTGCCTCATTCAAGGCCACCATAAAGGGACCAAAATCATGCCCACTTTCACCCCCCCTTGGAAAATTCTAAAAATGCCTTTTGAGAGTCCTCTGTCGCTCCTTGAGGTGACTACAGCCACTGCAAAATTGAGTAAACATTAATATTTTCTACGTCATTGTTGGAGTCTATTATTAAAGGAAATAGAATCCTAGAACCAAATTTTCAAGGCTCTAAAGAGAATGAAATAGTTTTATAGTCCATTACAAAAACCAATGAAAAGGTTAAATTTAAAAAAAATAAAATTTGGAGATCAAAAATTTTGCACAGGCTAGTAGTACATGAGAGGATAATGGTACTAGAACCATAGAAGAGTGACAGTAAAATGAAAAATTAAAAGAGGTAAAACCAATGCAAGGCAATCCCAAATAAAGTAGAGATATCCTACACAACAGAAAACCTTGAATAACCTCATCAGTTAGCCTAAGTGGTCATAAGCAAGAAGTGATATCTCTCCCCAAAGTTGAATAGGTCATGAGTTCGACTCTCTTGGTCCCCCGACATTAGGATCCATAATCAGGCCGATGGTTTACCCCATTTACCATCTATAGCTCATAAGGAAGTACTCAGAAGCACTTCTCGTGAAGTGTTTTCCTTGGGAAAAACGAAGCAAACCCTGATTCAAAGATGACATTTGAAACAAAATGTGATTGTCGAATCCTTAGAACCTAGTGAGGAAGACAACCAATGGTGTCAATATCTAGTAGCAAAGAGCATGTGACAGTTGTGGTTCCAACAACCGAGAAGAAATTTGAAAAAACTTAGAATTATTGATTAGGAGATCTAGAAACATCAACTACCTGATACATCACAAGCTACTAAGCTAGAAGCAGGAGACACAAAAGCTGAATTTGTCCATCAAAAAGGAGCTCATCAATTGTCAACAATAACGATGCCTTTTGTCTTTATGAAATATACACTCAACTCAAAATCTTTCCATGAGAATTCACAATATTTATCTCCCTGCTGCCAAATTTTTACATTGATTACACATACCATCCGAAGTAAATTGCACCAAATAATTCGATTGTATGATTTTTTTCCAAATTTTAAGTTATTTGGCTGAGTTCAGCCAAACTTCGTAATTATGGAAAATAATCACATAAAGATAGAAGAATGAAAGTTGTATCAAAAGAAGATTGTCAAATTGTGCATGACATGATGTACACTCTACATTCCAATAGCCATATATAAGAGGAGCTACAGTAGGTGGAGGTAATTCCAGAGTTCAGTGGAGCAGGTGGATTTCTAGATTTGTGATCTTTGACCAAGGCACGTTTACAATTATGTACATAAAATATTAAGTACAAGATTACAAACAATACATTTTTTGGGCTTATTCTTTGTTCATTTGGGGAAAATACTGCAGAGGACTCCATGGCAGGTCATGTGTTTACAGGTGCTGCACATGGAGGTTTTGTGTAGCATAATTTTGCACCTTTGGTGGAGATATTGTGACGAGTTTCTTTTTCAGTTTGCAAAAGTGATGGCATTAGTCAAGATCTCCATGGAGAGTGTTTTTATTGGTGTCATTTTAAGCCATACCTTTTCATAGTTTGATTGAGGATGACATAAGGGTTTCAAAGTTGTTTTGGTAGCATGTATGTAGAAGGGGAGTTTAGGCTCATTTCATAGCCTACTTGATATTGGCAACATTTTTGTGGAAGGCCTCGTTGCTACTATGGATCTACTACATTGTGGTTGTTTACTTTTTCTTGTTCTATCAAAGGTTGGTTGTTCTTGTACACAACCACTGTTCTGGGATTGTGATGATATTTTTAATGGGCTAATGAGGATAATGCCCTGCCATTGGGCTTACATATCTCTATTGCAATGGAGCACTGGTATGCAATTAGCTTAAATATGGCCTTAGGGTGTATTTTTCCCCGCACATTTCATTGGCATTTTATGGTAGGTCAATTTATGTTTCTTCAAACAAGTACATATTGCTCGAATCCTTGCAAGTTTCCTGAGAGACTGCAAGGGTTTGTACCTGTATATTTATTCTCTCTTTCTCATTATTTCTTCAGAAAGGGGGTTTGACAGTGTTTTCATGATTCTGATCAATTGTGTGTTTCAAAGGGATCTGTTTCAGATAGGATCTTTTTTAAAGTTGGGGGCCCTGCAAGCCCTTGCTTAAAGTTGTTTAAGATACAAAGATCATATTACAGAAAGGGATGTCAATATATTTGAAAAAAAATATGAACCCAAAATTAGACAAAACTATTATCACTGTAGTTGTTATGTTTTTTTGAGAAGAGAGCCCCATAGGTCGGATTTGGTAACTGAGTGATCATAACAATGTCTCATTTCTAGAATTAAAATAATTAGGAATAATTTCCAACAGAAAATTGATAGGAAACTTGATATAGATAGGAAAGATTTCTTTTCCAGTTGGCATCATCTTAACTTTAGACACACTTCTACTCTAATATCTTGTGGTGCCACCTTTTTGTTCTATTTCAAATATGAGTGTTAGTAAGAAGTTAGAACCTTTGTGGACATGATTATTTTGTTTCTTAGAATTGAGAACACTGACCTGGAAAGGATGAAGCTATAGCTAAAGAAAAAGGACTAGTAGAAAGTTGCAACTATAACAACGACAATATTTAAAAGGTTTACATTTTCCAGCAAAAGTATGTACTACTTAGCATTCACATTGTTAGAATGAGGTTAGGATTAAATATATAGATGGTAATTTTACCATTAGTGGCTTATTAGCGTCAGTAGTCATTGATCATTAATTGCATGCTTGGTAGGAGAAGTTAACACTATAAGGCTTTAATTTTAGAAGGGACTGTGTTTTTTTATATGTGTTTTTTTTTCACTACGGCGAGAAGGATAATGTTGACAACATGAAGATAACCATAAAACAGGCCCTGAAGACAAATAAATTAGGCATGATGGTTAATAAAAAAGGTATTTATCTTTAGAAAGGCAAAAGCAAGGCACCTAACAGCTAAAACTAAGCACATGTTTCTCACAAAATCAACCACTATAAACTCAGAGGGAAACTGTTGACGGTAGTGTAATATTATAGAACCAACGGGCACTGATGTGGGTATTTAATTGCTGAAGAGAAATAATGGTAGTTTCATTGCTTAAAGAGTTGTTTTATTAAAGAAGGATGGCCTCATTAACTGCAATATTTGCACACTGTAGTTTTACAATTTCACGGAAAGGAATTAATATTTGAAGGTTAGTGTCAAACTTTTACAGGCTAGAATAGCATGCATAGCCCCTCTTGTGTAGATAGAAACAGAAAGTGCAGGACAACCTCAGGATTTGTCATCACAGAAGTGCAGGTGCAGTCTACCCTCGGCATAACTGATGGCACAGGATACCATTTGCGTTTTTGCATTCCAGCATGGATTTGAATTTTTTATTCACATTGTCATCATATAAATAGATGACAAACTCTAGAGATATGATCCCACACTAGATGCTGTAACAGGTTGAACGATGAAGGACTAAGAATTTTGAGGTATATACGATGTTGTCACCACCAACATAGGATAAAAACGTGTAGTTTATACATTACAATTTTAATGTATCTAAACAAGAATATCACTTGGTATAATTCTTTTAATGTATAAGGTCCTTTCCTAAAGATTGAAATGAAAAAAATATTTTTCCATTAAAAGAAAATTTGTATAAAGTCCTTTTATCTTTATAAAAAGGCAGAACTTATTTTAGAAAAGTATTGTTCTTTCTCTCTAAATTCTTTCTTGTTTATGTAAATATTATAAAAGTTCTTTTAATATTTTAGGAATCAATTAGGATTTATTATGCTTGGTTTTACTTCGTCATTTGAGTCAATAAGGACGTTTTAAAAGGCATCCATTGGGTATATGGAGTCAATAAAGTTATTATTTATGAGCTATATTCTCAAGCAATAAGAAAATGCTATAGCTGAAATGAACAAATTATAAATGAATGAAGATATCTGATTTCAAGGCCCTAATTCCAACAAGTTTTAATTAAGAAGGCATAACATTCATTAACACTTTCTAGTACCCAACATAAAGAGTTGCTGCAGGACAACCGTTTACATTTCAATTATTTTTTTAAGCTTGTTCAAGAGGTTTTTAACTGGTATTTTTATCTTTCCACTTAATGTAATGAAATTTGCTTGTTCTAGTATGTGGTTGAGGAACTAGAGGGATAATTGGAATTTGTTTAGATTTATCTATTTTAGGAGGATAGGAATCTATCCTTTGAGGATTGAACCATTCTTCTTTGTAATTGTATAAATAAACCCTCTCGTAGAAAACAAGTGGGGGTGAAGTGAAGAAAGTAGAACAGAGAGGATAATGATGATAATTCTAGTTCATAAATAAAACTTCCAGATTGTGTTATGTTCTTATTCTTCTATTTTATATATTTATCGCGATTAATTCTCCAACATTGAATTGCATTTTTTTTAGCACAACCTTTTAAATTCCCTATCAACAAAACAATTTTATGAATTTTTGAATTATTTGTTCAAAACAAAAGTTGTATAGGAAGAGTTGAGTTAAATTGTTCACTAGCTCGAAACATGGATCGAAGGAGAGAACTAGTTTGAAAGTGGAAGGTTTTGATTTGGCATAGTTCCTCATTTGGATCTGAACTTTCTTTTATCAAAACTTTTGGATTTTGTACCTTGGGGAGACCTCCGAATTATGCCACAGAAAGGACCTTAGATTACCTCATATTTTACCCCAATTTGATGCAAAGAATGCTTCAAAATTTGTGTCCTTAATATACCTTAGATAATGATGGGTAAAATGTTTGTCACCAAAGATATCAAGGTCTATCACAGGAGATGCAAAATGTGATGATAAATGGCTTCAGAATTGTGTAAAATTCTTCCATCGACTACTCCAAGTTTGACCCACAGATATCTCCAAAATTACCATCATTTTGCATCCTACCTTTGAAAATTAAGTCCTTATTTTTAGAAGGGTGTATCGCTATAAAGCCCAAAGCGGCACGCACACCCCTTAACAATCATCACACCAAAGTGATAGTTCAATTTGGGATTAATCACCACCTCCGTTTCAGGTACTCCTTGAATTACCTAGTCACCTCTAGCCCTCCATACAGGATTTGAACATTATAATTAGAGAGAATATACACCAATAGTACATTAGGTCACTTGGAGCACTTCCCCTAATGGCCTTGGGCCTAAGATGACATTCCATTCCGAGCACTTCATTCCACTGAGGGATAGCCTTATTGTCAGACCTACATATACATATAGACATTGAATGCATAGCCTGAGGATTCCTCTTTGTCAGTTCAAGATTTGTTTGAACAAGCTCGAGATTGAGACAGATCATCACATTCTGTAGTCTAACAGGATTTGTCAATTGTGTCATTTGTAGGAGATTGAGTCAGAGGTGAACCTCATTTAGGTGACCCATTTATTATGAGATCAGATGGAGGTTCCAATGAGGGTGCGCTGACATTGACAAACAAACAGAGTCTTTTAAATCAGTTCTTAAAATGAATTGAAACTCGAGAAAAGATATTACCTTTTAAAATACTCAACATCACTAATAGAAAGTTAGAAATTATAGAAGTCTTCTAAGAAACTTTATGAAATTATCCTAGACAAACTATTCAATTAGTCCTGCCACTCTTCTGTTTTGATTCCTTCCAAAATCATAACTCTCTGCAGTCTTGAACCTCCATTAATGACCATATTTCTTAGGAGGTGAACAATTTATTTTTTTTCCATACGTGTATGGATTCCAAATTTTGTATGGCTTCTCTAATCCAGACGATTTGGCCTAAAAATTCCCATGAACGGTCTCCCAAATCATTTTTCAAAAGTCTTATAACTATATTTAAATCTCTCCTTCGAAGATTTTGTTTTTTTATCTTAATATTGAGGTAAAGCTTACCTCCCTCTAAGAACTTTCTAAATAAACGTCAATACCAAGAATAATTAAACTTAAGACAGACCCTTTCATAGTCACTGTACACCATCGACCCACACACTAAACACTGTTTGCAAACAAAAATGAATGAGACTACAATCATTCTGAGGTGGACAATTCCAACATGTGTAATGATTTCCACGTTCAAATTTCAGATTGAGAGTAGATTCCAAGTAAAGTAATGAATTAATTAATTGTGGATTGAGGTAACAAAGAAGTGTTTATGGCAAGCATGATAGTTTAATCCAAGCAAAGTTGATTCAATAGTTTTTTCATATATGGTCAAGAATTCACTTTGGCTGATTTGTGCCAACACTGCATACAAAACTGTATAACTATGCTTATCCCACTTCCATAGGTTGATGTAGAAACCAAGAGCCTAGCCCTCTATAATCTTCTCTTTTACCATAATATATATTGTATTGTTCAGGGTAGACTTCATAGTTCTAAACAAAGTTAGTCGATCATCTATGACGTTAGCAAGACCAAAACTTATCAGGGGAGGCAAGTGCATTAGTCAAAGTTGACAGCCATTCATAGTACAACGTTAGCGGGTAAAATACACTTTCTAGATCCATATCAGACTCTCTCTATCCCAGCCACGTACTGTTGCAAATGACAGAAATATTTACTCCAATGTCTAACATAATTTTTTTCTATAAGCATTCTCAACCGGTGATTCACACTACACAGTTATACCATCATGAGAAGGCTAGCTTCTTCCATTCAATAAATTTTGCATGGATGTAGGAGATTAAGGTTTAAGACTATCCACCCACTAGATTTTCACTATCCTTGTCTCTCACTTTAGAAGAGTCATACCTTCACAACCATGGTTCCTATGTGTCGGATTAACTGATATATCCAAGATTTCTCGCCCTCCCTAACATTGAAGGTTACCTTGTTGATGGGCATAATAACCTAGGGCTCGCCATTGATGGCATAATGTGCACTCCACCCTTACAAATGCTCTAACTACATGGTTTTTGTGGGCCAACTGGGATAACCATCAAGGGTTGGGAAGAGTTCTTGAAGAACTATCACTGTTGCAACATCTATTGTAGCCTTTATGATATTAAAGGTTTAAGGGTGGGTCTCCCACCACTTTGAGAAATATGTGGTAGAGACATAAGCGAATTCAACATTATCATGGGGGAAAGTGAATTTGTAAAAGTTGCTAGCCATCTGCAGTACAACATTGGATGGTAAAATACACTTTCCAGATCCATATCAGACTCTCTTTATCCAAGCCACTTACCGTTGCAAATGACAGAAATATTTACTTTAGTGTATAACATAATTATTTTCTATAAGAATTTATTTTCAACGGTCATTCGCACTACATGGTTCTACTACCATGAAAAGGATAGATGCTTCCATTCAATAAATTTCGCATAAATTTGAGGATTTAGGAGATTAAAGGTTTAAGACTACATTTAAGGAGAAGAACATGGACCAACATGGTCAGGGACAATTTCACCCTAAACAAGAAGCCAACTACTCAACTTGCGTGAGTGGGAGTTAGAGACTCATGCCTATATGACTATGCTAAAAGGGAAATAGCTAGAACTGGCCTCTGCCCTAGCCACATTGCAAATTCTAGTTGGGCACATAGTGGCTTGTATGAAAAACCTCCCTGTAGAGGCCCTGTAGCAACCTTTATGCTAATATGAAAAAACAATCATGGACTCAAATCATCTTCTTTGTTTGATGATCAGTTGCTACAGTCGGTATCTTTGAATTGTATAAAAGATATCAGGTTTCATTCTAAGGCAGTATCAACCAAAAGTAATGTGTGAAAAAGAAAGGAAAAGCTTTATGAACTCCATGGTTGCAGTAGTGTTGAGTTATTGTTGATCAAGGTTTTTCACAATAATGTTGGAATCTCTCTAGAAGTAATGTAAACAATATAGACAAAGTAAAATTAAAACCCTTCGACAAGAACCGAACTTAGGAGATGACAACTAAACTTGCCCAAATCGTAAAAGTTATTAGCTATCCACAGTAAAATGTTGGATGGTAAAATACACTTTGCAGATCCATATCAGATTGTCTCTATCCAAGCCACATCCAATTGCAAATTACATAAATATTTACTTTAGTGTCTAATATAATTCTTTTCTATAAGCAATTTTCAACTAGTGATTAGCACTACATGGTTCTACTATCATGAAAAGGCTAGTGGCTTCAATAAATCTCGGAGAAATTTGAGGATTTAGGCCTACAGCAACATAAATGTTTGGTTCAGGAACCATCTAACAAAATCTGCTCTGTTCAAAATATAATTCGGTGGTATTTGTACAACAAAAAATTCATAGACATGTGTTATTAATTATCGTTGGAATTTCTCGGATCTATGACTCTACCGATTACAACTAGGGATCATGGGCAGTGCCACTATTTTGTGCATCTATCCTTTCCAATTACTAAAATTTATAGAAACCCTCATGATGGATCAAAATGGTAATAGCCCTAAGGAGGGGCTGCACATTTTCTTAAAAATGTTGTTTTTATATCTAACGTTTGACCCAGAAGGAAAGACAATTAGCATTCAGAGTTCACGGTTTCGAATGGATCAAGAGAGGAAAAATAAAGGCTTATGTACATGAACCCTACATGAACCCGACATCATCGTGATAGAGGTGATTGATTAGAACTTTGCCTCGAAGATTCAAGATGTAAATTGCAGAGGTAGCCATGGGCATTGTGATCCACCCATTTCCACAACCTGAAATCTTCAAGATTCAGTAATAACACTTCCTCTTCTTTTCCTTTAGAGTAAACCAATCATTTATCTTTGCAGCTATAACCAAATCAACAATATATGCTTTGTTTCGAGCATGTTATTCATCCATGGCTCACAGAATATGTCTGTCCTCCTTAATCTTCTTCTCGGTGGCTACTTTCATTCTCCTTGTTTCTTCTTCTTTTCGGCTGCGCCTTTCATTTTCCTTGTTTCTTCTTCTTCTCCGATGCTCCTTGCATTCCTTCGTATGACCTCTCTGGTATGTCCCTCTCCTCCTTCTCGGCTCCTTTCATTACTTTAGAAATGCGATGGTTGACGGTTCAAAATGTAGGCCCACCACCTTTTGTGTTTGTTTGGGTTTTCATTCTAAGTTATCTTAGGTGCATAAATCATTTATAAATACACATTAAGAGGGATTTATCTATGGTTCTTGATGAAATTTAGACCCCCACCTTTTTTCTTTCTTGGGATGTTTATTTTCACTAGGGTTAGTGTTATCGGGAAAACTAGTGTCCATTCAGAGTTGCTAGTCCCACTAAGAAGGGTAGCTATCTTAGAAACAAACAAACTAAAGTTACTTGTGCTTTACTTTATGAAAGATAGATGGGAAAGAAGCAGAGAGTACCAACCTCAGTCTTTCACTTGGCTCCCTCTTCGTTTCCTTTCCCCTTTGACAGAACTTCACCACTCTTTCCTCACTTGTCCCGCTTCAAAGAACACCTGTAGAGTCAAAGCAACATAATACCATCAAAGCATAGAGATCTATAACCATAAATAATATAGGATCAGATGTATATTAACCATACAAATGCATACACAAATACAAGATTCAGAGATACACAAGCATATGGAGGAAAACTCAAATAGCTTTATTGGTAGAAGTAATAGAAGAGAGGATTACAACCCATTGGTCTGACCCAGCGCCATCCTCCCAGCATGAAAGCCTTCTTCACCTCATGAAAAGCTTAGATCACCCAACAATACAATGTTACATAGAGAAACCAACAACACTTCCTTACAAAATACAAAATTCCAGCCTCTGGATTTCTAGGATGAGGGATCCATATATAGATGTTTGCAGGTGGGTGAGTCATCTTCTGGGATTTTGATTAGTGTCCTCTCTCTGATACTTCTATGTTCCACTTGGAGATTTCATGATCTCTTACTCATCCCTGGGTGAGTTCAGAGAGGCAAGTGTCAAATGAGCAGTTTCTAGAAGATTCTCTGGGTTTCCACCTAGCAAAATGCTTCTTCCATTTGTCTGCTCTCACTCATCGCACCCTACAGAACAGCTTTAAAGTATGCATCACACTTTTTGCATGTGACAGGTGAGATGCATCACACCCTTAGCACTGAGCAGTTTGTATGGTCCAGTTTTGACCAGTTCTGAGTAGTTTTTTAGGGAGAACTTCTGGGAGATGATGTAATCAACTGACCTTGTTCCTTTAGGGTATAAAACAACACTTTTAGGGACTTATAAGCCCTTGTTTTATGGACATATGAGATTGGGGTTACAGTGCCCAAATATGTCTATGACAGTTGCCCCCTAAAGCCTGAGGTCGTAAATCTTTTGATGTCGGGTGAAATGCTTTATCATGAGGATCCGAGGTTTTTCGAACTGGAAGGTTACCTGTAATAAGATATAATACAATACATTATAATAATAATATTTTCACGATTTTGCTGAGGCGGGCATTCCCATGCTCAGTTTTATAAATTCATTTTCATGTACATAGGACAGACAACCGTCTGTGTGGCAGACTGATGATTCTGGTAGAGCCATCATCCTTTGGCTTGGATGATTATCTATGAAGCAATTATGTACATTTGATGTCTTTATTTTCCTGAATATATCATAGCCCGAATGGATGAAACTAGATCCGGGGTCTTCAAACTCATTCAATCTTCGTCCGAAGTACAAGTCGATCCATGTGAAAAGATGTTCTGGCGTCGAACATGGAAAGACATCGCCTGATTACCAGCCAATGATGTAAGCTGTTAACAGGCGCGAGAGGAATCACCGATAATGATAATGACCCTCAAGGTACTGCAGTACAATTCACGTGGTGTGAATACATGAGTCAATGTCAAACACCATGCAAAACTTTCGGTCGAAGGTCAATGATGTAAACCTGTCGTCGGAAGTGAGAAACTTGCTATTGAGGCATGCAAGCTTCAAAGTACTGAAAGGGTTGTTCCTAAGTCGACTTCTTGGATAATGAGCTGATGTCGACAAGAAGTGACCTGTCATAGGAGGGCCTTAATGAATCCCACATCTATGACACGAAACAGAGCAAATGATTCTATGGAGGTGAAAACAATTTGATGATACAAGGTTCAGGGTGGCGGTCATGAAAGAATGAAGGTATTGCAGCGGATGAGACACAAGCTAGGTTGGTTAATTCTCTGATCGACTTCTCTTGAACATATCGGCGACACTGAAATGGATCGGTAGTGTTAACCCCAAGATGGATGGTACAGAGGACCAATCACGATATGACCGGTGAACGGAATAACCCAACCCGACTCAATCATGGTGACGGAGTGAAAGTGTCATGTTCAACAGCGACCTACTACCAATAAAGTTTCTTTAAGTTTTCTTCCCAATTTTTCCCCAGTCATTTCTGACCAGTACCTATTTATTTTTGTCAAGCTTGAGGAGGATAACATATGCTTGTTCTATAATTCACCCTTCATGCAAACCCGTCGCTATGTTTTAATGAGCCTAGTGACAGTGAAACTCGCTCTTGTCTGCATTGAAAAGTTTGCCGCTATTGTTTTAATGAGTTTAATGACAAAGATAACTCAGTCCTTTTCAATTTTAGAGAGTCTGAAAAGAGACGGAAAGGAAACTCCAGTATTCCTTTTTCGTAATATAATCCCTTAAGTTCAAAAAAGTATAAAATAATACGAAAGGGATGACTTTTCGATAGTTTTAACGAGCCGAACAAGACAAACGATCGATCTTCTTGTGTAATGATCCCTCAGGTCCGAAAAGATTAAAATCTAGAGGAGGGATAGCACTTCCAATCACTTTAACGAGCTGGAGAGGCTAATTTCTAGGCAATCTTTTCATATTTTACGAGTTAGATGAAAAGAGCTTAAAGGAAACTCATTTTCTGAGGAACGAGTGATGTTTTCAAATAGCAGTGGGTTCCAGGTAAGGTTTGGAAGTTTTCAATCACGGAAGTATAAAGAAGGGGGCTAATAGGATCACTCGTCACAGCTGTTCCTCAAAAGGGGTAAACAATCAAATGGAGGCATATGATCGGCTAAAAAAGAGTGGAGGTGATGGTAAGAACACGACCAAGGTTTTAAAAGCTGATAATTATGTGACCGTAATGGTTATTTACCGAAGGTGGGTTCATTTTTTAATGAGCTTAAACTCTGGTGGAACATATGCTCATTGCTAGGTTTATTTTTTAACGAGCTTTAACTTCGCGTAAAACTTCTCGTGATATTGGTCAGAGATGTTCAATTCACCGTTAACACTATGTTCTTTTGACGGTCCTACTACCTGTTCAATTTCTCCATCAAACTGATTAGAAATGTACATACATGCTTGAAAATGAGTAAAAATACTAATACCTTACTTGAATTATGTGAGTAATAACATAAAAGTGGTTTTTTACCTCTCATTTTACCATTTCATTCAAATTTGGGATTGTTGGAGCTCTGGAGGTGTTTCCCCCCTCGATTTTCATCAGCTGATTCCGGGAGATTCTGTGGATGATTTTCAGCACTATATAGTCTAGGTAGGAGCGAACCCTGAGCTCTTCAATCGCATTCTTTCCTTTTCTGATTCTGAGCATGTTTTCCTGCTTTTCTGAGCCTCTGGGGTTTGAACATTTCGTTCTCTCCCCATCGCACCTAGTATACATCGAAAGGTGCGATGCATACTAGGCTGGCCATTGGCCAGTCAGTATGCATCCCACCCAGTACACAGCTAGGGTGTGATGGGCACAAGGAGGAAAGTTTTTGCACTGATTTTTCATGGAAATTTTGCTTGTTTTTTGCCAAATCAAGATCCCAATTCTTCTCTTGTTTGTTTTTCAGAGATTCATTGGAGCAAGATGGTCATTACATGGCATGAACATGAGCATGAAGAAGAGGACATGGTTGCCTTACATGATCCGGGTACGATAACTGCATTGCGGAACTGTGGCTTGCTCAAGTTCTTCCGCATGTCTAGCATGAGGCAACAAATCAACTTGTTGCAATATTTCCTCGATGCATGGGATCCTATCAACCAAGTGTTCTAGATTAGAGGTAAATCCATCCCTTTGACTATTGAGGATATCTACTTTTTGACCGGTTTATCGAGGCGTGGCACCCCTCTCTCATTATTAGGTTCCTCCTGTGGGGGCGAATCCGTGAGGGATTATATTCGCCGATACTGTAGAGATGGATCTCAGCCGAGCAGGGATGGCAAGATCAGTATTCGAGATGTCACTGACCAGTCTTTGAGGACTATCTTATTCACCTTTGCTAGATTAGCTGGTAGTGTGGCCCTTCACTTGCCCAACAGGTCCTATATGCAGTACGCCTTGGAATGCCTTGAACCAAAGGTATTCAACTGGTGTGATGCAGTACTTCCGGTGATAAAAGAACAACTTACCAAGGTGAAAAACAAAAGATCCAAGAACTTTGGTTATGGTTCTATTCTGACCACTTTTTCCTTGGAGAAGATCCCACTGATGCAGCCATAGTACATTTCACTTGGAGTGCTAGTGCCGACAGAACCACGGATGCAGAGATGGGTCGATCGCATGGCCAGACATGCTGGTCAGTCATAGATTTCATTCTCTGATGCCTTCTTTGAGTGGTTCAACCATCAGCAGATGGTTTATGTCGAGTATCCATATGCCGGGATGGATTTCCGAGGTGACCCAGATTTGGTGCTGCCGGCTGGCGAGCAGTTGGGTGTCATAGGTAAAAGTCTTTGACCATATCTTTGTTTATTGCTTTTATAATGTTCTTGTGTATTTTAAATGTTATCAAGACTAATCAGACCCATATATTTGTGCAGATATTGGACCAGTGCGACCAGCAGTGCACCCGAGGGTAGCAGCTGCTATTCCAGCGGGAGAGGCTGTCAGGAGGGCTGTCCTTTGCGAACTGGACGTAGCCGAGACCCTTGCCAGGATTAGATCGAGGGCCTCACCCTTGGTATTCTGGATGTGAGGACCGACGAGTTACCTCTAAGATTACAGCGCCATACAACTGGCGTGCCGGGTCGATGGACTAGGCTCCTACGTATGATCACACAGGCGGTGACTTGTTATCATCAGCACCATTAGTCTAGGGTGCTTCCTTGCATTTTTGAGTTTTTGAGTCGTTTGACCGATTTTGTCCTGGACACAGAACACTATGTGAAAACTATAAACAGTTTTATATATTTTTTATTTTCGGAGCTTTATTTTAGTTAAGTTATATGATCCTGATGCAAATATTGATGAAATGCTTTTCTTTTATAAATGTTGCAAATGTCTATCTAACACATAATTTGCTAATGAATTGGTTAATGTGTTTAAGTTTCTGGAAATGTGTTGATATTGAATAGAATCAAACTACCTTTCCAAAATCTTGACCCTTAGGAACATATGATAGATAGCTGGATTCCGAACGGAATAGATGCCGGTAAGCTGTAGAATGACGAGTTGTGAGTCTAGCCTGACGACAAGTTGGCGTATGCCATGCACGATGGCATCAGAGAGGAGCTCTATCAACGCACTATATTCAGCGATGTTGTTCGTTGACCGACCAATACATACCCCTCTGAAACTCACTAACTCACCGCTTGGATCAAAGATGGCCCAGGCTGCAGAAGATAGGTTCCGTGTACTACGACTTGCTCTGTTGGCATATCCAACAAATGATTCCAATAGGTTCGACATCTGCAACAAATGAAAAAATGGATTACCTAACCAAAACGATCACTCTTAACGAAAACAAAAGTGTAACAAAAGCATATTAAGAGGTTACTACTCTTAGTCAAGCATAGTAATGCTTAAGGTACAACCCGTTTCGGGGTTGCGATAGTGGAATCCCATCGTAATCCACTAGCTCGTAGGCTCCTTTTGCTAATACACACTTAACAATATAGGGACCCATCCACAAAGACTGGAACTTACCTGCTCCCAATTTATCGGATTCCTGATCGTAAAGTAAGACCAGGTCACCTTCTGAGAAGACACGGGGTTTGACATTCTTGTCAAACTGCGCTTTGACTCGTTTCTTATGCACTTCGTTAGCCAAGTCGGCATCACGATGGGTTTCATCCAGTTGGATTAGTTCCAAGAAACGAGCCTCTTCCTCTGAAGTTCCAGGGAGAAGGTCGATTGGGAGCTTGAGAGATGAAATTTCACACTGAACTGGTAAGACTGCTTCTAGGCCATACACCAGCTTAAAGGGTGTAAATCTAGTCACATTTCTCACCAATGTCCGGTATGCCCACAAGGCCAAGTACAGGATTAGGTGCCAACTCCATTTGTGGACTCCAATCATCCTTTGCAGCATGTGCTTCAGGACTTTGTTGATCGTCTCAACTTGCCCGTTAGCTTGCAGATAATACGGAGTAGAGCTGTCATGGGACAGTCCTAATTTGGTAGCCAATTCAACCATCATGTGATTGTGGAAATGCGATCCATGATTTGTGACTATAGCTTGTGGAACACCAAATATGGAGACTACATGATTGAAAAAGAAAAGAGCAGCCATTTTGCCACTGTTGTTTAATGTAGGCATTGCCTCGGCCCATTTCGTAAAATAGTCAACTGCGTCTATGATATACCCATGCCCCCCGGCTGAGGTGGGGTTACATGTCATGACATCTATGCCCCATTTGGCGAATGGCCCAACTACAACTACTGGATGTAGAGGTGTAGGTGGTATTCTGGTTTTGCGGTCGAAGATTTGACAAGCATGGCAACTTCTGACTTTGGTTATGCAATCTTTGAACATTGTTGGCCAGAAGTCGCCTGCCCGTAAAATCTTTTGTGCCATAGTGTAACCAGATTGATGCCCCCCACACACGCCTGAATGACAATCGTTTAGGACTTTTTCAGCCTCCTCATGGGTGAGGCACCTTCGCAAAACTGTATCGATACCATGATGGTAAAGTGTATCACCGACGATCATGTAGTCTTTTGCTTGGTATCGAGTACGTTGTTGTTCTGAGCGAGAGGTATTAGGCCTGTATGTGTGTGTTTGGAGATAGATGATTATATCTCCATACCACGGATCGATTGACGATATCAGAAACAAAGATTCATCCATGATTGTTGCTTTGGATGTTGAATCGTTGGACGACGATGGGAAGTCGCATAGTAACTTTGCGAAAACTAGAGATTTATTTGATTTGGATTTTATGAATTCCAGATCAAACTATTGCAAAATAGCTATCCATTTTGAATATTTGCCCCCAAGCAACTGTCGCGACAAGATGTAAGTCATAGGGTTGCAATCTGACAAAATGGTAGTTTTGCGAAAGAGGATATAGTGTCGAAATCTCTGTACTGCTTGAACAGCTGCAAGAGCTAGCTTTTCAACATAGGAGTACTTGCTTTCTGTATCATTTAAGTTTCAACTTAAATAATAGATAGGATGTTCGATTCCATTGTCTTCTTGAACTAAAACCATTGCGATGGTCGTATTTGCCACAGCTAAATATAGGTTAAAATCTTTTTGATATTCAGGAGCGTACATTAATGATGCTTTTATTAGGGATTCCTTTAGAGCATCAAAGGAAGCTTGCACAACCTGATCCCAATTGAAGGGCACTTCTTTTTTCAAAAGACGTGTATAACCTTTGGCAAGTTTGGCGTAATTTGGAATGAACCTTCTTAGAAAGTTTGCTTTCCTTTGGAGTTTCTGAATCTGAAGCAAATTTGAAGGTGGAGGCATATCGATGATTGCCTGAACCTTACATGGGTCAAGAGGAATCCCGTCCATTGAAACCACAAAGCCAAGCAAATGACTAGAACCAACACAAAACACACACTTGTCTAGATTGAGTCGTATCTTGTAGTGTCGGCAACGTAGAAATATAGCTCTCAAATGCTGCGGATGATCAGTCTGCTTTTGTAAATGAGCCAGAAGATCGTCGAGATATGGTTGAACGATGTTCTTGATGTCATGGAAGGCGTAATTCATAGCCCTATGAAAAGTTTCCCCTGCGTTCTTTAAACCAAAAGGTAGCTTGCGGTACGCGAATGTGTCCCACGGACAAATAAATGCAGTCTTTGACTGGTCTTGTAGGTAGATATTTATTTGATTATACCCAGAAAATCCATCCATAAACGAAAAGATTTCGCATCCGGCGCATTCATCAATTATCTGGTCGATAAAGGGTGTAGGGTAGTTGTCCTTTGGACAAGCTTGATTTACACCCCTGTAATCGATGCACACTCTAATCATTCCCTGATTTTTCATCACAGGAACAATATTCGATACCCAATCAGTTAGGGGAACCAGGTAAATGAAACCAGCATGTAAAAGTTTTTCAACTTTTGCCTTAATGGCAGCACTTTCTTCGGGTGCACCTGCTGAAGTCGTTGTCGTACTGGTTTGACATCTGGATACATCTTGATTTCATGTTCAACTATGCTTGAGTCAATGCCTGGAATTTATTCATATGACCATGCAAAGACATCTCTGAACTTTCGAAAGAGAGCGTAATATACTTCCAGTTCTGATGAAGAACAAGATTTGCTGACATGAATATTCTCTACAACATTTGGTTTGATCGAGATATTTATGGCGATAGTTTCTTCAATATTGGACAGATTTCGCTCGAAATCCACCGTATTTACAATATTTGATAGGAAATCAAAAATTGAAGGATGATTAAGGTCGCTGGAACAATCTTTGTTGTAATCCGGAAAATGGTAATGATGGTGGTAATCTTCCCATGGTGCCTCTCCTATCATCATTGACTGAACAATTCCTTCGTCTGTAGAATGTACATGTGACCAAGGATTTGAAGAGGTACCATATTCCTTAGACCTATCTACCCAAACGCTCGATGAGCATTGATTTGGGTTTGCCGCCCAGGCTCAGAACATTGATTGCTACAATATTTCTATTGGGCTTCGAGGCAATACCTGGCAATGATCCATGCTAACATCATGTTTGGAAATCCTTTGAATAGAAGATACCATATTGCAGGTTCCCATCATTGCCACTTCCGCCAGATTGTTTGGAGGCGGTCGGGCAAAAGTACCCATCAATGTAGGGTCTTTTAGTAGGCCTACTCCGATATTTTGAAGCGATTGAGAGCTTCCATGGATCATCGGGATGCTTCCCGTAACTTGTGGACTGTTGGGGAGGAAGGTTTGCTGGTCAACGATTGTAATTCCTTTTTAAAAAGGAAATGCAATCTTTCTGAAGTATGTTGACACAATAGCGGCCATAACATAAATCCAGGGCCTTCCCAGTAGGATGTTCTAATCGAGGTTTCCATCAATAACTTCCACATCAATTTCTACTGTTTTGCCCCCCAGTTCAACTTGCAAGTTACTTAAAATCCCATATAGGGTGTATGTTCGTCCATCGAATGCTTTTAATGTTGTTGACGATCTTGACAAGGGTGGTGATCCTAAAGTTTTCCAACAACTCATTGACATAATGCAGGTAGATGCCCCCTCATCAATAATTGTTCGATGAACAGTTTTGTTGAGGGCTTTCACTTGGATGAGGAAAGCGAGTTGAGCTAGTAACTGAGGTTCATATCCTTTATGATTAAAGGCCACGAGATTGGAATCTGCTGGGTCAATCCCACCTATTGCTGATAATAGAGCCTGCTTTTGGGAGGGGCAATTTTGCAGTACTTCAAGTGTCGACATAGCGGACGGCGATTGGGCCAGGTCCTCTACTATATTATAATTTTGTCCTACTCTAGCACAAGGACTAAATGTCAATTTATGTACTACTCCCTTTGGCGGCTTTATCGTTAGCTCAGGAATGATGGGTGGTGTTATCACTCAGGTTGTTCCCTTTGACTCCTAAGGGAATACGGCCGAGGTAACCACAAACCAATCTTTGGACTGCAGGTCCTAGCCTACCAGTAGTCAGAGAGGGCTCTCTCTTTAGGATTTAGCTTTGTTTAAGGGATGATTTTAGGCTAGATATGATGCACATGATTTTTGTTTGAGTTGGTGGGATGGTTGATATATTCAAGCAGAGTTGGCATGCAAAGTGTAAGAAGTTCAAACCATTGGGCATGGAGTCTATGAATGTGAATTGAGGGGTGTGTTTTCCTTGGCAGAAGAGGGGAATACGGAGCAGGATAGCGACACATGGCACAATGATTAATGCTGGAACAAGGATGAAATGGAGTTCAGGGGATGAGATGCAATTAAGGATCTCTCATCCAACCAAAGAGGGAAAGTGGATGAAGGCTAAATAGGAGCAATGAAAGATTCCTAGACAACATTCAGCAATGAGAGAAATAGCTTAAACATGATCAATTAAGTATGCATATTCATCACTAATTCAGAGGAAAACATAGAAAAGTTACAAGAATTGAGGACAGAGGGCATGAAAACCAGTTCTGAACTATTCCTTCTTCCTGCAACTTAGATTTGATATATAGATGATACAGATACATATAAACTAATAAACAGAGGGAGGAAAGACTTATTGGACCATTAGAAAGCACGAGAATTCCATATCAAGCTCTTCAGCCATTGAAAGCACAACCAGCCATTTCAGATGCAAACATTCCAGCAATCTTTTATTACAGAGGTTATTAAACTTACAGGGCAAATCCGGAAAGAGGAAATCAACCAACCAACCCTTTTCACAATACAGAGGGTCGTATAAATAGAGAAAATATCTAAAAAATATCTACAACAGCAGATCTGAGACAAATCTAAAGAAATGAATGCCTCTAACCTAACACTTATTGAAATAAATGCTACAAATATCTCTGTGAGCTGCGCTGGAAGCAACAACCATAAGAATAAATTAATATGGGTCCTTTGTTGTGATGCGCTGGCAAATTGCCATAACTACGCCTTGAATACTGAAGCGCTGCCCTCAGGTGTCTTTATACACTACCTCTGCAAAATCTGGGCCTTAAATCTCCTATCTGCTCCTGTTAGGCGGTTCTGCTGCTGCAAAGTGGCTTTAATGCTCATAACTGAGATCTGGCGGGCTTTGATGGATCTGAGCTACTTTTTTGACTTTTTTTGGGGCCTTTACTGCCATCTTCCTCGCATTTAAAGTCCTCCACTGATATTTTTCACCTGATACACTTTTCGGCGCTCTGATACTCTTTAAACTGAATCGGGCCACTTTTCTCCCACCGATACTCTTTGCCGCTATGAAATCGCCCCTTTATGGCCACTTATGGCAAGATTTGACTGCTGCTATACCTTCCGTGGCTCTCTGTGGGCTTCTGGGAGAGTTTCGGCACCTGGCCGATTGAAATCTGGCTCTGCTGCTGCAAAGTGGCTTTAATTCTCATAACTGAGATCTGGCGGGCTTTGATGGCTCTGAGCTACTTTTTTGACATTGTTTGGGGCCTTTACTTCCATCTGCCTCGCATTTAAAGTCCTCCGTTGATATTTTTCACCTGATACACTTTTCGGCACTCTGATACTCTTTAAACTGAATCGGGCCGCTTTTCTCCCACTGATACTCTTTGCCGCTACGAAATCGCCCCTTTATGGCCACTTATGGCGAGATTTGACTGCTGTTGTACCTTTCTTGGCTCTCTGTGGGCTTCTGGGAGAGTTTCGGCACCTGGCCGATTGAAATCTGATCAAAAAGGAAGAATTGTTGCCAAAATGGAGGAGGACTGGACGTTGGATGCCTACTGACGCAAAAACACTGCATTTGGAAGTATTTCCGGCCTGGAGCAATCTCTTATAACTGAGGAATGCCTTGCTTCCTTTGCAGCTGGGCGGGTGCGGGAACCGCATGAACATACTCCAACAAATTCCCTTTTCCCTTTAAAACAGGCGGAAAGCCTGAAAATATGAAAATTCATTGAAATTTTTGCGCTGGGGGGCACTGTTCAAAATATTAAATCTTGGCTGTTGGATCCGGCGCGGGCCGATCCAACAGTCAACGCTAACTCGGCGGATGGCAAATCGGTGGTCCCAACATATAAAAACTCCGATGAGCGATATAGCACAGACCCGAAATTGCTTTGAGGCCCTCTTTATTTTATTTCGGGTCCGACCCATCGGCGGAACCCAAATCAGTGGATTTGATGAAAATGGGTCCACGGACTCGAAAACTATATATGTCACATTTTCTTGTTATTTCGGCTCCACAGGTCGGAGCCATATATGGGGCGCTGCGATACGATCAGGGCCGTTGATCCGAGGGCCCCAATCCAACGGCTCTGGATCAATCGGCATATCGCTAATCGACGGGGCGGAGGGTGTGGCCCATATGAATGAAAGCGATGCGATAATATAATATATATCAAATGAAATATTTGTGATATGCATTGGGCGCGATAGCAATATCGCTATCGGCCGAAAGGGAGGCATTGTGATATGGCGCATATAACTTTTGCGATCACCGATCGCCAATATCACGTCGGAAACACTGTAATCAGGGGTATATACATATATAAAGGCCAACAGTTGACCATACCTCTAACAGCGATATCGCTTCGGAGGAGGGTCAAAGCATTCGGAGCAGTCTATTTGATGTTTAAAACATATGTTTTGCCCCTCCCGATAGCGATATCGCTTCGGAGGGGGCCCAAATGAAGCCCATTACCAATCGGACCGTGATTTTTGGAAAAAAGGTAAGTTTTGTGAAGTCGGAGGGGTTTCCTTTAGTGGTTTGAATGGTTTATAAGGCATCGGAAGGGGTTCGAAGCATGGAAAGAGGGTTTTATGCCCTAGAAAATGTTAAAACATGGTAAAAAGATTATTTTTATACATTGGAGGGGGGTTTATGCATAGGAATGAGTCCTTTGCATGGGAAGATGGTTTAAAGGGGCAAAATGAGGGTTCTTGCTAAGTTTCAGGTAAACTTAGCAATTCCCAAGTGTACTTATGGTTATTTTTCAACTAGGGGGAGGGGATAAGTATATAGGGGAGTTATTAACATTGTTATAGTAAGGGGAGGGGAGATAGATAGGGAGTTACATAGTAAAGCTAGTAGTTAACATGATAATGATAAGAAAAAGTGCTAAGTATGAGATCTTAGGCTATTAAGTGGGAAAATGACTCATAGAAGAAGTATGGACATTCCTTGAGTAAAGCAGATCTTTACCACGGCAACTGATATGAAAATGATGAGACTAAGAGGTATCAAGTAGATCTTGACCTCTTTAGGGGAAGTTAGTGAGTGATTTGGGGAAGAGGAAGAAGGGGAAGTTAGACATGCCTCGCTTGAGCTCCTTCAAATGGAAAACTACCTCATGCTTGAGATGTGAATAGATATGACACTTGAAAATATGAAATGGATCACAAGCCATGATTCTGCAACCACAAAGCTACCTACCTGGCCTACTTACCTAGCATTTTGTATTCTTTTTGGTTTGGGTGCACTTGAACTAGCAAACCCAACTTTTCATTCTTTTCTTCTTGCTGTCCTCCTATCTAAATCTACACTTATTGCATCCAGGGGCTCAGATTGAGCTGTTGAGCACCCTGGTTTCTCTACCTATCTACAAATCTACCAAGATTAAGCTGTTTGGATAGATAATGATTCTCTATATTCTACAACAGGAAATTGAAACCTAGGGAGACTAAGATTAAGCTGTTTGGCCCTCCCTTAACTGAAAACTCATCAAAAGGGATCAACTCATCAAATATGGAACACAGCAGTGGCACTTAGACTAGCACACTCTCATGGACACTTCTTTGGCCTCTGTAGAAAATATGGAACATTGCAGCATACAAAGTATGACATATTTGGCATGTAAAAATGTCGATCATGAAAGATGAATACCTGCTGTAGCAGGAGGCTAACAGTGGCTCCACTTGGGGATGGCTTTTCCTTGTGAAAAGCCAAGAACAGCAGGTCAGACTACCTTGTATTCAATTGTTGCTATATTCTGCAAAATTCCCTTGGCTGGCTGCCTTATTAATCCTACCTACTTAACCTAATCAGCACTTACTTTGCTGTTAGGTAAAATGAAATAGCCAATGCAGCCACTTAAGCATTACAAACATGAATGATCTTTGCTGCTTGTGCTCGTTGGTGCTTGAAATGGAGATCTTGCCATCAGATATAGCTTTGTTAATCTTTGAGAAGATCAGGAAACTGCTGACCTCCTTTGCTGAATGTAAACACTGTACAAAAGGGTACTGCAACATATATACACAATTCTTGGGCTGATTTAAAGAACTGTACAAAGATTTGGGACAGCCATCATGCTTTGGAATAGGGAGATCATTGTCAACTTGATATTGAGCCTTGCAGCCTTCTAATGGAGAAGAGCACTGATTTATTTCATCACACAATTTTTCATCTGATGGATTGCACAAAACTCGGAACGATACTTGCAACTCATTAAAAACAGGCTCGAATGGGACCTGACTGATCTGCGCTGGCTGTTTTTCTACTTCTTCAAATACCTGCGATGGCTGAAAACAAAGAGGCAGGGGATCCATTTGGATCATTTGATCACATGCTGCTGATTCTGAGTCTTCCTCAATCTGATATTCGATTGCTCTTTGGGGCTGCAAAACTAGAGGAAATATATTTTGAACAATGATTTGGGCTTCCTCCAGATGATCAATATCAACACTTGCTGATACTTGCTTATTAACTGCATGATGGTTCTCCTTAATAAATTGAAAAGATTTGAAACAAAAATGCAAAGTTCCTTTGCTGAAATGAAAATTTACTGCATTTTCCTCCTTTTCTTCATAGCTGTTATGAATGGGCTGGTCACTGATTTCAGGCTGCCGAGCCTGAATGCTGCTTTCTGCCAAAATAGGCTCTGTTTCCTCTGCAAGGCCGATTTGGTCATTAGGCTCATAATCATCATCATACTCATCGTATTTTGGCAAGCAGTTGAAACAAGGGAAGCCGCCATATTCACATAGTATATTAGGAGACTGCTCCTTCACGTATGGCTGTATGAATATGTCATCTTTTTTGTGGCAGGTTTGTTCATGAATATCATTACTTTCCTTTTGCAAAACAGATCTGCTCTGGTGCTCTAAACATTCCACTTTCATTGTGATCAGCTGCATCATTTCCTCTGACTTTTGTAACAAACTATGAAGTCTTTCCTTTTCCTCTGCTTTGCGCTGCTTCTCCCTCATTTTCAGATTTGCCTCCACGTCCACAGCTATGTCCTGCATCTGCTTCAAAGTGTACGGGCATCTTTCCCTCAAACAGAATTCAATTTCTGGATCAAATGCTCTAGGATAGTGCAATAGAGCTAGATCAGGGGGAGGTCTTATATTCAATGGCATAGAATGATAAACTTGATTGAACCGGTCAGAAAATTACTGAACAGATTCATTAGGGAGCCTTTTTAACTGATTATAATCTTGAATGAGTGAGAAGAAATTAATTTTAATCATCCATCTATCAAGGAAAAGATTGAGAAACTGCTGAAGATTAGAGATGCTAGCCTCAGGCAATGCTTTAAACAAAGTCCTAACTCCGCTTTGCAAAGAAAGGGCAAACAGCCTAATACTAACATCCTCATCTTCTACTTCAAATATGTTAAGATAGTCTTCAAAAGCTTGGATATGCTTTTGAGCAGTAACTCCATTCTCTCCATCAAATCTTGGGAGATACTCAGGATGATTTTTGGGCAAAGGATTGAGCACGGGAGGCAAATGAGAGGCTTGTATCTATCAGGAACTCTACGAGGCACGGGATTATGTACAGGGATTGAATGAATGGGCTCGATATGAATAGGGATAGGATGATTTGCTTTGATACTTGTTTCCTCCTTGGCTGCATGATGATCTTCAGCAGCATTTAAAGGCTGCTGTTCTAATGTGCAAGGAGGGCTTTCCTCAACATTTTCAAAAGGAAAATTATAAGAATCTAATCTAAAATCGTCTTTAAAATACAATATAAATTGCAAAATTTTATGGAAGAGAAAGAACATGATCTCTTGGATAATGATCCAAGTCAAAAGCCTGATCTGCTTATACATTTGTTTCGGGTTCATTTCTCCAGCGGAGTCTTTATTATGAGGATGATGTGGAGTCGCCAGGTCGATAAATTAACTTTGAAGGGTCTGATGTCTGTCCACTAACACAGATCAGAGCTAATATGAAATAAATCTAAAGAAAAGGGAGATTTTCTCCAGGAAACAAAATATTTTGAGATTTTTTTATTTTTTTGGGATTTTTCAAATCAAGTTTAAGACTTATTCGAAAGGCAAACTGATCAAAAATGGGGATTTATAGTAATAAACAAATGATTCAGGTCCCTAGTGGAGTCGCCATTATGTTATCACTCAGGTTCTTCCCTTTGACTCCTAAGGGAATACGGCTGAGGTAACCACAAACCAATCTTTGGACTGTAGGTCCTAGCCTACCAGCAGTCAGAGAGGGCTCTCTCTTTAGGATTTAGCTTTGTTTAAGGGATGATTTTAGGCTAGATATGATGCACATGATTTCTGTTTGAGTTTGGTGGGATGGTTGTTATATTCAAGCAGAGTTGGCATGAAAAGTGTAAGAAGTTCAAACCATTGGGCATGGAGTCTATGAATGTGAACTGAAGGGTGTATTTTCCTTCACAGAAGAGGGGAATATGGAGCAGGATAGCTACACATGGCACAATGATTAATGCTGGAACAAGGATGAAATAGAGGTCAGGGGATGAGAGGCAATTAAGGATCTCTCATCCAACCAAAGAGGGAAAGTGGATGAAGGCTAAATAGGAGAAATGAAGGATTCCTAGACAACATTCAGAAATGAGAGAAATAGCTTAAACATGATCAATTAAGTATGCATATTCATCACTAATTCAGAGGAAAACATAGAAAAGTTACAAGAATTGAGGACAAAGGGCATGAAAACCAGTTCTGAACTATTCCTTCTTCCTGCAACTTAGATTTGATATATAGATGATACAGATACATATAAACTAATAAACAGAGGGAGGAAAGACTTATTGGACCATGAGAAAGCACGAGAATTCCATATCAAGCTCTTCAGCCATTGAAAGCACAACCAGCCATTTCAGATGCAAACATTCCAGCAATCTTTGATTACAGAGGTTCTTAAACTTACAGGGCAAATCCGGAAAGAGGAAATCAACCAACCAACCCTTTTCACAATACAGAGGGCGGTATAAATAGAGAAAATATCTAAAAAATATCTACAACAGCAGATCTGAGACAGATCTGAAGAAATGAATGCCTCTAACCTAACACTTATTGAAATAAATGCTATAAATATCTCTGTGAGCTGCGCTGGAAGCAACAGCCATAAGAATAGATTAATATGGGTCCTTTGTTGTGATGCGCTGGCAAATGCCATAACTGCGCCTTGAATACTGAAGCGCTGCCCTCAGGTGTCTTTATACACTACCTCTGCAAAATCTGGGCCTTAAATCTCCTATCTGCTCCTGTTAGGCGGTTCTGCTGCTGCAAAGTGGCTTTAATGCTCATAATTGAGATCTGGCAGGCTTTGATGGATCTGAGCTACTTTTTTGACATTGTTTGGGGCCTTTACTGCCATCTGCCTCGCATTTAAAGTCCTCCACTGATATTTTTCACCTGATACACTTTTCGGCGCTCTGATACTCTTTAAACTGAATCGGGCCGCTTTTCTCCCACCGATACTCTTTGCCGCTATGAAATCGCCCCTTTATGGCCACTTATGGCAAGATTTGACAGCTATTGTACCCTCCGTGGCTCTTTGTGGGCTTCAGGGAGAGTTTCGGCACCTGGCCAATTGAAATCTGATCAAAAAGGAAGAATTGTTGCCAAAATGGAGGAGGACTGGACGTTGGATGCCTGCTGAGGCAAAAACCCTGCATTTGGAAGTATTTCGGGCCTGGAGCGATCTCTTATAACTGAGGAATGCCTTGCTTCCTTTGAAGCTGGGCGGGCACGGTGTTGTTGGGAAAAGTATCCAATACGGAATGACCCTATCCCACTCTAAGGGTGATAGTACCTCAGCAACAAGCAAGACAAAAACTATCTAAGATTCCTTCTTTATGAAATGTAAAGAGAGGAGAAAGAAGTTAACTAACCGATGTCTTCCACTAGTTGTTGATCCAATCTCACTCCTTGCTGCTTGCTTCCAGCTCCTTGCTCTTTCACTGGCCCAGCTACACCAAGATCCTGCAAAATGGCAAGAGAGGGAAACTACAAGAAGCATACATTCATAACTAATTTAACGATTAGAATAAACCAAATACACAAGTATAACAAAACATCATTGAGATACATGCATATAGAAGAAACTCAAATGGCTTTATTGATGGAAGAAGTAAAGTTCAGGAAGTGATACAACCATAAGAGGCCCAATCCAGCATCACCTTCCCAGCAGAAAGGAATCTCCTCTTCACCTCCTTCTAAGCAAATCACCCAATAGTTCTAAACTCAAACCAACAACAATTCTTTGCTTTCACAAAATTCCAGCCCCCAGATCTCATGGGAGAGAGATCCATATATAGATGTTTGGAGAGAGGATGAGTCAGCCTGAGATGTGACTAGTGTCCTCTCCCTCTTTCAGTTCTTGATTCCACTTGGAGGATAGTTCTTGATTCCACTTTGAGATTTGGAAAGGGGGTTTGTTTCATTTTTTTTCAATGAGGTTGGCACAGTAAAAGAACTATCCTCATGACTCCTTGTTTCATTTTTTAACGAGGTTGACACGAGATAAGAACCGTCCTTGGAACCCACTGTATTTACAGTATTTCCATTAGGGCGATGATCCACGCTGACAAAATGTTTAGGAATCTTCCGAATCCATTAGATATAGAATATTTCATATTATAGGTTTCCACTGTGGCCACTTCTGCCAGATTACTTGCAGGCGGTAGGGCAAAAGTACCCATTAAGGCAGGGTCTTTTAGGAGACCTACTCCAATATTTTGAAGTGAATGATTGCTTCCATGGATCATTGGAATGCTTCCCGTAACTTGTGAACTGTCGGGGAGGAAAGTTTGTTGGTCGACGATTGTAATTCCTCCTTGAAAGGGAAATGCAATCTTCCTGAAGTAGGTCGACACAACTGCGGCCATGGCATATATCTAGGGCCTTCCCAGTAGGATGTTGTAATCGAGGTTTCCATCAATTACTTCAACATCAATTCCTACTGTTTTGCCCCCTAGTTCAACTTGCAAGTTACTTAAAATCCCGTATGGAGTGTATGTTCGTCCATCAAATGCTTTTAACGTCATTGACGATTTCGACAAGGGTGGTGAGCCTAAATTCTTCCAGCAACTCATCGACATAATACATGTAGATGCCCCCTCATCAATAATTGTTTGATGAACAGTTTTGTTGAGGGCTTTCACTTGAATAAGGAAAGCTAGTTGAGCTGGTAACTGAGGGTCATATCCTTTATGATCAAAGGCCACAAGATTGGAGTCCATTGGGCCAATCCCACCTATTGCTGATAATAAAGCTTGCTCTTGGGAGGGTCAATTTTGCGGTACCTCAAATGTCGACATAGCAGACGACGATTGAGCCAGGTCCTCTATTATATTATAATTCTGTGCTATTTTTGCACGAGGATTAAATGTCGATTTGTGTACTACTCCCTTTGGCGACTTTATCATTGGCTCAGGAACGATGGGTGGCACAACTTTGGTCAAAGTTGTTGTTGAACTACTAGGTTGTTCATTAGCCTTGTTGTTCGACAGCTTTGGATTCCCGTAATCTTTATTCCTCGTCAAAGCATCATTTTGCTGCTTTGATGTAGACAACATAAGCACTTGGGATCGAGAAGCGTTTTGATTAGCAACCAGTTTGGTTCCCGGGCTTGGAAACGGATCAGTCAATACTGCTGAGGTTTTTGAACTCTTGAAGAGTTTCTTAACTTCAGGTATATGTGGACAATCTCTCGTCCAATGATCCTCATCGCATATATGACACCCCGCAGGGGGTTTCCTTTTTCTCCCTTTCTTTTTCTTCTTGCCCCCTGGTTGCTTCAGTTGTTCACCCTTGTCGATCGACACGGCATCTACTTCTGAGGCAAGAAGTTTCTCATTTGCATTTTGACTAGAAATCTTACAAGCCTTGTTAGACGTAGCCTTTGTCGATTTCGCGTTTGTCGTGCCAATCACGCCATCGCCGGTGTGAGAGTCATTGTTTGATTTAGGAGGAGGAGGAATTGAGAATTCCGGTCTAGGGGCGTCAGGTATTTTGTCATAGAGCGTGCCAGACTGGGTATAGATCAAGTCCAAATATTGGGCACGAGCGATAACTTGCTCTTCCGTTACGACTCCCCCTTTGCCACATCTTCCGTGATGGTAGGAAGTAATGACTTGATAAACCATTCAGCTAATAGCTGATCGGGAACGTACGTTTTTACCATCCTACGACGACGTCGCCACTCATGTATATGATTAGATATGTGGGTGGCGGTCGTCTGTTTGAAGTTGGTAAGGAGTTTTGTTCCCGTTTCATACCTTATCGGTAATTGAAAATGGGTTAAAAAAGGTTGTGGCTAAGGTACTGAAGTTGTCAAACGAAGCTCTAGGCAATTCAATGTACCATTTTTCCGCTGGACCCGTTAACGTCCTCTGAAAGAGGCAAAGTCTTATCGAATCATCATTCAGGGTGCTTGATGAACACCACAGATGAAATGTCATCACATGATTCGACGGATCTTCACTCGGATTTCCATTAAATTTAGGAATATCTGACGGAAGTTTATGCGGAATCGCTGGCCACCAAGGGGCATAAGCAATTGGATCATTCGTCAGCCGGTTTAGATCTGGTAATTCTAGAGTTGCTACAAAGGGCAACTGTTGATTCAGGTTAGGCGAAGCATACCCAGGATAAGATGGGATCGCCTGAGCAATGGGTCTTTGCAAACCAGCATAATGCTGGCAACTTTGACAACGTTGATGGGCATAACCATTATAGTATGGTTGCCCATTACTTACAAAGACTTGTTGCTCAGGTCCTTGATATGATTGCTGGAATGGTGGTTGTTGAGATTGAACCAGATCTGGTTGTTGGACCATTTGCTGTTGACCAATACTGGATGATTGACCAAGATGAGGAGTCACAGTACTTGTTTGAGCCTGAGTCGCTCCAGATAAGGAGGCACTACCCTGAGATTGTGATTGAGTCGTTGAGACAAGAGGCTGTTGTATTGCAACCTGAGAAACTTGGGGTTGACATACAACAGGTGGAGCTTGTACTTGCGACACATTCACTATAGCAGGTATGGTGGGAATATTCGACACAGGGTGTACTGGTTGCATTGAATATACAACCCCTGGTTGTTGAGGCAGTATTGGTACCCAACCGCTGGATGTAATTCCAGTTTGACCTGAACTTTGTTGTAAACTCCCATTTGGTTGTTCTCTAGGAGGGAACAATGAAAGAGCATACTGCCCTCTATATGGTGGAAATCCAGTACTTAAAGGGTAAATTGGCCTTTTAAGACACATTGGATCAATTTGTTGAGTTTCAACATAAGAAATACCAGATGATAATCCGGATGAAGAAATAGGAACTAACCATGTCGTCGAAGCAGTCCCTGATGGGACTCCGGCTTGTTGTTGACAATTTGCCGGGACAGATGGTATACCAGCGAACATCGTTGGAGTAGCAGCAGGAGGCTCTGCTGCTGCTGTGTCGGATGACACAGTCCTTGATGTCGACGGTTGTTCAGACATATTTAGTCTATCCAAAAGATTTCCTAGCGATTCTACAAGAACTTTGTGATGAAGGTAGACTAACTTCGAAGATCAACGAGGGAAAGGTGATGATTATTACGTTTAAAATAAATTTTAACGACGCTTGGACACAACTTGCTTTTTCAATTTTAAAGAGTCGAGAAAAAGCTAAAGATGACTCTAGTCGCCTTCGATGTTTTAACGAGCCCGAAGTGACAAATGCTCGGATGGACTTTTTCTGTTATAGAGTCTGAAAAAGGCCAAAAGGAACTGCTCTGGAGTTCTAGGCAGAGGGTGTGCCAAACTTTTCGCAAAACCGCAGAATACGTTTTAAGGTACGGGCGGTCAATCTTCGTGAATGCTGTGTTCACTGCATTGCGATCAGTAGGGCGGCCGACACGGTTTCCTATGGATAAAGGCTTTATTCCTATAGGGGTCTCCAATTATATACGCGACGGTACGTGGGAGCACAAGTCCGTATTGATACTTATCGCTTCACCGTGGAGGAATCACCCAACCACTCAACGGTAAGATATCACGTTTAACGACGCCGGAACACGTCTCTAGCGTAGACCTCTATGTGTTTGCGTTATGTTTCAAAGCGTTGTTATGTTCATTCAATTTATTTTAGGTTGATCTTGTTTAGCAGTTTGCCTTTATGGATCACCACGAGATGTATGGTACAACTCCTAAATGCAGTCTAAAGATGAGAAGCAAGCTTTTCTATCTTTTCAACATATGAAAATCCTAACTACTGAGGGAAAAGAAAGACATCATCTTTTCACACAGATCATAGAGCACACACTAATGCACTTTTTCCTAAATCAACATGCAAGCTGTCAAAATGCAAATGCACAATGCAGGTATTTCTTTTCTCTTTCTTAATATTGATGTTTTATATAAAGAAAGCTGTTGTATAACTTTGAATTTGATTTCAAGTGAACACACAAACAAGCTTTTTGTCCAAAAAGACACCTTATGATTTACTTGTTTCGACACTAGAAATGCATAAATTCAAACCATATGACGAAAGTAAAAGCTCAATCAACTATGAACAACAAACAAACTTACTCTTAAGATCAAAACGACACTTATGACAGGTCTAGATCTAAGAGGCCACAGTAAGACTAGTTCACTTTCGTAATGGGAAACTGCAAATGATGTAAGAAATACACAAAGAACAAATACAGTTTCTTTATACAACTCAGGCAGAATAGAGGCAAAGAAAGGTGGTTTCAGATAGGTACATTGACTGAAACAGGCTGCAAAACAGGGATGAAAACTGGGCAACAGAGAGAAGAGAACCCCAGTTGCACAAGGCCAAACTGGTTCAGCGCAACCTCAACACTTTGGGTTTGACATTCAGCGCAGGTAGCCTTCACGGGACCTGCGTTGAAATGCAGACTGCCTTCACAGCAGTTGCGCTGAAGGAGAAACTCTCGTTTCTCCTGGGTTCTGGGTCACAAATTACTCAAAAATCAACAGTTTTTGGCCAAATCAAAGCTAGCAATCAAGTACACACTAAGGGATGATTCAAAAGAGGATGAAGATCTATCACTAAGAGCTGTTAGAGTACTTGTGGATCAGATCTTCAGATCATAAACAGGTCCAGTAACTAGACTAGAGTAGCTGCCCTCTACTTTGCATTCGAAAAATCCAAATGCAGTTCGATTCGGTACTCCCTGAGTTTATGAAATGAATAGCAAAAACACAACTAAACCAACAAGATACGATCCCCAGCAGAGTCGCCAATTTGTTGTTGGGAAAAGTATCCAATACGGAATGACCCTATCCCACTCTAAGGGTGATAGTACCTCAGCAACAAGCAAGACAAAAACTATCTAAGATTCCTTCTTTATGAAATGTAAAGAGAGGAGAAAGAAGTTAACTAACCGATGTCTTCCGCTAGTTGTTGATCCAATCTCACTCCTTGCTGCTTGCTTCCAGCTCCTTGCTCTTTCACTGGCCCAGCTACACCAAGATCTTGCAAAATGGCAAGAGAGGGAAACTACAAGAAGCATACATTCATAACTAGTTTAAGGATTAGAATAAACCAAATACACAAGTATAAAAAAACATCATTGAGATACATGCATATAGAAGAAACTCAAATGGCTTTATTGATGGAAGAAGTAAAGTTCAGGAAGTGATATAACCATAAGAGGCCCAATCCAGCATCACCTTCCCAGCAGAAAGGAATCTCCTCTTCACCTCCTTCTAAGCAAATCACCCAATAGTTCTAAACTCAAACCAACAGTAATTCTTTGCTTTCACAAAATTCCAGCCCCCAGATCTCATGGGAGAGAGATCCATATATAGATGTTTGGAGAGAGGATGAGTCGGCCTGAGATCTGACTAGTGTCCTCTCCCTCTTTCAGTTCTTGATTCCACTTGGAGGTTCTTGCTTCCACTTGGAGATTTGGAACCTCTTACTCATCACCAGTCGAATTCCCTGATACAAGTGTCATTTTGGAAGCTTCCTGGGCATTGACACATTGAGGAATGAGCCTGCCACTTGTCCAAACTCGCTCAGCGCAGGTATCCTTTTTTGGAGTTGACATTCAACGCAGGTGGACAGTGGAGCAGTTGACATGATCCAGAATTGGCTTGTTTTTGAGCAGTTTCAGGTGGAGAACTTCTCTGAATTGCTGTGGTTTCTTGGCCTTGTTCCTCTAGGGGTAGGAACAACATGTTTAGGGACTTTGGATCCCTTAGATTATCGAAATTTCATGCTCAATGCTGTAAGGCACAAAAATATCTATAACACGCGGGCACCGCATGAACATACTCCAACAAATGCCCTTTTCCCTTTAAAACAGGCGGAAAGCTTGAAAAACATGAAAATTCATTGAAATTTTAGCGCTGGCAGGCACTGTTCAAAATATTAAATCGTGGCCGTTGGATCCGGCGCGGGCCGATCCAACGGTCAGCGCTAACTCGGCAGATGGCAGATCGGCGGTCCCATCATATAAAAACCCCGATGAGCGATATAGCACGGACCCGAAATTGCTTTGAGGCCCTCTTTGTTTTATTTTGGGTCCGGCCGATCGGCGGAACCCAAATCGGCGGATTTGATGAAAATGGGTCCACGGACCCGAAAACTATATATGCCGCATTTTCTTGTTATTTCGGCTCCGCAGGTTGGAGCCATATATGGGGTGCTGTGATACGATCGGGGCCGTTGATCCGAGGGCCCCGATTCAACGGCTCTGGATCAATTGGCATATCGCTAATCGGCGAGGCAGAGGGTGTGGCCCATATGAATGAAAGCGATGCGATAATATAATATATATCATATAATATATATCAAATGAAATATTTGCGATATGCATTGGGCGCGATAGCAATATTGCTATCGCCGAAAGGGAGGCATTGTGATATGGCGCATTCAACTTTTGCGATCACCGATCGCCGATATCGCGTCGGCAGCACTGTAATCGGGGGTATATACATATATAAAGGCCAACAGTTGACCATACGTCTGATAGCGATATCGCTTCGAAGGAGGGACAAAGCATTCAGAGCAGTCTATTTGATGTTTAAAACATATGTTTTCCCCCTCCCGATAGCGATATCGCTTCGGAGGGGGCCCAAATGAAGCCCATTACCAATCGGACCGTGATTTTTGGAAAAAAGGTAAGTTTTGTGAAGTCGGAGGGGTTTCCTTTAGTGCTTTGAATGGTTTATAAGGCATCGGAAGGGGTCTGAAGCATGGAAAGAGGGTTTTATGCCTTAGAAAAGGTTAAAACATGGTAGAAAGATGATTTTTATACATTGGAGGGGGGTTTATGCATAGGAATGAGTCCTTTGCATGGGAAGATGGTTTAAAGGGGCAAAATGAGGGTTCTTGCTAAGTTTCAGGTAAACTTAGCAATTCCCAAGTGTACTTAAGGCTATTTTTCAAGCAGGGGGAGGGGATAAGTATATAGGGGAGTTATTAACATTTTTATAGTAAGAGGAGGGGAGATAGATAGGGAGTTACATAGTAAAGTTAGTAGTTAACATGATAATGATAAGAAAAAGCGCTAAGTATGAGATCTTAGGCTATTAAGGGGGAAAATGACTCATAGAGGAAGTATGGACATTCCTTGAGTAAAGCAGATCTTTACCAAGGCAACTGATATGAAAATGATGAGACTAAGAGGTATCAAGTAGATCTTGACCTCTTTAGGGGAAGTTAGTGAGTGATTTGGGGAAGAGGAAGAAGGGGATGTTAGACATGCCTCGCTTGAGCTCCTTCAAATGGAAAACTGCCTCATGCTTGAGATGTGAATAGATATGACACTTGAAAATAGGAAATGGATCACAAGCCATGATTCTGCAACCACAAAGCTACCTACCTGGCCTACTTACCTAGCATTTTGTCTTCTTTTTGGTTTTGGTGCACTTGAACTAGCAAAACCAGCTTTTCATTCTTTTCTTCTTGCTGTCCTCCTATCTAAATCTACACTTATTGCATCCAGGGGCTCAGATTGAGCTGTTGAGCACCCTTGTTTCTCTACCTATCTACAAATCTACCAAGATTAAGCTGTTTGGACAGATAATGATTCTCTATATTCTACAACAGGAAATTGAAACCTAGGGAGACCAAGATTAAGCTGTTTGGCCCTCCCTTAACTGAAAACTCATCAAAATGGATAAACTCATCAAAAATGGAACACAGCAGTGGCACTTAGACTAGCACACTCTCATGGACACTTCTTTGGCCTCTGTAGCAAATATGGAACATTGCAGCATGCAAAGTATGACATATTTGGCATGTAAAAATGTCGATCATGAAAGATGAATACCTGCCGCAGTAGGAGGCTAACAGTGGCTCCACTTGGGGATGGATTTTCCTTGTGAAAAGCCAAGAACAGCAGGTCAGACTGCCTTGTATTCAATTATTGCTGTATTCTGCAAAATTCCCTTGGCTGGCTGCCTTATTAATCCTACCTACTTAACCTAATTAGCACTTACTTTGCTGTTAGGTAAAATGAAATAGCCAATGCAGCCATTTAAGCATTACAAACATGAATGATCTCTGCTGCTTGTGCTTGTTGGTGCTTGAAATGGAAATCTTGCCATCAGATATAGCTTTGTTAATCTTTGAGAACATCAGGAAACTGCTGACCTCCTTTGCTGAATGTAAACACTGTACAAAAGGGTCCTGCAACATATATACACAATTCTAGGGCTGATTTAAAGAACTGTACAAAGATTTGGGACAACCATCATGCTTTGGAATAGGGAGATCTTTGTCAACTTGATATTGAGCCTTGCAACCTTCTAATGGAGAAGAGCACTGATTTATTTCATCACAGAATTTGTCATCTGATGGATTGCACAAAACTTGGAGTGATACTTGCAACTCATTAAAAACAGGCTCGAATGGGACTTGACTAATCTGCGCTGGCTGTTCTTCTACTTCTTCAAATACCTGAGATGGCTGAAAAAAAAGAGGCAGGGGATCCATTTGGATCATTTGATCACATGCTGCTACTTCTGAGTCTTCCTCAATCTGATATTCGATGGCTCTTTGGGGCTGCAAAACTAGAGGCAGTATATTTTGAACAATGATTTGGGCTTCCTCCAGATGATCAATATCAACACTTGTTGATACTTTCTTATTAACTGCATGATGGTTCTCCTTAATAAATTGAAAAGATTCGAAACAAAAAGGCAAAGTTCCTTTGCTGAAATGAAAATTTACTGCATTTTCCTCCTTTTCTTCATAGCTGTTATGAATGGGCTGGTCACTGATTTCAGGCTGTCGAGCCTGAACGCTGCTTTCTGCCAAAATAGGCTCTGATTCCTCTGCAAGGCCGATTTGGTCATTACGCTCATAATCATCATCATACTCATCGTATTTTGGAAAGCAGTTGAAAGAAGGGAAGCCACCATATTCACATAGTATATTAGGAGACTGCTCCTTCACGTATGGCTGTATGAATATGTCATCTGTTTTGTGGCAGGTTTGTTCATGAATATCATTACTTTCCTTTTACAAAACAGATCTGCTATGGTGCTCTAAGCATTCCACTTTCATTGTGATCAGCTGCATCATTTCCTCTGACTTTTGTAACAAACTATGAAGTCTTTCCTTTTCCTCTGCTTTGCGCTGCTCCTCCCTCATTTTCAGATTTGCCTCCATGTCCACAGCTATGTCCTGCATCTGCCTCAAAGTGGACGGGCATCTTTCCCTCAAACGGAATTCAATTTCTGGATCAAATGCTCTAGGATAGTGCAATAAAGCTAGATCAGGGGGAGGTGTTATATTCAATGGCATAGAATGATAAACTTGATTGAACCGGTCAGAAAATTGCTGAACAGATTCATTAGGGAGCCTTTTTAACTGATTATAATCTTGAATGAGCGAGAGGAAATTAATTTTAATCATCCATCTATCAAGGAAAAGATTGAGAAACTGCTGAAGATTAGAGATGCTAGCCTCAGGCAATGCTTTAAACCAAGTCCTAACTCCGCTTTGCAAAGAAAGGTCAAATAGCCTAATACTAACATCCTCATCTTCTACTTCAAAGATGTTAAGATAGTCTTCAAAAGCTTGGATATGCTTTTGAGCAGTAACTCCATTCTCTCCATCAAATCTTGGGAGATACTCAGGATGATTTTTGGGCAAAGGATTGAGCACGGGAGGCAAATGAGAGGCTTGTATCTATCAGGAACTCTACGAGGCACGGGATTATGTACAGGGATTGAATGAATGGGCTCGATATGAACAGGGATAGGATGATTTGCTTTGATACTTTTTTCCTCCTTGGCTGCATGATGATCTTCAGCAGCATTTAAAGGCTGCTGTTCTAATGTGCAAGGAGGGCTTTCCTCAACATTTTCAAAAGGAAAATTATAAGAATCTAATCTAAAATTGTCTTTAAAATACAATATACATTGCAAAATTTTATGGAAGAGAAAGAACATGATCTCTTGGATAATGATCCAATTCAAAATCCTGATCTGCTTATACATTTGGTTCGGGTTCATTTCTCCAGCGGAGTCTTTATTATGAGGATGATGTGGAGTCGCCAGGTGGATAAATTAACTTTGAAGGGTCTGATCTCTGTCCACCAACACAGATCAGAGCTAATATGAAATAAATCTAAAGAAAAGGGAGATTTTCTCCAGGAAACAAAATATTTTGAGATTTTTTGAGATTTTTTGATTTTTTGGGATTTTTCGAAACAAGTCTAAGACTTATTCGAAAGGAAAACTGATCAAAAATGGGGATTTACAGTAATAAACAAATGATTCAGGTCCCTAGTGGAGTCGCCATTATGTTATCACTCAGGTTGTTCCCTTTGACTCTTAAGGGAATACGGCCGAGGTAACCACAAACCAATCTTTGGACTGCAGGTCCTAGCCTACCAGCAGTCAGAGAGGGCTCTCTATTTAGGATTTAGCTTTGTTTAAGGGATGATTTTAGGCTAGATATGATGCACATGATTTTTGTTTGAGTTTGGTGGGATGGTTGATATATTCAAGCAGAGTCGGCATGCAAAGTGTAAGAAGTTCAAACTATTGGGCATGGAGTCTATGAATGTGAACTGAAGGATGTGTTTTCCTTGGCAGAAGAGGGGAATATGGAGTAGGATAGCTACAGATGGCACAATGATTAATGTTGGAACAAGGATGAAATGGAGGTCAGGGGATGAGAGGAAATTAAGGATCTCTCATCCAATCAAAGAGGGAAAGTGGATGAAGGCTAAGTAAGAGCAATGAAGGATTCCTAGACAGCATTCAGAAATGAGAGAAATAGCTTAAACATAATCAATTAGTTATGCATATTCATCACTAATTCAGAGGAAAACATAGAAAAGTTACAAGAATTGAGGACAGAGGGCATGAAAACCAGTTCTGAACTATTCCTTCTTCCTGCAACTTAGATTTGATATATAGATGATACAGATACATATAAACTGATAAACAGAGGGAGGAAAGACTTATTGGACCATGAGCAAGCACGAGAATTCCATATCAAGCTCTTCAGCCATTGAAAGCACAACCAGCCATTTCAGATGCGAACATTCCAACAATCTTTGATTATAGAGGTTCTTAAACTTACAGGGCAAATCCGGAAAGAGGAAATCAACCAACCAACCCTTTTCACAATACAGAGGGTGGTATAAATAGAGAAAATATCTAAAAAATATCTACAACAGCAGATCTGAGACAGATCTGAAGAAATGAATGCCTCTAACCTAACACTTATTGAAATAAATGCTACAAATATCTCTGTGAGCTGCGCTGGAAGCAACAGCCATAAGAATAAATTAATATTCGTCCTTTGTTGTGATGCGCTGGCAAATTGCCATAACTGCGCCTTGAATACTGAAGCGCTGCCCTCAGGTGTCTTTATACACTGCCTTTGCAAAATCTGGGCCTTAAATCTCCTATCTGCTCCTGTTAGGCGGTTCTGCTGCTACAAAGTGGCTTTAGTGCTCATAACCGAGATCTGGCGGGCTTTGATGGCTCTGAGCTGCTTTTTTGACTTTGTTTGGGGCCTTTACTGCCATCTACCTCGCATTTAAAGTCCTCCGCTGATATTTTTCACCTGATACACTTTTCGGCGCTCTGATACTCTTTAAACTGAATCGGGCCGCTTTTCTCCCACTGATACTCTTTGCCACTACGAAATCGCCCCTTATGGCCACTTATGGCGAGATTTGACTGCTGTTGTACCTTCCGTGGCTCTTTGTGGACTTCTGGGAGAGTTTCGGCACCTGGCCGATTGAAATCTGATCAAAAAGGAAGAATTGTTGCCAAAATGGAGGAGGACTGGACGTTGGATGCCTGCTGAGGCAAAAACCCTACATTTGGAAGTATTTCGGGCCTGGAGCGATCTCTTATAACTGAGGAATGCCTTGCTTCCTTTGAAGCTGGGCGGGCACGGGCACCGCATGAACATACTCCAACAAATGCCCTTTTCCCTTTAAAACATGCGGAAAGCCTAAAAACATGAAAATTCATTGAAATTTTAGCACTGGCGGGCACTGTTCAAAATATTAAATTGTGGCCGTTGGAACCGGCGCGGGCCGATCCAACGGTCAGCGCTAACTCGGCGGATGGCAGATCGGTGGTCCCAACATATAAAAACCCCGATGAGTGATATACCACGGACCCGAAATTGCTTTGAGGCCCTCTTTATTTTATTTCGGGTCCGACCCGTCGGCGGAACCCAAATCGGCGGATTTGATGAAAGTGGGTCCACGGACCCGAAAACTATATATGCCACATTTTCTTGTTATTTCGGCTCCGCAGGTCGGAGCCATATATGGGGCACTGCGTTATGATCGGGGCCGTTGATCCGAGGGCCCCTATCCAACGGCAATGGATCAATCGGCATATCGCTAATCGGTGGGGCAGAGGGTGTGGCCCATATGAATGAAAGCGATGCGATAATATAATATATATCATATAATATATATCAAATGAAATATTTGCGATATGCATTGGGCGCGATAGCAATATCGCTATCGGCCGAAAGGGAGGCATTGTGATATGGCGCATATAACTTTTGCGATCGCCGATCGCCGATATCGCGTCGGCAGCACTGTAATCGGGGGTATATACATATATAAAGGCCAACAGTTGACCATACCTCTGACAGCGATATCGCTTCAGAGGAGGGTCGAAGCATTCAGAGCAGTCTATTTGATGTTTAAAACATATTTTTGCCCCATCCCAATAGCGATATCACTTCGGAGGGGGCCCAAATGAAGCCCACTACCAATCGGATCGTGATTTTTGGAAAAAAGGTAAGTTTTGTGAAGTCGGAGGGGTTTCCTTTAGTGCTTTGAATGGTTTATAAGGCATCAGAAGGGGTCCGAAGCATGGAAAGAGGGTTTTATGCCTTAGAAAAGGTTAAAACATGGTAGAAAGATGATTTTTATACATTGGAGGGGGTTTATGCATAGGAATGAGTCCTTTGCATGGGAAGATGGTTTAAAGGGGAAAAATGAGGGTTCTTGCTAAGTTTCAGGTAAACTTAGCAATTCCCAAGTGTTCTTATGGTTATTTTTCAACCAGGGGGAGGGGATAAGTATATAGGGGAGTTATTAACATTGTTATAGTAAGGGGAGGGGAGATAGATGGGGAGTTACATAGTAAAGTTAGTAGTTACATGATAATGATAAGAAAAAGCACTAAGTATGAGATCTTAGGCTATTAAGGGGGAAAATGACTCATAGAGGAAGTATGGACATTCCTTGAGTAAAGCAGATCTTTACCAAGGCAACTGATATGAAAATGATGAGACTAAGAGGTATCAAGTAGATCTTGACCTCTTTAGGGGAAGTTAGTGAGTGATTTGGGGAAGAGGAAGAAGGGGACGTTAGACATGCCTCGCTTGAGCTCCTTCAAATGGAAAACTGCCTCATGCTTGAGATGTGAATAGATATGACACTTGAAAATATGAAATGGATCACAAGCCATGATTCTGCAACCACAAAGCTACCTACCCGGCCTACTTACCTATCATTTTGTCTTCTTTTTGGTTTGGGTGCACTTGAACTAGCAAACCCAGTTTTTCATTCTTTTCTTCTTGCTGTCCTCCTATCTAAATCTACACTTATTACATCTAGAGGCTCAGATTGAGCTGTTGAGCACCCTTGTTTCTCTACCTATCTACAAATCTGCCAAGATTAAGCTGTTTGTACAGACAATGATTCTCTATATTCTACAACAGGAAATTGAAACCTAGGGAGACCAAGATTAAGTTGTTTGGCCCTCCCTTAATTGAAAACTCATCAAAATGGATCAACTCATCAAAAATGGAACACAACAGCGGCACTTAGACTAGCACACTCTCATGGACACTTCTTTGGCCTGTGTAGGAAATATGGAACATTGCAGCATGCAAAGTATGACATATTTGGCATGTAAAAATGTCGATCATGAAATATGAATACCTGCTGCAGCAGGAGGCTAACAGGTGGCACAACGTCTGTCAAAGTTGTTGTCGAACTACTAGGTTGATCAGTATCCTTGTTGTTGGCAAATCGGTGGTCCCAACATATAAAAACCCCGATGAACGATATAGCATGGACCCGAAATTTCTTTGAGGCCCTCTTTATTTTATTTCGGGTCCGACCCATCGGCGGAACCCAAATCAGTGGATTTGATGAAAATGGGTCCACGGACTCGAAAACTATATATGTCACATTTTCTTGTTATTTTGGCTCCACAGGTCGGAGCCATATATGGGGCGCTGCGATACGATCGGGGCCGTTGATCCGAGGGCCCCAATCCAACGGCTCTGGATCAATCGGCATATCGCTAATCGACGGGGTGGAGGGTGTGGCCCATATGAATGAAAGCGATGCGATAATATAATATATATCAAATGAAATATTTGCGATATGCATTGGGCGCGATAGCAATATCGCTATCGGCCGAAAGGGAGGCATTGTGATATGGCGCATATAACTTTTGCGATCGCCGATCGCCAATATCACGTCGGAAACACTGTAATCGGGGGTATATACATATATAAAGGCCAACAGTTGACCATACCTCTGACAGCGATATCGCTTCGGAGGAGGGTCAAAGCATTCAGAGCAGTCTATTTGATGTTTAAAACATATGTTTTGCCCCTCCCGATAGCGATATCGCTTCGGAGGGGGCCCAAATGAAGCCCATTACCAATCAGACCGTGATTTTTGGAAAAAAGGTAAGTTTTGTGAAGTTGGAGGGGTTTCCTTTAGTGGTTTGAATGGTTTATAAGGCATCGGAAGGGGTCTGAAGCATGGAAAGAGGGTTTTATGCCCTAGAAAAGGTTAAAACATGGTAAAAAGATGATTTTTATACATTGGAGGGGGGTTTATGCATAGGAATGAGTCCTTTGCATGGGAAGATGGTTTAAAGGGGCAAAATGAGGGTTCTTGCTAAGTTTCAGGTAAACTTAGCAATTCCCAAGTGTACTTATGGTTATTTTTCAACTAGGGGGAGGGGATAAGTATATAGGGGAGTTATTAACATTGTTATAGTAAGGGGAGGGGAGATAGATAGGGAGTTACATAGTAAAGCTAGTAGTTAACATGATAATGATAAGAAAAAGCGCTAAGTATGAGATCTTAGGCTATTAAGGGGGAAAATGACTCATAGAAGAAGTATGGACATTCCTTGAGTAAAGCAGATCTTTACCAAGGCAACTGATATGAAAATGATGAGACTAAGAGGTATCAAGTAGATCTTGACCTCTTTAGGGGAAGTTAGTGAGTGATTTGGGGAAGAGGAAGAAGGGGAAGTTAGACATGCCTCGCTTGAGCTCCTTCAAATGGAAAACTACCTCATGCTTGAGATGTGAATAGATATGACACTTGAAAATATGAAATGGATCACAAGCCATGATTCTGCAACCACAAAGCTACCTACTCGGCCTACTTACCTAGCATTTTGTCTTCTTTTTGGTTTGGGTGCACTTGAACTAGCAAACCCACCTTTTCATTCTTTTCTTCTTGCTGTCCTCCTATCTAAATCTACACTTATTGCATCCAGGGGCTCAGATTGAGCTGTTGAGCACCCTTGTTTCTCTACCTATCTACAAATCTACCAAGATTAAGCTGTTTGGATAGATAATGATTCTCTATATTCTACAACAGGAAATTGAAACCTAGGGAGACTAAGATTAAGCATCTTTGGCCCTCCCTTAACTGAAAAGTCATCAAAATGGATCAACTCATCAAAAATGGAACACAGCAGTGGCACTTAGACTAGCACACTCTCATGGACACTTCTTTGGCCTCTGTAGCAAATATGGAACATTGCATCATACAAAGTATGACATATTTGGCATGTAAAAATGTCGATCATGAAAGACGAATACCTGCTGCAGCAGGAGGCTAACAATGGCTCCACTTGGGGATGGCTTTTCCTTGTGAAAAGCCAAGAACAACAGGTCAGACTGCCTTGTATTCAATTGTTGCTATATTCTGCAAAATTCCCTTGGCTGGCTGCCTTATTAATCCTACCTACTTAACCTAATCAGCACTTACTTTGTTGTTAGGTAAAATGAAATAGCCAATGTAGCCACTTAAGCATTACAAACATGAATGATCTTTGCTGCTTGTGCTTGTTGGTGCTTGAAATGGAGATCTTGCCATCAGATATAGCTTTGTTAATCTTTGAGAAGATCAGGAAATTGCTGACCTCCTTTGCTGAATGTAAACACTGTACAAAAGGGTCCTGCAACATATATACACAATTCTTGGGCTAATTTAAAGAACTGTACAAAGATTTGGGACAGCCATCATGCTTTGGAATAGGGAGATCATTGTTAACTTGATATTGAGCCTTGCAGCCTTCTAATGGAGAAGAGCACTGATTTATTTCATCACACAATTTGTCATCTGATGGATTGCACAAAACTTGGAGCGATACTTGCAACTCATTAAAAACAGGCTCGAATGGGACCTGACTGATCTGCGCTGGCTGTTCTTCTACTTCTTCAAATAACTGAGATGGCTGAAAACAAAGAGGCAGGGGATCCATTTGGATCATTTGATCACATGCTGCTGCTTCTGAGTCTTCCTCAATCTGATATTCGATTGCTCTTTGGGGCTGCAAAACTAGAGGCAATATATTTTGAACAATGATTTGGGCTTCCTCCAGATGATCAATATCAACACTTGCTGATACTTGCTTATTAACTGCATGATGGTTCTCCTTAATAAATTGAAAAGATTCGAAACAAAAAGGCAAAGTTCCTTTGCTGAAATGAAAATTTACTGCATTTTCCTCCTTTTCTTCATAGCTGTTATGAATGGGCTGGTCACTGATTTCAGGCTGCCGAGCCTGAATGCTTCTTTCTGCCAAAATAGGCTCTGATTCCTCTGCAAGGCCGATTTGGTAATTAGGCTCATAATCATCATCATACTCATCGTATTTTGGCAAGCAGTTGAAACAAGGGAAGCCGCCATATTCACATAGTATATTAGGAGACTGCTCCTTCACGTATGGCTGTATGAATATGTCATCTGTTTTGTGGCAGGTTTGTTCATGAATATCATTACTTTCCTTTTGCAAAACAGATCTGCTCTGGTGCTCTAAACATTCCACTTTCATTGTGATCAGCTGCATCATTTCCTCTGACTTTTGTAACAAACTATGAAGTCTTTCCTTTTCCTTTGCTTTGTGCTGCTTCTCCCTCATTTTCAGATTTGCCTCCACGTCCACAGCTATGTCCTGCATCTGCTTCAAAGTGTACGGGCATCTTTCCCTCAAACGAAATTCAATTTCTGGATCAAATGCTCTAGGATAGTGCAATAGAGCTAGATCAGGGGGAGGTCTTATATTCAATGGCATAGAATGATAAACTTGATTGAACCGGTCAGAAAATTACTGAACAGATTCATTAGGGAGCCTTTTTAACTGATTATAATCTTGAATGAGTGAGAAGAAATTAATTTTAATCATCCATCTATCAAGGAAAAGATTGAGAAACTGCTGAAGATTAGAGATGCTAGCCTCAGGCAATGCTTTAAACCAAGTCCTAACTCTGCTTTGCAAAGAAAGGGCAAACAGCCTAATACTAACATCCTCATCTTCTACTTCAAATATGTTAAGATAGTCTTCAAAAGCTTGGATATGCTTTTGAGCAGTAACTCCATTCTCTCCATCAAATCTTGGGAGATACTCAGGATGATTTTTGGGCAAAGGATTGAGCACAGGAGGCAAATGAGAGGCTTGTATCTATCAGGAACTCTACGAGGCACGGGATTATGTACAGGGATTGAATGACTGGGCTTGATATGAACAGGGATAGGATGATTTGCTTTGATTCTTGTTTCCTCCTTGGCTGCATGATGATCTTCAGCAGCATTTAAAGGCTGTTGTTCTAATGTGCAAGGAGGGCTTTCCTCAACATTTTCAAAAGGAAAATTATAAGAATCTAATCTAAAATTGTCTTTAAAATACAATATACATTGCAAAATTTTATGGAAGAGAAAGAACATGATCTCTTGGATAATGATCCAAGTCAAAAGCCTGATCTGCTTATACATTTGTTTCGGGTTCATTTCTCCAGCGGAGTCTTTATTATGAGGATGATGTGGAGTCGCCAGGTGGATAAATTAACTTTGAAGGGTCTGATCTCTGTCCACCAACACAGATCAGAGCTAATATGAAATAAATCTAAAGAAAAGGGAGATTTTCTCCAGGAAAAAAAATATTTTGAGATTTTTTGATTTTTTTGGGATTTTTCAAAACATGTTTAAGACTTATTCGAAAGGAAAACTGATCAAAAATAGGGATTTATAGTAATAAACAAATGATTCAGGTCCCTAGTGGAGTCGCAATTATGTTATCACTCAGGTTGTTCCCTTTGACTCCTAAGGGAATACAGCCGAGGTAACCACAAACCAATCTTTGGACTGTAGGTCCTAGCCTACCAGCAGTCAGAGAGGGCTCTCTCTTTACGATTTAGCTTTGTTTAAGGGATGATTTTAGGCTAGATATGATGCACATGATTTCTGTTTGAGTTTGGTGGGATGGTTGTTATATTCAAGCAGAGTTGGCATGAAAATGTAAGAAGTTCAAACCATTGGGCATGGAGTCTATGAATGTGAACTGAAGGGTGTGTTTTCCTTCGCAGAAGAGGGGAATATGGAGCAGGATAGCTACACATGGCACAATGATTAATGCTGGAACAAGGAGGAAATGGAGGTCAGGGGAGGAGAGGCAATTAAGGATCTCTCATCCAACCAAAGAGGGAAAGTGGATGAAGGCTAAATAGGAGCAATGAAGGATTCCTAGACAACATTCAGAAATGAGAGAAATAGCTTAAACATGATCGATTAAGTATGCATATTCATCACTAATTCAGAGGAAAACATGGAAAAGTTACAAGAATTGAGGACAGAGGGCATGAAAACCAGTTCTGAACTATTCCTTCTTCCTGCAACTTAGATTTGATATATAGATGATACAGATACATATAAACTAATAAACAGAGGGAGAAAAGACTTATTGGACCATGAGAAAGCACGAGAATTCCATATCAAGCTCTTCAGCCATTGAAAGCACAACCAGCCATTTCAGATGCAAACATTCCAGCAATCTTTGATTACAGAGGTTCTTAAACTTACAGGGCAAATCCGGAAAGAGGAAATCAACCAACCAACCCTTTTCACAATACAGAGGGTGGTATAAATAGAGAAAATATCTAAAAAATATCTACAACAGCAGATCTGAGACAGATCTAAAGAAATGAATGCCTCTAACCTAACACTTATTGAAATAAATGCTACAAATATCTCTGTGAGCTGCGCTGGAAGCAACAACCATAAGAATAAATTAATATGGGTCCTTTGTTGTGATGCGCTGTCAAATTGCCATAACTACACCTTGAATACTGAAGCGCTGCCCTCAGGTGTCTTTATACACTACCTCTGCAAAATCTGGGCCTTAAATCTCCTATCTGCTCCTGTTAGGTGGTTCTGCTGCTGAAAAGTGGCTTTAATGCTCATAACTGAGATCTGGCGGGCTTTGATGGATCTGAGCTACTTTTTTGACTTTGTTTGGGGCCTTTACTGCCATCTGCCTCGCATTTAAAGTCCTCCGCTGATATTTTTCGCCTGATACACTTTTCGGCGCTCTGATACTCTTTAAACTGAATCGGGCCGCTTTTCTCCCACCAATACTCTTTGCCGCTATGAAATCGCCCCTTTATGGCCACTTATGGCAAGATTTGGCTGCTGTTGTACCTTCCGTGGCTCTCTGTGGGCTTATGGGAGAGTTTCGGCACCTGGCCAATTGAAATCTGATCAAAAAGGAAGAATTGTTGCCAAAATGGAGGAGGACTGGACGTTGGATGCCTGCTGAGGCAAAAACCCTGCATTTGGAATTATTTCGGGCCTGGAGCGATCTCTTATAACTGAGGAATGCCTTGCTTCCTTTGAAGCTGGGCGGGCGCGGTGTTGTTGGGAAAAGTATCCAATACGGAATGACCCTATCCCACTCTAAGGGTGATAGTACCTCAGCAACAAGCAAGACAAAAACTATCTAAGATTCCTTCTTTATGAAATGTAAAGAGAGGAGAAAGAAGTTAACTAACCGATGTCTTCCGCTAGTTGTTGATCCAATCTCACTCCTTGCTGCTTGCTTCCAGCTCCTTGCTCTTTCACTGGACCAGCTACACCAAGATCCTGCAAAATGGCAAGAGAGGGAAACTACAAGAAGCATACATTCATAACTAGTTTAAGGATTAGAATAAACCAAATACACAAGTATAACAAAACATCATTGAGATACATGCATATAGAATAAACTCAAATGGCTTTATTGATGGAAGAAGTAAAGTTCAGGAAGTGATACAACCATAAGAGGCCCAATCCAGCATCACCTTCCCAGCAGAAAGGAATCTCCTCTTCACCTCCTTCTAAGCAAATCACCCAATAGTTCTAAACTCAAACCAACAGCAATTCTTTGCTTTCACAAAATTCCAGCCCCCAGATCTCATGGGAGAGAGATCCATATATAGATGTTTGGAGAGAGGATGAGTCAGCCTGAGATGTGACTAGTGTCCTCTCCCTCTTTCAGTTCTTGATTCCACTTGGAGGTTCTTGCTTCCACTTGGAGATTTGGAACCTCTTACTCATCACCAGTCGAATTCCCTGATACAAGTGTCATTTTGGAAGCTTCCTGGGCATTGACACATTGAGGAATGAGCCTGCCACTTGTCCAAACTCGCTCAGTGCAGGTAGCCTTTGTTGGAGTTGACATTCAATGCAGGTGGACAGTGGAGCAGTTGACATTCAGCGCAGATGCTCAGTGGAGCAGTTGACATGATCCAGAATTGGCTTGTTTTTGAGCAGTTTCAGGTGGAGAACTTCTCTGAATTGCTGTGGTTTCTTGGCCTTGTTCCTCTAGGGGTAGGAACAACATGTTTAGGGACTTTGGATCCCTTAGATTATCGACATTTCATGCTCAATGCTGTAAGGCACAAAAATGTCTATAACAGTTGCCCCCTAAAGTATGAGGCCGTTTATCGGGTGAAATGCTTTATCAGGAGGATCCGAAGTTCATCCAATTGCTGGGAGGTGACCTGTAATAAGATACAATACAATACATTAATTTTCATACTGCTTTCATGATCTAGCTGAGGCGGGCATTCCCATGCTCAGCTTTATAAATACATTTTTCTGTACATAGAACAGACAATCGTCTGATGGTAGACTAATAATTTTTTGATGAAATTATCATCCTTTGAGTAGGATGATCATCTGCTGCACATGTCAATGTCTTTATTTCCTGAATATATATCGCAGCCCGAATGGATGAAACTAGATCCGGGGTCTTCAATCTCGTCCGATCTTCACTCTAAGTACAAGTCTATCCATGTGAGAATTTTTTGGAGTCGAACATGGAAAGACATCGCTTGATTACCAGTCAATGATGTAAACTGTTAACAAGCGCGAGAGGAATCACCGATAATGATGATGACCCTCAAGGTACTGTAGTACAATTCACGTGGTGTGAATAGAGGAATTGGCATCAAACACCACGCAAAATATTTCGGTCGAAGGTCATTGATGTATACCTGTCGTTGGAAGTGAGAAACTTGCCATTGAGGCATGCAAGCTTCAAAGTACTGAGGGGGGTGTTCCTAGATCAACTTCTTGGATAATGAGCTGATGTCGACAAGAAGCGATCCGTCACAAGAGGGCCTTAATGAATCCCACATCAGTGACACGGAACGGAGCTAATGATTGTGATGAAGGTGAAAACGATCTGTGACATATGATTCAGGGTGGCGGTCATGAAAGGATGAAAGATGATGTATGGCAGTGGATGGGACACAGTTGGCTCTTTCTGAACAACATCTCTTGAACATATAACGACACTGATGCGATGGATTGGTAGCATTACCCCAAATATGGATGGTATGGCGAGACCATGGTGATGTGACCGGTGAATGAAACAACCCAACCCGATGTGGTACGGAGGAAAAGTGTCATGTTCAAGAGCGACTTGCTACCATCAAAGCTTTGAGTTTCTCCCAATTTTTCCCCAGTCATTTCTGACCAGTACCTCTTTATTTTTGTCAAGCTTAAGGAGGATAACATATGCTTGTTCTATAACCTGCCCTTCGGGCAAGCCCATCGCTATGTTTTAACGAGCCTAGCGATAGAGAAACTCGTTCTCGTCTAAAGACAAGTTTGTCGCTATTTAATGCTTTTAACGAGTCTAGCGACAAAGACAACTCGGTCCTTTTCATTTTTAGAGAGTCTGAAAAGGTACGTAAAGTTAACTCCAAAGGTCCTTTTTCGTCATCTAATCCCTTAAGTCCAAAAAAGTATAAAACAATACAGAAGGGATGAATTTTCGATAGTTTTAACGAGCCAAACTAAACAAGCGCTCGATCTTTTTGTGCAATAATCCCTCAGGTCCAAAAAGATTAAAATCTAGAGGAGGGATAGCTCTTCCGGTCGCTTTAACGAGCTGGAAGGCCAAAACTCGGCAAACTTTTCATATTTTACGAGTCAGATGAAAAGAGCTCAAAGAAGACTCGTCTTTTGAGGAACGAGTGATAAACAGGGATAGCAGCAGATTCCAGGTACAGGTTGGAATTTTCCAATCACGGCATTGTCACAAGGATGGCTAGGTGAAATCACTCTTCGCAGCTGTTCCTCAAAAAAGGTAAACAATCAAATGGAGGTGAACGATCGGCTAAATGAAAAGTGGAGGTGACGGTGCAAACACGACCAAGGCTTTTATGGTTGATGAATTTACGATCACAATGGTTATTTACCGGTTCATTTTTTCTGGATGAGCTTGAACTCTAGGGGGAAGCTTGCTCACAATTGCGTTTATTTTTTAATGAGCATGAACTTGTGCTAAAACTGCTCGAATTTTGCGTTTATTTTTTAATGAGCATGAACTTTGCTAAAACTGCTCGATGATAAGTTTGCATGCCCCCAGCATAATAATGCAAATCGAGGTGCATGACCCCCCAAGCTTCATTGCATTCAACTTGGTGGTTGGAATGAAGGTTTACCTTTGAGATTTGGAAAGGGGGTTTGTTTCATTTTTTTTCAATGAGGTTGACACAGTAAAAGAACTATCCTCATGACTCCTTGTTTCATTTTTTAACGAGGTTGACACGAGATAAGAACCGTCCTCAGAGCCCACTGTATTTACAGTATTTCCATTAGGGCGATGATCCACGCTCACAAAATGTTTAGGAATCTTCCGAATCCATTAGATATAGAAGATTTCATATTGTAGGTTTCCACTGTGGCCACTTCTGCCAGATTACTTGCAGGCGGTAGGGCAAAAGTACCCATTAAGGCAGGGTCTTTTAGGAGACCTACTCCAATATTTTGAAGCGAATGATTGCTTCCATGGATCATTGGAATGCTTCCCGTAATTTGTGAACTGTCGGGGAGGAAAGTTTGTTGGTCGACGATTGTAATTCCTCCTTGAAAGGGAAATGCAATCTTCCTGAAGTAGGTCGACACAACTGCGGCCATGGCATATATCCAGGGCCTTCCCAGTAGGATGTTATAATCGAGGTTTCCATCAATTACTTCAACATCAATTCCTACTGTTTTGCCCCCTAGTTCAACTTGCAAGTTACTTAAAATCCCGTATGGAGTGTATGTTCGTCCATCAAATGCTTTTAACATCGTTGACGATTTCGACAAGGGTGGTGAGCCTAAATTCTTCCAGCAACTCATCGACATAATACATGTAGATGCCCCCTCATCAATAATTGTTCGATGAACAGTTTTGTTGAGGGCTTTCACTTGAATAAGGAAATCTAGTTGAGCTGGTAACTGAGGGTCATATCCTTTATGATCAAAGGCCACAAGATTGGAGTCCATTGGGCCAATCCCACCTATTACTGATAATAAAGCTTGCTCTTGGGAGGGGCAATTTTGCGGTACCTCAAGTGTCGACATAGCGGTCGATGATTGAGCCAGGTCCTCTATTATATTATAATTATGTGCTATTTTTGCACGAGGATTAAATTTCGATTTGTGTACTACTCCCTTTGGCGACTTTATCATTGGCTCAGGAACGATGGGTGGCACAACTTCGGTCAAAGTTGTTGTTGAACTACTAGGTTGTTCATTAGCCTTGTTGTTCAACAGCTTTGGATTCCCGTAATCTTTATTCCTCGTCAAAGCATCATTTTGCTGCTTTGATGTAGACAACATAAGCACTTGAGATCGAGAAGCATTTTGATTAGCAACCAGTTTGGTTCCCGGGCTTGGAAACGGATCAGTCAATACTGCTGAGGTTTTTGAACTCTTGAAGAGTTTCTTAACTTCAGGTATATGTGGACAATCTCTCGTCCAATGATCCTCATCGCATATATGACACCCCGCAGGGGGTTTCCTTTTTCTCCCTTTCTTTTTCTTCTTGCCACCTGGTTTCTTCAGTTGTTCGCCCTTGTCGATCGACATGGCATCTACTTCTGAGGCAAGAAGTTTCTCATTTGCATTTTGACTAGAAATCTTACAGGCCTTGTTAGACGTAGCCTTTGTCGATTTCGCGTTTGTCGTGCCAATCACGCCATCGCCGGTGTGAGAGTCATTGTTTGATTTAGGAGGAGGAGGAATTGAGAATTCCGGTCTAGGGGCATCAGGTATTTTGTCGTAGAGCGTGCCAGACTGGGTATAGACCAAGTCCAGATATTGGGCACGAGCTATAACTTGCTCTTCCGTTACGACTCCCCCCTTTGCAACATCTTCCGTGATGGTAGGAAGTATTGACTTGATAAACCATTCAGCTAATAGCTGATCGGGAACGTGCGTTTTTACCATCCTACGACGACGTCGCCACTCATGTATATGATAAGATATGTGGGTGGCGGTCGTCTGTTTGAAGTTGGTAAGGAGTTCTGTTCTCGTTTCATACCTTATCGGTAATTGAAAATGGGTTAAAAAGGTTGTGGCTAAGGTACTGAAGTTGTCGAACGAAGCTCTAGGCAATTCAATGTACCATTTTGCAGCTGGACCCGTTAACGTCCTCTGAAAGAGGCGAAGTCTTATCGAATCATCATTCAGGGTGTTTGATGAACAGCACAGATGAAATGTCATCACATGATTCGACGGATCTTCACCCGGATTTCCATTAAATTTAGGAATATCTGACGGAAGTTTACGCGGAATCGCTGGCCACCAAGGGGCATAAGCAATTGGATCATTCGTCAGCCGGTTTAGATCTGGTAATTCTAGAGTTGCTACAAAGGGCAACTGTTGATTCAGGTTAGGCGAAGCATACCCAGGATAAGATGGGATCGCCTGAGCAATGGGTCTTTGCAAACCAGCATAATGCTGGCAACTTTGACAAGGTTGATGGGCATAACCATTATAGTATGGTTGCCCATTACTTACAAAGACTTGTTGCTCAGGTCCTTGATATGATTGCTGGAATGGTGGTTGTTGAGATTGAACCAGCTCTGGTTGTTGGACCATTTGCTGTTGACCAATACTGGATGATTGACCAAGATGAGGAGTCACAGTACTTGTTTGAGCCTGAGTCGCTCTAGATAAGGAGGCACTACCCTGAGATTGTGATTGAGTCGTTGAGACAAGAGGCTGTTGTATTGCAACCTGAGAAACTTGGGGTTGACATACAACAGGTGGAGCTTGTACTTGCGACACATTCACTATAGCAGGTATGGTGGGAATATTCGACACAGGGTGTACTGGTTGCATTGAATATACAACCCCTGGTTGTTGAGGCAGTATTGGTACCCAACCGCTGGATGTAATTCCAGTTTGACCTGAACTTTGTTGTAAACTCCCATATGGTTGTTCTCTAGGAGGGAACAATGAAAGAGCATACTGCCCTCTATATGGTGGAAATCCAGTACTTAAAGGGTAAATTGGCCTTTTAAGACACATTGGATCAATTTGTTGAGTTTCAACATAAGAAATACCAGATGATAATCCGGATGAAGAAATAGGAACTAACCATGTCGTCGAAGCAGTCCCTGATGGGACTCCGGCTTGTTGTTGACAATTTGTCAGGACAAATGGTATACCAGCGAACATCGTTGGAGTAGCAGCAGGAGGCTCTGCTGCTGCTGTGTCGGATGACACAGTCCTTGATGTCGACGGTTGTTCAGACATATTTAGTCTATCCAAAAGATTTCCTAGCGATTCTACAAGAACTTTGTGATGAAGGTAGACTAACTTCGAAGATCAACGAGGGAAAGGTGATGATTATTCCGTTTAAAATAAATTTTAACGACGCTTGGACACAACTTGCTTTTTCAATTTTAAAGAGTCGAGAAAAAGCTAAAGATGACTCTAGTCACCTTCAATGTTTTAATGAGCCTGAAGTGACAAATGCTCGGATGGACTTTTTCTATTATAGAGTCTGAAAAAGGCCAAAAGGAATTGCTCTGGAGTTCTAGGCAGAGGGTGTGCCAAACTTTTCACAAAACCGCAGAATACGTTTTAAGGTACGGGCGGTCAATCTTCGTGAATGCTGTGTTCACTGCATTGCGATCAGTAGGGCGGCCGACACGGTTTCCTATTGATAAAGGCTTTATTCCTATAGAGGTCTCCCAATATATACGCGACGGTACGTGGGAGCACAAGTCCGTATTGATACTTATCGCTTCACCGTGGAGGAATCACCCAACCACTCAACGGTAAGATATCATGTTTAACGACGCCGGAACACGTCTCTAGCTTAGACCTCTATGTGTTTGCGTTATGTTTCAAAGCGTTGTTCATTCAATTTATTTTAGGTTGATCTTGTTTAGCAGTTTGCCTTTATGGATCACCACGAGATGTAAAGTACAACTCCTAAATGCAGTCTAAAGATGAGAAGCAAGCTTTTCTATCTTTTCAACATATGAAAATCCTAACTACTGAGGGAAAAGAAAGACATCATCTTTTCACACAGATCATAGAGCACACACTAATGCACTTTTTCCTAAATCAACATGCAAGCTGTCAAAATGCAAATGCACAATGCAGGTATTTCTTTTCTCTTTCTTAATATTGATGTTTTATATAAAGAAAGTTGTTGTATAACTTTGAATTCGATTTCAAGTGAACACACAAACAAGCTTTTTGTCCAAAATCAAAAGACACCTTATGATTTACTTGTTTCGACACTAGAAATGCATAAATTCAAACCATATGACGAAAGTAAAAGCTCAATCAACTATGAACAGCAAACAAACTTACTCTTAAGATCAAAACGACACTTATGACAGGTCTAGATCTAAGAGGCCACAGTAAGACTAGTTCACTTTCGTAATGGGAAACTGCAAATGATGTAAGAAATACACAAAGAACAAATACAATATCTTTATACAACTGAGGCGGAATAGAGGCAAAGAAAGGTGGTTTCAGATAGGTACATTGACTGATAACAGGCTGCAAAACAGGGATGAAAACTGGGCAACAGAGAGCAGAGAACCCCAGTTGCACAAGGCCAAACTGGTTCAGCGCAACCTCAACACTGTGGGTTTGAAATTCAGCGCAGGTAGCCTTCACGGGACCTGCGTTGAAATGTAGACTGCCTTCACAGCAGTTGCGCTGAAGGAGAAACTCTCGTTTCTCCTGGGTTCTGGGTCACAAATTACTCAAAAATCAACAGTTTTTGGCCAAATCAAAGCTAGCAATCAAGTACACACTAAGGGATGATTCAAAAGAGGATGAAGATCTATCACTAAGAGCTGTTAGAGTACTTGTGGATCAGCTCTTCAGATCATAAACAGGTCCAGTAACTGGACTAGAGTAGCTGCCCTCTAATTTGCATTTGAAAAATCCAAATGCAGTTCGATTCGGTACTCCCTGAGTTTATGAAATGAATAGCAAAAACACAACTAAACCAACAAGATACGATCCCCAGCGGAGTCGCCAATTTGTTGTTGGGAAAAGTATCCAATACGGAATGACCCTATCCCACTCTAAGGGTGATAGTACCTCAGCAATAAGCAAGACAAAAACTATCTAAGATTCCTTCTTTATGAAATGTAAAGAGAGGAGAAAGAAGTTAACTAACCGATGTCTTCCGCTAGTTGTTGATCCAATCTCACTCCTTGTTGCTTGCTTCCAGCTCCTTGCTCTTTCACTGGCCCAGCTACACCAAGATCCTGCAAAATGGCAAGAGAGGGAAACTACAAGAAGCATACATTCATAACTAGTTTAAGGATTAGAATAAACCAAATACACAAGTATAACAAAACATCATTGAGATACATGCATATAGAAGAAACTCAAATGGCTTTATTGATGGAAGAAGTAAAGTTCAGGAAGTGATACAACCATAAGAGGCCCAATCCAGCATCACCTTCCCAGCAGAAAGGAATCTCCTCTTCACCTCCTTCTAAGCAAATCACCCAATAGTTCTAAACTCAAACCAACAGCAATTCTTTGCTTTCACAAAATTCCAGCCCCCAGATCTCATGGGAGAGAGATCCATATATAGATGTTTGGAGAGAGGATGAGTCAGCCTGAGATGTGACTAGTGTCCTCTCCCTCTTTCAGTTCTTGATTCCACTTGGAGGTTCTTGCTTCCACTTGGAGATTTGGAACCTCTTACTCATCACCAGTCGAATTCCCTGATACAAGTGTCATTTTGGAAGCTTCCTGGGCATTGACACATTGAGGAATGAGCCTGCCACTTGTCCAAACTCGCTCAGCGCAGGTAGCCTTTGTTGGAGTTGACATTCAACGCAGGTGGACAGTGGAGCAGTTGACATTCAGCGTAGATGCTCAGTGGAGCAGTTGACATGATCCAGAATTGGCTTGTTTTTTAGCAGTTTCAGGTGGGGAACTTCTCTGAATTGCTGTGGTTTCTTGGCCTTGTTCCTCTAGGGGTAGGAACAACATGTTTAGGGACTTTGGATCCCTTAGATTATCGACATTTCATGCTCAATGCTGTAAGGCACAAAAATGTCTATAACACGCGGGCACCACATGAACATACTCCAACAAATGCCCTTTTCCCTTTAAAACAGGCGGAAAGCCTGAAAACATGAAAATTCATTGAAATTTTAGCGCTGGCAGGCACTGTTCAAAATATTAAATCGTGGCCGTTGGATCCGGCGCGGGCCGATCCAACGGTCAGCGCTAACTCGGCGGATGGCAGATCGGCGGTCCCAACATATAAAAACCCCAATGAGCGATATAGCACGGACCCGAAATTGCTTTGAGGCCCTCTTTATTTTATTTTGGGTCCGGCCGATCGGCGGAACCCAAATTGGCGGATTTGATGAAAATGGGTCCACGGACCCGAAAACTATATATGCCGTATTTTCTTGTTATTTCGGCTCCGCAGGTCGGAGCCATATATGGGGTGCTGTGATACGATCGGGGCCGTTGATCCGAGGGCCCTGATCCAACGGCTCTGGATCAATCCTCATATCGCTAATCGGCGAGGCAAAGGGTGTGGCCCATATGAATGAAAGCGATGCGATAATATAATATATATCATATAATATATATCAAATGAAATATTTGCGATATGCATTGGGCGCGATAGCAATATTTCTATCGGCCGAAAGGGAGGCATTGTGATATGGCGCATTCAACTTTTGCGATCGCCAATCGCCGATATCGCGTCGGCAGCACTATAATCGGGGGTATATACATATATAAAGGCGAACAGTTGACCATACCTCTGATAGCGATATCACTTCGAAGGAGGGACAAAGCATTCGGAGCAGTCTATTTGATGTTTAAAACATATGTTTGCCCCCTCCCGATAGCGATATCGCTTCGGAGGGGGCCCAAATGAAGCCCATTACCAATCGGACCGTGATTTTTGGAAAAAAGGTAAGTTTTGTGAAGTCGGAGGGGTTTCCTTTAGTGCTTTGAATGGTTTATAAGGCATCGGAAGGGGTCCGAAGCATGGAAAGAGGGTTTTATGCCTTAGAAAAGGTTAAAACATGGTAGAAAGATGATTTTTATACATTGGAGGGGGGTTTATGCATAGGAATGAGTCCTTTGCATGGGAATATGGTTTAAAGGGGCAAAATGAGGGTTCTTGCTAAGTTTCAGGTAAACTTAGCAATTCCCAAGTGTACTTAAGGTTATTTTTCAAGCAGGGGGAGGGGATAAGTATATAGGGGAGTTATTAACATTGTTATAGTAAGAGGAGGGGAGATAGATAGGGAGTTACATAGTAAAGTTAGTAATTAACATGATAATGATAAGAAAAAGCGCTAAGTATGAGATCTTAGGCTATTAAGGGGGAAAATGACTCATAGAGGAAGTATGGACATTCCTTGACTAAAGCAGATCTTTACCAAGGCAATTGATATGAAAATGATGAGACTAAGAGGTATCAAGTAGATCTTGACCTCTTTAGGGGAAGTTAGTGAGTGATTTGGGGAAGAGGAAGAAGGGGAAGTTAGACATGCCTCGCTTGAGCTCCTTCAAATGGAAAACTGCCTCATGCTTGAGATGTGAATAGATATGACACTTGAAAATATGAAATGGATCACAAGCCATGATTCTGCAACCACAAAGCTACCTACCCGGCCTACTTACCTAGCATTTTTTCTTCTTTTTGGTTTGGGTGCACTTGAACTAGCAAAACCAGCTTTTCATTCTTTTCTTCTTGCTGTCCTCCTATCTAAATCTACACTTATTGCATCCAGGGGCTCAGATTGAGCTGTTGAGCACCCTTGTTTCTCTACCTATCTACAAATCTACCAAGATTAAGCTGTTTGGACAGATAATGATTCTCTATATTCTACAACAGGAAATTGAAACCTAGGGAGACCAAGATTAAGCTGTTTGGCCCTCCCTTAACTGAAAACTCATCAAAATGGATAAACTCATCAAAAATGGAAGACAGCAGTGGCACTTAGACTAGCACACTCTCATGGACACTTCTTTGGCCTCTGTAGCAAATATGGAACATTGCAGCATGCTAAGTATGACATATTTGGCATGTAAAAATGTCGATCATGAAAGATGAATACCTGCTGTAGCAGGAGGCTAACAGTGGCTCCACTTGGGGATGGATTTTCCTTGTGAAAAGCCAAGAACAGCAGCTCAGACTGCCTTGTATTCAATTGTTGCTGTATTCTGCAAAATTCCCTTGGCTGGCTGCCTTATTAATCCTACCTACTTAACCTAATTAGCACTTACTTTGCTGTTAGGTAAAATGAAATAGCCAATGTAGCCACTTAAGCATTACAAACATGAATGATCTTTGCTGCTTGTGCTTGTTGGTGCTTGAAATGGAAATCTTGCCATCAAATATAGCTTTGTTAATCTTTGAGAACATCAGGAAACTGCTGACCTCCTTTGCTGAATGTAAACACTGTACAAAAGGGTCCTGCAACATATATACACAATTCTTGGGCTGATTTAAAGAATTGTACAAAGATTTGGGACAGCCATCATGCTTTGGAATAGGGAGATCATTGTCAACTTGATATTGAGCCTTGCAACCTTCTAATGGAGAAGAGCACTGATTTATTTCATCACACAATTTGTCATCTGATGGATTGCAGAAAACTTGGAGCGATACTTGCAACTCATTAAAAACAGGCTCGAATGGGACCTGACTAATCTGCGCTGGCTGTTCTTCTACTTCTTCAAATACCTGAGATGGCTGAAAACAAAGAGGCAGGGGATCCATTTGGATCATTTGATCACATGCTGCTGCTTCTGAGTCTTCCTCAATCTGATATTCGATGGCTCTTTGGGGCTGCAAAACTAGAGGCAATATATTTTGAACAATGATTTGGGCTTCCTCCAGATGATCAATATCAACACTTGCTGATACTTGCTTATTAACTGCATGATGGTTCTCCTTAATAAATTGAAAAGATTCGAAACAAAAAGGCAAAGTTCCTTTGCTGAAATGAAAATTTACTGCATTTTCCTCCTTTTCTTCATAGCTGTTATGAATGGGCTGGTCACTGATTTCAGGCTGCCGAGCCTGAATACTGCTTTCTGCCAAAATAGGCTCTGATTCCTCTGCAAGGCCGATTTGGTCATTAGGCTCATAATCATCATCATACTAATCGTATTTTGGAAAGCAGTTGAAAGAAGGGAAGCCACCATATTCACATAGTATATTAGGAGACTGCTCCTCCACGTATGGGTGTATGAATATGTCATCTGTTTTGTGGCAGGTTTGTTCATGAATATCATTACTTTCCTTTTACAAAACAGATCTGCTCTGGTGCTCTAAACATTCCACTTTCATTGTGATCAGCTGCATCATTTCCTCTGACTTTTGTAACAAACTATGAAGTCTTTCCTTTTCCTCTGCTTTGCGCTGCTCCTCCCTCATTTTCAGATTTGCCTCCATGTCCACAGCTATGTCCTGCATCTGCTTCAAAGTGGACGGGCATCTTTCCCTCAAACAGAATTCAATTTCTGGATCAAATGCTCTAGGATAGTGCAATAGAGCTAGATCAGGGGGAGGTCTTATATTCAATGGCATAGAATGATAAACTTGATTGAACCGGTCAGAAAATTGCTGAACAGATTCATTAGGGAGCCTTTTTAACTGATTATAATCTTGAATGAGCGAGAGGAAATTAATTTTAATCATCCATCTATCAAGGAAAAAATTGAGAAACTGCTGAAGATTAGAGATGCTAGCCTCAGGCAATGCTTTAAACCAAGTCCTAACTCCGCTTTGCAAAGAAAGGGCAAACAGCCTAATACTAACATCCTCATCTTCTACTTCAAAGATGTTAAGATAGTCTTCAAAAGCTTGGATATGCTTTTGAGCAGTAACTCCATTCTCTCCATCAAATCTTGGGAGATACTCAGGATGATTTTTGGGCAAAGGATTGAGCACGGGAGGCAAATGAGAGGCGTGTATCTATCAGGAACTCTACGAGGCACGAGATTATGTACAGGGATTGAATGAATGGGCTCGATATGAACAGGGATAGGATGATTTGCTTTGATACTTGTTTCCTCCTTGGTTGCATGATGATCTTCAGCAGCATTTAAAGGCTGCTGTTCTAATGTGCAAGGAGGGCTTTCCTCAACATTTTCAAAAGGAAAATTATAAGAATCTAATCTAAAATCGTCTTTAAAGTACAATATACATTGCAAAATTTTATGGAAGAGAAATAACATGATCTCTTGGATAATGATCCAATTCAAAAGCCTGATCTGCTTATACATTTGTTTCGGGTTCATTTCTCCAGCGGAGTCTTTATTATGAGGATGATGTGGAGTCGCCAGGTGGATAAATTAACTTTGAAGGGTCTGATCTCTGTCCACCAACACAGATCAGAGCTAATATGAAATAAATCTAAAGAAAAGGGAGATTTTCTCCAGGAAACAAAATATTTTGAGATTTTTTGATTTTTTGGGATTTTTCAAAACAAGTTTAAGACTTATTCGAAAGGAAAACTGATCAAAAATGGGGATTTACAGTAATAAACAAATGATTCAGGTCCCCAGTGGAGTCGCCATTATGTTATCACTCAGGTTGTTCCCTTTGACTCCTAAGGGAATACGGCTGAGGTAACCACAAACCAATCTTTGGATTGCAGGTCCTAGCCTACCAGCAGTCAGAGAGGGCTCTCTATTTAGGATTTAGCTTTGTTTAAGGGATGATTTTAGGCTAGATATGATGCACATGATTTTTGTTTGAGTTTGGTGGGATGGTTGATATATTCAAGCAGAGTTGGCATGAAAAGTGTAAGAAGTTCAAACCATTGGGCATGGAGTCTATGAATGTGAACTGAAGGGTGTGTTTTCCTTGGCAGAAGAGGGGAATATGGAGTAGGATAGCTACAGATGGCACAATGATTAATGTTGGAACAAGGATGAAATGGAGGTCAGGTGATGAGAGGCAATTAAGGATCTCTCATCCAACCAAAGAGGGAAAGTGGATGAAGGCTAAATAAGAGCAATGAAGGATTCCAAGACAGCATTCGGAAATGAGAGAAATAGCTTAAACATGATCAATTAGTTATGCATATTCATCATTAATTCAGAGGAAAACATAGAAAAGTTACAAGAATTGAGGACAGAGGGCATGAAAACCAGTTCTGAACTATTCCTTCTTCCTGCAACTTAGATTTGATATATAGATGATACAGATACATATAAACTGATAAACAGAGGGAGGAAAGACTTATTGGACCATGAGCAAGCACGAGAATTCCATATCAAGCTCTTCAGCCATTGAAAGCACAACCAGCCATTTCAGATGCAAACATTCCAACAATCTTTGATTATAGAGGTTCTTAAACTTACAGGGCAAATCCGGAAAGAGGAAATCAACCAACCAACCCTTTTCACAATACAGAGGGTGGTATAAATAGAGAAAATATCTAAAAAATATCTACAACAGCAGATCTGAGACAGATCTGAAGAAATGAATGCCTCTAACCTAACACTTATTGAAATAAATGCTACAAATATCTCTGTGAGCTGCGCTGGAAGCAACAGCCATAAGAATAAATTAATATGGGTCCTTTGTTGTGATGCGCTGGCAAATTGCCATAACTGCGCCTTGAATACTGAAGCGCTGCCCTCAGGTGTCTTTATACACTGCCTCTGCAAAATCTGGGCCTTAAATCTCCTATCTGCTCCTGTTAGGCGGTTCTGCTGCTACAAAGTGGCTTTAATGCTCATAACTGAGATGTGGTGGGCTTTGATGGCTCTGAGCTTATTTTTTGACCATCTGCCTCGCATTTAAAGTCCTCCGCTGATATTTTTCACCTGCTACACTTTTCAGCGCTCTGATACTCTTTAAACTGACTCGGGCCGCTTTTCTCCCACTGATACTCTTTGCCGCTACGAAATCGCCCCTTATGGCCACTTATGGCGAGATTTGACTGTTGTTGTACCTTCCGTGGCTCTCTGTGGACTTCTGGGAGAGTTTCGGCACCTGGCTGATTGAAATCTGATCAAAAAGGAAGAATTGTTGCCAAAATGGAGGAGGACTGGACGTTGGATGCCTGCTGAGGCAAAAACCCTGCATTTGGAAGTATTTCGGGCCTGGAGCGATCTCTTATAACTGAGGAATGCCTTGCTTCCTTTGAAGCTGGGCGGGCGCGGGCACCGCATGAACATACTCCAACAAATGCCCTTTTCCCTTTAAAACAGGTGGAAAGCCTAAAAACATGAAAATTCATTGAAATTTTAGCACTGGCGGGCACTGTTCAAAATATTAAATTGTGGCCGTTGGATCCGGCGCGGGCCGATCCAACGGTCAGCGCTAACTCGGCGGATGGCAGATCGGTCGTCCCAACATATAAAAACCCCAATGAGTGATATACCACGGACCCGAAATTGCTTTGAGGCCCTCTTTATTTTATTTCGGGTCCGGCCCGTCGGCGGAACCCAAATCGGCGGATTTGATGAAAATGGGTCCACGGACCCGAAAACTATATATGCCGCATTTTCTTGTTATTTCGGCTCTGCAGGTCGAAGCCACATATGGGGCACTGCGATATGATCGGGGCCGTTGATCCGAGGGCCCCTATCCAATGGCTCTGGATCAATCGGCATATCGCTAATCGGCGGGGCGGAGGGTGTGGCCCATATGAATGAAAGCGATGCGATAATATAATATATATCATATAATATATATCAAATGAAATATTTGCGATATGCATTGGGCGCGATAGCAATATCGCTATCGGCCGAAAGGGAGGCATTGTGATATGGCGCATATAACTTTTGCGATCGCCGATCGCCGATATCGCGTCGGCAGCACTGTAATCGGGGGTATATACATATATAAAGGCCAACAGTTGACCATACCTCTGACAGCGATATCGCTTCGGAGGAGGGTCAAAGCATTCAGAGCAGTCTATTTGATGTTTAAAACATATTTTTGCCCCCTCCCAATAGCGATATTGCTTCGGAGGGGGCCCAAATGAAGCCCATTACCAATCGGACCGTGATTTTTGGAAAAAAGGTAAGTTTTGTGAAGTCGGAGGGGTTTCCTTTAGTGCTTTGAATGGTTTATAAGGCATCGGAAGGGGTCCGAAGCATGGAAAGAGGGTTTTATGCCTTAGAAAAGGTTAAAACATGGTAGAAAGATGATTTTTATACATTGGAGGGGGTTTATGCATAGGAATGAGTCCTTTGCATGGGAAGATGGTTTAAAGGGGCAAAATGAGGGTTCTTGCTAAGTTTCAGGTAAACTTAGCAATTCCCAAGTGTTCTTATGGTTATTTTTCAACCAGGGGGAGGGGATAAGTATATAGGGGAGTTATTAACATTGTTATAGTAAGGGGAGGGGAGATAGATAGGGAGTTACATAGTAAAGTTAGTAGTTAACATGATAATGATAAGAAAAAGCACTAAGTATGAGATCTTAGGCTATTAAGGGGGAAAATGACTCATAGAGGAAGTATGGACATTCCTTGAGTAAAGCAGATCTTTACCAAGGCAACTGATATGAAAATGATGAGACTAAGAGGTATCAAGCAGATCTTGACCTCTTTAGGGGAAGTTAGTGAGTGATTTGGGGAAGAGGAAGAAGGGGAAGTTAGACATGCCTCACTTGAGCTCCTTCAAATGGAAAACTGCCTCATGCTTGAGATGTGAATAGATATGACACTTGAAAATATGAAATGGATCACAAGCCATGATTCTGCAACCACAAAGCTACCTACCCGGCCTACTTACCTAGCATTTTGTCTTCTTTTTGGTTTGGGTGCACTTGAACTAGCAAACCCAGCTTTTCATTCTTTTCTTCTTGCTGTCCTCCTATCTAAATCTACACTTATTGCATCTAGGGGCTCAGATTGAGCTGTTGAGCACCCTTGTTTCTCTACCTATCTACAAATCTACCAAGATTAAGCTGTTTGTACAGATAATGATTCTCTATATTTTACAACAGGAAATTGAAACCTAAGGAGACCAAGATTAAGCTGTTTGGCCCTCCCTTAATTGAAAACTCATCAAAATGGATCAACTCATCAAAAATGGAACACAGCAGCGGCACTTAGACTAGCACACTCTCATGGACACTTCTTTGGCCTCTGTAGGAAATATGGAACATTGCAGCATGCAAAGTATGACATATTTGGCATGTAAAAATGTCGATCATGAAATATGAATACCTGCTACAGCAGGAGGCTAACAGGTGGCACAACTTCTGTCAAAGTTGTTGTCGAACTACTAGGTTGATCAGTATCCTTGTTGTTCGACAGTTGTGGATTCCCGTAATCTTTATTCCTTGTCGATATCAAAGCATTATCTTGCTGTTTCGAAATGGACAACATAATCACTTGGGATGGGGAAGCATTGTCACTAGCAACCAGATTGGTTTCTGGGTTTGGAAACGGATCGGTCAATACCGCTGAGGTTTCTGAGTTCTCGAAGAATTTCTTAATCTCAGCTTTATGTAGACAATCTTTCGTCCAATGATCCTCATTGCATATAAAGCATGGATGACCGGGTTTCTTTTGCCCAGAAGGGTTTGCAAAAGATTTTTCAGGGGACGAATCATCCTGTTTCTTCTTTTTGCCTTTCCCTTCCTTCTTGCCCCCTGGTTGCTTCGGTTCTTTTCCTTTGTCGATCGACACGGCATTAACCTCTGAGGCAAGAAGTTCTTCATTTTCATTTTGACCAGAAACCGTATGGTATTTTTTAGATGTAGGCTTTGCGGTTTTCGTGCTGGTTGTACCTATCATGCCATCACCGGCATGGGAGTCTTTGTTTGATTTAGGAGGAGGAGGAATGGAAAACTCTGGTCTAGGAGCATCAAGGATTTTTTCATAGAGCATGCCAGACTAAGTATAGATCAAGTCTAGATATTGCGCACGAGCGATGACTTGCTATTTAGTGACAACCCCCCCTTTAGCCACATCTTCTGTAATAGAAGGTAACAATGACTTAATAAACCATTCAGCTAGCAGCTGATCAGGAACATATGTTTTTACCATTCAATGACGACGTTGCCACTCATGAATATGATCAGATATGTGAGTGGCTGTCGTCTGCTTAAAATTGGTAATAAGCTTTGTTCCTATTTCGTACCTTATGGGTAACTGAAAATGGGTTAAAAAGGTTGTGGCAAGGGCGCTGAATTTATCGAATGAAGCTCTAGGCAATTCGATGTACTATTTTGTTGTCGGACCAGTTAACATTCGCCGAAAGAGGCGAAGCCTAATTGAATCATCATTAAGAGTGTTGGACGAACACCATAGATGAAAGTTCATCACATGATTCGATGGATCTTCACCCGGATTTCCATTGAATTTAGGAATATCTGACGGAAGTTTATGAGGAATCGCCGGCCATCAAGGGGCGTAAGCAATTGGAACATTTGTTAGCCGATTCAGATCGGTAATTCTAAAGTTGCAACGAAGGGCAACTGTTGATTCAGGTTTGGCGAAGCATACCCAGGATAAGATGGGATCGCCTGAGCAATGGGTCTTTGCATACCAGCATAATGTATTTGATGCTGATAACTTTGATAAGGTTAATGGGCATAACCATTATGATATGATTGATGGTGACCGTTTTGAATATACGGCTGCCCGTTACCCATAAAGCTTTGTTGGTCAGGTCCTTGGTAAGCTTGCTGGAATTGCGGTTGTTGATATTGCACTAGCCATGGCTGTGAGACCATTTGCTGTTGCCCAATATTGGATGTTTGACCAAGATGAGGGGTGATAGTACCTGTTTGAGCCTGATTTGCTCTAGTTAAGGAGCCACTAATCGACGATTGTGGTTGTGTCATGGTGACGAGAGGCTGTTGTATTACGACCTTAGAGACTTGAGGTTGATAAACAACAGACAGCGCTTGTACTTGCGACACCGTCACAATAGCCGGTGTAGTGGGAATGTTCGACACAGGTTGATTTTGTTGCATTGAATATACAACTCTTGGTTGTTGAGGCAGTATTGGCACCCAATCACTGGATGTGATTCCAGCTTGACCCGAATTCTGTTGTGAACTCTCATATGGTTGTTCTCCTAGAGGGAACAATGAAAGGGCATGCTGCCCCCCATATGGCGGCAAACCAGTGTTCAAAGGAAAGATTGGCCTCTGGAGACCGGATCACCCAAATTGATACTGTTGCGAAGGATCAATTTACTGACACTCAACATAAGAAATTCCAGATATTATTCCAGCTGAACAAACGGGAACATAACATACTGTCGAAACAGTCCCCGGGTGGACTCCATCTAGTGGTTGAGAACTAGTTGGGACAGATGGTACACCAGCGAACATTGTCGGAGTAGCAGCAGGAGGTTCTGTTGCTGCTGTGTCAGACGACACAGTCCTAGATGTCGATGGTTGTTCAGACATATCGAGTCTATCCAAAATATTTCCTAGCGATTCTAAAGGAACTTATGATGAAGGGAGACTAACTTCTGTAGTAGAAGGATATAGGTGGATCCCAGTTCCAAAATGCAATGGAGTACTGGATGGAAGATCCTCCACACTTTCTTCTATAGCAATCAATCCAGGTGGAAGAGGTAGACCGTCAGGTCCGTAAAATATTTCTGGTGCCGAAGAAGGTAAAGATTCTACAGTGACAGATGCTGGAGGGGTGACACCTTCCGAGTCAGTCCTAGATGGAGCTGGTTCAGGAATAGGAGTGTTTACCGTTACACTGGGTGTTATCGGGAAATCTAGTGTCTATGCAGAGCTGCTAGTCCCACTAAGGCTGGTAGCTACCTTAGAAAAAAACAAACTAAAACCACTTTCGTTTTCCTTTATGAGAAGTAGATAAGAGAGGAATAAAGGAGACCAACCTCTGTCTTGCGCTTGGTTCCTTGCTTGATTCCTCTCCCTTCTAGTAGATCTTCACCACTCACTTCCTCATTTACCCAGCTTCAAAGAGCACCTATAGAATCAAAGCAGCATAACACTATCCAAGAACAGAGATCTACTATCATAAACAATATAGGACCAGATATATATTGACCACACAAATGCATAAATCATCAATCATACAAGAATGTGGAGGAAAACTTGAATAGCTTTATTAATAATCAAGAATAGCAAAGAGGATTACAACCAATTGTTCTGACCCAGTGTCATCCTCTCAGCAAGAAAGCCCTTCTTCACCTCATGAAAAGCTTAGATCACCCAACACTATGATGTTACACCAAGAAACCAGCAGCACTTCCTTACAAGATACAAAATTCCAGCCTGTGGATCTCTGGGATGAGGGATCCATATATAGATGTTTGCAAGGGGGGTGAGTCAGCTTCTGAGATTTGATTAGTGTCCTCTCTCTGATAGTTCTTGATTCCATTTGGATATTGATGATCTCTTACTCATCCCTGGGCGAATGCAGAGAGGCAAGTGTCACAGGAGAAGTTTCTAGAAGATTCCATGATCCTCCACCTTGCAGATTGACCTTGCCATTTGTCCACTCTCACCCATCGCACCCCATAGAAGGGCTTTTCAACATGCATCACACCTCCCGAGTGTATTTAGGTGGGATGTAGCGCACTTTGACCATGGAGCAGGTGAGATGGTCCAAGTTTGACCAGTTCTGAGTAGTTTTTCATGGAGAACTTCCGGGAGATGCTGTAATCAGTTGACCTTGTTCTTTTAGGGGTTGGAACAACACTTTTAGGGAGTTAGGAGCCCTTAGTTTATGGACATTTATGATTGGGGTTGCATTGCCCAAAAATGTCTATAACAGTTGCCCCCTAAAGCATGAGGTCGTTAATCTTTTGATGTCGGGTGAAATGATTTATCATGAGGATCCGAAGTTTTTTCAAGCTGGAAGGCGACTTGTAATAAGATACAATGCAATACATTATCTTCATAATATTTTCATGATCTAGCTGAGGCGGGCATTTCCCATGCTCAGCTTTATAAATTCATTTTCATGTACATAAGACAGACAATCGTCTGAGTGTAGTCTGATGATTCTGGTAGAGCCATCATCCCTTGGATTGGATGATTATCTGTGCAACAATGATGTACATTTGATGTCTTTATTTTCGTGAATATATATCGCAGCCCGGATGGATGGAACTAGATCTGGGGTCTTCAATCTCGTTCGATCTTCACTCAAAGCGCAAGTCGATCCATGTGAGAGATGTTTTGGAGTCGAACATGGAAAGACATCGCCTGATTACCAGCCAATTATGTAAGCTGTTAACAGGCGCGAGAGGAATCACCGATAATGATGATGACCCTCAAGGTACTACAGTACAATTCACGTGGTGTGAATAAGGGACTTGGCGTCGAACACCACGCAAAATCTTTCGGTCGAACGCCATTGATGTAAACCTGTCGCCAGAAGTGAGAAACTTGCCATTGAGGCATGCAAACTTCAAAGTACTGAAAGGGTTGTTCCTAGATAGATTTCTTGGATAATGAGATGATGTCGACAAGAAGCGATCCATCATAGGAGGGCCTTAGTGAATCCCACACAATGACACGGAACGAAGCAAATGATTTTAATGGAGGTGAAAACGATCTGACGAAATTAGGTTCAAGGTGGCGGTCATGAAAGAATGGAGCGTGAATGTATTGCAGCGGATGAGACACAGGTGAATTCTCTGAGTGACTTCTCTTGAACATATCAGCGACAATGACATGATGGATTGGTAGCGTTAACCCCAAATATGGATGGTGTGATGGACCAATGGTGATATGACCAGTGAACGGAACAACCCAACCTGACTCGGATGCGGAGTGAAAGTGTCATGTTCAAGAGCGACTTGCTACCAACAAAGTTTCTTCAAGTTTTCTTCCCAACTTTTCCCCAGTCATTACTGCCCAGTACCCATTTATTTTTCTCAAGCTTGAGGAGGATAACATATGCTTGTTCTATAATTTTTCCTTTGGGAAAACCCATCGCTATGTTTTAACGAGCCTAGTGATAGTGAAACTCGTTCTTGTTTGTAGGGACAAGTTTGTCGCTATTCGCTTTTAACGAGTTTAACGACAAAGATAACTCAGTCCTTTTCAATTTTAGAGAGTCTAAAAAGGGACGTAAAGAAAAATCCAACACTCCTTTTTCATCATATAATCCCTTAAGTCCAAAAAAGTATAAAATAATACAAAAGGGATGAATTTTCGGTAATTTTAACGAGCCGAACAAAAAAAGCGCTCGATATTTTTGTGTAATAATCCCTCAGGTCCAAAAAGATTAAAATCTGAAGGAGGGATAGCACTTTCGGTCACTTTAACGAGCTGGAGAGGCCAATTGCTCGGCAATCTTTTCATATTTTATGAGTTAGTTGAAAAGAGCTTAAAGGAGACTCATTGTTTGAGGAACGAGTGATAAATTTGGGTAGCAGCTAATTCCAGGTAAGGTTTGGAATTTTCCAATCATGACAGTGTCACAAGGATGGCTAACAGGATCACTCTTCGCAGCTGTTCCTCAAAAGGGGTAAAAAATCAAATGGAGGTGAATGTCGGCCAATTCAGAGTGGAGGTGATGATGAGAACACGACCAAGGCTTCAAAGGCTGATGATAATACATTCACGATGGTTATTTACCGGAAAATGGTTCATTTTTTAATGAGCCTAAACTCTGGGGGAACATTTGCTCATTGCTTATGTTTATTTTTTAACGAGCTTGAATTCCGCGTTAAAACTGCTCATTGCTTATGTTTATTTTTTAACGATCTTGAATTCCACGTTAAAACTGTTCGATGGTGTAAACCCGGTTGCATTCCTTACTGATGTTCGGTATGCCCACAAGGCCGAGTACAAGATCAGGTGCCAACTCCTTTTGTTGACTCCAATCATCCTTTGCAGCATTCGCTTCAGGACCTTGTTGATTGCTTCAACTTGTCCGTTGGCCTGCGAATAATATGGAGTAGAGCTATTGTGGGACAACCCCATTTTGGCAGCCAGATCAACCATCATATGATTACGAAAATGCGATCCATGATCTGTGACTATAGCCTGTGGAACGCCGAATCTGGCAACTACATGATTGAAAAAGAAAAGGGCAGCTGTTTCGCCGGTGTTGTTTAATGTAGGCATCGCCTCGGCCCATTTGGTAAAATAGTCTACTGCGACTATGATATACCCATGCCCCCCGGTCGAGGTGGGGTTACATGTCATGAAATCTATGCCCCATTTGGCGAATGGCCCAACAACAACTATTGGCTGCAGGGGTGCGGGAGGTCTTCTGGTTTTGCTATCGAAAATTTGACATGCATGGCAACTTCTGACTGCGGTTATGCAATCTTTGATCATTGTTGGCCAGAAGTATCCTGCTCGTTGCACCGTAGCGTAACCGGATTGATGCCCCCCACACATGCCTGAATGGCAATCATTCAGGACTTTTTCGCCCTCCTCATGGGTGAGGCACCTCCTCAGAACTGTATCGACACCACGACGGTAAAGCGTATCACCGACGATCATGTAGTCTTTTGATTGGTATTGAATACGTTTTTGTTCAGAGCGGGAGGTATTAGGCCTATATTTTTGGGTTTGGAGATAGATGATTATATCTCCATACCACAGATTGCTTGAAGATATCAGAAACAAAGATTCATCCACGATGGTTTCTTCGAATGTTTCATCGTTGGACGACAATGGGAGATCGCATAGTAATTCTGCGAAAACCAGGGATTTCTTTGACTTGGATTTTACAAATTCTAGATCAAACTCTTGAATAATTGCTATCCATTTTGAATATTTGCCCCCCAGCAACTATCGCGACAATATATAAGTCATGGGGTTGCAATCTGACAGAATGGTAGTTTTTTGAAAGAGGACATAATGTCGAAATCTCTGTATCGCTTGAATAGCTGCGAGAGCCAGCTTTTCAACATAGGAATACTTGATTTCTGTGTCATTTAAGTTTCTACTCAAATAATATATGGGATGTTCAATTCCATTGTCTTCTTGAACTAAAACCATTGCTATGGTTGTATCCGCTGCAGCCAGATAGAGGTTAAAGTCTTTTTGATAATCAGGAGCGTACATTAATGATGCTTTCATTATGGATTCCTTTAAAGCATCAAAGGAAGCTTGCGCAACCTGATCCCAGACAAAGGGTACTTCTTTTTTCAATAGACGTGTATAACCTTTAGCAAGTTTCGCGTAATTTGGAATGAACATCCTTAGAAAGATTGCTTTCCCTTGGAGTTTCTGAATCTGAAGCAAATTTGAAGGTGGAGGAAAATTAATGATTGCCTAAACCTTACACGGGTCGAGACGAATCCCGTCCTTTGAGACTATAAAGCCAAGCAAACGACCAGAACTGACACAGAACACACATTTGTGTGGATTGAGTCATATTTTGTAGTGCCAGCAACGTAGAAATATCGCTCTTAAATGCTGCGGATGATCGGTCCATTTTCGCAAATGAGCCGGAAGATCGTCGAGATATGGTTGAATGATCTTTTTGATGTCATGGAAGGCATAATTCATTGCCCTCTAAAATGTTGCCCCTACGTTCTTTGAACCAAAGGGTAACTTGCGATATGCAAATGTGCCCCACGGACAAATAAATACAGTCTTTGACTGGTCCTGTGGGCGGATATTTATTTGATTATACCCGGAGAATCCATCCATGAATGAAAAGATTTCACATCCGGCGCATTCATCAATTATCTGGTCAATAAAGGGTGTAGGATAGTTGTCTTTTGGACAAGCTTGATTTACATCCCTATAATCGACACACACTCTAAGCATTCCTTGTTTTTTCATTACAGGAACAATGTTCGATACCCAATCGGTTAGAGAAACTGGGTAAATGAAACCAGCATGGAGAAGCTTTTCAACTTCTGCCTTGATGGCAGCGGCTTTCTTTTGGTGCACCTGCTGTAGCCGTTGTCATACTAGTTTGACATCCAGATACATTTTGATTTTGTGTTCAACTATGCTCGAGTCAATGCTTGGAATTTCATCATATGACCAAGAAAAGACATCTCTGAATTCGCGAAAAAGAGCATTATATATTTCCAGTTCTGAAGGAGAACAACATTTGCCAACATAAATATTTTCTACAACATCTATTTTGGTCGAGATATTTATGGCGATAGTCTCTTCAATATTGGACAAGTTTCGCTCGGAATCCACTGTGTTTACAGTATTTGATAAGAAATCAAAAACTGAAGGATGATTAAGGTCATCAGGAGTATCTTCTTGACAATCCAGAAGATGGGAATGATGGTGGTATTCTTCCCATGCCGCCCCGTCAGTTATCATTGACTGAACAATTCCTTTGTCGGTGTAATGCACTTGCGACCAAGGATCTAAAGGGGTGCCATATTCCTTAGACCTATCTATCCAAATGCTTGATGAGCGTTGATTTGGGTTTGCCTCCCATGCTAGAAACATTGATTGCTACAATATTTCTATTGGGCTTGGAGGCAACACCAGTAGATGATCCATGTTAATATCGTTTTCTGAGATCTTTTGAATAGAAGATATCATATTGCAGGTTCCTATCGCTGCCACTTCCACCAGATTGATTGGAGGCGGGAGGGAAAAAGTCCCCATTAATATAGGGTCTTTAAGTAGGCCTACTTCGATATTTTGAAGCGAATGAGGGCTTCCATGGATCATCGGAATGCTTCCCGTAACTTGGGAACCATTGGGGAGAAATGTTTGTTGGTCGACGATTGTAATTCCTCCCTGAAAAGGAAATGCAATCTTCCTAAAGTAGGTCGACACAACGGCAGCCATAGCATATATCCAGGGCCTTCCTAGTAGGATGTTGTAATCGAGGTTTCCGTCGATTACTTCAACATCTATTTCTACTATTTTTCCCCCTAGTTCAACTTGCAAGTTACTTAAAATCCCATATGGGGTATATGTTCGTCCATCAAATGCTTTTAATGTTGTCGAAGATCGCGACAAGGGTGGAGGTCCTAAAGTTTTCCAGCAACTCATCGACATAATACATGTAGATGCCCCCTCATCAATAATTGTTCGATGAATAGTTTTGTTGAGGGCTTTCACTTGAATGAGGAAAGCTAGTTGAGCTGATAACTGAGGGTCATATCCTTTGTGATTAAAGGACACAAGATTAGAATCCTTTGGGTCAATCCCACCTATTGCTAATAATAAAGCCTGCTTTTGGGAGGGGTAATTTTGCAGTACCTCAAGTGTCGACATAGCGGATGGTGATTGGGCCAGATCTTCCAGTATATTATAATGTTGTGCTGCTCTGGCACGTGGATTAAATGTCGACTTGTGTACTACTCCCTTTTGGCAGTTTTATTGTCAGTTCTAGAATGATGGGCGGCGCAACTTCTGTCGAAGTTGTTGTCGAACTACTAGGTTGATCTTTATCCTTGTTGTTTGACAGCTGTGGATTCCCATAATCTTTATTCCTTGTCGTTATCAAAGCATCATTTTGTTGTTTTGAAACCAACAAAATCAATACTTGGGACGGGGAAGCATTATCGCTGGAAACCAGATTTTTTCCTGGATTTGGAAACGGATCAGTTAATACCGCCGAGGTTTTTGAATTCTTGAAGAATTTTCTAAGCTCGGCTTTATATGGACAGTCTCTTGTCCAATGATCCTCATCACATATAAGACATGGACGATTTGGTTTCTTATCTCCAGAAGGGTTTGCAGAAGATTTTTCAGGTGATGATTCCTCCTGTTTCTTCTTCTTACCTTTGTTTTTCTTCTTGCCTCCTGGTTGCTTGGTTTCTTTGCCTTTGTCTGTTGAGACGAAATTTACTTCCGAGGCGAGAAGTTCTTCTTTCGCATTTTGACTAGAAATCTTACGGGCCTTTTTAGATGTGGCCTTTGTTGATTTCATGTCTATCGTACCAATCACACCATCGCCAGCATGAGAGTCATTGTTTGATTTAGGAGGAGGAGGAACAGAAAATTCCGGTTTGGGAGCGTCAGGGATTTTATCATAGAGCATGCCAGACTGAGTATAAATCAAGTCTAAATATTGCGCACGAGCAATAACTTGCTCTTCAGTAACGACTCCTCCCTTTGCCACATCTTCTGTAATGGAAGGTAATAATGACTTAATAAACCATTCAGCTAAAAGCTGATCAGGAACGTATGTTTTTACCATTCTACGACGACATCACCACTCATGAATATGATCGGATATGTGAGTGGCCGTCGTTTGCTTGAAATTGGTAAGAAGTTCTGTTCCTGTTTCGTACCTTATGGGTAACTGAAAATGGGTTAAAAAGGTTGTGGCTAGGGTACTGAAGTTATCAAACGAAGCTCTGGGTAATTCGATATACCATTTTGCTGCCGAGCCAGTTAACGTCCTCTGAAAAAGACGAAGCCTAATCGAATCATCGTTTAGGGTGTTTGATGAACACCACAGATGAAAGGTCATCACATGATTCGACGGATCTTCACCCGGATTTCCATTAAATTTAGGAATATCTGACGGAAGTTTATGTGGAATCGCTGGCCACCAAGGGGCGTAAGCAATTGGATCGTTCGTTAGCCGATTTAGATCTGGTAACTCTAAAGTCACCACGAAGGGTAATTGTTGATTCGGGTTTGGCGAAGCATACCCAGGATAAGATGGAATCTCCTGAGCAGTTGGTCTTTGCATACCAGCATAATGCATTTGATGCTGGTAACTTTGGTAAGGTTGATGGGCATAACCATTATAGAATGGTTGATTTTGATCGTTTTGAATATACAGCTGCCCATTGTTTGCAAAGACTTGTTGCTCAGATCCTTGGTAAAATTGTTGGAATTGCGGTTGTTGATATTGCACCAGCCATGGTTGTGAAGCCATGTGCTGTTGTCCAATACCGACTGTTTGACCAAGATGAGGGGTAATTGTACCCGTTTGGGCCTGTGTCATCCCACTAGTTGGTGATTGTGGTTGAGTCGCAGGGACAAGAGGCTGTTGCATTACAACCTGAGAATTGGCATACAATAGGCAACGCTTGTACTTGCGACACCGTCACAATAGCCGGAGTAGTTGGTATATTAGACATAGGTAAACATTGTTGCATCGAGTATACAACTCTTGGTTGTTGAGGCAGTATTGGCACCCAACCACTAGATGTAATTCCAGCATAACCTGAATTTTGTTGTGAACTCTCGTATGGTTGTCCTCTCGGAGGAGACAATGAAAGGGTATATTGCCCCCCATACGACGGTAATCTGGTACTTAAAGGAATGGTTTGCCCTTGAGGACCGGACTGCCCAAATTGACACCATGAAGGATCAATTTGCTGAGACTCAACATAAGAGTTCCCGGATATTATTCCGGATGAACAAACGGGAACAGACCATATTGTCGAAATAGCCCCTGAGTGGGCCCCATCTAGCGATTGAGAGCTAGTTGGGGCAGATGGTATGCCGGCGAACATTGTCGAAGTGACAACAGGAAGTTCTGTTGTTGCCGTGTCAGATGACACAGTCCTAGATGTCGACGGTTGTTCAGACATTTCTAGTCTATCCAAAAGATTTCCTAGCGATTCTACAGGAGCTTGCGATAACGGTAGACTAATTTCTATTGAAGAAGGATATAGGGTGATCCCGACTCCAAATTGCGATGGAGTACTAGATGGAGGATCTTCCACAATCTCTTCTATAGCAATCAGACCAGGTGGAAGAGGTAGACCATCAGGTCCGTAAAATATTTCCGGTGCCAAAGAAGGTATAAAATCCGCAGTGACAGATGTTTGGGGAATAACACCTTCTGAATCAGCTATAGATGGAGCCGATTTAGTAATACAAGTGTTTACTTCGACACTAGGATCAACCCTATTGTCCTTTGGTGGCTGCGGAACTTCTTCTGTAAAGGCAGGGATACTAGAAATGTTTGGAGTAATCGGAGTCTCTGATGGTGTTGGAACACTTGTTCTAACTTTACCAGGGGATTTTGAACCGGTTAAACGCGTTCGCTTCGTCCGTAACATTTTTGTTTCCGGAGACAAAGACGGTTGACTCGTAAGCCTTCGCGAACGATGGGGTTTCAATTGAATTTCTTCCACGATTGCGGACTACATGATCAACTAAAAATTAAGGGGAAAGATGTTTCCAAATTAAATGAATTTTATACACTTTGACACAACTTGCTTTTTCGATTTTTGAGAGTCGAGAAAAAGCAAAAGATGACTCTAGTCGCCTTCGATTTTTAATGAGCTTGAAGTGACAAGTGCTCAGATGGACCTTTTCCTTTAAGGAGTCTGAAAAGGAACGAAAGGGACTACTCTTGAAATCTAGACAGAGGGATTACCAAACCAATCGCAAAACTGCAGAATATTTTTTACGGTACGGCAGTCAATCTTCCCGAATGCTGTGTTTAGTGCATTGCAATCGATAGGGCGACAGACACGGCTTCCTATGGATAAAGGATATAGCCTATTGTGCTCTCCCAAAATATACTCGATGGTACGTGGGAGCACAAGTCCGTACTGGCACTTGTCATCTCAAAGTGGAGGAATCACCCAACCAACAGTGAAAACAATAGTTACCAGGCTTTATGACGTCGGAATACGTCTCTAGCCTAGACTTCTAGATGTTGTGCATTAGGTTCCAAAGCGTTTTTAGATTCATTAAATTTATTTTATAGTTGATCTTGCTTAAGAAATTTTCCTTTCAGGTTCACCACGTGATGTAGATGTACAATTCCTAAAATGCAATCTAAGATGATAAACAATCGTTTAATCTTCTTTTTGCAATGAAAATCCTAGCTGCTAAGGAAAGAGAGACGATATTCTTTCAACATAGAGCAGAGAGCACACACTATATGCACTGTCCTAAATCAAACCAACAAACAGTCTAAATGCAAATGCACATGCATGTATTTGTTTTCAGCCTTCTTAATGTGTGAATGATAAAAAGAAAGCTAAGTGCAAATCTGAATTATTTTTCAAAGCGACAATTACTAACAAGCTTCTTTTCAAAACAAAATGAAGACAATGACGACACTTTGTTATTTGGAATTGAAAACTTGCTTTCGACACTTGAAAAACTATCAATTCAAATCAAATACAAGAGTAACAGTGTAATCGACTATCAAGAACAATCGGATTCTCTTCTATGACTGAAAACGACACTTGCGACACTTCCAAATCAAGAAACGATAGTTCAATTACGCTACTTCTTTGTAAAAGAGAACTGAAAATGGCTCAAAATACATAAAAAAATTTACAGTTCTTTGCACAATGGAGGCAGAATAATGGCAAGGAAGGGGGTTTCTAACAGAGATATACTGACTACAGACAACAAAACTCCTGAATAGAGTTGAAAGGAGTAAACACAGAAACCAAATTCTAAGAGCAGAAGAGGTCTTGTCTGATCAGCGCACCTGTAACACAGGGAAAGTGAAATGCAGCGCACCTACTACACTCGGGAAGTGCGATGAATTCAGATTCCGAAGAAGAGACAGTGCGATGGTCCAGGGACGAGACTTCAACTGGGTTCTGGGTCACAGTTTGCAGCTTAGTTCAGGGATTTAGGCCGAGCAAGTGGTAATCAGTAAATGAATCACAGGGGTAGATATAAGGAGGTTACTAGAGCCACCACAAGGGCAATTAGAGAGCTTGTAAATCAATTGTTTAATTCATAAACAAAACCCGGAGATAGACTGAAGCAGCATTGATCTACTTTGGACTTGCACAACAAATGTAGTTCGAAGGCTAGCTGGCTTGACTTCAGGTTCCGTCTATAAGTTTATAAAGTAAACAAATACAGACAAACAAACAATCTATTCGCTCCCTAGTGGAGTCGCCATTTTGTTATCGGCAAATCTAGTGTCTATGCAGAGCTGCTAGTCCCACTAAGGTTGGTAGCTACCTTAGAAACAAACTAACTAAAACCACTTTCGTTTTCCTTTATGAGAAGTAGATAAGAGGGGAATAAAGGAGACCAACCTCTGTCTTGCACTTGGTTCCTTGCTTGATTCCTCTCCCTTCTGGTAGATCTTCACCACTCGCTTCCTCGTTTACCCAGCTTCAAAGAGCACCTGTAGAATCAAAGCAGCATAACACTATCCAAGAACAGAGATCTACTATCATAAACAATATAGGACCAGATATATGTTGACCACACAAATGCATAAATCATCAATCATACAAGAATGTGGAGGAAAACTTGAATAGCTTTATTAATAATCAAGAATAGCAAAGAGGATTACAACCAATTGATCTGACCCAACGTCATCCTCTCAGCAAGAAATCCCTTCTTCACCTCATGAAAAGCTTAGATCACCCAACACTATGATGTTACACCAAGAAACCAGCAGCACTTCCTTACAAGATACAAAATTCCAGCCTGTGGATCTCTGGGATGAGGGATCCATATATAGATGTTTGCAAGGGGGGTGAGTCAGCGTTTGAGATTTGATTAGTGTCCTCTCTCTGATAGTTCTTGATTCCATTTGGAGATTGATGATCTCTTACTCATCCCTAGGCGAATGCAAAGAGGCAAGTGTCACAGGAGAAGTTTCTGAAAGATTCCATGATCCTCCACCTTGCAGATTGACCTTTCCATTTGTCCACTCTCGCCCATCGCACCCGATAGAAGGGCTTTTCAACATGCATCGCACCTCCCGAGTGTATTTAGGTGGGATGCAGCGCACTTTGACCATGGAGCAGGTGAGATGGTCCAATTTTGACCAGTTCTGAGTAGTTTTTCATGGAGAACTTCTGGGAGATGATGTAATCAGTTGACCTTGTTCTTTTAGGGGTTGGAACAACACTTTTAGGGACTTAGGAGCCCTTGGTTTATGGACATTTATGATTGGGGTTGTAGTGCCCAAAAATGTCTATAACAGTTGCCCCCTAAAGCATGAGGTCGTTAATCTTTTGATGTCGGGTGAAATGCTTTATCATGAGGATCCGAAGTTTTTTCAAGCTGGAAGGCGACCTGTAATAAGATACAATACAATACATTATCTTCATAATATTTTCATTATCTAGCTGAGGCGGGCATTTCCCATGCTCAGCTTTATAAATTCATTTTCATGTACATAAGATAGACAATCGTCTGAGTGTAGTCTGATGATTCTGGTAGAGCCATCATCCCTTGGATTGGATGATTATCTGTGCAGCAATGATGTACATTTGATGTATTTATTTTCGTGAATATATATCACAGCCCGGATGGATGGAACTAGATCCGGGGTCTTCAATCGCGTTCGATCTTCACTCAAAGCACAGGTTGATCAATGTGAGAGATGTTCTGGAGTAGAACATGGAAAGACATTGCCTGATTACCAGCCAATGATGTAAGCTGTTAACAGGCGCGAGAGGAATCACCGATAATGATGATGACCCTCAAGGTACTACAGTACAATTCACGTGGTGTGAATAAGGGACTTGGCGTCGAGCAGCACGCAAAATCTTTCGGTCGAAGGCCATTGATGTAAACCTGTCGTCGGAAGTGAGAAGCTTGACATTGAGGCATGCAAGCTTCAAAGTACTTAAAGGGTTGTTCTTAGATCGATTTCTTGTATAATGAGCTGATGTCGACAAGAAGCGATCCGTCATAGGAGGGCCTTAGTGAATCCCACATCAATGACACGGAATGGAGCAAATGATTTTAATGGAGGTGAAAACGATCTTATGAAATTAGGTTCAGGGTGGCGGTCATGAAAGAATGGAGCGTGAATGTATTGTAGCGGATGAGACACAGGAGAATTCTCTCAGCGACTTCTCTTGAACATATTGGTGACACTGACATGATGGATTGGTAGCATTAACCCCAAATATGGATGGTGTGATGGACCAATGGTGATATGACCAGTGAACGGAACAACCCAACCCGACTCGGATGCGAAGTGAAAGTGTCATGTTCAAGAGCGACTTGCTACCAACAAAGTTTCTTCAAGTTTTCTTCCCAATTTTTCCCCAGTCATTGCTGACCAGTACCTCTTTATTTTTGTCAAGCTTGAGAAGGATAACATATGCTTGTTCTATAATTTTCCCTTCGGGCAAACCCATCGCTATGTTTTAACGAGCCTAGCGATAGTGAAACTTTTTCTTATCTGTAGGGACAAGTTTGTCACTATTCGGTTTTAACGAGTTTAACGACAAAGATAACTCGGTCCTTTTCAATTTTAGAGAGTCTGAAAAGGGACGTAAAGAAAACTCCAACACTCATTTTTCGTCATATAATCCCTTAAGTCCGAAAAAGTATAAAATAATACAAAAGGGATGAATTTTCGGTAATTTTAACGAGCCAAACAAAACAAGCGCTCGATATTTTTGTGTAATAATCCCTCAGGTCCAAAAAGATTAAAATCTAAAGGAGGGATAGCACTTCTGGTCACTTTAACAAGTTGGAGAGGGCAATTCCTCGACAATCTTTTCATATTTTATGAGTCAGTTGAAAAGAGCTTAAAGGAGACTCGTTTTTTGAGGAACGAATGATAAATTTGGGTAGCAGCTAATTCCAGGTAAGGTTTGGAATTTTCCAATCACGGCAGTGTCACAAGGATGGCTAACAGGATCACTCTTTGCAGCTGTTACACTAAAAAATGTCACCTTGACTACTTACAGTTAGTATGGCTCAAATCAACAGTCATGCTACCCTCTTAGGCAAGTCTCATGCCTCTGTTATCCATCTCAAACTCAAAGAAGAGAGAAAGTCTTGTAAAAACTATGTTTATCTCTGGGGTCGCAGGTTCTCTCTAGCCTTACCTGCGGGGACGCTGACCATGTTCACAAAATCTGCGTCCATGGACGCTCTGTATGTTAAGGGACAGGTGCGTCCCTCTGTAAAAGGCAAAATGCGCGAGTTTTATCTTGAAAAAGTTACTTGTGGTTACTTCTAGAACATTCTAGAGGTCGGTTTGATGAAATGGATGCGCCTCCAGTTGGTTCATGTATCTCTATTAAGGGGGAACTTATCCCATCAATAAGGGAGCTATCCCACCCATAGAGGGGGATGATCCCATTGATAGTGGACCTGAATAACCTCTTTACAGCACTATAAATAAAGGCATTGAGCCAGAAGGAGAAGAGGTTGGAACTATACATTTTCTTTGGGTAAATGCTGCAGGATTTAGGTCTTCCATTAGAGCCTTTGTGAGGAGAGATTGTCTTCACTTGATTCTACTTGGGAGAGGGTGAGCTTTGTCAAAGTAGAGGAAAACCCTTGATGGACCCTGGGAGGAACTTGCACAACACCAAGGCCAGGTTGTAAGAGTTTCTTTGTTTCGTTATTAATACAAACTGGTTTATTTTTCTCAATAGCTTGTGTTAATGAGTTATTTCATGTGTTCCTTGGTCTGCATGTTGAATATATGTTTTATTATATGAAATGCAAGTGCTTGGTAATTGTTTGATTGTTTGTGGTTGCAGGAATTGACTTGAAGGAGGAGCTCATCCGGACCGTCAAGAACGGACTTCAACAACAGCGTTTTGGAATAAGGTAAGCCTAAACACTTGTAGTTTTCATGTTGTAAAAGGTGTATTTAGAGAAAGATCACTCCATTTTGTCTTGTTTGTCATTAGAATGTCTTAGACTTCTAGGAAGGTCAGTCGTGTCCGCACCCTTGACAGATTCCGTGTGACAAATTGGCGACTCCGCTGGGGAATCCATTAATGAGAGAGTCTTTTCCTTTATATGAACTTTGCTTTGAGAAAATCATTTTTATTTTCTGGTTTTTGACTGTGAGAATTAGTATTTGGGTGGCTTAGCTTTAGATTTAGTTAGATTTGGTTTTTCTTCATTTTTCCAGAAGGACGCACCCTCTTAGTACTGCACAGTGCGTCTTTGGACGCGCTGTTGCCGTCTGCACAGAGCGGGGCCGCACCTGTGACAACGGGTTGCCTGCGTCTTCCTGTAAAACTTAAGAAAATTCCATTTTTGCTTCAAATTACTTTTAGATTTTGTTTTTCCTTAGTGTTTTCTGCCCAGATCCTTTAGTACCCTGTCAAGAATTTTCACCTAAACTTGTTTTGTGAGCTTTGAGTGTTTTAGTGGTTTTCAACGAAGTTTCGACCTAGGGTTTGATTTTTGGAAAGGCTTTGTAGTGACTTTGATAGTAGAAAGTTGTCCAGCCTTAGATCTCTCTGGTTAGTCAACCTTCTTAGAAGTCGGGCCTGTCGTAAAGTCTCCTTTTGTGAGCAACTTGCCATTTGAGTTGTTTTGGGTCAAATTTCGAATTACTTGTTTATAAAGTATTGATTTCCATTTTACAAAAAGAACAAAAAGATTAGAGTTTTGTTTTGGCTAGTTTTTGATTCTGCAATAAGCTAGTCCTTGATTTGATTGTGATGAAGTAAAACACCTTAGAAATAATCATTGTTAGTTTTGGCCTCGTTAAGATTGCTTAGAGTAAATTTGCCTTTAGTTTGCTTATGAGTGCATTTTCATAGATTTTAAGAGTTGTTAAGATTGTTTGTTGGTTACATTAGATTTACTTGTTTTATTAAAAGAAAAATACAAAAACATCTTCTTAAAAAGTCTTGTTTCAAGTAGCTTTTTGTTTTCGAAAGAAGAAAAGAGTTTTTTCGTGCATGTAAAGAGAGGTTATGTTTTTATGATTGGAAAAGAAAAACGAATTGTTTCTTTGATTGTCTTCAATTAAGAAGTTGCTTTTACAAAGATTGCATTCTCTCAACTTTTTAGTTAAAGCAATTCATCGAAAAAGTAAAGTAGTGGATAAATCATTCTAGGTGCATTTTGTAGTGGTTTCGAGTCGAGTCAACACACCACTGGTTTCACTTCCATCACCTTTTGACTTAAGAAACAACCTTAAAAGTAACGCTTAAATTAAAATCAATCTAGTAATCTTTATTTTTCTAGGGCTCTGAAGCACCAACATAGCTTAGGCTAGGGTCTTGGAGTAGGTGAGTACTTAACTCTCCAAGACTACAAAACCAAACAGATAGTCTATCTTGAGTAGAACAAATCCAATTGTTTCAGTTACATTCTGGGAAAGCTCCTCTTAAAGGAGAAGCACGAGCTCGTGTCCGAACCAGTGAGGGGATCATTCCTCCCTCGTTGGGAACGACGCCAGGCAGTACGTATTACAAACGGTAAACCTCGGATTAACCATTGTCGAGGAGCCAGGGGTCACTTATCGGTAAACCTTGGATTGTTGTCAAGGAGCCGGTAAGGGGATTGGAGCTTGCTACTCTGCCCTTGCGTGCTGTCGGAGTTTAGACTGTTCCCCCAGGTGTAATTGTTGTGATTGGTAACCTTAGTGGCCATAATATCTAGGATTCTACCCAAGGTGACGGTGGAGGGAAGGTCCCACTGTACCTGGAGCAGACGTCGGTTATACTCACTTGGATTTTCTGGGGGGTTCGCTTCACTTCGAGACGGTTAAAGTGGAGGAACTTGGTCCAGTCTATTCATTAAGCAGGTTGCCGGGGTAACTGTTCCACCCACTATTTCTGTACTGAATCCTGCGAGGTTGGGCCTAATCACCAACTAGCGTTTTTGGTCCGGAAGACTACTGTTTGTGTGTGGTTTGACGCTCTAGATTATTTAGGCGTGTGCTTCAAATTTGATTGGTTCTTTAGAAGACTTTAGGTGGTTTGATTTGAAATTTTTTACTTTGTTTTCGTGTGTTGTAGTTAAAATCTTTAATTGTGGCGGAATTACCGAGAAGGTCCCGTCGAATTGCGGGCCAGTCTCCTGAAGTTGTTTCTGTGGCCGAATTGTTGAGAAGATCCCGTAGACTTAGGGGATCCCCTCCTCGAGACGACCCAGGTAATTTAGAAGGGTTAAAGGTCCTTGTAACTCCTCCTAGTGGCAGTAGAGTAGGATCACCTGAAGAAGGAGAATTTTCCTTGGTGGTCCATCCAGATTACCAAAGTTTAGAAACAGGTTACAATCCCGAAGCTGTTACAGTTTCCGAGCTTGCTGGTAGTTTTTCATCTGCCAGTGAAACAGGCGAAGAACCTGAAATTTCAGAACCTGTTACTCCAACTCCTAGTGTTCCTGATTCACCAAGAATAGAAAGAATTATCACCGAAAATCTTCCTGTTGGATTAATTGCTATAGAAGAACTTGTTCCAGAGGAAGAAATAGGCGTTTCTGATTCTGAAGATCTAATTACCCTTGATCTAAGGGAGCGTGAATCCATCTTTTACAGTCCTCCTAGAAGTGAATCTTGGTACCTTGCATTAACCAATTTTTTAGACAACTCAGTAGGTTTTTCTACACCTCGTACTCCGGTTCCACCTAGAGGAATTCATTCTCCTGTAAATATGTCTGGTCAGTCATCTGTGTTTTCACAAAGTCCTGAATCATTTTTACATGGCGGTCCTTCTGTTCCTACTGGGTATCAATCACTTTCTGGTACCTTTGCGGGAGCATCTCCTCAACCCATTGATCATGGGTTATTAGTTGGAAACAGTGGTAATGTACCATTGAGTATAGGTGAAGTTTATATGATGTCAGGTTCAACTCCCATTAACCAACCTCAAGGTGGCCAATTACCGCCTGGGGGGCAACCTTCGTTAATGCCTGGGGGGCAACCCCAAGGTACTTCATTCATGACTGGGGGGCAACCTCAAGGGTATCAACCCCAAGGGTATCAACCCCAGCCTCAATATGTACCCCAAAGTCAACCTCAGTATCAGTATCAACCTCAAGGATGGCAACCTCAAGGATGGCAACCCCAAGGGTATCAACCCCAAGGGTATCAACCTCAAGGATACCAACCTCAAGGTCAAGGTCAACCCCAGTATTCGTATTTACCTCAAGGTTATCAACCTACGGGTCAATACCCTGGTCAAGGTTATCAACCACCTCAAGGGCAATCATATGGGACTGCACCTTACAGTTATCAACCCTATCCTCAATACGGCTATGGATCTCAGTATCCTCAACCTGTTACGAGTCAATACCCTGGAATGTTAACATGGGATCCGTCACAGGGTCAACAGATGTCGCAACCAAGTATACAGTCGGTACCTCAAGCAGGACAACCTGCAGTTCCTGGTCCACCCCAGCAACCGCAACCTGTCCAGTCAAGTGTTCAGACCCCTGTAACTTCTGTAGTTACTCAGCCGCCAATTGCACCTGGTACTCCACCTCACACGGCTGCAGCAACTACCGCTTCATCTACCATGCTTACTTCTGGAGTATCGGCAGCTCCGGTTTCTACTGTCCCTGTAACCACTCCTCAGACATCTGTACCGTTGTCTGGACCCACAGTTCAAACCACAGTCCAGATGCCTGTAGGCCAACCTGGTACAAGTACGGTTGTTACTACTCAACCTCAATTTGTTCAACCTCCGTACCAGGGACAGTATCAACCTGGGCAAGCTGCCCAACAACCGGTTTACCAGTATCAACCGTATCCTGGGTACACTTATCAACCACCTCAGCAACCCCAGTACGGTCCGGTTAATCCTGGTTTTCCAGGAGGATATAATATCCCCAATGCGACTCCTGTTCCTAGTTATCCTGGATATCCTCCTCCTGGGGCTGGTATTGTGACTCAGAGTTTTAGAGATCCTAACCGGCAGTTACCATTTATTGCAACTTTAGATTTACCCGACTTGACGCGCCTAACGAACGATCCAATTCAATATCTTCCGTTCTGGCCGCCAATGCCAAATAAGTTGCCCAGCGATATACCCAAGTTCGAAGGTAAGTCTGGAGATGATCCGTCTAATCACGTGATGACTTACCACCTCTGGTGTGCATCAAATTCCATCTCAGATGATTCCATCCGCTTACGTCTTTTCCAGCGTACACTCATTGGTCTCGCAGCCAAGTGGTACATTGAGTTACCACGGGCCTCTTTTTACAACTTTAGCCAGTTAGCTACCTCGTTCTTAACTCATTTTCAGTTACCAGTCAGATACGATAATGGTACAGAGTTATTAACTTCGCTAAAACAATCGACATCCACGTACATTTCTGATCACATCCATGAGTGGAGACGTCGAAGAAGATTAGTCAAAGTTTTTATCCCGGACCAAATCTTAGCTGAATGGTTTGTCAAATCATTATTACCAAGAATTACTGAAGATGTAGCTAAGGCCGGAGTAGTTACTGAGGAGCAAGTCATTGCTCAGGCACAATACCTTGACTTAGTTTACACTCAGTCGGGTACGTTACATGAGAAAATTACGGATCTTCCAAAGTCAAACCAAATCGCTGCTGCTCCTTCGGGATCTCATGCCGCTGATGGTATGATCGGTATCGTGACTACGAAGAGTAAGAAGAAGTCTTCCAAGGCCTCCAATACTCCAATTATCACTTTTCCTGATTCTCCGACAGGAGAGTCTTCTCCTCCTGAACTTACCGCCGACATTCACGCTGTAGAGTCATCTACGGCCAAATCCAAAAACGGTGGAAAGAAGAAAGGAAAAAAGAAGGCTAAAGCAGACAAGGCTCCAAAGGAGAAAACGGAAAAGTCGGAAACCAATGACGAAAAGCGCAAACCTCGCTATCCTTGTCTTATTTGTGAAGAAGATCATTTTACGCGAGACTGCCCTCATCGGGCCGAGGTAGTGAAAATAGTCAAAGGTTCTCCCACTCCTGCTGTGTTAAAAAATCCATTTCCAGAGCAGGAGAATAAGATGATAGGTTCTTCTTCGAATGCCAGTGAAGAACCCATTTTGATGATGTCTCATGTCAGGATTGCGACTCGATCGCAAGATTATGGTAGTAAGGCTCCTGTTGATGGTAAGGAAGCAGAATCTTCTCACTCTAACCCATCAACCTCAGCTCCTGGTTCCGATCCACTACAGATCGAAAAACCTAACCCAGACTTAGTGATTAAGCCGCCCGCCAAGGGTGTACTTCGAAGGTCTGCTTTCAATCCACATGCGAGAGCAGCCCAGAATTACAACATTGTTGAAGACTTAGCTGTTTCACCTTCAGCAATGTCGGCACTCGAAGTGCTGCAATCATGTCCAGCGCAACGAAAATTGCTTTTGTCGGCTATTGGAGCTGTCGATGTTCAGGACCCGAACCTAATGATCTTTGATCTAGAAAGTAGTACACCACGTCTCCCCCATCAAATGGCTTTCCAAATTCCAGTGATAGTCAAAAACAGGCCTATTCATCGGACTGTGATTGATGAGGGAGCTTCTACGTGTATTATGTCGATTCAATGTTGGAGATCGCTTGGTTCTCCTTCATTGAACCAATCCCCCACCATCCTTAAGGCCTTTGATGGCCGTGGGTTCCGTCCGTTTGGTATTCTACAAGAATTGCCTATAGGGGTCGAAGGTAAAACCGTTAGTCTGGATGTGGAAGTGGTTGATGCCCCTCTAGACTACAACCTTCTTTTGGGTCGAAGTTGGTCATATGCTATGACAGCGGTCGTTTCATCGGTCTTCAGAGTCATTAAGTTTCCACATAACGGTAAGATCGTGACTATTGATCAACTGACATACTTTTCATCCGACCCAACCTCTTTAGAAACTATCCAGCATGTTGGTAAAACGACAATCCCTTATAGGGACATTGGTGTAGGTTTAGTTAAGGATTCCGGTTTACTGGGAACTTTTCCTCTCCCTCCACTCAATGCAGACCCTTCGTTCACAACAATTCATATGATCACGTCAGAAAACATTATTTATGATGATCCTTGGTATGTTCCCTCTGACTCTGAGCTAGACTCACTCGGTGATGTTATGCCTTTGAGTCCGTATGAGATTGCTTATGAAGCTCTTATGTCTTTTACCGACTTTCATTCAACCGACCAAATGAATGTGGTCAGTGAAGAGTCACTTTTCACCTCACCCTTAGAACGGATAACGTTTCCCGAAGAAGTGTCATCTGACGAACAACTTCGCGAAATCCTAAGTGTAGATGATCTACCATGGGAAGATCTCCATCACAGATCTTCGTTTTTACCTAAGGATGATGCATTTGAAAATGATTTTTCATCTATCTTTACCGCTGAATATGTCAAAGACGCTCAGGATCCAACGAAACATTCTGATTCAGAGCTGAATTTAGGGAATATTTCTCGTACTATTCCCATTGATATTTCAGTGAAGCCCGGAATCGAGGAGAACATTCATATAGGTGCCGCATGTACTGAAGAAGAAATCCAAACTTACAAGGCCCTATTCCAAGAATTCCGCGACGTGTTTGCCTGGTCTTACGAAGAAATGTCGGGAATTGATCCTGCCATTGTTGTTCATGAAATCAAAACCTACCCGGATGCTAAACCCATTCGGCAACGGTTGCGTCAGATTCACCCTCGAAAAGCGGCTGCGATTAAAGCAGAAGTCGAAAAGCTGTTGAAAGCAGGTTTCATTTATCCGATCCCGTTAACGGATTGGGTATCGAATATTGTTCCCGTCAATAAAAAACAAGGAACAATAAGAATCTGTATCGACTATAGGGATATCAATCGAGCTTGTCCAAAAGACAACTATCCTACGCCTTATATCGATCAAATCATTGATGATTGTGCCGGAAGTGAGATGTTTTCCTTCATGGATGGTTTCTCAGGCTATAATCAAATCAATATTCTACCTGCCGATCAACCAAAAACGGCATTCATTTGTCCATGGGGGACATTTGCTTATTGCAAATTACCTTTTGGACTTAAGAATGCCGGGGCCACTTTTCAACGGGCGATGTCTTATGCATTTCATGACATCAAGCACATTGTGCAACCCTATCTCGATGATTTGCCTGCTCATTCTTTACAACGAGCTGATCACCTTGTCCACCTACGAGCAATCTTTATGAGGTGTAGGCATTATCGAATTCGGTTGAATCCCCACAAGTGTGTTTTCTGTATAGAAACAGGTCGATTGCTGGGATTTGTTGTTTCAAAAGCCGGCATTCGCGTCGATCCCTCGAAAGTCGAGGCTATCATCAAATTGCCTCCTCCTTCGAGTTTGCGCCAACTCCAAAGTTTGCAAGGGAAAGCGAACTTTTTACGCCGATTCATCCCAAACTACGCCGAGGTCACTAAAGGTTTTACACGGTTGTTGAAACAGAACGCACAATTCTTTTGGGACGAGATTGCCCAACAATCTTTTGATGCACTAAAACACGCGTTGACCCATGCACCGTTATTGCATCCTCCCAACTACAACCAGGACTACTTCTTATACCTCGCAGCTTCGCATTCCACCATTGGAATGGTGTTAGTTCAAGAAGATGAATTCAAAGCAGAGCATGTGATATATTATCTTAGTAGAACCTTAAATCCCACTGAGTTAAAATATTCGCATGTGGAGAAATTGGCCCTGGCAACCGTTCAAGCTGTCCAGCGTTTTCGTCACTACATTCTTCTCCGCAAGACTACAGTTATTTCGGATTGCAACCCTATGATTTATATTTTGACAAAACAACTGCTAGGGGGCAAGTACTCTAAATGGATTGTTATCCTGCAAGAGTTCGACTTGGAGTTCGAGAAGTCCAAGTCTAAGAAATCTTTAGTTTTTGCGGAATTGATGTGTGATTTCCCGAGTGCTGACACAGAGACTGTGGCAGAGGAGTCCATTGTGGACGAATCTTTGTTTCTTATTAGCACTTTAGATCCGTGGTATGGGGATATAATCATCTATCTCCAAACCCAAACCTTTCGGCCTGAAGCTTCCAAGGAAGACCGTCGAAAAATTCGGTTTCGATCCCAGCAATACAGAATTATTGGAGATACACTTTATCGCCGGGGGGCAGACTTAGTTTTTCGACGTTGTTTAACTCACGAAGAGGCTGAGAGAGTTTTGAATGATTGTCACTCTGGAGCATGTGGCGGTCATATGTCTGGGTATGCCACAGCTCAGAAGGTGTTGCGCGCTGGCTATTTCTGGCCGTCTATGTTTAAAGATTGTATCCTTGCTGTCAGAACATGCCACAACTGTCAAGTGTTTGATCGAAAGATGTGCGCTCCACCTGCTCCTCTCCACCCTATAATTGCCGCTGGTCCATTCGCCAAATGGGGCATTGACTTTATTACTTGTAACCCTCACTCGGCCGGGGGGCATGCGTATATCATCCTCGCGGTTGATTATTTTACAAAATGGGCCGAGGCGATGCCTACATTCGACGCAAGCGGCAAGACAGCTGCAGTTTTCGTATTCAATCATATCATAACTAGGTTTGGTGTCCCACAAGCAATCATTACTGACCATGGGAGCCATTTTCGAAACGTCATGATGACTGAGCTTACAAGCCAGCTTGGTTTGCGCCACGATAGCTCTACTCCTTATTATCCGCAAGCCAACGGTTTGGTTGAGTCAATCAACAAAGTTCTAGTCATCATGATTCGACGGATCATTGGTATCCATCGAACGAATTGGCATAACATGTTATTTTCGGCGCTATGGGCATATCGAACTTCAGTGAAAAATTCAACAGGTTTCACCCCTTTCCAGCTAGTTTATGGCTTAGAAGCCGTGTTACCTATTGAATGCGAAATCCCATCACTTCAAATGGCTGTCGAATTACTTCCAGCTACTTCCGAAGAGGAGAAACGGTTATTATACTTGGCTAAATTAGATGAGACTCGACATGACGCTACTTTAGCTATCGAGACTCACGCGAAACGAATGAAAGCTCAGTACGATAAAAATGTAACCCCTCGAAGTTTTTCGGAAGGAGACCTAGTACTATTATATGATCAAGCTAACGATAAGCTAGGTGCCGGAAAATTCGTTCCCATGTGGCATGGGCCCTACATTGTAAAGCGAAAGTTAGCAAAAGGGGCTTATGAGTTAGTTGATTTTGATGGGGACTCTTTGGGTAAACCCAGAAATGGACTTTACCTAAAGAGGTATTATGCTTAAAATGATGGGTATGGAGAAATTTTTAGATAGGTTAGATTTTCTTTCTAGCTAGCAAGTGTGTTAGTTTAGTCAGTGTGCTTAGCTTAGCAAGTGTGGTTTTTCGTCATTATTCTGGCTTATCTTGGTTTTACTCTTGATATTGTAGATGTCGACGCCTCTCCAAACATACATTGGATTTGCTGATGGTGCTTGTCGTAATACACGGAATATCTCTTCCGCAGCTTGGGTTATCTATTCGCCCTCTGACGAGTTAGTTTCTATGCATGGGGTAAGCCTCGGTCAAACAACGAATAACATTGCAGAATACAGTGCAGTGGTTGAATTATTATCCGAATCTATTTCATTTGGAATTCGACGTTTGATAGTGAGGTTAGATTCTGAACTTGTTGTATTACAGCTTAATAGAGTTTATGCCATTAGAAATCCTGTGTTATTAAGGTTGTTTTTGAGAGTGCGTCTCTTGGAACGTGAATTTGATTACATTGAATATCAACATATTCCAAGGTCTTTGAATACATTAGCAGATGCAATTGCTTCTCGAATGTTGGACAGACATTTACGATAATCATGCAAGTAAATTTAAAAACATTTCATCACATATGTTAAACAAGATAAGCCGGTAATAGTGATATATATAGATAGAAGTGTGTCAAAAAATATATACATCGTCTTCGATCATAGGTTTAAAACACCTTATGATTGGCAAAATGATAGTACAAAAAGTCAAAAATGTCACATGTGACTACAAAAGTGACTAGTCAATCACTGGTGGTGCTCTATGTACGACACCACTGCGCGGGCTACCTTACGCAAAAATCTCCTAAACGGTCCAGGGACCGCGACTACGAAGCGCTGAAGCCTGATAGGAATGTCGTCCATAGTAGTCTCAGGTATATCTGCCGTGAGACGCTCTAGATCATGCTCCAACTCAGCTAGTACTTCTGCTGTCGCATCCTGTGGGGCCGGTACCGGTGCAGCTGGATGTAGTCTATCATAAGGCCGGAGGTTGGCTGGACGCTGTGGACCAACATCTGCATTTTGAAAGATTTACTATTAGTTTTGAGACGATATATATAAAAGATACAAAAAATACATAACTAGAAAACTTGTGAAAATAAAAAGTACCTCTGTCGTCCCATTGTTCTCCCTGTGGAAGAACCATGTCCGGATCACCTCTGAAATCCATTCCGGCATACGGAAAGTCCTGTATCACAAAAAGCTGGCCCTCTAACCAGTCAAAATAACTATCTGAGAATCGAACTACTGTCGCACCCTCGTCAGGATGCCGGGCCATCACCGCAACCCATCGTATCAGCTTTGGCTGCTGGGGACCCAAGATATCAACAGTGAGTTGCTGAGGGATCAGCATTGGAATTCTCTCCAAGGCAAAGCTCACGACTATAGGCCCATATCCAAAAGTCTTTAGTCGTCCGTTCTTTGCCTTGGTCAGTTGGCTCTTCATATGAGCCGACACAGCTTCACACCAGTTGAAAATGGTGCCTTGGTAACAGTCAATTGCCATCCGCATTTGGGATCCGGAAGCAATGTGTAAAGCGGCCGCCCCGCAAATTCTGGTAACCGTGAACGCTATGACTTTGAGTTCCGGCAGAGTGATGTGTTTTATCTCTATGCCTTTTGAATGGTGAGCCCCAGGTGTGCACCAATTCTCGCGGAGACTATCAAGGGATTGGCCACCCGGCCTAGTCCCCGCAAGACTGAGTTGCTCGCCTCTGTTTGGCAAGCCAGTGAGAAAGTATACATCCGAGGGCTCTATCTCGAGCTGGTGCCCTCCTATGTAAAAGCATTGTTCTTGTACGTTCCATCGCTCAACCAGCCATTCCAAGAATCTTACCTGGCCCCTCATGCCCGGTATGGTCCAATATTTGTATAATCCGCATGCTCTTAGGGCATCCAGGGAAGGTTGATGATTTATTGCAGCTTCATCTTCCTCTACATGCTCTCTTTCTCTCCAGTCTAACATGATTAATGCCCTGCATATCAAAAATAGCAATTAGAAATTAATTTGGGAATTTTTGGTGGTTTTTTGAGAGAGTTGGGGTTTTGAAATGCGCGTTTCTCGGAGGACGCACCCCGGCTTTGTAGCACAGGGCGCCCGGACGCAGCTGGCCTGAAGGCGGGCTGCGTCTTCCGACCGTTTCCCCGTATGAGAAAAAGTCGGGGGACGCAGGTCACCCGAAGGGCACCTGCGTCCGCCGAGAGGCGCATTCCAAAACCAAAACCCCCCCAAAAAATGAAACTAAAACCTAAAAATTGATTCTAAACGGATAGAAATGCAGAGTAGGATGTGTAAAATACTTGGATGAGACGGCGTTCGATTCCAACGGTCAGATTTTCCGCAGCGACCACGGGAAGTTTCTTGTCAAAAGCTCTTTTTTCAACCTCAACAGTGAAACGGTAAAAATGACATGGTAAAAGGTCTTTTTATAGGTTTTTTGGATGAATTAGTTCATTTTTTACCATGAAAAGATGTTTTTGAATGTATTTTTGCCTATTTTAAACAGGTATGAGTAATGTGTCGCTTTTGTGCAGGACAAAGGGATTTCGAGGGAAATTGTAATTTTTCACAAACAAAATTTCAGAGTCATCTTTTAAGCCCTTTTCTGACTCCTAAAACATGAAAAGATCGCCGAGTGTTTCTTTTTCACTCGTTAAAACGGAATTAAAAGACGGTCCCCTTTTAGCTCTTTTCTGACCGCAAAATCAGGAAAAGATTGCCGGGTTTTTGTCGTTTCAAACTCGATAAGGAAATAAAACGACGTGTCCTTGATCGCTTTTTACTTTTCAGGTTAACGACACTATTATGAAAGTACTCCTTGGTCGCAAGATCAAGCGGTTCCCCCAGGTATTATTTTATACTTTTTCGGGCTTGAGGGACACAAATGTACGAAAAAGTTCAACGTGGAGTCTCCTTTAGTTTTTTCAGACTCTCTAAAATTGAAAAACACCGAGTTTCTCCTATACTGGGCTCGTTAAACTTTTACAGTAGAGGACCTGTTCAATTACAAACAGGAACGAACCACTCCTTCCTAGGGTTCGAATTTAAACTAGGTTGGACTCGTCCGAAGGATGAGCTTATAATCAAGCATATGTTATCCTCCTCAAGCTTGTTAAAAATAAAGAGGTACTTACCAGAAATGGTGGGGGAAAAAAGAGAAGAATGAACCTATTTGTCACCTTTTGTCTCAGAAGAAACTTTATTACCGCTCTTGAACACGACACTTTTCATTCACCTGGGTTGGGAAATCTTTTACCTCACAGTTGACCAAATCACTTTGAAAGTCTTTAACCGGGTTCCAGGGGTTAACTTTGAGTTATACGTCACCAAACCATCTGTTGTGTCGTTATGTGTTCAAGAGGTCTGCAAGAAAAAACTTTCATCTGCAAAATACTTGTCATCCATTTGACCATCCCTGAGTCAGTCCTTACAGCAACATTTCTTCAACTTGAACAATGATTTCGTGTTGCGGGCTTGCCTGCAACGGGTCGCTTTCTATCGACATCGACACATTATCTAGAAAGTTGACTTAGGAATCGACAGTACCTTGAAGTCTGCATGCATCAATGGCAGGTTTCTCGCCTTTGACGTCAGTTTACATCATTGACTTTCGATCAGAGGATTCCGTGAAGTGTTCGACATCAAAACATCTATTCACATTTCACGGGTTGTGCTTGGTACTTTGAGAACCATTGACATTACTGGTGGTTTCTCTCACGCTTGTTAACAGTTTACATCATTGACTGGTAATCAAGTGGTTTCTACCATGTTCGACATCGAATCATTTAATCACATGGTTAGAATCGTACCAATTCGGGAAGTAGAAGTGAAGACCCTGGATCTAGTTTCTACCATCCAGGCTGCGAGGAGTTTTGTATTCATTATCTATGTAGACTAATCATAAACAGATGGCTGCGTCCATACTGTGTCTACAAAAGTCTATAAAAATGATGTACTGCAAGATCATTCCTGTATCAGAATAGTTAGTCCATTAGTTAAAGTTTTGAATCTGAGTATGGGAATGCCTACCTCAGTGATGATATAATCTTATCCATGTATTTTGTGTTGAAAAATTGCAGGTTCCAACCAGGCCATCCACAAGGCAATCCTTGAAATGATAAAGCGCTTCACCCTTCCTAGAATTACAAAACCCTATTCTATTCCAGGCTTCGCACTTTAGGGGGCAATCTGTTACACTAAAAAATGTCACCTTGACTACTTACAGTTAGTATGGCTCAAATCAACAGTCATGCTACCCTCTTAGGCAAGTCTCATGCCTCTGTTATCCATCTCAAACTCAAAGAAGAGAGAAAGTCTTGTAAAAACTATGTTTATCTCTGGGGTCGCAGGTTCTCTCTAGCCTTACCTGCGGGGACGCTGACCATGTTCACAAAATCTGCGTCCATGGACGCTCTGTATGTTAAGGGACAGGTGCGTCCCTCTGTAAAAGGCAAAATGCGCGAGTTTTATCTTGAAAAAGTTACTTGTGGTTACTTCTAGAACATTCTAGAGGTCGGTTTGATGAAATGGATGCGCCTCCAGTTGGTTCATGTATCTCTATTAAGGGGGAACTTATCCCATCAATAAGGGAGCTATCCCACCCATAGAGGGGGATGATCCCATTGATAGTGGACCTGAATAACCTCTTTACAGCACTATAAATAAAGGCATTGAGCCAGAAGGAGAAGAGGTTGGAACTATACATTTTCTTTGGGTAAATGCTGCAGGATTTAGGTCTTCCATTAGAGCCTTTGTGAGGAGAGATTGTCTTCACTTGATTCTACTTGGGAGAGGGTGAGCTTTGTCAAAGTAGAGGAAAACCCTTGATGGACCCTGGGAGGAACTTGCACAACACCAAGGCCAGGTTGTAAGAGTTTCTTTGTTTCGTTATTAATACAAACTGGTTTATTTTTCTCAATAGCTTGTGTTAATGAGTTATTTCATGTGTTCCTTGGTCTGCATGTTGAATATATGTTTTATTATATGAAATGCAAGTGCTTGGTAATTGTTTGATTGTTTGTGGTTGCAGGAATTGACTTGAAGGAGGAGCTCATCCGGACCGTCAAGAACGGACTTCAACAACAGCGTTTTGGAATAAGGTAAGCCTAAACACTTGTAGTTTTCATGTTGTAAAAGGTGTATTTAGAGAAAGATCACTCCATTTTGTCTTGTTTGTCATTAGAATGTCTTAGACTTCTAGGAAGGTCAGTCGTGTCCGCACCCTTGACAGATTCCGTGTGACAGCAGCTGTTCCTCAAAAGGGGTAAACAATCAAATGGAGGTGAATGTCAGCCAATACAAAGTGGAGGTGATGATGAGAACACGACCAAGGCTTCAAAAGCTGATGATAATACATTCACGATGGTTATTTACCGGAAAATGGTTCATTTTTTAATGAGCTTAAACTCTGGGGGAACATTTGCTCATTGCTTATGTTTATTTCTTAACGAGCTTGAATTTCGCGTTAAAACTGCGCATTGCTTATGTTTATTTTTTAACGAGCTTGAATTCCGCATTAAAACTGCTCAATGGTGTAAACCCGGTTGCATTCCTTACCGATGTTCGGTATGCCCACAAGGCCGAGTACAGGATCAGGTGCCAACTCCTTTTGTGGACTCCAATCATCCTTTGCAGCATTCGCTTCAGGACCTTGTTGATTGCTTCAACTTGTCCGTTGGCCTGCGGATAATATGGAGTAGAGCTGTCGTGGGACAACCCGAATTTGGCAGCCAATTCAACCATCATGTGATTGCGAAAATGCGATCCATGATTTGTGACTATAGCCTGTGGAACGCTGAATCTAGCGACTACATGATAGAAAAAGAAAAGGGCAGCTGTTTCGCCAGTGTTGTTTAATGTAGGCATCGCCTCGGCCCATTTGGTAAAATAGTCTACCGCGACTATGATATACCCATGCCCCCCAGTCGAGGTGGGGTTACATGTCATGAAATCTATGCCCCATTTGGCGAATGGCCCAATAGCAACTATTGGCTGCAGGGGTGTGGGTGGTCTTCTGGTTTTGCTACCGAAAATTTGACATGCATGGCAACTTCTGACTGCGGTTATGCAATCTTTGATCATTGTTGGCCAGAAGTATCCTGCTTGTAAAAATTTTTGCGCCGTAGCGTAACCAGATTGATGCCCCCCACACGCGCCTTAATGGCAATCATTCAGGACTTTTTCGGCCTCCTCATGGGTGAGGCACCTCCTCAAAATTGTATCGACACCACGACAGTAAAGCGTATCACTGACGATCATGTAGCCTTTTGATTGGTATCGAATACGTTTTTGTTCAGAGCGGGAGGTATTAGGCCTATATTTTTGGGTTTGGAGATAGATGATTATATCTCCATACCATGGATTTCTTGAAGATATCAAAAACAAAGATTCATCCACGATGGTTTCTTCGGATGTTTTATCGTTGGATGACGATGGGAGATCGCAGAAAGAAAATGAACATTAGCCCAGGGAAGCCACCTAGCCGATTCAAATGCACTTCCAGTAATTCCGTGAAAACCAGGGATTTCTTTGACTTGGATTTTACAAATTCCAGATCAAACTCTTGAAGAATTGCTATCCATTTTGAATATTTTCCCCCTAGCAACTGTCGCGACAATATATAAGTCATGGGGTTGCAATATGACAGAATGGTAGTTTTTTGAAAGAGGACATAATGTCGAAATCTCTGTATCGCTTGAACAACTGCGAGAGCCAGCTTTTCAACATAGGAATACTTGCTTTCTGTGTCATTTAAGTTTCTACTCAAATAATATATGGGATGTTCAATTCCATTGTCTTCTTGAACTAAAACAATTGCTATGGTTGTATCCGCTGCAGCCAGATACAGGTTAAAGTATTTTTGATAATACGCAGTGTACATTAATGATGCTTTCATTAGGGATTCCTTTAAAGCATCAAAGAAAGCTTGCGCAACCTGATCCCAGACAAAGGGTACTTCTTTTTTCAATAGACGTGTATAACCTTTAGCAAGTTCCGCGTAATTTGGAATGAACCTCCTAAAAAAGTTTGATTTCCCTTGGAGTTTCTGAATCTGAAGAAAATTTGAAGGTGGAGGCAAATTAATGATTTCCTGAACCTTACACGGGTCGAGACGAATCCCATCCTTTGAGACTACAAAGCCAAGCAAACGACTAGAACTGACATAGAACACACATTTGTGTGGATTGAGTCGTATTTTGTAGTGTCGGCAACGTAGAAATATCGCTCTTAAATGCTGTGGATGATTGGTCCGTTTTCACGAATGAGCCAGAAGATCATCGAGATATGGTTGAACGATGTTTTTGATGTCATGGAAGGCATAATTCATTGCCCTCTGAAATGTTGCCCCTACGTTCTTTAAACCAAAGGGTAACTTGCGATACGCAAATGTGCCCCACGGACAAATAAATGCAGTCTTTGACTGGTCCTGTGGGTGGATATTTATTTGATTATACCCAGAGAATCCATCCATGAATGAAAAGATTTCGCATCCGGTGCATTCATCAATTATCTGGTCAATAAACGGTGTAGGATAGTTGTCTTTTGGACAAGCTTGATTTACATCCCTATAATCGACGCACACTCTAATCATTCCTTGTTTTTTCATTACAGGAACAATGTTCGATACCCAATCGGTTAGAGGAACTGGGTAAATGAAACCAGCATGGAGAAGCTTTTCAACTTCTACCTTGATGGCAACGGCTTTCTTTGGGTGCACCTGCCGTAGTCGTTGTCGTACTGGTTTGACATCCGGATTCATTTTGATTTCGTGTTCAACTATGCTCGAGTCAATGCCTGGCATTTCATCATATGACCAAGCAAAGACATCTCTGAATTCATGAAAAGGAGCGTTATATATTTCCAATTCTGAAGGAGAACAACATTTGCCAACATAAATATTTTCTACAACATCTATTTTGGTCGAGATATTTATGGTGATAGTCTCTTCAATATTGGACAAGTTTCGCTCGGAATCCACTGTGTTTACAGTATTTGATAAGAAATCAAAAACTGAAGGATGATGAAGGTCATCAGGAGTATCTTCTTGATAATCCAGAAGATGGGAACGATGGTGGTAGTCTTCCCATGGCGCCCCGTCAGTTATCATTGACTGAACAATTCCTTCGTCGGTGTAATGCACTTGCGACCAAGGATCTAAAGGGGTGCCATATTCCTTAGACCTATCTATCCAAATGCTTGATGAGCGTTGATTTGGGTTTTCCTCCCATGCTAGAAACATTGATTGCTACAATATTTCTATTGGGCTTGGAGGCAACACCAATAGATCCATGTTAATATCGTCTTCTAAGATCTTTTGAATAGAATATATCATATTGTAGGTTCCTATCGCTGCCACTTCTGCCAGATTGATTGGAGACGGGAGGGAAAAAGTCCCCATCAATATAGGGTCTTTTAGTAGGCCTACTCCGATATTTTGAAGCGAATGGGGGCTTCCATGGATCATCGGAATGCTTCCCGTAACTTGGGAACCATTGGGGAGAAATGTTTGTTGGTCGACGATTGTAATTCCTCCCTGAAAAGGAAATGCAATCTTCCTAAAGTAGGTCGACACAATGGCAGCCATAGCATATATCCAGGGCCTTCCCAGTAGGATGTTGTAATCGAGGTTTCTGTCGATTACTTCAACATCTATTTCTACTGTTTTTCCCCCCAGTTCAACTTGCAAGTTACTTAAAATCCCATATGGGGTATATGTTAGTCCATCAAATGCTTTTAATGTTGTCGAAGGTCATGACAAGGGTGGAGATTTGATTAGTGTCCTCTCTCTGATAGTTCTTGATTCCATTTGGAGATTGATGATCTCTTACTCATCCCTGGGCGAATCCAGAGAGGAAAGTGTCACAGGAGAAGTTTCTGGAAGATTCCATGATCCTCCACCTTGCAGATTGACCTTGCCATTTGTCCACTCTCACCCATCGCACCCCATAGAAGGGCTTTTCAACATGCATCGCACCTCCCGAGTGTATTTAGGTGGGATGCAACGCACTTTGACCATGGAGCAGGTGAGATGGTCCAATTTTGACCAGTTCTGAGTAGTTTTTCATGGAGAACTTCTGGGAGATGTTGTAATCAGTTGACCTTGTTCTTTTAGGGGTTGTAACAACACTTTTAGGGACTTAGGAGCCCTTGGTTTACGGACATTTATGATTGGGGTTGCAGTGCCCAAAAATGTCTATAACACTAGGATCAGTTCTAATGTCCTCTTGTAACTGCGGAACTTCTTCTGTAGAGGCAGGGATACCAGAAATGGTTGCAGTAACTGGAGTCTCTAAGGACGTTGAAACACAAGTTTAAAACAAACCAGGAGACTTTGACCTAGTTAAACGAGTTCGCTTGGCTCGGAATGGCTTCGTTTCCGGAGTCAAAGACGGTTGACTCGTTAGTCTCCGTGAACGACGGGGTTTTGATTGACTTTATTCCACGATTGCGGATTACTTGATCAACTCAAAATAAAAAGGGAAAATGTTATTCTGAATTAAATGAATTTTATGACGCTTTGACAAAACTTTCTTTTTCAATTTTTAAGAGTCGAGAAAAAGCTAAAGATGACTCTAGTCGCCTTCGATTTTTAATGAGCTTGAATTGACAAGTGCTTAGATGGACCTTTTCTTTTGAGGAGTCTGAAAAGGAACGAAAGTGACTACTCTAGAAATCTGGACAGAGGGATTACCAAACCAATCGCAAAACTGCAGAATAATTTTTACGGTACGACAGTCAATCTTACCGAATGTTGTGTTCAGTGCATTGTGATCGATAGGGCGGCAGACACGGCTTCCTAAGGATAAAGGATATAGCCTATTTTGGTCTCCCAATATATACTCGATGGTACATGGCAGCACAAGTTTGTACTGGCACTTATCGTCTCAAAAAGGAGGAATCACCCAACCTATGATGAAAGAGATAGTTACCAGGCTTTACGACGCCGAAATACGTCTCTAGCCTAGACTTCTAAATGTTGTGTGTTAGGTTCCAAAGCATTTTTATGTTCATTGAAATTTATTTTACAATTGATCTTTCTTAAGAAGTTTGCCTTTAAGGTTCACCGCATGATGTAGATATACAATTCCTAAATATGTAATCTAAGATGAGAAACAGTCGTTCTCTCTTCTTTTGCAATGAAAATTCTAGCTACTAAGGAAAGAGAAATATAAATCTTTCAACATAGAGCAGAGAGCACACACTAGATGCACTTTTCCTAAATCAACTTCACAAGCAGTTTAAATGCAAATGCACATGCATGTATTTGTTTTCCGATTTCTTAATGTGTGAATGACAAAAAGAATGCTAAGTATAGATCAGAATTATTTTTCTTTCAAAGCGACAGCACTAACAATTTTCTCTTCAAAAAACGAAAGGAAGACTACGACGACACTTTGAGATTTTGAATTAAAACTGCTTTCGACACTTGAAATACTAATAATTCAAATCAAATACAATGGAAAAAGTGTAATCGACTATCAAAAAGAGGAAGACTCCTTTCTTTGACTGAAAACGACACTTGCGACACTTTCAAATTAAAAGACGACAGTTCGACTAAGCTACTGTTTGCAAAGGAGAATTGAAAATGACGAAAAATACATAAAAACATTCACAATTCTTTATCAATGGAGGCTGAATAATGGAAAGGAAGGGAGTTTCAACAGTGATATAATGATCACAGACAACAAAACTCCTAAATAAAGCTGAAGATAATGAAGAAAAAACCAAAATCTAGAGGCATAAACAGTCTTATCTGATCATCGCACCTGTAACACAAGGAAACAAGGATGCATCTCACCTATAACACACAGGAGGTGTGATGCATCCAGACTACCAATGAGAGATAGTGCGATGGTCCAGGGACAAGACTGAGCTTGGTTTTTGCTCATAGTTTGCAGCTAAGTTCAGGGTTTTAGGCTGAGCTAATGATAGTCAGTAAACACAAAGTATAGAGGCTAATCTAATGAGGTTACTCAAGATACCACAAGGGCTCTTAGGATGTTTGCAAGTCAGTTGTTCAGTTCATAAACAAACCCGGAGATTGACTGAAGCAACGTTGATCTACTTTGCACTTGAATAGCAAATGCAGTTCGAAGGCTAGCTGGCTTAACTTCAGGCTCCATCTGTAGTTTATAAAGCAAACAAATAGAAACAAGCAAACAAGCTATTCGCTCCCTAGTGGAGTCACCATTTTGTTATCGGGAAAACTAGTGTCCATTCAGAGCTGCTAGTCCCACTAAGACGGGTAGCTATCTTAGAGACAAACAAACTAAAGTTACTTGTGTTTTCCTTTATGAGAGATAGATGGGAAAGAAGCAGAGAGTACCAACCTCAGTCTTTCGCTTGGCTCCTTGCTCGTTTCCTTTCCCCTTTGACAGAACTTCACCACTCTTTCCTTACTTGTCCCACTTCAAAGAACACCTGTAGAGTCAAAGTAGCATAATACCATCAAAGAATAGAGATCTATAACCATAAACAATATAGGATCAGATGTATATTAACCATGCAAATGCATACACAAATACAAGATTCAGAGATACACAAGCATATGGAGGAAAACTCAAATAGATTTATTGATAGAAGTAGTAGAAGAGAGGATTACAACCCATTGGTCTAACCCAGCACCATCCTCCTAGCATGAAAGCCCTCTTCACCTCATCAAAAGCTTAGATCACCCAACAATACAATGTTACACAGAGAAACCAACAACACTTCCTTACAAAATACAAAATTCCAGCCTCTGGATCTCTAGGATGAGGGATCCATATATAGATGTTTGTAGGTGGGTGAGTCAGCTTCTAGGATTTTGATTAGTGTCCTCTCTCTGATTGTTCTTAGTTCCACTTGGATATTTCATGATCTCTTACTCATCCCTGGGTGAATTCAGAGAGGCAAGTGTCAAATGAGCAGTTTCTAGAAGATTCTCTAGGTTTCCACCTAGCAAACTGCTTATGCCATTTGTCTGCTCTCGCTCATCGCACCCTACAGAAGGGATTTCCAGTATGCATCACAATTTTTGCATGTGACAGGTGAGATGCATAGCACCCTTAGCACTGAGTAGTCTGTATGGTCCAGTTTTGACCAGTTCTGAGTAGTTTTTTAGGGAGAACTTCTGGGAGATGATGTAATCAACTGACCTTGTTCCTTTAGGGTATAAAACAACACTTTTAGGGACTTAGAAGCCCTTGGTTTATGGACATATGAGATTGGGGTTGCAGTGCCCAAATATGTCTATAGCAATTAGGTACATGAAATGGCTTATAAGTAAAGGGGTTTTGGTGAAGTTGTTTTTATGGGAACTTCATAATTCACCAAAACCCCTTTACTTATAAGCCATTTCATGTACCTAACCCTAGTGAAAATAAACATCCCAAAAAAGAAAAAAGGTGGGGGTCTAAATTTCATCAAGAACCATCTCTTTCAATTTGATGACTTTAAGGTCTTCCATGTCTTTCATAATAATAACTTTGAGATTGACCAGTTAGTGAATTGTGGATGTAAGTTATCACAAGGGGCGCTCTAGGTAAATAAGTCTTTCATAGCCATTAAACGTGCATTCTTGATACTTGGAAAAGCATTAGGGAGACCATCCAAAGTTTAGGTTAGTGGCAAACCCATGTCGTGTAGGTCAAGTGATATGGTGATATAAGAATAATTGAAATCCTATTATCCCCCATATTGTCAATTATGTAAATATTTGTGGGTACGTCATGTATAAAAGCGAGATGTTTTCTCTTGTGCTTGTTAGTAATGGAGTTTGGAGGGATCATGTCTCTATGTATAGGATTAGGTGGGCACATATCTTTTGTAATCATGGTGAAGTGAGGCAGTGTTGAAATTGTAACTAGGTTCGGTCTTCATATTTATGATATTGTAAAAAGTAAAAAAGAATGTATTTAAGTCAAGAGAAAATGTTATTTTATCATGTCCCTTTTGGACATGGGAAGTTGGAAAAAGCATCAAATAATTAAGTAGAAGTTTATGGCTTGTATCAAGGCTCTTTTTTTTAATGTTTAGAATAATAATAATAATAATGAAAGTGAAAGATATCACATTTTTACTTCATTTATAAAAGGGTTTTTGTTAAGAGAATAGTAGACTAAACATATTTATTTTCATAATTCAAATTCTCTTTCAATTTGATGACTTTAAGGTCTTCCATGACTTTCATAATAATAACTTTGAGACTGACCAGTTAGTGAATTGTGGATCTAAGTTATCAAAAGGGGGGCTCTTGGTAAATAAGTATTTCATAGCCATTAAACATGGGCGCTTGATACTTGGACAAGCATCAAGGAGACCATCCAAAGTTTAGGTAAGCATCAGGGAGGTCATTCAAAGTTTAGGTGAGTGGTAGAATCATGTAGTGTAGGTGAAGTGATATGGTGATATAAGAATAATTGAAAGCCTATTATCCCCTATCTTGTCAATTATGTTAATATTTGTGGGTACGTCATGTCTACAACGGAGATGTTTGCTCTTATGCTTGTTAGTAACGGAGTTTGTAGGGATCATGTCTCTATGTATAGGATTAGGTGGGCACATATTTTTTTTAATCATGGTGAAGCAAGGTGGTGTTGAAATTTTAACTAGGTTCGGTCTTCATATTTATGATATTGTAAAAATTCAAAAAGAATGTATTTGAGTCAAAAGAAAAAGTTATTTTATCATGTCCCTTTTGCACATGGGAACTTGGAAAAAGAATCAAATAATTAAGTAGAAGTTTATGGCTTGTATCAAGGATTTTTTTTTAATGTTTTAGAATAATAATAATAATAATAATGAAAGTGAAAGATATCACATTTTTATTTATCATTGATAAAAGGGTCTTTGTAAAGGGAATAATAGTCTAGACATATTTCTTTTCATAATTAAAATTCTCTTTCACTTTGATGACTTTAAGGTCTTCCATGTCTTTCATAATAATAACTTTGAGACTGACTAGTTAGTGAATTATGGATCTATGTTATCACAAGTGGGGCTCTTGGTAAATAAGTTTTTCATAGCCATTAAACCTAGATGCTTGATACTTGGACTAGCATCAAGGAGACCATCCAAAGTTTAGGTAAGCATCAGGGAGGTCATCCAAAGTTTAGGTGAGTGGCAGACCCACGTCGTGTAAGTGAAGTGATATGGTGATATAGGAATAATTGAAAGCCTATTATCCCCCATCTTGTCAATTATGTTAATCTTTGTGGGTACGTTGAGTCTACAAGGGAGACATTTTCTCTTGCACTTGTTAGTAATGGAGTTTGGAGGGATGATGTCTCTATGTATAGGATTAGGTGGTCACATATTTTTTATAATCATGGTGAAGCAAGGTGGTGTTGAAATTGTAACTAGGTTCGGTCTTCATATTTATGATATTGTAAAAAGTCAAAAAGAATGTATTTGAGTCAAAAGAAAAAGTTATTTTATCATGTCCCTTTTGGACATGGGAACTTGGAAAAAGCATCAAATAATTAAGTAGAAGTTTATGGTTTGTATCAAGGCTTTTTTTTTTAATGTTTTAGAAAAATAAAAATAATAATAATGAAAGTGAAGGATATCACATCTTTATTTATCATTTATATAAGGGTTTTTGTTAAGAGAATAATACACTAAGTACATTTCTTTTCATAATTCAAATGCTCTTTCAATTTGATGACTTTAAGGTCTTCCATGTCTTTCATAATAATAACTTTGAGACTGGCTAGTTAGTGAATTGTGGATCTAAGTTATCACAAGTGGGGCTCTTGGTAAATAAGTCTTTCATAGCCATTAAACCTGGATGCTTGATACTTGGACAAGCATCAGGGAGACCATCCAAATTTTAGGTAAGCATCAAAGAAAAATTTATTTTATCATGTCCCTTTTGGACATGTAAAAAAAATAAATTTGAATTTTTAAGTATGTTTTTGTGTCTCCAAGCTGACCAAGTAAGCGCTCCAAAAGACAAATCAGCCTCCTCAAAGAACATGTCCCTTCACATGAACAAACAACTCTATATTGGCATTTATACTTCATCACTTGGCAACTAGTTTGTATCTCTTTTGTGGAGGACAAGATTCAGATCTATCTCAGGCACTTATCTTCTATGGTATGTGAATTATTTTAGGGATAATCTTCTATGATTGTAACACGCCACCCCACATTTACCCACTTTCGCGAGCCCTCTCGGGTAAATGTGAACTGACTTTCCACTATGACATGACCTGACCTTCTAGTTAAGGAAGTGGGGCCTACGACTGATACTTACTAACGTTCCTTAGGAACCACATATCACTAAGAGGTTGAAGAACCACCCTAGGTGACCAATCCCTGAGCTAGAACCATTTTTCTCTAACATAGACCTATAATTTCACCCTTGACACTGCCTGCATGTGGTTGTGAGCCTCCAACCACATGCACAAGCCTTGCTCCATGTGGTTATGACATCAGATCCTTCGTTTTGTGCCTGAAGTCCTGAGATCTGAGCCACTTTTCTAGTCTAGTCTCCATACCATTACCCAAAACTTTTTGTAGCTTTCCATAATCATATTTCTCATAGCAACAATGTTAAACAACTTGAAGAAAAAACTTTACCTAAAATAGCTAGAACACAATAGACATTTCGTCAAACATATGGTAAACATGTGAGTTACAGGTCATGAATGCATATTTGAGTGTAAATATCTGTACTTTACCTAAAAATCACTAAGAAGGTCTAATGTCCTCTCAATTAGCTGAAACAACACTTTTTAGCCCATGATATTGGAGGACATGTTGAGGATGTATGTGAGGCATCAACAGTGGAAGTGGGAAGAGTATCTTCCACCGGTTGAGTTTGCTTACAACAATGGGTCCCAGGAATCTTTGAGGATGAGTTCGTTTGAAGCATTGTATGGGTGGAGTTGTAATATTCCCATCATTATTAGTGATACAATGAACACGGTGTTGATTGGACCAAATATGTTGGAAAAGATGGAATAGGAAATGAAGGTAATCATGAAGAATCTGAAGGCAACATAGGAAGGGTAGAAAAGTTATGCAGATCATAACAGGTTTTTTAAGGAGTTTTAGGTTGGCGAAGAAGTGTATTTGCGCATCAAGCCCAATAAGAGCACCTTGAGGATTGGATCATGTGCCAAGATGGCACCTCAGTTTTATGGACCTTCCAAGATTATTGAAACGATTGTACCAGTGGTCTATCGACTTGCATTGCCTGTGACAGTGAAAGTCCATGATGTTTTCCATGTGTCATTGCTTAAGAAGTATTTTAAACATGTTGATCATGTGATTGGTTGGTCTATATTGCATAGGGAGCTAAATGGATAATTTCAGCTGGAACTGAGCAGTCGGGCAGGTTAAAGTGCAGTGGAAGCACTTTGGGCCCGATGAAGCTACATGGGAGATGGTGGATCAGATGTCCTCTCAAGTAGGTTTGCTTCTTCCCCAGGACTCCATATGATGGAAAATCAACATTTTTAGAAAGCTTATGACCCCCTCTCAGAACCCATTTTCCCACTTTCCTAGCTCGGGGCTCAGTTTTTGAGAATTTGCAAAAAAGAGGCAAAATCACCTTTTTGCCCCTCTTTTTCCATTTCGCTACACACTTGGAGACACCTTGGGAGAATGGCCATATCTCGACAAAACACGGGTCCTTTTGAGTGAAACAATACTCTAAAGACATATACTCTCTCCCATATTTCCAGAATAAGTTTCAGATATGGACTTGGACTTCATAAAGGCACTCAAAAATGGCCTCCAATAGCTCGTTGGACACCTGGAAATTTCTGAGATTTTTGTAAAATTTTCATTGTTTAATTTTTTGTAATTCCTAGTTTGACTTTGGTAAAAGTCAAAAGGGTGGAGTAAATGAATGTGAGGGTTAAAAGTAAATGTAAATAATGGGTGGTAGGTCTTTGTAAGATGTTTTTGTTGACACCTAATCATCAGGATTGAGTGAATGTAATTAATGTAAATAAATAATAAGAAATATGAACAGTCATCAGGAGATGAAGTGAACAGTATCTCCCTGATGTATATAATAAAGACTAACCTGAAGGAATAATATACGAATTGATTTGGTGGAGTTACTACATGGACTGACATGGTATTGGAGCCAGCTCCCGAAATTAGTCTTTATGTAACTCCTAGTGTCTGAGTGTCGGTTTTCTGCATATATTCTGCCTGGTTGCCTGAAGCCTGCTCTAGGCAGTGTCATATGTGCGTTTCTCTATCAAGTCTGCGCCCTTTGTCATATGTGTTTTTTCAAATGAATGCTGAATGTTGTGGTATGAACACTGGTGTTCTTAAAGGTGGATGTCGATGAAACAACTGAGGTGAGTGCAGAATGGGACGTTTGAGCAATTCTGACCTTCATTTTCATAAAACATGGGAAACAGATTGACAAGCTTGTTGGACTCAGTCAACCAAAGTTGGAGAAGAAAGTTTTAAACTTTGTCGCCATGACCCAATTTTCCTGAAATCATCTTCATGAGTATTTATGTATGTTTCGTTGATACTTGAAGTTGCGTCAGAAGCTAAACCATGACTATAGAGGTTAATAACTTGGGCGTTTGTGTCTGTAATATGTATTAGATAATGTGTAATAGTTTTCATTTAGTATGCTTATGATGCTCTTGGTATGAATGTTGTTATGAAAGTTGTTATGACCGCTGTGTGAAACGTTGTCATGAACGTTGATGCTCCTGTGCATACATCCCAAGTTAGCAGCAACGACCACAATAAGAGTGCAGGCATTCATCTTGTTTGGTGCCACTCAGAGGTTTATGAGCCCTGTGTTGATTCATTTGCACTTGTAGATGCCCTGCTCATAGGAATGCATCAATAGCCTCATCAGCAGAGGCAAATAGGAATGCAATGAGGATCTGAGAAAAAAAAGAACATGCAGTTGTCAAAATTGATCTGGCTGATGTAGATCTGATTGCAACTGAGCTTGATTTGGACAAGAAAGTGGCTAAGAGGACATTGTGAGAACATAAGGGTGATGCAATAACAACTATACAGTCTTTGCTTCATTGATAAAGCTCATTTTCATCTTTAAAGAAGATAGTAAACTCAATAAATCTAGTTGCATTGTATCCTAGAAGCTCGCAAAGGAACAATTTCAGAGAAGTTAAGATTATGCTGAAGACTTCCAATTAATTTTTGTAGACTGACTCATTTGTGGAATTGCTTATACAAGTCTCAATAGTTTTCTGTAGATTCCTTTGACAACATAGACAATAATTGCTAAGATGCCATGAAGGTGAAAATAATTTGTTCACATATATCTTTGATATTTTTTGTGAATTTGGATTGAGATAGCTTTGAAGATAAATTATTTTGCATACCTCTGTCTCCATATATCATATATCAGAATCAATTTTTTAGCAGTAGAAGTTTTTTTTTCTCCACAAAAGCACATTTTTGCTAGCAGAAGTATTTTTACAGCACTCAGATTTTATAATGCATTCAATCATATCCATTGTGGGAATAGTTCTCACTGGCAAGGAGAACTATCCTGAGTGGTCTAGGATGATAAAACATACCCTCATTTTCAATGAGTTGTGGAAAGGAGTGTGTATTGGAGACGAAGACAAAGAACCAGAACAACCTACCTCAGATGAAGAGCTTGCCATTTGGGAAAATAAGAACAGCAAAGCTTATGCATTAATCGCAGCATCTGTAAATGAAGAGGTGAGTCACCATATTTCTCCATTTTCAACTTCTTTCAAAGCCTTACAAAAGCTGAAAGAACTCTATGACTCACATTATGCACTTGAAGTTGTTCAACTCATGATTAAACTCTTCACTCTTGAATTACAAAATAATGATCCTCTTGCTCTTGCATCCAAAGTCAAATCTATAATGCATGATATCAAATCCACTAAGGTTGAATTGGATATTCCTCTTATCGCTTTTCTCAAGGCACTTTATCCTACTTACTCCAATTATCTTGAGTCATTGCAAGCAAATGGAAATCTCAAAGATATTACCTTTGACTCTCTTGTGAAAAAAATTGCTGAAAGAGAGAAAGCTTTTGGAAAGAAGACAACCCATAAATCTTCTAAAGAGGCTATGTGCCTTGCTCATAAAGAAAAGAATCCTGCTCAAGATTCTTCCAGAGGAGGAGGTGGTCGAAGAGGACAAGGAAGATATCTCAGAGGTAAGGGGGGCAGACACTCTCAAGGACAAAAGGTAGATTTGCACTACATATGCCACAAAAGAAATGGATCACATGATGCCTCTACATGCAAGTTACCATGGGATAAAATTGAGCAGCAAAGAAACCAACAAAAAGGTAAAACTAATGACACAGACAAAGGTAAAGCACCTGAATCCGCTCACTATGTTGTGGCACAATGTAATATTGGATTAAATGAAGATTTATTTAATGCTTCACTTGCTTCTTGGAAAAATGAATGGTTGCTTCATTCAGGAGAAACTTTACGCATGACTCATAGAAAAGATTTTTTTGAAGAATTTACTGACAATGTTGATGGAGCAGTATACTTTGTAGACCAATAAAAAGTCAAGTCATCAGGGCTTGGCACAATCCGGCTTAAATTGCCTGGCCTTCCAAACTTTCTTCTGCATCATGTTCTATATCTCCCACAATTGAAGAGAAACTTGCTATCCTTGGTCCACATCCGCCAGCAAGGTCACTTCATTCATATGTTTGATGGTAAGCTTGAGGTGAGAAAAGCATCTAAACACTCACTTGTCATGAGGGGAATAGAAGAAGAAAGGCTTCTCAAGCTGCAAGGTACCTCTGATCGTGCACAACATTTCTCATACAATTCTCATTATGAAGAAGTTACACTTCCATCAAGTTTATTATGGCATGCTAGATTTGGACATGTGAACTATGATAGCCTTCGCTTGTTGAAGAAAAATGGTGTTGCTGGTTTTCCTACAATTCCTAGGAAATTTAAGCAATGTGATGCTTGCATTCTAGGAAAGCACAACAAACAGTCTTTTCATGATTCACATTCAAGAGCACATAGAAAACTTGAACTCATTCATTTAGATTTATGTGGTCCAATGCCTGTTCCTTCTGCAAATGGAAATAAATATATGATGACATTTATTGATAACTACACCAGAATGTGTTGGGTTTATTTATTGAAGAACAAATATGACGTTTTTCAAACATTCAAGAACTTTCATAAATGAATTGAAAATGATGCACAATCTCATATTGGGTTTATTCGCACTGATAATGGAAAAGAATACACATCAAGTGAATTTGAAAACTATCTTCGCCAACATGGGATCAAACATCAAACAATTGTACCTTATAATCCCCAACAGAATGGTGTAGGTGAAAGAATGAATAGGACATTCTTAAATATGGTACGCTCCATGCTCTTCTTCAAAAATGTAAAGATAATGTTTTGGGTTGATGCTGTTCTATGTGCTGCATATATAAAGAATAGATGTCCATCTAATGCTATTAGAAACAAGACTCCATATGAAATGTGGTATGGGCATGTTCCTTCGGTAAAGCATCTCAGGGTCTTTGGTTCCACCTATTATGCCTTGATACCAAAGGTACATAGAAACAAACTTGGTGCAAGAAGTCGTGAGTGTATCCTCCTGGGGTATTCAAACACCTCCAAAGCATACTGTCTCTATGATGAAGTCAATAAAAGGTTTGTTGTATCTAGAGATGTAATTTTTCTTGAATCATCCAAAACTGACAATGTTGTTGAGCGGCAACTCGATCACTTGGATAGATTCACTAATGCAAAATCATTTCAAGAATTTGATAATCAGATTACACATCTTGAGGGGGGGGTTCCTATACTAGATCAACATGTAGAATCTTCTTTTGAAGAACTCTCTCCCCCGCATGAAACTCCAACAACGGATGATGCTTTAAGTGATGTGATTGATAGAATTGGGAGACTCAATATTGATTCAGTCCCAACTCAATCAACGGAGCAGCCTGGACCATCTGAGCAAGGTCCCCCAAAGTGGCTAACAAAGACACTTGAAAGTGTTCATCCCGATGAGGTTGGAAAGATAGGAACTAGAAATTCAAACCGGCAAAATGGAGGTGATGTAGATGACTCTAATTCACTTGTTGATATGGATGTTTCTTATGATTGTGAATTGAACTTGTCTACATATTTTGAACCAAATTCCTTCAAAGAAGCTGCTTTTAATGATGAATGGAAAGAAGCGATGCAAAAGGAGTATGCTGCCTTCATAAAGAATGACACTTGGAAGCTGGTTGATCCTCCATTAGGAACAAAACCAATTGGTTGTAAGTGGGTCTACAAGAACAAGTATAAAGCTGATGGCTCACTTGACAAGCACAAAGCTAGGCTTGTGGAAAAAGGTTTTGGATAGAAGGAAGGGGTCAATTATGATGAGACTTTTTCCCCCATAGCAAAATGGGCTACCATCCAGACACTCTTTGCCCTAGCAGCTTAGAACAGTTAGAAAGTCCATCAAATGGATGTAAAACTGATTTCTTTAATGGAGATCTAAAAGAGAATGTTTTTATGTCCCAGCCTGAAGGATTTTCTGGGAAAGGACATGAACATAAAGTATGAAAACTTGTGAAGTCCTTGTATGGCCTCAAACAAGCACCACGAGCCTGGTATGAAAAACTAACTGAGCATCTTCTGAGACTCAATTTCAAACATTATGATTTTGATGATGCAACTTTATTTGTCAAGAAAGTTGGCAAAATAGTTGTATATCTTGTGGTATATGTAGATGATCTTTTGATGACAGGGAACAATGAAAGCTACATTGCATCCATAAAGAAGGAATTGGGGAAAAGTTTTGAAATGACCGATTTGGGCTATGTTCATTACTATCTTGGTATTGAAGTAACTCAACATCCAAAGTCCATATTTGTTTCTCAAAAGAAGTACATTGGAGATCTGTTGAACAGATTTGGCATGACAGAATGCAATCCTCTTACTACTCCAATGGAACAAAACTTAAAGCTCACATCTATTGAATGAAAAGAATTAGAGGATGCAACAAAGTATAGACAGCTTGTAGGAAGTCTCAACTACCTAACTACTACCAGACCAGACATTTGGTTTGTTGTTGGAATCCTATCCAGGTTTATGCAAAAGCCTTGTGAGGGACATTGGTTTGTTGCAAAAAGAGTTCTAAGGTACTTGAAGGGAACTCAAGACTTTGGAATCAAGTATACACAGGTGGACGGCTTCAGCTTGATTGGATACTTTGATTTAGACTTCGATGGAGACAAAGAAACTGGGGTATCTACTTCAAGATATGCTATGAGTTTTGGATCAAGAGCTGTCTCTTGGAGATCACGCAAACAATCAGTTCCGGCAGATTCCACAACAAAAGTAGAATACGTGGCAGCAGCTGAAGCAACAAAAGGAATTCTGTGGCTCAGGAAAATTCTTGAAGATTTGCAGGTAAAACAAGTACAATCAACTCTACTCATGATTGACAATACCTCTGCAACAAAGTTGGCCAAGAACCCAAAGTTCCATGACCGAATGAAGCACATCGATACTAAATATCATCTGATTCGACATCATGTTGAGGCCAAAACAATCCATCTCCGCCATTGTTCCACTAATGAGAAAATTGCAGACATCTTCACCAAAGTGCTTGGAAGAGAAAAGCTTGAAAGATTCAAAATGATGCTTGGACTCACCAACATCCCTTCAGATTAAGGGGGGTGTTATAGACATTTTTGTGCCTTACAGCATTGAGCATGAAATTTCCATAATCTAAGGGATCCAAAGTCCCTAAACATGTTGTTCCTACCCCTAGAGGAACAAGGCCAACAAACCACAACAATTCAGAGAAGTTCTCCACCTGAAACTGCTAAAAAACAAGCCAATTCTGGATCATGTCAACTGCTCCACTGAGCATCTGCGCGGAATGTCAACTGCTCCACTATCCACCTGCGTTGAATGTCAACTCCAACAAAGGCTACCTACGCTGAGCGATTTTGGACAAGTGGAAGGCTCATTCCTCAATGTGTCAATGCCCAGGAAGCTTCCAAAATGACACTTGGATCAGGGAATTCGACTGGTGATGAGTAAGAGGTTCCAAATCTCCAAGTGGAAGCAAGAACCTCCAAGTGGAATCAAGAACTGAAAGAGGGAGAGGACACTAGTCACATCTCAGGCTGACTCATCCTCTCTCCAAACATCTATATATGGATCTCTCTCCCATGAGATCTGGGGGCTGGAATTTTGTGAAAGCAAAGAATTGCTATTGGTTTCAGTTTAGAACTATTGGGTGATTTGCTTAGAAGGAGGTGAAGAGGAGATTCCTTTCTGCTGGGAAGGTGATGCTGGATTGGGCCTCTTATGGTTGTATCACTTCCTGAACTTTACTTCTTCCATCAATAAAGCCATTTGAGTTTCTTCTATATGCATGTATCTCAATGATGTTTTGTTATACTTGTGTATTTGGTTTATTCTAATCCTTAAACTAGTTATGAATGTATGCTTCTTGTAGTTTCCCTCTCTTGCCATTTTGCAGGATCTTGGTGTAGCTGGGCCAGTGAAAGAGCAAGGAGCTGGAAGCAAGCAACAAGGAGTGAGATTGGATCAACAACTAGCGGAAGACATCGGTTAGTTAACTTTTTTCTCCTCTCTTTACATTTCATAAAGAAAAAATCTTAGATAGTTTTGTCTTGCTTGTTGCTGAGGTACTATCACCCTTAGAGTGGGATAGGGTCATTCCGTATTGGATACTTTTCCCAACAACAAATTGGCGACTCCGCTGGGGATCGTATCTTGTTGGTTTGTTTGTGTTTTTGCTATTCATTTCATAAACTCAGGGAGTACCGAATCGAACTGCATTTGGATTTTTCAAATGCAAAGTAGAGGGCAGCTACTCTAGTCCAGTTACTGGACCTGTTTATGATCTGAAGAGCTGATCCACAAGTTCTCTAACAGCTCTTAGTGATAGATCTTCATCCTCCTTTGAATCATCCCTTAGTGTGTACTTGATTGCTAGCTTTGATTTGGCCAAAAACTGTTGATTTTTGAGCAATTTGTGACCCAGAACCCAGGAGAAACGAGAGTTTCTCCTTCAGCGCAACTGCTGTGAAGGCAGTCTGCATTTCAACGCAGGTCCTGTGAAGGCTACCTGCGCTGAATGTCAAACCCACAGTGTTGAGGTTGCGCTGAACCAGTTTGGCCTTGTGCAACTGGGGTTCTCTGCTCTCTGTTGCCCTGTTTTAATCCCTGTTTTTGCAGCCTGTTATCAGTCAATGTACCTATCTGAAACCACCTTTCTTTGCCTCCATTCCGCCTCGGTTGTATAAAGAAACTGTATTTGTTCTTTGTGTATTTCTTACATCATTTGCAGTTTCCCATTACGAAAGTGAACTAGTCTTACTGTGGCCTCTTAGATCTAGACCTGTCATAAGTGTCGTTTTGATGTTAGGAGTTAGTTTGTTTGCTGTTCACAGCTGATTGAGCTTTTACTTTCGTCATATGGTTTGAATTTATGCATTTCTAGTGTTGAAACAAGTAAATCATAAGGTGTCTTTTGATTTTGGACAAAAAGCATGTTTGTGTGTTCACTTGAAATCGAATTCAAAGTTATACAACAACTTTCTTTATATAAAACATCAATATTAAGAAAGAGAAAAGAAATACCTGCATTGTGCATTTGCATTTTGACAGCTTGCATGTTGATTTAGGAAAAAGTGCATTAGTGTGTGCTCTATGATCTGTGTGAAAAGATGATGTCTTTCTTTTCCCTCAGTAGTTAAGATTTTCATATGTTGAAAAGATAGAAAAGCTTGCTTATCATCTTTAGACTGCATTTAGGAGTTGTTCTATACATCTCGTGGTGATCCATAAAGGAAAACTGCTAAACAAGATCAACCTAAAATAAATTGAATGAACATAACAACGCTTTGAAACATAACGCAAACACATAGAGGTCTAAGCTAGAGACGTGTTCCGGCGTCGTTAAACGTGATATCTTACCGTTGAGTGGTTGGGTGATTCCTCCACGGTGAAGCGATAAGTATCAATACGGACTTGTGCTCCCACGTACCATCGCGTATATATTGGGAGACCCCTATAAGAATAAAGCCTTTATCCATAGGAAGCCGTGTCGGCCGCCCTACTGATCGCAATGCAGTGAACACAGCATTCACGAAGATCGACCGCCCGTACCTTAAAACGTATTCTGCGGTTTTGCGAAATGTTTGGCACACCCTCTGCCTAGAACTCCAGAGAAGTTCCTTTTGGCCTTTTTCAGACTCTATAACAGAAAAAGTCCATCCGAGCATTTGTCACTTCGGGCTCGTTAAAACATCGAAGGAGACTAGAGTCATCTTTAGCTTTTTCTCGACTCTTAAAAAGTGAAAAAGCAAGTTGTGTCTAAAGCGTCGTTAAAAATTTATTTTAAATGGAACATAATCACCTCCTATTCTTGCGTTGATCTTTAGGTTGAGAACATGGAACACACCAACCAAGGAATTCCCCATGATGGAAATCCTAGTCCTTTCTCCTCTTGGGGAGATGTTGGTGCGCCCCACATGGCCACATTGTCGCTTCCAGGACTGACAATTGGCCTGCCAATCTGGCTGTTCTCAACAAATGTAGTTCAGAACACCACGGTTCCTGAACAGTCGAGTCAACAGTCAGATCAGTCTAGAGCTGCCCACCAGCCTTCTACTTCCTATAACTCTTCTTCTCCTCCTTCCTCCTCGCAAGGTAGAGCCGGCAAAAGCCAAGCTCCCAAAGAGAAGAAGGAGAAGAAGAAGAGAGAAAAGAAGAAGAAGGAGTCAAAGGCGACTGGGGGCAAGCAAAAGGCATCTGACAAAAATCCACACACAGCACTGACTGGGCCTAAATCGCCATGTGTCATATGTAGAGGAGACCATTCCCATAGAGATTGTCCCTGTATTCCCCGGATACTAAGGGACTGGTCCCCTCGTTTGCACAATTCGGGAGCATCAACCTCTGATAGCCATGTTGAATGCTTACCGTCAACCAGCGAAAGTGAAGGTTCAAGACAAAGAGGGGGAGCAAGATCCCCCTGCAGACTGTGTGAAGGTGATCACACCATCTACCGTTGTCCCTTCTTAGACGAGGCGAAGAGAGTTTTGGAAGATCGTCCGGTTTCACCGTTACGACTTCCTCCTGGATACAAAAAACTCGTGCCAAGTCCTTCGTTAGTTGAGAACACAGCTGGTCCGCTCAAGTGGTCAGCTGAAGCGTCAGTCATTGAAAATGAACCTACTGAATCCAGACTGGACGAAAGTCCAAAGGTCGAAACGGTAGCTGACCCGGTTCTGCCTTCAGAGGTTTCATCTTCAAATGACACCGTCACTGAAGATTCATCTTCAAATGACACCGTCACTGAAGATTCATCTTCAAATGACACCCTCACTGAAGAGAATAAGGATGACACCATCCAGATTCTTTTCAACAACACAGACTCTGACGAGCATCAGGGCAATGCGCCCATTCCCTTATCGCAGGAAGGAACTTCGTCAAGCTCATATCCGGCCGTATATTCGGTCCCACCACCAAGCAACCTGGGTGTGTCCTTTGATTGGAACCAACTAGGCAGACCCCGGTTGCCAGCTAGTATACCATTCAGAATTATAGTCCAAATATACAGAATGGTAATGACTGGCACTATCATTGATGAAGGGCCATCTGTGAGTATCCTTTCCTCTATTGCTTGGAAAGCACTGGGTTCCCCAGCGCTTTTGCCTAAGATAAGAAATCTCTCGGGCTTTGATAAAGGAACCAGTCGACCATTAGGGATCCTCCCCAATGTGCCCATTACATTGAAAGGGAAGGCCATTCAAATGAACGTGATGGTCGTTCAAGGACCCTTGGATTATAACCTACTCCTTGGACGAGACTATATATATTGCATGGGAGCAATAGTCTCCTCACTCTTTAGAGTAATGTGTTTTCCACACGAAGGAAGAATGGTCAAGCTCGTAGACCAACTTTCATTTTCGGGATCACGCATCGAAAATAGTCACATACCAACCCTGAATTGTCTACTCAATCAAGAAATGTCTCCACCCCTAGTCCTTCTTCCCGATGAGTGCGAGTGATTCGGAAAAATAGGACTGGAACCCAGGGGGCATGCACCCTGGCCTGCTTCAGGCAGAGAAAACCTTGGGTGTAAGGTAGGTTTCCGCGGGAGAATATGACTAGTCCGTACCCTGTCCGAAAGAAGGAAGAGGGGTTGTTCTGGAACAAGATTCTTTTGTCAAAGTTATGTGTTTGATGAAATAATGGTCATTCACCTTTGTCTATTTCGGTAGACACCGCCGAGGAAGGTTCTGTTTAATCTACTGATGGAACAATCTTTGGATAACCTGAAAGAGGTAGGCCTCCCTCAGTAAAACAAATGTTTTAACAGAGGTGAAAAGCAGGGGTAACCTTGAAATCATACTTTATACCTGGGGGCATGCAAACCTTTTGGAGTGCAAGCAAGGAGCGGTTATTTATCTGCTTTTTGGATTAGTCGTAACCAAACTTGCATAAAGAAAGGATGTGGGGCAAAAATCCAAAAGTTTCCATTTTTCATAGGAGACATTCTTATGTTATGACTGGTAAAATCGAGCAGTTTTAGCAAAGTTCATGCTCGTTAAAAAATAAACGCAAAATTGAGCAATTTTAGCACGAGTTCATGCTCATTAAAAAATAAATGCACCTGTGAGCAAGCTTCACCCTAGAGTTCAAGCTCATCCAGAAAAAATGAACCAGTAAATAACCATTGTGATCGTAAATTCATCAGCCATAAAAGCCTTGGTCGTGTTTGCACCGTCACCTCCACTTTTCATTTGGCCGATCATTCACCTCCATCTTGATTGTTTACCTATTTTGAGGAACAGCTGCGAAGAGTGATTTCACCTAGCCATCCTTGTGACACTACCGTGATTGGAAAATTCCAACCTGTACCTGGAATCTGCTGCTATCCCTGTTTATCACTCGTTCCTCAAAATACGAGTCTTCTTTGAGCTCTTTTCATCTGACTCGTAAAATATGAAAAGTTTGCCGAGTTTTGGCCTTCCAGCTCGTTAAAGCGACCGAAAGAGCTATCCCTCCTCTAGATTTTAATCTTTTTGGACCTGAGGGATTATTGCACAAAAAGATCGAGCGCTTGTCTAGTTCGGCTCGATAAAACTATCGAACATTCATCCCTTCTGTATTGTTTTATACTTTTTCGGACTTAAGGGATTAGATGACGAAAAAGGACCTTTGGAGTTAACTTTACGTACCTTTTTAGACTCTCTAAAAATGAAAAGGACCGAGTTGTCTTTGTCGCTAGACTCGTTAAAAGCATTAAATAGCGACAAACTTGTCTTTAGAGGAGAACGAGTTTCCCTATCGCTAGGCTCATTAAAACATAGCGATGGGCTTGCCCGAAGGGCAGGTTATAGAACAAGCATATGTTATCCTCCTCAAGCTTGACAAAAATAAAGAGGTACTGGTCAGAAATGACTGGGGAAAAATTGGGAGAAACTCAAAGCTTTGATGGTAGCAAGTCGCTCTTGAACATGACACTTTTCCTCCGTACCACATCGGGTTGGGTTGTTTCATTCACCGGTCACATCACCATGGTCTCGCCATACCATCCATATTTGGGGTAATGCTACCGATCCATCGCATCAGTGTCGTTATATGTTCAAGAGATGTTGTTCAGAAAGAGTCAACCGTGTCCCATCCACTGCCATACATCATCTTTCATCCTTTCATGACCGCCACCCTGAATCATATGTCACAGATCGTTTTCACCTTCATCACAATCATTAGCTCCGTTCCGTGTCACTGATGTGGGATTCATTAAGGCCCTCCTGTGACGGATCGCTTCTTGTCGACATCAGCTCATTATCCAAGAAGTTGATCTAGGAACACCCCCCTCAGTACTTTGAAGCTTGCATGCCTCAATGGCAAGTTTCTCACTTCCGGCGACAGGTATACATCAATGACCTTCGACCGAAAGATTTTGCGTGGTGTTCGACGCCAAGTCCTCTATTCACACCACGTGAATTGTACTGCAGTACCTTGAGGGTCATCATCATTATCGGTGATTCCTCTCGCGCTTGTTAACAGTTTACATCATTGACTGGTAATCAAGCGATGTCTTTCCACGTTCGACTTCAAAAATTCTCACGTGGATAGACTTGTACTTCGAGTGAAGATCGGATGAGATTGAAGACCCCGGATCTAGTTTCATCCATCCGGGCTGCGATATATATTCAGGAAATAAAGACATTGACATGTGCAGCAGATGATCATCCTACTCAAAGGATGATAATTTCATCAGAAAATTATCAGTCTACCATCAGACGATTGTCTGTTCTATGTACAGAAAATGTATTTATAAAGCTGAACATGGGAATGCCCGCCTCAGCTAGATCATGAAAGCAGTATGAAAAATAATGTATTGTATTGTATCTTATTACAGGTCACCTCCCAGCAATTGAATGAACTTCGGATCCTCCTGATAAAGCATTTCACCCGATAAACGGCCTCATACTTTAGGGGGCAACTGTTATAGACATTTTTGTGCCTTACAGCATTGAGCATGAAATGTCCATAATCTAAGGGATCCAAATTCCCTAAACATGTTGTTCCTACCCCTAGAGGAACAAGGCCAACAAACCACAGCAATTCAGAGAAGTTCTCCACCTGAAACTGCTCAAAAACAAGCCAATTCTGGATCATGTCAACTGGTCCACTGAGCATCTGCGCTGAATGTCAACTGCCCCACTGTCCACCTGCGTTGAATGTCAACTCCAACAAAGGCTACCTGCGCTGAGCGAGTTTGGACAAGTGGAAGGCTCATTCCTCAATGTGTCAATGCCCAGGAAGCTTCCAAAATGACACTTGGATCAGGGAATTCGACTGGTGATGAGTAAGAGGTTCCAAATCTCCAAGTGGAAGCAAGAACCTCCAAGTGGAATCAAGAACTGAAAGAGGGAGAGGACACTAGTCACATCTCAGGCTGACTCATCCTCTCTCCAAACATCTATATATGGATCTCTCTCCCATGAGATCTGGAGGCTGGAATGTTGTGAATGCAAAGAATTGCTGTTGGTTTGAGTTTAGAACTATTGGGTGATTTGCTTTGAAGGAGGTGAAGAGGAGATTCCTTTCTGCTGGGAAGGTGATGCTGGATTGGGCCTCTTATGGTTGTATCACTTCCTGAACTTTACTTCTTCCATCAATAAAACCATTTGAGTTTCTTCTATATGCATGTATCTCAATGATGTTGTGTTATATTTGCATATTTAGTTTATTCTAATCCTTAAACTAGTTATGAATGTATGCTTCTTGTAGTTTCCCTCTCTTGCCATTTTGTAGGATCTTGGTGTAGCTGGGCCAGTGAAAGAGCAAGGAGCTGGGAGCAAGCAGCAAGGAAGGAGATTGGATCAACAAACTAGCGGAAGACATCAGTTAGTTAACTTTTTTCTCCTCTCTTTACATTTCATAAAGAAGAAATATTAGATAGTTTTGTCTTGCTTGTTGCTGAGGTACTATCACCCTTAGAGTGGGATAGGGTCATTCCGTATTGGATACTTTTCCCAACAACAGGGGGGAATGTTGACAACTAATCATCAGGATTGGGTGAATGTAATTAATGTAAATAAATAATAAGAAATATGAACAGTCATCGGGAGATGAAGTGAACAGTCTCCCCCTCATGTATATAATAAAGACCAACCTGAAGGAATAATATACGAATTGATTTGGTGGAGTTACTGCCTGGCCTGATAGTTTTGATGTAAATTGACCTCATTTATGAAAGAGGTTGGAGTCAAAGTTAATTGTAGAAGTTGTTTTTAACTTCCCTAGACATTAGGGTTTGGTTAGAACACCTCATGGAATAGTTTCTAGAGTCATGGATTCGACCCCTCAAAGTGGGGAGATGTTGTTTTGGTCTTTGTGTATCAGTTTTTCAGTGATAGAACGGGTTGCATTTCAGAGGAGAGAACTATTGTAGCTTGTACTTGGACATTTTCTCGAAGTCAAAGGACACAATTTGCAGCTATTATCTAGGAATTCAGGTGCAGTAAGTTTGTGGTTATTTTTTATCTGTTATAGTTTTATATGAAAGATATTCACCTTCTCTTTCTATTCATCAATTCTTCAATGGTTTTCCTTACAGTTTATAAACACAATTCTTTGCATAAAGCTCTATTTTGATGGAAAAAATATTAGGTGTTACTTTCTTTCTTGCTTAATGAATTCATGTTTCATGCTCATTAAGATTTTTTGCTTCTTCTAAACACTACACTACACCGAAAAACCCTAAGATCCATCACAAAAGTAATGTTTCCTTTCTCCTTTATATCTTTGTTGTTGTAATCCTTTGATCCTCTGACCTAGCGACCTGGTTTTTCTCCCTTATCCAGCAAAAAAACCCTAAGTTTTACAAAACCCACATGGGCCTAGCTATCTAGCCTTATATTCCTTTATATTCCAATAATCTCTTGGTTGTGATTTCATAGAGAGAGCCCTCTTTGGTTTGGTAGGGGTAGCTACCAAACTAAAATCTTGGTCTGTGGTTACCTCTGTCGATCTCCTCATCAACCTCAGACATTGTGGAGGATAACAGAGGGCATGACAACTAGGGAGTGCCAAGGTGTTCTAGTGAATGTAAGGTTCCCAACTCATGGAAAAATGTACTACTAGTTGTGAGGTCATGATTGCTAAGGTATGTTAGGGAATGCTAGGGCATGCTAACATGTGATAGATAATACAAAGACATGCCAAACAATCTAAGATGTGCCAAGTGCTAAGGCATGTCAAGATGTACAAGGGTGTGACAATGCATGCCAGGGACTGTTAAGGCAACAAAATGGAGGAACAAGTTAAACTACAAGGAAATGAGCACATAATAGGGTTAATAAGTCACCAATTTACCTTTTCCATGAGGGGCATGCTAGGCACACCAACACTAGATGCCAATAGGTGCCAAGTGCCACGTTTCAATGCATTCTAAGTGGCAAATCTTCCTCTATTTTTTCTCATCTATTTTCCAATAATTGATCTCAAATAACTTTAATATTAAACCATGCCAAATCATACCAAGTCATCTCAACGCATGCCAAACATGCTAAGACTTGCCAAATGCCAACACATGCCAAGTGCCAATGTGCATCAGGGAGTGTGATGCATGCTATGAAGTGGCAGAGCATATTGTAGAGTACTACTAATGTGTGCTAGAGAGTGCCAATGCATGCTAAGGAGTGTTAGGGAGTGCTAGGAAAACATAAGGGAGAACTAGGTCAAAATGCATGGAAGTGAATGAATATGAGGGTGTGTCGGGGAGTGTCAATGAGTGCTAGCTGTCATGCCAAGGAGGGAGTTACAAGGTATGCTAAGCATGGGTAAGGCATGGCAGGGAATATCAGGGCATGTCAAGAAGTGCTAGAGTGTGCTAGGTAGTTTCAAGGTGTGCTAACATTTGCCAAATAGTGCCAAGGAATTCCAGGTGCTAAGTGTTGCACAAAAAATTGTCACCGTGACTTTCTGCAATCAGTGTGAGTCTATCACCACTCATACTTACCTCCTTGGCAAGTCTTAAGCTTCAGTTTTTCATGTCAAGCCTTGAAAATGAGAGAAAACCCTTAAAAATCTCTAAAACTCTGGGCCTGTACTTTCTCTTAGCCTTGCCTGCGGTCCCGCACCCACTGGTCATGTTCCCTGTAGACTTGCCCGCTCTGTCTCTAAAGGAATGGGTGCGGACCCCTATAGAAGTCAAAAAGGTGGAAGTTTATTCTTAAAAACTCACTTTGGGTAATTTCTGGAAGCTTCTAGAGGGAATATTGTGGTGGCAAGTTCGCTCCTTGGTGGTTCATGTATCCCATTACGAAAGGAGCTAACCCCTTGATGTGAGGAGCTTATCCCATTGAAGGAGGACTCTATCCCTTCATTGGTGGCCCTTGTAACTTCCTTCCACTGCACTATAAAATGAGGCATTGGGCTGGTTACTAAGGAGGTTGAAAGTTGAATATTTTTGAGGGTAAATGCTGTTGGAATTTAGACTTCCTAATTGAGCTTGAGAGGAGAGATTACCTACCTTTTGATCCTATTGGGAAGAGAGTGAAGCTTGTCAAGGTAGAGGTGATTCCTGTCTGGATCCTGGGAGGAGCTTGTACTACATCAAGGCACCAAGGTTGTAAAGTTCTTCTTATTTTTCAAAGATAATACAATAAAGTTTATTTTTCTCAATAAGCTGTCTTCTATGGTTTATTTCATGAACTCCTTGATCATCATGATGAATATGATTTATTATATTGGCTATGTAGGTGTTATTTGATGTGTGCTTGTTTGTGTGTGCAGGTTCTCAAAATGAAACTTGTTCGGATGATCGAAGCATGGCTGCCACAACTAGCATTGGACTTAAGGTAGGGTCTAAAACACCTCTTGGTTTTTATTTACAAATCGCAATATATTTAGAGAAAGGTAGATTTGCTTGTTTTGCTTGTCGCTAGATATCAGTTGATACTAGGGAGATCGGTCTTGTCCACAAGAACGATTTATTCGGCCGACAAAATGGCGACTCCACTGGGGACTTGAATTTTAGTTTTTGCCTTTACTTTTTCTTTGACTTAAGAAACTGTTTCTTTGTTTCTGGTTTTTGCTTGATGTGTGTGGGATTGGGTAGGTTAGATTGTGAATTGTTTTTTGTTTTTTCACGTTTTTGAGAGAGGACCGCACCTGCTGTTTGTAACCAGGGGCCTGCGGACCCTGTCAAATTTTTGAAAAAACTAAAATCTTTTCATCTAGTTAAGCTTAGGATTTGTTTATGTTGTTTAGCCTTTGCCCAGAACTGCATGTGTCTTGTCTAAAATTTTTTGTGAGTGAATTCCATTGGCATTTAGGTTTTAGGTGATTTTCTAGAAGCTTTGTGTGCTTGGCTTGATTTTCATTTGGTCCTTGTAGTAACTCAGAGATTGGAAGCCTAAGAAACCTCAGATTCCCTGGACTTTTTGGTCTTCTTGATGAGTTTGACTGATGTGTTAAATCTGCCTTTGGTGAGAAATAGATCTCGTTTTTCTCTTTGCAAAGCTTTGAATGAACTTGTTGGAAAGTTGTGAATTTCATTTTTAAAAAAAGAAAACATAAGCTGGTTGTTTTTTGATTAATTTGTTATTCTAAACGAATTAGTCCTTAGTTTGCTGATAACTGAGTAAAACATCCTCAAAAACAAAATTTTCAAGCTTTTTCTTCAAGTAGGTTTTTAGAAATTGTAGATCTCAAGATTAGGTTTTTTTTATCGTTTTGAGTGTTTTTTAGAGATTTTAGAATCTCTTTTGGAAGAACTTATTTTTTTTGTAATTTTTGATTGTTGAAAAGAAAAAGGCTTTTTTCGTGAGCATAATTAGTAGTCTGATTTTGAGTTTGCTGGAAAAGACAAAAAGATTTTCTTTTCGTTTATATGTTGAAGAAAGATTTGTTTTCAAAGAATTCCATTCTCAACTCTTTCTTTAGCTAGGAATTCATTGAAGAAAAAGGATTGTTTATCATCTTAGGGGCATTTTTAGTGTTTGGAGTTGAGTCTTCACACCATAAAGTTTCATCTCCATACCTTTGACTTAAGAAACAACCATAAAAATAGCGCTTAAAGTAAAATTTGATCTAGTAATCATTTTATTTCTAGGGCTCTTTATCACCAACATAGCTTAGGCTAGTATCTTGGAGTAGGGAGTAATTAACTCTAGAAAGATAGTTTAAACAAACAAGTAGCTATATCTTGCAGTAGGAGATAAATTCCAATTGTTACATCTATGCTCTGGGAAGCTCCCCTTAAAGGAGTCAAGCACGAGATCATATCTGAACCAGTGGAGTAATCAATCCTTCCTCATTGGGAATGATAGAAGATATACACGTATTAAAAACGGTAAACCTCAGATTGACCATTATCGAGGAGCCTGGGGTCACTTGTTGGTAAACCTTGGATTATGTCAAGGAGCCTTCAAGGGGATTGAGCTTGTTACTCTGCCCTTGCGTGTGTGTCAGATCGTAGACTGTGTTAGCCTCTTATTGCAATAGGTGTTCATTTTTCATGATTGACAGTGGAAGTGCCAAAAATGTTCATCTTTTCCGTGCTGCAAAAGTTCCATTTTTGAAGGATTTCACAATAAAGAATTGTGATCCATTTCATGTTTTCAAGTGTTATATCTATTTAGATCACAAATATGAAGCAGTTTTTAATTTGGGCAGCTCAAGCGAGGCATGTCTAACTTCCCCTTCTTCCTCTTTCCCAATCACTCACTAATTCCCCTAAAAAGAGATCAAGATCTGCTTGATATCTCTTAATTTCATCATTTTCATATCATTTTCCTTAGTAAAGATCTGCTTTACTTAAGGAGTGTTCATATTTCCTCTACGAAGTTCTATTTCCCCTTTATAGCCTAAGATCTCCATACTTAGCGCTTTCTTCACAATTCATATTAACTTCTAACTTATTATGTAAATCCCTATCTATTTCCCCTTCCCCTACCAAAAAATATGCTAAATAGCTCCCCTATGTACATATCCCCTCCCTCTGGTTGAAAGATAACCATAAGTATGCTTGGGAATTGCTAAGTTTGCCTGAAACTTAGCAAGAACCCTCATTCACCTCTCAAACCACCTTCCAAATGCTTTTGGACCCCTTCCTAAAGCATAAAATCCCCTCCAAGGTATAAAAATCATCTTTTTACCTTGTTTTTACCCTTCAAAAGGCATAAAAATCCTCTTCTCATGTTATCGGAACTCTTTTGATCATGCAAAAGCCCCTTCCGATGTATAAAATCCATCCTTTCAACATTATTCATCCTTCTCCGATCGCATTGACCCTTTTTAAGCATGGTTTAAGCCCCTCCGATTTCATAAAAGCCTCCCTTATATGCAAAAACCCTTTGCCGATTGCATGGACCCTTACTTCATATATAAAACATGCCACCGATTCATTCGCCCCCCTCCGACGCGATATCGTTGTCGGAGGTCGCGGTAGTGTTGGCCCCTTTACATATATTGTGTCCTGATTACAAAGCCGCCAATGCGATTTCGGCGATCGGCATATCGCAAAGTTTGGGCCCCCAATACATACCCCCGACCTCTCCGTCAATGCAATATCGCTATCACACCCGAAAGCGTATCGCATCGGAAAGCATCCCTTATCGCATTCCCCCAATGCACATATATCCCCGCAAGTCCTTGTTTTTTCGTTAATCCATCGTTTAGCGCAAAACTTGTATTGTATTGCAAAGCCAAGTCATATCGCAATCGCATCGCACATATATATTTTGGCCTGCACCCACAGTTCCCCGCCGATGTGATATGCCGACTGCACCACAGTCGTCTGATCGCATCCCAGATCCAACGGTCCATGCCTCATCGCATCTCTCCACCCATTTATGTTATCGCATCGCCCATTCCTCCCCGATAGCCGATCGCCGATGCAATATCGGCGATCGGCCCATCGCAAGTTTTCATATATGCAAACACTCCTCCCCATGGTCCTCCCAATATGCGATATGTCGATTTAATATTGGCCGTTGGATTGGCCCGCGCTGGATCTAATGGCCCAGATCTAATAAAATGTACAGTGCCGCGCCCGCCCATATTCTTCACGAATTTTGCATAGAAATGGGTCTTTTCTGTGTAAAAGGGAAAGGAGGCAATTTTCCATATTTTCACATATATGCCTGTACGCGCTCCCGACAAGGGAAATCATGCATCCTTAAGCCATTTTGGATCGCTCCAAGCCCAGTTTGTTCCAGAAAGCCAGCCTCGGCCTTAGCACAGTCAGCAGCATACAAATCCTCCTCTTTTGCAGCATTTCTTCAGATTTTAGTACTATTTTTGATCGGCCAGTGCCGATAGCATTCGAAAGGCCACGGAAATAATTGCAGCAGTTATTTTTGCCTTGAAAGGGCAGAAAAGGGGCGATTTGACAGTTTAAAGTATATCAGGGAAGAGAAAGTGGCCCGATTCAGTGTCAAAGTGTATCAGTGAAGCGGCAAAGAGTATCAGATCAAAAATATCAGCAGCCCGAAGCAGGAGAACATTAAAGAGCCCCCCAAGCAAAGTCAAAGAAAGCGGTGAAGCCACTTAAGGCTCTCAGATCACAGTTAATGCACATTAAAGCCACCTAAAAGCAGCAGAACCGCCTAAGAGGTGTCGATGAGAGATTAAAGGCACAGTTATTGCAGAAACACTGCACCGAGCCACCAAGGACACCATATTAACTCATTTTGATGTAGCTACCTCCAGCGCAGCTCAAATAGATATCTTCTTGCATTTATTTCAGTAGATGTTAGGTTAAAGACAGTTATTTCCCCAGATCTGCTATCAGATCTGTGTTTGTAGATATTTTGCTTATAAATACCACCCAGTTCATTGTTTAAAGGGTTGGTTGGTTGATAAAATCATTTCTGGACTTGCGTTGTATACTTCGAGAGATTTAATGAACAAAGATTGCTGGAATGTTGGTTTATGGGTTGTCTCTTTGTGGATTTGATGGCTAAAGATCTGATTGCAGAATTCTAATGCTTTCTTCATGGAACAATAAGTCTTTCTCCCTTGTTTTCAGTTTCTATGTATGCTATATCATCTATATGTCATGATCTAAATTGCAAGAAGAAAGAATAGTTCAGATGTTGCTTAGTTGTACTATGTTCTCAATTCCTGTTATTTCTCCATGTTTTCCTCTGAATTAGTCCTAAATATGAATACTTCTTTTCTCATATTTACACTAGTTCTTTCATATATGACTGTTACTTAGGAATCCTTGATTGCTCCTATATAATGTTCACTCGCCTTCCCTCTGTTAGCATAATGAAAGCTGCTTAGCTATCTTTCATTCCTTGACATCCATTTCATCCTTATTCCAGCTTTGATATTGTTCCTTGTTTAAACTATAATGCTCTGTAGTTCCTCTTGTGACCAAGAAAACGCACCAGCAGCCTTAATCCTTGACTCCATGCCCAATGGTCTAAACTTCTCACACTATGCAGGCCAACTCTGTCTGAATCATCATCCATCCCACCGAAAATCAAAACAAAACCCATGTACACCATAACTAGCCTAAAATCATATCAAAACAAAGCTAAATTATAAAGAGAGAGCCCTCTCTGATTGCAGGTAGGCTAGGACCTGCAGTCCAAAGATTGGTTTGTGGTTACCTCGGCCGTATCCCTTAAGGAGCCAAGGGACAACCTAAGTGATAACATACTGGCGACTCCACTAGGGAAATCTTCAAAAAATTCCAAGAAACAACTTAGAATAGATATCATTTTGGGATTCAACTGCGTTAAGTAAGTCATTCACGTATGACCATTTCCATGAGAGGTAGTCGTAATTGACTAATTTCTCATGATTTTTGAATAGTTCACTTACCACTCATTACATCGGGTGATGCTCATAGGGGTGAAGAAGTGGGATTGAAACTAGTGAAATGTGGAGAACGAATCACATAGCATCAATCATCACTTCCGGGGCTTGCACCCGGTAACCAGGACTTCCCAGGAGGTCACCCATCCCAGAACTCCTCTGGCTCAAGCGCGCTTAACTGTGGAGTTTTTCCCCACAATCAAGCCCACTTAGCTTGCTACCCCATTTGCAAAACCTTAGCAAGTATTGTGCCTCATGAACCATTCAAGTAGAGATCCCTTGACTCTTTTTGAATTTAAGTATGGGGGTTTACGCAGTGCATTATATTAGATATCATTTTGGGATTCAACTGCGTTAAGTAAGTCATTCACGTATGACCATTTCCATGAGAGGTAGTCGTAACTGACTAATTTCTCATGATTTTTGAATAGTTCACTTAGCACTCATTGCATCGGGTGATGCTCACAGGGGTGAAGAAGTGGGATTGAAACTAGTGAAATGTGGAGAACGAATCACATAGCATCAATCATCACTTCCGGCGCTTGCACCTGGTAACCAGGACTTCCCAGGAGGTAACCCATCCCATAACTCCTCTGGCTCAAGCACGCTTAACTGTGGAGTTTTTCCCCACAATCAAGCCCACTTAGCTTGCTACCCCATTTGCAAAGGTAGCAAGCTAAGTGGGCTTGATTGTGGGGAAAAACTCCACAGCTAAGCGCGCTTGAGCCAGAGGAGTTCTAGGATGGGTGACCTCCTGGGAAGTCCTGGTTACCGGGTGCAAGCCCCGGAAGTGATGATTGATGCTATGTCATTCGTTCTCCACATTTCACTAGTTTCAATCCCACTTCTTCACCCCTGTGAGCATCACCCGATGCAATGAGTGCTAAGTGAACTATTCAAAAATCATGAGAAATTAGTCAGTTACGACTACCTCTCATGGAAATGGTCATACGTGAATGACTTACTTAACGCAGTTGAATCCCAAAATGATATCTAATATAATGCACTGCATAAACCCCCATACTTAAACAACTTAGAAGCTGGCTCCAAAGAGGAAATCTCGTTTTCTGAAGAAAGTCAGCTTTTCTTCAGAACCATTTTACAAGTTTAGTTCTGATCTGTGATGGTGGACAGGGATCAGAAACACCAAGGTTAATTCATCCACCTGGTGACTCCACTTCATTTTCAATCAAGACTCCACTGGAGGAACGGACCTGAAAGAGAAAATCTTTAAGTTTCCTCTCAAACAGTTCAGCAAAGCTATTTTCCAACTCCTTCTATTATTTCCTCTTCCATCCCAGCTGTTCTGTTTCTTCCTGCTGTTCCATGTATCCCGGAAAATATGGCGAATCATTATGCAGCTTTACAGTTACCTGCAAATCTAGGGGCTATGCCTCAGGATTATCAAACCAAAATCACATATTTTGATGGTACTGGTTCTTGCACAACCCTGCAACATACCAAAAGAATGCAAGACTATTTTGAGATTTATGAAATAGATGATGATGCTATAAGAATGAAGATTTTTGTCCAAAGTTTAAATGGAGATGTAAGACCCTGGTTTAGAGCTCTCCCTGCAAATTCCATAGCTAATCCAGAGGCTCTTTACCAAACATTCCTTAACAGATGGGAGAAAAAGAAGGATCCCCTGCACATATTATCAGAATATGATACTATCAAAAGAGGCCCTCAAGAGGCTGTCTTAGACTATTGTGCAAGTTTTAACAATGTTTATAATGAAATCCCACAGAACCTCAGACCTCCACCTGATCTTGCTTTTTATAAATTCCCAGATGGTTTTGATACCGACATGGCATATCAATTGAGGGAGAGAGCCCCTCAAACCTTAGCAGACATGCAGAATGTAGCTGTTAGTGTGGAGGCAAACCTGATTGCCAAACGAAACAGAGCAAGAGCTGAAAGAAGAGCTACTTTCAAAGATGAAACTTCAGTTTCTGAGCAATATATGGATGAATCTCCCAATCTATTGTATGAATATAATTGCTTTTCTTCTTTCAGTGGTCTGCCCAAATATCATGAATATGATGAAGATTTTGCGCCTCAAATCCAAGTTAACCTTGCACAGGAATCAAAAACTATTTTGGGTGAAGACAGAGTTCAAGTTCAGCAGCCTGAACCTAGTGATCAGCTTGCACATTTCAGCTATGAAGAGGAGGAGGAAAATGCAGAGAATTTTGATTTCAGCGAAGGAATTTTACCATTTTGTTTTGAATCTTTTCAGTTCATTAAGGATAATTATCATGCAACCTGTAATCTAGTGTCAGCGTGCTTTGATACTGACCATCTAGAGGAGAGTCAAATCCTTGATCATAATACATCACCTCTAGATTTGCAGCCCCAAAGTGCCATTGAATGCCAGATTGAAGAAGAAGACTCGGAAGTAGTAGCATATGATCAAGAGGTTCCAGATGATTCCCTGCTGCTTTGTTTTGAATCTTCTGAGTTATCTAAAGAAAAGGAGGAGCAGCCAGTGCAGATTTGTCAGGTTCCATCTGAGCCTGTATGCAACAAATTGCAAGTATCATTCCATGTTTTGTATGATCCATCAGTTGACAGGCTGAGTGATGAAATAAATCACTACTCTGTTCCATTAGCAAGCTGTAAGGCTCAAAATCAAGATGTTGGTGATCTCCCAATTCAAAGGCATGATAGTCATCCTAAACCTTTGTACAGTTGTTTATTTCAGCTTAGCAATAATGTATATATGTTGCAGGATCCTTTTGTACAGTGTTTAGATTCAGCAAAGGAGATCAGGACTTTCCTTATCTTCTCAAGGATTAACAAAGCTATATCAGATTGCAAGGTTTCCATTTCAAGCACCAGTAAGCACAAGCAGCAAAGCTCATTGATGTTTATAATACTTAACTAGCTTCATTGGCTGTTTCATTTCACCTAACCAGCAAAGTAAGTGCTGATTAGAGCAGGTAGGTAGGATTTCAGTTTTCTATTTGGATAGCAGCTTGCTGCAGTTGAAGCCTGAAGTGAAGGCCCTAAGCTCTTCAAGTCTGCTATCATGTTCATAAATAAAGCAGCCAGCAAAGGGAAGTTTTCAGAATACAGAAAATAGTTGAAGATCAATGCAATCTGACCTGCTGTTCTTGACTTTTCATAAGGAAAAGCCATCCCCAAGTGGAGCCACTGTTAGCCTCCTATTGCAATAGGTCTTCATTTTTCATGATTGACAGTGGAAATGCCAAAAATGTTCATCATTTCCATGCTGCAAAAGTTCCATTTTTGAAGGATTTCACAATAAAGAATTGTGATCCATTTCATGTTTTCAAGTGTTATATCTATTCAGATCACAAATATGAGGCAGTTTTTAATTTGTGCAGCTCAAGCGAGGCATGTCTAACTTACCCTTCTTCCTCTTTCCCAATCACTCACTAATTCCCCTAAAAAGAGATCAAGATCTGCCTGATATCTCTTAATTTCATCATTTTCATATCATTTCGCTTAGTAAAGATCTGCTTTACTTAAGGAGTGTTCATATTTCCTCTACAAAGTTCTATTTCCCCTTTATAGCGTAAGATCTCCATACTTAGCGCTTTCTTCACAATTCATATTAACTTCTAACTTATTATGTAAACCCCTATCTATTTCCCCTTTCCCTACTAAAAAATATGCTAAATAGCTCCCCTATGTACATATCCCCTCCCTCTGGTTGAAAGATAACCATAAGTATGCTTGGGAATTGCTAAGTTTGCCTGAAACTTAGCAAGAACCCTCATTTGCCTCTCAAACCACCTTCCAAATGCTTTTGGACCCCTTCCTAAAGCATAAAATCCCCTCCAAGGTATAAAAATCATCTTTTTACCTTGTTTTTACCCTTCAAAAGGCATAAAAACCCTCTTCTCATGTTATCGGAACTCTTCCGATCATGCAAAATCCCCTTCCGATGTATAAAATCCATCCTTTCAACATTATTCATCCTTCTCCGATCGCATTGACCCTTTTTAAGCATGGTTTAAGCCCCTCCGATTTCATAAAAGCCTCCCTTATATGCAAAAACCCTTTGCTGATTGCATGGACCCTTACTTCATATATAAAACATGCCACCGATTCATTCGCCCCCCCTCCGACGCGATATCGCTGTCGGAGGTTGCGGCAGTGTTGGCCCCTTTACATATATTGTGTCCCGATTACAAAGCCGCCGATGTGATTTCGGCGATCGGCATATCGCAAAGTTTGGGCCCCCAATACATACCCCTGACCTCTCCGCCGATGCAATATTGCTATCGCACCCGAAAGCGTATCACATCGAAAAGCATCCCTTATCGCATTCCCCCAATGCACATATATCCCCGCAAGTCCTTGTTTTTTCATTAATCCATCGTTTAGCGCAAAACTTGTATTGTATCGCAAAGCCAAGTCATATCGCAATTGCATCGCACATATATATTTTGGCCCGCACCCATAGTTCCCCGCCGATGCGATATGCTGACTGCACCACAGCCGTCCGATCGCATCCCAGATCCAACGGTCCATGCCTCATCGCATCGTTCCACCCATTTATGTTATCGCATCGCCCATTCCTCCCCGATAGCCAATCCCCGATGCGATATCGGCGATCGGCCCATCGCAAGTTTTCATATATGCAAACACTCCTCCCCATGGTCCTCCCGATATGCGATATGCCGATTTACTATTGGCTATTGGATCGGCCCATGCCGGATCTAACGACCCAGATCTAATATAATGTACAGTGTCGCGCCTGCCCATATTCTTCACAAATTTTGCATAGAAATGGGTCTTTTCTGTGTAAAAGGGAAAGGAGGCAATCTTCCATATTTTCACATATATGCCTGTATGCGCTCCCGACAAGGGAAATCATGCATCCTTAAGCCATTTTGGATCGCTCCAAGCCTAGCTTGTTCCAGAAAGCCAGCCTCGGCCTCAGCACAGTCAGCAGCATACAAATCCTCCTCTTTTGCAGCATTTCTTCAGATTTTAGTACTATTTTTGATCGGCCAGCGCCGATAGCATTCCAAAGGCCACGAAAATCATTGCAGCAGTTATTTTTGCCTTGAAAGGGCAGAAAAGGGGTGATTTGACAGTTTAAAGTATATCAGGGAAGAGAAAGTGGCCCGATTCAGTGTCAAAGTGTATTAGTGAAGCGGCAAAGAGTATCAGATCAAAAATATCAGCAGCCCGAAGCAAGAGAACATTAAAGAGCCCCCCAAGCAAAGTCAAAGAAAGAAGTGAAGCCACTTAAGGCTCTCAAATCACAGTTAATGCACATGAAAGCCACCTAAAAGTAGCAGAACCGCCTAAGAGGTGCCGATGAGAGATTAAAGGAACAGTTATTGCAGAAACACTGCACCGAGCCACCAAGGACACCATATTAACTCATTTTGATGCAACTACCTCCAGCGCAGCTCAAATAGATATCTTCTTGCATTTATTTCAGTAGATGTTAGGTTAAAGACAGTTATTTCCCCAAATTTGCTATCAGATCTGTGTTTGTAGATATTTTGCTTATAAATACCACCCTGTTCATTGTTTAAAGGGTTGGTTGGTTGATAAACTCATTTCTGGACTTGCGCTGTATACTTCGAGAGATTTAATGAACAAAGATTGCTGGAATGTTGGTTTATGGGCTGTCTCTTTGTGGATTTGATGGCTAAAGATCTGATTGCAGAATTCTAATGCTTTCTTTATGGAACAATACGTCTTTCTCCCTTGTTTTCAGTTTCTATGTATGCTATATCATCTATATGTCATGATCTAAATTGCAGGAAGAAAGAATAGTTCAGATGTTGCTTAGTTGTACTCTGTTCTCAATTCCTGCTATTTCTCCATGTTTTCCTCTGAATTAGTCCTAAATATGAATACTTCTTTGCTCATATTTACACTAGTTCTTTCATATATGACTATTATTTAGGAATCCTTGATTGCTCCTATATAATGTTCAGTCGCCTTCCCTCTATTAGCATAATGAAAGCTGCTTAGCTATCCTTCATTCCCTGACATCTATTTCATCCTTATTCCAGCTTTGATATTGTTCCTTGTTTAAACTATAATGCTCTGTAGTTCCTCTTGTGACCAAGAAAACGCACCAACAGCCTTAATCCTTGACTCCATGCCCAATGGTCTAAACTTCTCACACTATGCAGGCCAACTCTGTCTAAATCATCATCCATCCCACCAAAAATAAAAACAAAACCCATGTACACCATAACTAGCCTAAAATCATATCAAAACAAAGCTAAATTATAAAGAGAGAGCCCTCTCTGATTGCAGGTAGGCTAGGACCTGCAGTCCAAAGATTGGTTTGTGGTTACCTCGGCCGTATCCCTTAAGGAGCCAAGTGACAACCTGAGTGATAACAGACTATTCCCCCAGGTATATTTGTTTCTGTTGGTAACCTTAGTGACCATAATCTATAGGATTCTTTCCTAAGGTGACGGTGGAGGGAAGATCCCACTGTACCTGGAGCAGACGTCGACTAGACTCACTTGGACTCTCTGGGGGTTATCTTCACTCGAGACGGTTTAGTGGAGAAACTTGTGCTAGTCTGTTTCATTGAGTAGGGTTGTCGGGGTAACTGTTCCCACCGCCCTTTCTGTATTGAATTCTGCGACGTTGGATTTCATCACCAACTAGTGTTTTCGATATGGAAAAGTTACTATTTGTGTTTGGTTTGAACTCCTAGATTTTTTAGGCGCGTGCTTCAAATTGTTTGGTTCTTTAGAGACTTTAGGTGGTTTTATTGAGATTTTTTTTGTTTGCATGTGAAGTAATTAAAATATTTAATCATGGCTAAATTACCGAGACATTCCTATAGACTTCGAGGACAACCTCCCGAGTATTCACCAAGTCAGCTAGAAGGGCTACGAGCTCTTGTTACTCCTAGTGACAGTAGAGTTGGGTCACCGGAAGAAGGAGAATCTTCTTTGGTTGTTCATCCTGATTTTCAAGTTCAAGCAACAGAGTATATTTCTGAACCAATTTCATTTTCCGAAGTTACTGGTAGTGTTTCTTCTACTAGTGAAATAGCCGAGGAACCTGAAATTTCTGAGCCTGAAACTGAACCTGCTGCTACTCAATCCTCAGGATTTTCTTCTCCAACTTCCAGTGCTCCTGGTTCACCCAGGGTAGGAAGAATCATTACCAAAAATCTTCCTTCGGGACTTATTTCTATTAAAGAACTTGTTAGTCCATAAGAAGATATAAGTCTCCCTGAAAATCAATAAACTTTAGAACTTAGGGAGGGTGAATCAATTTTCTATAGTCCACCTAGAGGTAGCACTTGGTACATATCATTGATGAACTTTTTAGAAAATCCGGGTCTTGCTTCTTCACCACCTCGAATTCCATTTCATCCAACACATAGAGGTTTTTATCCTCCTTTGAATATGTCGAACCGGTCATCCATGTTTTCCCAAACACCAGAAACAGTTTTATTTGGCGGTCCTTCTGTTCCTGCTGGGTATCAGTCACTTTCTGATACTTTTTCGGGAGCTTCTCCTCAACCTATTGAACATGGGTTATTAACTAGTAATAACAGAACTAAGCCGTTGAGTGTAGAAGATATTCTTATGATGTCAGGTACCATTCCAAATCCGCAACCTCAAGGTAGTCAGTTACCGCCTGGGGGGCAGCCGCAAGGTACTCAAATTTCGCCTGGGGGGAAACCTCAGGGTACTCAATTTTTATCTGGGGGGCAACCCCAAGGACAGTACATACCTTCGGGATAGTACATACCTCAGGGTCAACCCCAGACTCAATATATACCTCAAGGTCAACCCCAGTATCAATATGTACCTCAAAGTCAACCCCAGTTTCAATACGTGCCTCAAGGTTATCAACCTCAAGGTCAGTACCCAACCCAAGGTTTCCAACCACCTTCAGGTCAATCTTTTGTTCAAGGAGCTGGAAATGTACCTTTGAATTATCAACCCTATGCTCAACCCGGTTATGGTCCTCAATATGTTCAACCTACTATGGGTCCATACCCCGGAATGAATGTGTGGGATCCATCACAATCTCAATAGATTTTGTAGCCTAATGTGCAGTTGTCATCTTAATCTGGACAACCTTTAGTTTCCGGTTCAACCCAGCAACCTGTCCAGTCTACTGTTCAAACTTCTGCACCTAGTGTAGTTTCTTAGGCTGGGCCTAGTACACCTCGTACTACGCCTCAAACATCTGCTGCAACTACGGCAGCTTCTGTTCAATCTACCACACCTACTTCTGGAGTAACGACAGCTCCAGTTTCTACTATTCCTGTATCAACTCCTCAGGCCTCTTTACCACAGTCAGGACCCACAGTTCAGACTTCGGTTCAGATGCCTGTAGGGCAAGCTGGTCCAAGTACGGTTGTCACAAGTCAACCTCAATTTACTTATCAACCATACCAGGGACAGTACCAATTCGGTCCTGCTATGCAGAACCCAGTCTATCAGTATCAACCGTACCCTGGATATACTTATCAGCAACCTCAACAACCCCAGTACGGTCCGGTTAATCCTGGTTTTCCGGGAGGATATAATATCCCAAATGCATTTCCAATTCCAAGTTATCCTGGATATCCTCCTCCTGGGGTTGGTCTAATGACCTAGATTTTTCGTGACCCTAATCGTCAGTTACCGTTTATAGCAACTTTGGACATGCCTGATTTGTCGCGCCTAACGAACGATCCCATTAATTATCTTCCATTTTGGCTGCCAATGCCGAATAAGTTGCCCAGTGATATCCCAAAGTTTGAAGGTAAATCAGGAGAGGATCCGTCAAACCATGTGATGACTTATCACCTCTGGTGTGCATCTAACTCCATCATAGATGATTCAATTCGCTTACATCTTTTTCAACGCACTCTGATTGGTCTTGCGGCCAAATGGTACATTGAGCTACCGCGGGCTTCTATTTATAATTTTAGTCAGTTAGCTACTTCATTTTTAACTCATTTTCAGTTGCCTGTTAGATATCACAATGGCACGGAATTATTAACTTCATTAAAACAATCAACATCCACATACATTTCAGATCACATTTATGAATGGTGGCGTCGACGAAATTTAGTGAAAGTTTTTATTCCGGATCAAATCTTAGCAGAATGGTTTGTTAAATCATTATTACCTAAAATCACTAAGGATGTAGCTAAGTCCAGAGTTGTTACTGAAGAGAAAGTAATTGCTCAAGCTCAGTACCTTGACCTCGTTTATACACAGTCAGGTACTTTACACGAGAAAATCCCCGACCTTTCGAAAAACAATCAATTAACTATAGCTCCTTCAGGGTCTCATGCCGCTAACGGTATGATTGGTTCAATTAATACCAAAAGTAAGAAGAAATATTCCAAAAATTCTTCTCCTATTATAACTTTACCAGATTCCCCGACAGGAGACTCTTCCGTTGAAATTCCTGCCGATATTCATGTCGTAGAATCATCTACGGCCAAATCAAAATACGGCGGTAAAAAGAAGGGGAAGAAGAACAATAAGCAAATTCGAAAGAAAAATCAGATAAAACGGAATCTACTGACGAGAAACGTAAACCTCGCTATCCTTGTCTCATTTGTGACGAAGAGCATTTTACAAGAGACTGCCCTCATCGTGCTGAGGTTGCGAAAATCATCAAAGGTTCTCAAACGCCTGCTGTCTTGAAGGATCCTTTCCCTAGTCAAGATAGTAAGATGATCGGTTCTTCCTCAAATGCCTTGGAGGAACCCATAATGATGATGTCCCATGTTAGGATTGCGACACGATCGCAAGATTATGGAAGTAAAAGTCCTGTTGGTGGGAAGGAAGCAGAATCTTCTAACTCAAACCCATCAACCTCAACCCCTGGTTCTGATATGCTACAGATCAAGAAACCTAACCCAGACTTAGTAATCAAACCGCCTGCAAAAGGTATACTTCAGAAGTCAGCTTTCAATCCGCATGCGAGAGCTGCTTAGAACTATAACATTGTTGAAGATTTAGCTATTTCTCCTTCAGCAATGTCGGCTTTGGAGGTGTTGCAATCATGTCTAGCACAACGTAAATTGCTATTGTTGCCTATAGGAGCTATTGATATTCAGGACTCGAACCCTATAATTTTCGATTTAGAAAATAGTACACCTCACTTACTTCATCAAATGGCTTTCCAGATTCCAGTGTTAGTCAAAAACAGACCTTGTTTTAGGACTGTGATTGATGAGGGAGCTTCAACGTGTATTATGTCAATCCAGTGTTGGAAATCGCTTGGTTCTCCTACACTCAATCAATCCCCAACGATTCTAAAGGCTTTTGATGGCCGTGGGTTCCATCCTTATGGCATTCTACAGGATTTACCTATAGGGGTAGAAGGAAAAACTGTTAATCTAGATGTGGAAGTGGTTGATGCCCCTCTGGATTACAACCTTCTCTTGGGTCGTAGTTGGTCTTACGCTATGACTGCTGTTATTTCATCGGTCTTTCGGCTTATAAAGTTTCCTCATAATGGAAAGATCGTAACCATAGACTAGCTTACATACTTTTCATCCGACCCAGCCTCTTCTGAAAGTATGTAGCATGTCGGCAAAGCAACTATCCCTCATAAGGATGTTGGGGTAGGATTAGTTAAAGATTCTGGTTTACTAGGAACTTTTTCCTTTCCTCCTCCTAACGTATCACCTTCTTATCCAACTATCAATATGATTTTATTGAACACCATCACTTTCGATGATCCTTGGGTCGTACCTTTCGATTTCGAGATAGACTCATTCGGTGATGCCATGCCCTTGAGTCCATTTGAAATTGCATACCAGGTCGTACAGTTATTTTCCGACCCTTCTTCAACCGAAATCGATCTAATGAATGTGGTCCATGAAGAATCACTTTCAATATCAAACTCAGATTCAACAAATTTTTCCGAGCTTGTTCATACTGATGAGTAGATTCGTGAAATTTTGTCTGCTAATAATTTACCATGGGAAGATCTTCATCATAGATCTTTGTTCTTACCTGAGATTGATCATTTTGAGAATGATTTTTCATCTATTTTTACTACTGATTATGTCAAAGAACCGCAGAATCCACTGAAACATCCTAATTTTGAAATGAATTTGGGAAATATATCTTGAATGGTTCCTATTGATATTTCGGTAAAACTTGGAATTGTTGAAAACATTCATATAGGTGCTTCCTGTATGGACGATGAATTCCGAACCTATAAAGCCCTATTTCAGGAATTCCGTGATATGTTTACCTGGTCATACGAGGAAATGCCAGGAATCGATCCAACAATTGTTGTTCATGAAATCAAAACTTACCCAGATGCTAAACCCGTCTGGCAACGTTTGCGTCAGATCCACCCGCGAAAAGCTGCTGCTATTAAAGCAGAAGTTGAGAAATTACTTAAAGCAGGTTTCATTTATCCAATTCCCTTAACAGATTGGGTATCGAATATTGTTCCTGTTACCAAAAAGCAAGGAACGATAAGAATATGTATCGATTATAGGGATATTAATCGAGCTTGTCCCAAAGACAATTACCCAACTCCCTATATCGATCAAATCATTGGTGATTGTGCCGGCAGCGAAATTTTCTCCTTTATGGATGGTTTTTCCGGTTACAATCAAATTAACATACTCCCTGCTGATCAACCAAAAATGGCTTTCATTTGCCCATGGGGGACTTTTGCTTATTGCAAATTACCTTTCGGATTAAAGAATGTCGGAGAAACTTTTCAAAGAGCTATGTCTTACGCGTTTCATGACATCAAGCACATTGTGCAACCTTATCTCGATGATTTACCTGCCCATTCATTACGTAGAGCCGATCATCTCACTCATTTACGAGCAATTTTTATGAGATGTAGGCATTATCGAATTAGGTTGAATCCACACAAATGTGTTTTCTGTATAGAAACGGGTCGTTTACAGGGATTTGTTGTTTCAAAAACTGGCATTCGTGTCGATCCTTTGAAGGTTGAAGCTACTGTCAAATTGCCTCCTCCTTCGACTCTTCGCCAACTCCAAATTTTGCAAGGGAAAGCGAACTGTTTACGTTGATTTATTCCTAACTATGCCGAGATAACAAAGGGTTTTACCAGGTTGTTGAAACAGAACACTCCATTCTTTTGGGATGAGATAGCTGACAAATATTTTGATGCACTTAAACACGCATTGATCCATGCACTGTAATTTCATCCTCCCAACTACAACCAGGATTACTTCTTGTATCTCGCCGCCTCTCATTCCACCATCGGGATGGTGTTAGTTCAGGAAGATGAAATCGGTAGTGAACATGTGATTTACTACCTTAGTCGAACTCTGAATCCGACTGAGTTAAAATATTCACATGTGGAGAAATTGGCCTTGGCAGCTGTTCAGGCTATCCAATGATTTCGTCATTACATTTTACTACGCAGAACTATCGTAATTTCTGACTGTAACCCTATGATCTATATTTTGACCAAACAATTGCTAGGGGGCAAGTATTCCAAATGGATTGTCATCCTGCAGGAATTTGACTTGGAATTTGAAAAGTCTAAGTCAGAAATCTTAAGTTTTTGTGGAATTGATGTGTGACTTCCCGTGTGCTGATACTGAAACTGTGGCGGAGGAGCCCATCACAGACGAATCCTTGTTTCTTATCAGCACTATTGATCCAGGGTATGGAGATATCATAGTTTATCTCCAAACCCAATCTTTTCGGCCTGAAATTTCATGATCTCAGCGACGGAAAATACGTTTCCAATCCCAACAATACAAAATTATTGTAGATACACTCTATCGTCGTGGGGTGGATTCTATTTTCCGACGCTGTTTAACTCATGAAGAAGCTGAAAAGGTTCTAAATGACTGTCACTCTGGAGCATGTGGCAGTCATATGTATGGGTATGCCATAGCCCAAAAGATATTGCGCGCTGGCTATTTCTGGCCGTCTTTGTTTAAAGATTGTATTTACGCGGTCCGAAAATGCCACAATTGTTAGATTTTTGATCGAAAGATGCGTGCTACACCTGCTCCTCTCCACCCTATAATTGTCGTTGGTCCTTTTGCAAAATGGGGTATCAATTTTATTACATGTAACCTTCACTCGGCCGGGGGGCATGCGTATATCATCCTTGCGGTATATTCTTTTACTAAGTGGGCCGAGGTGATGCCTACATTTGCAGCAGACGGCAAAACTACTGCGATTTTCATTTTCAATCATATCATTACTAGATTCGGTGTTCCTCAAGTGATTATTACTGATCATGGGCGCAATTTTCGAAACATCATGATGACTGAACTGACAGATCAGCTTGGCCTTCGTCACGATAGCTTTACTCCTTATTAGCCACAGGCTAATGGTCTGGTTGAAGCCATCAATAAAGTTCTAGTCACCATGATCCGACGGATCATTGGTATTCATCGGTCAAATTGGCATAACGTGTTATTTTCAGCGCTTTGGGCATATCGAACCTTAGTAAAAACATCAACTTGTGTCACTCCCTTCCAACTGGTTTACGGTTTGGAAGTTGTGTTACCCATTGAATGCGAAATCCCGTCATTACAAATAGCCATAGAGTTACTCCCAGCCACTTTTGAAGAGGAGAAGCGTTTGTTGTACTTAGCTCAGCTAGATGAGAATCGACGTGATGCTGCACTAGCAATCGAAACTCACGCCAAACGAATTAAAGCTTAGTACGATCGAAATGTTACACCTCGTCATTTTTCGGAAGGAGACCTAGTCTTACTATACGATCAAGCAAACGATAAGCTAGGGGCTGGAAAATTTGTACCTATGTGGCATGGTCCTTTTGTTGTTAAGCGAAAGCTGGCTAAAGGGGCCTATGAATTGGTAGATTTTAACGGTGTCTCTTTAGGTAAGCCCAGAAATGGTCTCTATCTAAAGAGATATTATGCTTAAATCTGGGTGTGGAGATTTTAGTTAGATTAGTTTTCTTTCTAGCTGGTGTGTTTTAGATTAGAACGTGTGCTTAGTTAGAGAGTGTTTTTCTCATTATTCCTACTTATCTTGATTTTACTCTTGATATTGCAGATGTCGACGTCTCTTCAAACATACATTGGTTTCGCTGATGGTGCTTGTCGTAATACACGAAACATTTCTTCCGCAGCTTGGGTCATCTATTCACCCTCTGACAAGTTGGTATCTATGCATGGGGTAAGCCTTGGTCAAACAACGAACAACATTGAAGAGTATAGTGCAGTGATTGAGTTATTATCTGAGTCCATCTCATTTGGGATTCAGAGTTTGATTGTGAGGTTAGATTCTGAACTCATTGTATTGCAGCTTAATAGAGTTTATGCCATTAGAAATCCAGTGTTATTAAGATTCTTTTTGAGAGTTCATTTCTTGGAATGTGAATTTGACTATATTGAATATCAGCATATTCCAAGATATTTAAATACATTAGCAGATGCAATTGCTTCTCGAATATTAAGTAGACATTTGCAATAATCGAACAGTAAATTTAAAAACATTCCATAACATGTTTTACAAGATAGCCGGTAAATAGTGATATAGCATAACATAGAAGTGTGTCAAATATACATCGTCTTCGATCAAAGGTTGAAAAACACCTTATGATGGGCAAAAATGATAGTACAAAACGCAAAAACGTCATATGAGTCTACAACAGGCGATCATCCTATCACTGCTGATGATCACGATAAGAAACCACTGCTCGGGCCACCCTACAAAGGAACCTCCTGAAAGGTCCTGGGACCCCAATCACATAGTGCTGTAACCTAAGAGGAATATCATCTATGCTCGTCTCTAGAATATCTGTTGTCAAACGCTCTAGATGATTCTCCAATTTGGTCAGGGTCTCTGTAGATTCGTCCCGTGGGGCCAGTATTTCTGTAGCTGGGTGTCTCCTCTCATAGTGCCGGAGAGTGGCTGGTCACCATGGACCCACATCTGCATTTGAAACTTTTTACTATTAGTTTGGATGATTTAAAAACAAAAAAAAAAATAAAACTTAGAAAATATTGAAAATGATTTTACCTGAGTCATCCCACTGCTCTCCTGGTGGAAGAGCCATGTCTGGATCACCACGATAATCCATCCCAGCATAAGGAAAATCCTGAATAGAGAAAACTTGGTTCTCCAATCAATGAAAATACTCAGGAGGAAATCGAACAACCTCTGAACCCTCCTCAGGATGACGGGCCATAACTGCAACCCAATGCATCAGCTTGGGCTCTCGGGGAAGTCCGGCCTCAACGGAAAGATGTTGTGGGACCAACATCGGGACTCTCTCTAGACCAAAGCTCACAACTAATAAACCATATCCAAAGTTTTTTAGTTGTCCGTTCTTTGCTCTAGTTAGTTGGCCTTTTACATTAGCCAACACAGCTTCGCACCAGTTGAAGATGGTGCCTCGAAAACAGTCTACTGCCATACGCATTTGGGATCTAGTGGCTACATGCAGTGTTGCGCTTCCACAAAGTCTGGTGACAGTAAATGCAATCACTTTGAGTTTAGGATGGGAGATGGTTTTGATATCAATCCCTTTGTCCCTGGTTTGGTCATTACAAAACTCTAGCCGGAGACTATCGACAGACTGGCCACCTGGCCTAGTCCCGAATAGAGACAATCGTTCACCTCTCTTGGGAAAACCAGTCAAGAAGTAAATTTCCTTTGGCTCCATTTCGAGCTGGTGGCCACCAATAATGTAACACTGGTCCTATATATTCCATCTGTCCACCAACCACTGCAAGAAGTCTACATGGGCCCTCATGCCAGGTATGGCCCAGAATTTATATAGCCCGCATGCCCTCAATGCATCTATTGAGGGTTGATGATTTAGTGCGGCACCATCCACATCTTCGTGCTCCCGTTCCCACCAACTGAGCATTGTATATATCCTACATTTGAAAGAAAAGCGGATTAGAACATCTTGGTTCAAAGTTTTTGGGTGAAAATTGAAAAATTCAAGTTATAAAACCTAGATCGCGGGGTCTGCACTATCTAAGTTAGAGATAGTGCATAGGTCTGCACTCTACCTTAACAGCAAGTGCGGGCCGCTGGCTCTTTCCTCTATGCGAAAAAGTCGGGGTCCGCAGGTTTCGCATGCTGCGCCTGTGGACCCCCACGAGCGGTCTTATTAACCTAATTTCTCTCTAAAAATCAAAATAAAAACCTAAAAACAAAATTCAAATGGTTGAAATGCAAGATTAAAGTGATGTGGATTACCTGGAGGTGATGGTTCTCGATTCCAATGGACGGATTTTCCGCAATCTTCACGGGAAGTTTCTTACCCAAAAGCTCTCTTTTCTCACTCTGAAGTCAAACGGTAAAAATGAATTTACAAAAGCCCTTTTTATAAGCTTTTTTGAATAAATGAATTTTTAATTTATTTATTTTCCACTTTGAAAAGGTAACTTTTTGATGCATTTTTATTTATTTTAAACAGGTATGAGTAATGTTTGAGTTTTTGTGTAGAATTTCGGATTTTTCAGGCGAAATTGATCATTTTCAACAAAAAACATTCGAGTCATCTTTAAGCTCTTTTCTAACTCCTAAAATATGAAAAGATTTCCGAGTCTTCTCTTTTTAAACTCGTTAAAACGAAATTAAAAATACGGTCCACTTACAGCTCTTTTCTGACCGTATAAACATGAAAAGATTGCCGGACTTTTGTCGTTTCAAGTTCGATATTGGTAATAAAATGACATGACTTTGATCACTTTTTTACTTTTTCAGATCAGGGCCACTGAATATGAAAAGTATTCCTTGATCGTAATGATCAAGTAGTTCTGTCAAGTATTATTTTATACTTTTTCGGGCTTGGGAGACACAAATTTACGAAAAGGGACAACCATGGAGTTTTCTTAAGTTTTTCTTCTGACTCCCTAAAATTGAAAAACACCGAGTTTCTCCTATACTGGGCTCATTAAAATTTCATAGTAAAGGACCTGTTCAATTACAAACAAGAACGAAGCACTCCTTCTTAGGGTTTGAATTCAAACTAAGTTGGACTCATTCAAAGGATGAGCTTATAATCAAGCAAATGTTATCCTCCTCAAGCTTGTTAAAAATAAAGATGTACTTGCCAGAAATAGTGGGGGAAAAGAGAGAAAAATGAACCTGTTTGTCATACTTTGTTTCTCAGAAAAGCATTCAACCACTCTTGAACACGACACTTTTTGTTCACCTGGGTTGGGAAATCCTTTGCCTAACAGTTAATCAAACCATATTGAAAGTCTTCAGCTGGTTTTTGGGTATTAGCTTTGGATCAATTGTCACCAAACCATCTGCAGTGTCGTTATGTGTTCAAGAGGTCAGTGCAAATAAACCATTCATCTGCAAAATATCTGTCATCCATCTTGACCATCCCTGAGTTAGTCCTTGCATATATGTTTCTTCAAACATGATCTATGATTTCGTGTTGTGGGCCTGCCTACGACGGATCGCTTTCTATCGACTTCAGCTCATTATCTAGAAAGATGATCTAGAAATCGTCACTACCTTGGAATCTGCATGCCTCAATGGCAGGTTTCTCACCTTTGACGACAGGTTGCATCATTGACCTTCGATTGAAGGATTCTATGACGTGTTCGACATCAACTCATCTATTCACATTTCATGGATTGTAATAAGTACTTTGAGAGCCATTGACATTACTGGTGGTTTCTCTCACACTTGTTAACAGTTTACGTCATTGACTGGTAATCAAGTGGTTTCTACCATGTTCGACTTTGACACATTCATTCACATGGATAGAATCGTACTAGTTCGGGAAGCAGAAATCAAGACCCTAGATCTAGTTTCCACCATCTAGGCTGCGAGGAATTTTGTTATTCATTATATAGTGGACTATTCATAAACAGATGGCTGCGCCCATACTGTGTCTACATATGTTTCTACTTGTGATGTATTACAAAATCATTCCTGTATCAGAGCAGTTTAGTTAGTTTTCTAGTCAGTTTTGATATGAGTATGGGAATGCCTACCTCAGCGATGATATGTTCACATATATATATTTTGTATTGAATGTTTTTACAGGTTCCAACTAGGCTCTCCACTGGATGATCCTCGAAATGATAAAGTACTTCACTCTTCTTAGATGAAAAATACTATCCTCATCTATTACAGAGTTCGCACTTTAGGGGGCAATCTGTTGCACAAAAAATTGTCACCATGACTTTCTACAATCAGTGTGAGTCTGTCACCACTCATACTTACCTCCTTTGCAAGTCTTAAGCCTCAGTTCTTCATGTCAAGCCTTGAAAATGAGAGAAATCCCTTAAAAATCTCTAAAACTCTGGGCCCACACTTTCTCTTAGCCTTGCCTGCGGTCCCGCACCCACTGGTCATGTTCCCTGTGGACCTGCCCGCTCTGTCTCTAAAGGAATGGGTGCGGACCCCTGTAGAAGTCAAAAAGGCGGAAGTTTATTCTTAAAAACTCACTTTGGGTAATTTCTAGAAGCTTCTAGAGGGAATATTGCGGTGGCGAGTTCGCTCCTTGGTGGTTCATGTATCCCATTATGAAAGGAGCTAACCCCTTGATGTAAGGAGCTTATCCCATTGAAGGAGGACTCTATCCCTTCATTAGTGGCCCTTGTAACTTCCTTCCACTGCACTATAAAATGAGGCATTGGGCTGGTTACTAAGGAGGTTGAAAGCTAAATATTTTTGAGGGTAAATGCTGTTGGAATTTAGACTTCCTAATTGAGCTTGAGAGGAGAGATTACATACCTTTTGATCCTATTGGAAAGAGAGTGAAGCTTGTCAAGGTAGAGGTGATTCCTGTCTGGATTCTAGGAGGAGCTTGTACAACATCAAGGCACCAAGGTTGTAAAGTTCTTCTTATTTTTCAAAGATAATACAATCAAGTTTATCTTTCTCAATAAGCTGTCTTCTATGGTTTATTTCATGAACTCCTTGATCATCATGATGAATATGATTTATTATATTGGCTATGTAGGTGTTATTTGATGTGTGCTTGTTTGTGTTTGCAAATTCTCAAAAGGAAACTTGTTCGGACGGTCGAAGCATGGCTGCCACAACTAGCATTGGACTTAAGGTAGGGTCTAAAACACCTCTTGGTTTTTATTTATAAATCACAATATATTTAGAGAAAGGTAGATTTCCTTGTTTTGCTTGTCGCTAGATATCAGTTGATACTAGGGAGATTGGCCTTGTCCGCAAGAATGATTTATCCAGCCGATACTAAGACATGATAGGATGTGTAGGGTGCCAGAGTATGCCGATATACGTCAAGGAGTTTCAAGGCAACAAAAGGAATAACCAAGATAAAATGTAAGGAAATGAACACATAAGAGGGTTAATAAGTCGTGACTTTATCTTTTTCAAAAGGGGCATGCTAGGCACACTAATAATATGTTCTGATACCTGCCAAGTGCCAATGTGTGCCAAGTGCTAATGTTTGTCAATGCAATATTATCGGGAATGTTAGGGACTATAGGGCATGCCAACACACGATAGGGGAGTGATATGCTATGCTAGGTCATGCCAACATGTGCTTGGGTGTCCTACTCATGGAAAGATTTTCTAGGTACAAATATGTTCCAAGACATGTGAGGTGCCAAGGAATGTTAGTGTATTGTTCCAAAGCATGTTAAGGTGTGACATGAGTGTTGAGGAGTGCTAGGTCTCTCTCATTAATAGAATTGACAGATCTTGATTATGCATTCAATAAAATAGTTCCTACACACACTAGTGGAACTTTATTTAAAGGAAATGTGCTAGATAATAAACCTAATAGAGATGAATCATGTGTTGACTCATATGAAAACTATATTCTTATGACTTGAGGGAAATGATACACACTAATTAATTCTTAACAAACTGAATGACTATAACCACTATGACCTTGGACACATAATGAAAAAGACTCCACAACAATGGTCTTAAATTGTTATCTATTGAAAAAAATATAGTAGCAGGTACATAGCGTCATCAAAAAGTCATTGGATTGATCAATGATGACGAAAATTTTTTGACTGTCACCAAAAGTAACCAAAAAGAACATTGGTGAGGGTCAGTAAAAGATTGTCACTAGAAGTGTCACCAAAGAGAGAATTAGTGATGGGCCTTTAACAACCCTCACCAAAAGTGTCACTAAAGAGAGAATTAGTGACGGGCCTTTAACAACCCTCACCAAAAGTGTCATTGAAAATGGCTTTGGTGACAAAACATAAAGGACCATCACTATATACACTTACAACAAAGTTTTTTAAAGACCGTCACCATATCCAACATTGATGATGGACCTTAAAAAGTTTCATCACAAGCATGAAGCATCATAAAAAACTCATTAGAATGATCAATGATGACAAACATTTTTTTACCGTCACCAAAAGTAAACAAAAAGAGCATTGGTGAGGGTCAATAAAAGATCGTCACTAGAAGTGTCACCAAATAGAGAATTAGTGATGGGCCTTTAACGACCCTCACCAAAAGTGTCACCAAAGAGAGAATTAGTGACGAGCCTTTAACGACCCTCGCCAAAAGTGTCATTGAAAATGGCTTTGGTGACAAACCTTAAAGGACCATCACTATATACACTTACAACAACGCGTTTTTAAAGACCGTCACCATATGTGACATTGGTGATGGACCTTAAAGGTCTGTCACAAGCATGACCCTCACCAATGACCTTTTTTCTTGTAGTGCTTTATTTATCTCACTGTTCTCCACAAAGATCCTCCACTTCCCATTTTTCTTTGGAACCAGAACTAGAGGAGATACCCACTCACTATCTGAGATGGGGTAAATGAAACTTGCATCCAACAACTTCTGAAGTTCTTCTTTGACTATATCCTTGAGGGTTGGGTTCATTCTCCTCTAAGGTTGGTGCATTGGCTTGCACCCTTCGTTGACGTAAATGTGGTGAGTACACACTGAAGGGTGCACTCCCTTCATTTCCTTGTAACTCTAGGCAAAGGCATCCATATGATTTCTTAGCATGTCGCACAACTCCTTTTCTTGATGTGCAGAGAGAGAGTGGTTGATTTTCAATGTTCTTTCTAGACCAAATTCTATCATCTTAACATGAGTAGGATTTGATTCAGCTAGGCACAAAATAGGCCAACGGTTATCTTTAGCTTTCTTCACTAACGCCTCAGGAGACATGGTTTTGGGGGGTTGATTCTAGAGGATTTTCTCAGTTAGATCGTCTTCATTAGGTTGGCCCCCTCCTATAATATCATCTAGGGTACATATTGGGGAAGAGTAGACTTCATTTTCCTTGTCCTCTTCTAACTATAAAGGTAAGTCATGCTCTAGAGATGGTTGGGCAGGACGGTACAAGACAAATTGTTTAGAAAAATGCCCATTTTTAGTGGTCATATTCCAAGCCCTGCAACTTATGTAAGTGTTAGCAGTGGCTAACCATGGCCTTCAAAGGATGAGAGGATAAATATTTAACTTGATATTAGGTTGGAGAACTAAGAAGTCAGCGGGGTATTCCCATGAATCAATGGAGACCATCACATCCTCAACAACCCCCTCAGGAGCCATTGTGGACCTGTTTGCAAGATGCAAGACTGTTGTGGTATTTATTAATGATCCTTGGAGATTCATTTTAAGCATAGTCTCCTTAGTCATCACATTGATGGAAGCCCCAAAATCTATCAAGGTATGGGGAACACTGATTCCATTGATGTGCACATCTACCATAGGTCTTCCATGATCAAAATACTTTGGGAAAATCACCCGCCACAACATTAAATCATACAGTTGTACAATGAAATTAATGGCATGGGTGTCCTTCTTTAACCTCCTAGGATGTTTTGAAACATTTATCCCTGACTACTTTGTTGTATATGGGGACATCCTTGATATCTTGGAGGAGCGGGATTTTAACACACATGTTTTTCAATTCACCTAGAAGTTCCGTCTCTTCTGGGGTGTGTTGGATAGGATGGATTAATCTATCTAGAAAAGGATTTGGATTTTCTTGAGGGACACTCTCCTCCTTTTCCTCTTCAAGCTCCTGAGGTGGAGATGGAGGTTGATTATCTGGAAGCGGTCTTCTGGACCTGAGGTTGATTTCTTTAATTTCCATAGTATAGGCAGGTTAAGATTCTTCCTCAGTATAGACCTATTGTGCCTGTCTATTTTTCAGGTTCGGATTTGGTTGAGCAGGCATCTAAGGTTTCTTAGGTGGTTCAAGGTGCAGGAGTTGTGGTTGAGATGGAGGTGGAGGAAATAATGCTAGAGATTGGTTGTATGGGGGCCTCCACCACTGGGATGGTGCATTCCACTGAGGTTGTGGAGGTGCATATGGTTGAAATGGTTGGTTGGCAGGTTGGAAATGGTATTGAGGTGAAAAATACGAGGGAGAAGGATTGGACCATGAAGGATGAGGAGGAGGGAACCAAGGGGGAATGGTTGCATTTTGGTTGGGGTTGTTATATGAATAGCATGCCCCTTGCATGCCTTGTTGATATGGTCAAGGTCCTTTAGGCATCCTTTCGTTGATATAGCAGAGTTGTTCAATCACCCCTTCAGTTCCTTGATACACAACTTTTAATGCAGGCAGAGAAGGGCACTTGATTGTGGACTCATTATCCTCACAGACTAAGAATATTTCTATAAGATTCAATGGACATTTGTTCCTAGGGTGCCTTGTGGTGCATCTAGGGAAGAAGACAGTTAAGGCTCTTTCTGCTTCCTCCTACTTCCTATTGATCTGCATGGTGTCGATTTGCAGGGAAAGGGTATGAAGCATTTCACTCTTGAAGTATTCCAACATGTTCCCGATTTCACTTTTTATGGATGTGTTGGAGGATGATGAACTAACCAAAGCTTGACTAGCCCTACCCTTTTTTCTAGATACCCTAGAAGGATTTTTGAAAGTTGTCTTGATATCATCATAGGGAAACTGATATGTGTCCCCTCCTGATAGTAGGTTTAGGGTTTCTAGGATATCATCCCTGATCCCTATAAGAAGGACTACTTTAAGTGATTCAAGATCAAGGGTGCACCTAGCCCTTTTCTAGTTGAGTTGGAACCTTTTCTCATAATCTTCCAAAGATTCATCATGTCCCAAGGTCATTCTAAAAATTTCCTCTTTCGTATCTTTGGACCTGAAATAGTCCCTATACTTATTATTGAAGGCTTGTTGCATCTGAGCTCAAGTGGTGATGTTGTCCCCTGGTAAACCCATGAATGAGTGCAAGGCTACATATTTGAGGGTGGATGGGAACAATTTCAACTTCTGGTCATCAAAGGTGTAATCATAAGTTCTACATATGAGAACAAACTCAAACAAAAATGTATTAGGGTCCTCTGAGGTCAGGCCATGGAAGTGAGGAAGAGTGGAAGTGAGGAAGAGTAGAGGGGCTTATGTTTTTCATCCTAGCATCTCCATTAGTTTCTCTGATGGGAAAAGAACCCTGAGCTTTATTCTAAACTCCTTCTCTGTCTCCAATCCCATTTCTATTTTCAACCATGGTGTAGGTCGGTGGAATGGTCTGTTCTTCTTCCCCAATAGGCTATTCAAAGATCTCTGGTTGTTCAGCTAATGGGTCCTCTAGTTCACAGCCATCGAAGAAGAGGAAAGGTTGGTTTCTTGATGCGGTGGGGGTATTTGGAAATTTTTTCCTAAGTTGTCTCTACTCCTACGAGGCATGAAAGGTGTTTTTTTTAAGAATTACTTGCAGAATGGAAAGAAAGCAAAGATTGAAACTATCTACTAAATGGAACTATTTTCACCATTAGAAAGAAATAAATGGTTGCAACTATTTGTTGATTGGAACTATTCGCAAAACTAGAAAGAAAGAAAGAAAACAAAAATTGCATCTACTTAGACACCTCCCCGGAAAACGACGCCAAAAAGTGATGTGCACTAGTATTGCAACAAGAATGGTGCAATTCCTGGGGCTACCAACTTTACCTCATAAACTCGAGGTTCATACAAACTTGGAGGTGACAATGTTGTATACAAAGTAGATTCAATGGTATATTCTTGTCACTTTTCAACTGGGCGATGGACCACTAGGGTTTCTCAAACTAGCCTACTATTGACTAGAAGGAGTCTGACTACCAAATGGAAAAGGGGAAATTATCCTTAACACAAAAATGGAATGTTGCCTACTCTAAAAAATTAAATACTAAATTGGAAGGTGATATAAAGTGACATGAAATTATCTAGCTAAACATCTACACAATTTTCTTGCAAAATAAACCTAACATAACCTTGCTTATAACATTTAGTGACCTGGACTAACTGAGCATGGAATTTGATCTAAGAACTATTATCACTATTGCATGCATGTGCTAACTTAGAAATGGCAGAAAAATACTTTTTGATGTTTAGTTTTATGAATGCAAATGATAATTTCAAACTTGTTCTTTGGCAGGGGAGACAAGTATGGAGGAAAAGGTCTGGACTAGTTTCAAGGGTATGGAAGCCAAGTGGAGGCCTAACCTAAGCTCATATGACCATTTTTGCTCAATTCGGGCTTAAAATAGGCTTCTACAGGGTTTCTTGTAGTACTACAAGATGTCCTAGTTCTACTACAGGATGCCCTCTTTTACTATAGGAAACATGTCGAAAACTTATAAGGAGGTAGGAAAGGTGGAATGAAGTGTGGGAAAGGTGTTTTATGGGGAAATAAGGCATATAGGAGGTGCACACTTCCGAAGGCTTAGTCAAATTTTTAAAGATGGTTGGATTTTCTATAGGAAACGACCCCTTTGCTTACAGAACAAGATTTCAGATTAGGTTTTAGTGGACCTTGGTAGAATAGGTGGAGAAGACTTGGATGAAGTGAATGTGATCAGGTCTCCATATAGATTAGAAGCTCCTGCATCAACATATACTCTTTTCTCCATTTATGCACAAATTCATTTATACATGGAAAACATGAGTTGAATGGAGGAAAATAGAGTTATTAATAGATAATGGCTAAGTTTATGAATGGAAGTGCTTCTAAACCATAGGAAACTCAAGAGATCAAAATGAAAATTGCAGATACATCTAATAAATTTAGATACAGTGATCTATTTAACAAGAAACACTAGGTTATGCAGTAATCAAACAATAAATATGTTTTTTTTTACTGTGTGAATGGAACCATCAAATCATGAGCTCATAAGGGAGATGAGGGGAAAGCCACTATCAAAATATTTTCAGAAGTGTTTATTGTCACTATGATACCCCTGATATATCTATCGACAAATGGAAGGAAACAAATTAATCATCCAAATACTAGCATATTAACAAAACCAAAATCACTTCAGTAGCTAACTATGGGTGTAATGTAAGAATACATATAGAAAGAGGAAACTATTCTTCTAGGGTTGGGCCCTAACCTAAGAGCTTCAGCCCCCTGAGTCAACTCAGTGGTGGATTAAGGAAATGCTTCTCATTTTCATTAAAATATCAAAAATACATAACAGTTATCAGTCACAATGTCTTAGCTCAAAAATGCCTCTTGGCTACAACAAAAAAAAGTTGAATCCTAATGAGACTCTAGGCCTTATTATTTATACAATTGAAGCTACTAATATATTCCTTAAATTTAGGGAGGCTTGGCTCCCAACTCGAGATCAACTTGTCTTCAACTAGCACTCGCTTGGCTACCAATGACCTCAATGGCTTGGTTTCTTGTAACTCTGGGCTGATGAGATCTAGTGGAGGATTATTCGAGTGAGTGAGGAGTTAAGGAGGTTGATCCAATCTCTTAAAATCCCCCTTTCTTGTCTACTTCTAGTTCCTGCACTTTAATTATCCAAAATTGCTCCAAGTCCTACAATTAATGCACATTAGGCCACAAGACATAACATCTCATATTTACCCTTCTCACTAAGCAAAATATAACAAAACATGTAAAGAAATGTGAGAAAAGTTGATTTTAATAAGCTAGAGAGTGGAATTAAGGTCCATATAATTTACCCATTTATGAGCCTCATCATCAGGCCTAGTCTTGAGGGTGATTTTTCATTGATCAACATTGTTATTACGTTTTTAAAGAATTCTAGAAGTTACAACAAGTTCTGGGCAGAGGCCAGGATTCTGGGCTAGCAAAGTGGCTTAAATATCAGGGCCGCTGGCACAAAACTAGAAAATATGGTCCACAATCACTAGAAGGCAGGCCTGTGAGAGCGAATTTGGGTTTTATCCGCTCCCTTTCCTGTAGCATGAGAGCGACTATGGCCTAAGAGTTGCAGCATAGTAGTGGGACCCAAGGACATGCTATCTGAGTAGCTGACTTGTCTTCTGAGGGTCCTGTTGATTAGGTCAGATCACTGTATGTGATGTTCCATTGATTACACTTCCTTAAGGTGACATAGGAGATTGAATCTGATGGTAGTAGCATCTCTCCTCATGTTTACCTCGGTTGGCAGGGTTACTTTGGGTAGACCTGGGAAGGGATGTTACAGATTGGTATTAGAGCATGGTTGCACTCTCTTTGGGTCATATATGGTGCTAAAGACATGGGTTAATGTGTTGGTCATCCATTCATTTCATCTGCGTATGTGGCTTCTTAAGAAATTTACGGCAGAGAGATAATTATTACTGATATTTACCGAGATTTACCGAGAGGAATAATAAATAACCATCAATAATACACATAGATATTATACACATAATATTTATCCAGGAAAACCCCAAATCCAAGAAAAAAACCAACCTAATGAGATCTCATTAGCATTGGGAAAAGCTTTGGCCAATCTGGCCAAGTGAGCCTTCACCACTCACCTCCAGGCCTCTCTTACAATGAAGTATTCCCAACCTTTTATAGGCTCCATTTCATGCAATACCATGGACCATAGTACCATGGGTACACGATACAATGTGCCCAAAACCACTATTATTTAACCAGGTCACCTTCACTCAAACCCCGAGTCAATTTTACTTAACAATTCCCCCCTTAAACTTGACTTGGGGATCCTTGACTAAATCATCTAAAACCTGCTAAGTGAGACAATCCCGATCACTCTAGCCCTTACCCTCTTCAAAGTTCTTACCTTGGATTTGTTAACCCAACATCCACCTATTACCTAGGTCTAACCCAAACTTTACCGGTAATTACCCAGTGGTACGCATGCCTTACAAGGTCTTACAACAGTATGCCCATTTACATGCAAATTAAAAATTTCACTCCATTATAATACCTTTGTTTTGTTTACCCTTGTTTTTGTCTTTGTACATATGACATCAATGTCCATATAAAAAAAACCCATCTACCGAATTACATGGGTCACCAGCCACTATAACTGCCATTTATCTAGGCATTATTTTCAGGTACATGGTTCATCAATTAATTAATCCACATGCACATATCCTCCTCATCCACTAAATCTCTCATGACCCAATAGTGTGCAACTTTTCTTCACAATGTATGGATTTTGATCCATATCTGCAAGCAAAACTTAATTATCTCTCTATCTACCAGGCCAATACAAACCCTTGACAACAAAAACCATCCTTCTGAAGCCAACTTCGCTCTGATATCAGTTTTAAAGGAAATTACGACAGAGAGAAAAATTATTACATAGATTTACTGATATTTACAAAAAGGAATAATAAAATAACCAACAACAATACACATAAATATTATACACATAATATTTATCCAGGTAAACCCCATATCCAAGGAAAAACCCAACCCAATCAAATCTCATTAGCATTGGCCAAAACCCTGAACAATCCGGCTAGGTGAGCCTTCACCACTCACCTCCAGGCCTATCTTACAATGAAGCATTCCCAACCTTTTATAGGCTCCATTTCATGCAATAACACAGACCATAATACCATGGGTACAGTATACCATGTGCCTAAACCACTGCTATTTAACTAGGTCAACCTTGACTCAAACCCCGAGTCAATTTTACCTAACATGACTCTTACACTTATGTTCCATGTGCTTGTTGCACTGCATCATATTGATCATGGTAGCAGTAAGGTTATTATGAGGAAAATTATGTCAATTTTAAGGAATGCATTGTCATGAGTATATGACTAGTTATACAATTATATGTAGCTTGATTGCATCCTTGTACATTGGGTTTCATTCTTGGTTATTTGACTACATGCATCAGTCCTGTAGGTTGATTATAAGAATTGATCGCTTATGCTCAACTACATGTAGTTATGCGTATGTGTCGTTGATTAGGCATTTCTTATGCAGGTGGATAGTTGCATGAGGCAATGTGTATACTCGAGTAGTGGTTTTTGTCATGCATGAGGTCACAACATACGTTATTCATATGGCCTTGCATTGATGACCTAAGCCTAGTTAGTATGATGGTTATGCGTTGATGCACTTATTTGATATATGTTTGTATGATATTATGGTTATGTTATACATGTATCACGTTGATTTCATGATATTGCAGACAAAGTATCCTCCTCGAGTATGCTAATGTTGGGCATAGAATGCCCCCACAGTATGTTTTGGGGCTCCAAGACCAAGTTTTGGTCAAATAATGTTGTAAGATTCCGCGAATTGCAGGCGCAGAGCACGAAATGTATGTTGAGTCATAGGCTTGTCTGCCATAAGTTTTGTAATGTAATGTCGGCCTACCCATGGTCCGTGGACCATGGGATTCTATAAATAGACCGAGGCTCTAAGTTGTAAGGAAAAAATAGGGGATAGATGGAAAAGGAATGGAGTCTAGAAGATAACAAGCATAGAGAAAATGTCTAAGTGTCTTGGGTCATAGTAGTAGGAAGAGGCTATGCAGTTGAGTGCATAAAGTCCTAGTAGAGTCTACAGCTAAGTGCATAGACCCCTGCAACTGAGTGCGTAGGGTGAAATTGAGTCTCTAATCAAGGAAGAAGAACAATAAAGATAAGTTTGATTCCAAATCTTATGTATCTATTCTTGTGATACTTCTTGTTTTAATATATTGCTTTCTGTAATACGCACACTTACATGAATACTGAACACTGTTAAATATAACTAAACACATACTAATTAGCTAAGTGATTGACAGTTATTGGGTTAATAGTAAGGAATTGGGTCATAACACGAATCATGCCTTGATCAGGACTGCGCAAAGGCAACATTGCAGGCTATGAGGTACTGATAGATGGGTGTAACAACGTGTGTAGGGAAAAACTGTGGACCACTGAAAATCATCAGACATCTATAGGGTGCGGAAACCTGGTTCTAGCACCCTCCCATACTACTTCGGGTGAGACCTCAGTCCACGCTTTGCGGACTATTGCCAAAAAGGCCAGTAGTACTGGGATTTTTTTGGTTAATCAACTCTGAACCTGGGTCACGTCCCTATAAGCCAACAAATGGTTCTGTTGCCGAGACATGAACCCGAGTCTCTCGGGTGAGAGTCGAGTATCCTAACCAAATAGACTACAATGGGACCAGGAAGGGGTCACGGACAACTAATTTGTTACAATTGCAGAGGGCCAGGGCACTATGCCTGCGATTATACAAACCCGACAAGGACATCATGTTTCTACTGTACTCAGTTTGATAATGAGGCAGAAGACTGCCCTACATTGATAGTGAGGCTGTGTGAAAAAGGGGTACTCCAGCCTCCTTCGACTCAGAATTTGCAGATGAAGAGGTCTGAGCTGCGCAAAGAAGACCCGAATGTAAACATAGTGCTTAGGAGTGGTATGACCACTGGCGATGATAAAGGTAAGCAGTCAGAAGAAAGTGTGTTGGTTCACAAGGCTCCTACAAAGGAACCCGAATTTGATTTAAAATGCGTGAAGGAGACATTCATGGAAGCTAAGAAGAGCTTCATGGATGCCTTCACTTCAGGTAGTAAGGATCAACTAGAATCAGGGATGGATCCTTCAATGCTCACTACCTTTCTGGAGACATGCATGAAACTGCTACGCGATAACAAGGCAGTAAAAGGACTACAGGAACTTATCACTAGGTGTGTGGGGTCAGGAGAACCGTGTGTGGTTTGGAAACTTGGAAAGCATGCATTGTGCATAGGAAGGGAAATGAGGTTTACTGCGCAAATCGGCCAGTATGAAATGGATCAGGTAATCCTAGATCTCAGATCCGATGTGAATGTACTGCGGAAACAAACATGGGAACGCATGGGCAGACCCACACTACAATGTTCTCCTATTCAGTTGTGAATGGTGAACCAACAGAAGACCTTGCTCATGGGAAGATTGCAAGGGGTAACAATGGATATTGAAGGTGCGAGCATGTAGGTGGATTTTGAAGTGATAGAGATTTTCGATGACAACAATCCCTATCCCACGCTACTAGGAATAGACTGGGCCACTGATATGAATGGAGTCATAAATCTGAAGAAGTGCAAAATGATTTTTGAGAAAAAGTCACTACGCGTAGTAGTACATGTTGGCATTTTGGCACAGGTGTGGCGCTATGGTACAGTTGTTGTCCTTGATGGCAACTCACTTTGGCGACTGATCTCAGTTCAGGTGCTCAGAATGAAGGAAATCTTGTATACGCAGGTACACCTTGCCAAAGACGCGTATACACACGGTTTATACGTTCATAAGTCGCGTATGCATATACACGCACTTTTATGCACATAAAAGCGCGTACATGGTGGAAAACTTATTTTTGGTCTGTGGTTGTTAGTCCTTGGAACTTGAACCTATGGTTGTGGACCATGGTATCTCGTCAGAAGAGTTGACCCTAGGTTTTGGGCCCTTGGTATTGTTTATTATGGTTTTGGACTGTGGTATTGTGGAAGGCCTAAAACTATATAAGAGGAAGGAGATCATGTGGCAAGGTATCATGGGAATTATTGAATATCTGATATTGTGATAGATCTGGATTACTGGTGATAGGGTTATGGTGCAGATCTAGATCTGAATGAAGGAGGAACCTGAGCGCAAGAAGGATAAGGACTATTGATGGATCAAAATCTCAAGGCTTGAACATTGGTATCTCTGTATGATTTTGATCTGTTATATATGGCACACTCTTGATCTATAAATCTGGGTTAACTAATGTCTGAAAGCTTAAAAGAATAAATTATCCTTTATAGATCTATATGCAGGTTCAGTGAATTGCAGGTGCGTATACACGCTTTTTCTGTGAATGAAAGGAGCGTATACGTAGGTTGGTTGTGGTACAGAAGCGTATACTCGCATGTTGCTGAACAGTGAAGTAGCGTATATATCTTGATTTATGTTCTAGCTGCTTTTGTTTTATTATTGCAGTGTTCTGGGTTCAGAATTGGTGTTTAGTTACAGTTACTATGTTCTGGGTATAGCGATCAGAGAAGTGTTTATTTGTTTCAGCTTTTGATTGGTGAAAAGGAGTTTGGGTTATGAAGAAATTCTTGATGTTTGATTGATGTTACTTGTGGATCCAGTCTGAAAATTTATGAAACGAGGTCCCTGAAAGCAAAGAGAAGGTTGCAGCCTTCTGCAGGTAGGAGCCTGCGTACTAGTATCTCAAGCTAGTACAAGAACTTCGGGGGTTGGAGCTCCCTTCCAGGAAAGCTGGAGAACGAGAGAGAGTTGTAGCTCTCTGCAGGTTGTAGCCTGCGTGCTGGTAAAGACTGCACCAGTACAAAACATTGTAAAGAGAAGTTTCTAATTAAAAAGAAGATAGAGACGAATTGCAGCAGGGGGTTTTCACCCACATTGGGTTTCCTCCTTATATCTTGTGTTCTTGTGGGTGACTGTCTTCTGCTCTGTTTCTGGTACTGTTTATTTGCTTCTGATACACAGATTAATAACTGACATCTGAAAGATAAATCAAATTATAAGTCTGCTTTGTATACGCGGGTTTCTTTATCTATAGTTGCCTATATACGCGGTTTTTATTAACAGAAGTAGCGTATATCATATGAAATTGAAAAAGGAAATATTTGACTTGATAATACTGATTCACCCCCCCCTCTCAGTATTATTTCCAACAATTGGTATCAGAGCAGGTCCTTCTGAAGAAGCTTGATCGCTTGAAGGAAGATCCTTCGTCATGAGTAACTACGAGAGGGAAGCATCAATCAGGCCACCGGTTTTTGATGGGAAAAACTTCGTATATTGGAAGGTAAGAGTTACTGCCTATCTTCAATCATTGGGTACAGAAGTCTGGGATATCATATATACAGGATATACTTTTCCAGCAGCAACTCCTACAGATCCGGCTGAGAAGAAGAAATATGAAACAAATGCAAAGGCGGTCAATACTCTATTGGGATGTCTATCTCAATCAGAATTCGTGAAAGTTATGCAGTTAAAATCAACAAAAGAAATATGGGACAAGATTTTCCTAAGCTATGAAGGAGATGATTAGGTAAAACGAGCAAAACATCAAACCCTCAGGATTCAGTATGAAAATCTCAAGATTTATAATGATGAAAGTGTGGCTAACTATTTTCTTCGTGTAGATGAGATTGTTAATTGTATGAAAAATTTGGGTGAAGAAATAAAAGAGGCTGTTGTGGTTGAAAAAGTTCTAAGATCTTTGTCCCCTAGGTTTGAATCTAAAGTTTCTGCAATAGAAGAAAAGGAGAATCTACAAAGCCTTAAAATGTCACAGCTGCACGGTATTCTAACTGCTTATGAAATGAGAAAAGGAGGACCATCAGACAGGAGAGAAGCTTCCTTCAAGGCTTCAGGCAAAGGCGAGTACTATGAGTCAGGACACGTGTCAGAAGAAGAAGAAGAATCAAATTTTGTCAGAAATCTTGAACGGGGTGCTGGATGGTTTCGAGGTAAGTTACCTTTCAAATGCTTTGCTTGTGGAAGAGTCGGTCACTATGCTGCCAAATGTCCTCACAAGGATAAGATTGACAAAGGGAAGGAACCTGTTAGATGGAACAAGAAACATAATGCAAATAAGAAAAGCTATTACACTCATGAAGATAGTGATGGACTTTCAAATAGTGACGAAGATGAACGAGGTAATAAATATAAACTTTTAATGGCTTTTGAAGATGATGACTACATGGATGCTATAGATGTAGAAGGTTTTTCTGAAGAGATGACTAATCTCAAAATCTGCTTAGAAGAGAAAAGTGCAATTATTGATTCTCTACAATATCAACTGGCTGAAAGGGAAAAACATTTTGAAAAATTGGAATGTGAAATTGTTTGTCTTAGAAAGGAGATTGAGAAAACAAAAGCTATTAATCTTAAATTTGTTAAAGGATCTGAAACTCTAGATGAGATTATCAATGTGCAGCATTCTCCACTAATCAAGACAGGTCTGGGATATAATGGAGAAACATCTCAAGCTTCTACCTCCAAAAGTTATCTTGATGCAGCAAAGAAGAGCGAGCAAAGGCCTAATAGAAATCATCAGGTAAATCAGGGACAGTTTACCTCAAGAACGAATAAAGACTATCAAGAAAATCGGGGACAAGCTACCTTAAGGACAAACAGAAGCTACAATCAGCCACTGGTAAAATCTTCCCAATTTGCCTCAAGAATGGATGTCAGTAGAAACTACAATCGATTGGATGATATATTTGATAATCACAGAAGTTTCTTCAATGGCCAATGTTTCTCTTGCCATAATTTTGGTCACAAAGCAGCTCAATTTGTTGCCTATAAGACAATCATGACTAGAGAAGCTCAAAAACAAAGGAATATGACTGGAATCACGAAAAGGACTTATAACAACTTTTCGGCCCTTGAAAATGAAGTTGAATGTTCTATTTGTAATAACTTTGGTCATGAAGATTCTGAATGCAGGAGCAGGTTTTGGAAGACAACTCAGAAGGAACATACCTCAAGTGCCAGAACATGGAGAATGAAGGAACCACAACCAGAAAGATGTGGGATAGCCTTCTATGCAGAAGGACAAGAAAATATATGGTATATCGACAGCGGATGTTCGAAGCATATGACAGGGGATAAAGAAAAACTTGAATCATATAGTGCAGTAGAAAAGGGAAAGAAGGTGTCTTTTGGAAAGGATACCCCTGCAGGCATAAAAGGAAAAGGCACTGCTCAGTTGAAAGAACAGGCCAAAGCTGGAAATGTTTTGTATGTTGATGGCTTGAAGCATAATCTACTAAGTGTTAGTCAGATGTGTGATCAAGGAACCGAGGTAATATTTTGATCAAATGGATGTAGTGTTCGTGATCTTGATACAGGAGAAACAGTGATCAAAGGCAAAAGAACTCCAAATAATCTATACATATTTGAAGAAGGACAACAACAATGCTATTTAAGCAAGGATGATGAACACTGGTTATGGCACCGGAGGTTGGGGCATCTAAGCTTTTCACAAATAAGGAAAGCATGCAAATACCAGGCAGTTCGTGGTCTTCCAGATATCAAAATTCCAGACAACAACATATGCAAATCATGTCAGTTTGGTAAGCAACCCAGAACTAACTTTCCTGAGAAGGAAGGATCAGCTAGCAGGCCTCTTGAGCTAGTCCATACAGATGTATGTGGTCCATTTGGGACAAGGTCACCTCGAGGAGAAGAATACCTTATACTATTCATTGACGACTTCTCCAGGTTTGTTTGGTTAGGACTTATGAAGCACAAAGACGAAGCATTCAAAAAATTCAAATCCTTCAAAGCCTTGGCTGAAAATGAATCAGATTAAAAAATTAAGTGCCTCAGGTCCGACAGAGGTGGGGAATTTACCTCAAATGAATTTTTTGATTTCTATGAAGAACATGGAATAAGAAGGGAATTCTCTACAGCTAGGACTCCTCAGCAAAATGGAGTGGCAGAAAGGATGAACAGAACAGTCCAACAAATGGCTCGTGTTATGCTTGATGAGTCTGGAACTCCCGCAACCTTCTAGGGTGAAGCTGCATATGCAGCGGTTGTTATTCTCAACAAAAAAAATGTCTGAGTGAACAGCACTCAAACTCCTCATGAGCTCTGGTATGGTGAGACTCCTTCGGTAAAGCATTTCAAAATTTTTGGGAGCAAATGCTATATTAAGAATACTGATGAGCAGCTTGGAAAACTTGAACCTAGAGCAGATGAAGGTATTCTCCTTGGTTATTCTCCCTACAACAAAGCATATAAGTGTTACAATAAAAGGCTTGGAAGAATTGTTGACAGCATTGATGTAGTGGTTGATGAAAAAGGATACATCCCTAGGGAAGTGAATCATGAAAATATCAATGAGGATGAAGACTACTCTCTAAATCAGACAGACGATGAAGAAGAACCCCAAGAGGCACCAGAGGAACAGATAAGGATAGAAGAAAAGACTCCATCCAGGTACGTTCAGAAGAATCATCCAGAATCTCAAATTTTGGGGCAGAAAGAAGCAGGTATACAAACAAGAAGAACAATAGCAGAAGCTTCAAGCTATTTGGCATTGCTCTCTTCCACTGAACCGCAAAATGTAAAAGAAGCATGCAAAGATGAGTGTTGGGTTAAGGAAATGGATGAAGAGCTTGAGAAGATCGAAAAGAATAACACTTGGGAGTTGGTTCCTAGACCAAAAGACAAAAATGTCATAGGAACAAAATGGATCTTCAAAAATAAGTTGAATGAAAATGTTGAAATGATTAGAAACAAGGCTAGACTTGTTTGTAAAGGGTATGCTCAACAGGAAGGAATAGACTTTGAAGAAACTTTTGCTCCTGTTGCTAGACTTGAGGCCATGAGAATGTTCCTTGCTCTCTCTAGCTTCCAGAAGTTCAAAGTATTCCAAATGGACGTAAAATCAGCCTTTCTGAATGGAGACTTAGAAGAAGAAGTGTACATAGAGCAACCATATGGCTTTATCCTTGGGAATGATCCAAATCTTGTATGCAGACTTAAAAAGGCTCTCTATGGGCTTAAACAAGCTCCAAGGGCTTGGTACTATCATTTGGATAAATATCTTCGTCAACAAGGTTTTTCAAAAGGATCAGCAGATAGCAATCTCTATATAAAAATTGAAAATAACAAATTGCTAATACTTGTTGTGTATGTAGATGATATTATCTTTGGAAGCAATGAAGAAGCTATGAGTCAAAGCTTTGCCTTGCTGATGCAGAAAGAATTCGAAATGTCCTCGCTTGGAGAACTGACATACTTTCTTGGATTGCAAATCCAACAAAATGAAGGCGGTATCTTCTTGTCTCAAACCAAGTACCTCAAGCAGATTCTGAAGAAGTATGGCATATAAGATTCAAAACCAGTATGTACCCCCATGGTTACAGGATGCAGCCTCAGTGCAAATGATGAATCGGCAGCAGTGCATCAACCAACCTATAGATCTATGATTGGAAGTCTTCTTTATTTGACAGGTACCCGACCAGACATCATGCATGCAGTGGGAATAGTTGGAAGATTTTAGGAAAATCCAAAGGAAACCCATCTTCAGGCAGTCAAGAGAATCTTCAAGTACCTTCAAGGAACTCAAAACTATGGCTTATGGTACCCTAGAGATACAGATCTCACACTTCATGCTTACACAGATGCAGATTGGGCCGGAAGCGTGGATGATAGGAAGAGCACAAGTGGTGGTGCATTCTTTATGGGTTCCAGATTAGTATCTTGGTTCAGTAAGAAACAAAGTTCGATTGCTTTATCTACAGCTGAAGCGGAATATGTGGCTGCTGCATCTTGTTGCACTCAACTTCTTTGGATGATGCAAACCTTGCAGGATTTTCAAATCACATGTACTCCACCTGTCTCTATCTTATGTGATAATACAAGTGCAGTAAGAATTTCAAAGAATCCTGTCATGCATTCAAAGACCAAGCACATACCTATCAAATATCACTTTCTTCGGGAACAAGTGCTTGAGCAAAAAGTCAAGTTGGAGTATGTTCCTTCTAAGGAACAAATTGCTGATATCCTCACCAAACCATTGCCTAGGGAAACTTTTGAATATCTCAGACAGAAGCTGGGAGTAGTTGATGCTTGATCCTACTATTGAAGCTTGTCTGTTTCAAAGAAAAGTTGGTGTACGCGAGTTGGATGAGGGGAATCCGCGTACATACGCCGATTTATGCAGGTACAGTCGCGTATATGGAGTTATGAAGAAAATCAGCAAGGGAAGACTCTGGTTGAAGAGAGTCTGATATGGGTCTGTCAGAGACCATCAGGCACAGGTTCAGGGGGAGCAGATAATCTTCTAATAATGCATTGTTGGCATTACCTTAGAAGCTCTTGGTTCTAGTACTCAAGCTGTTTTTGGTTCAGGAGGATCAGCTGCAGAAAGGAGAACATGGTTGCTGATATATACAGTGATTGTCAGATACTGCTGATAGTAGTTATTGGTCATTTGCATAAGTCTTGATATTTCGTCTCTATGTCATATATATTATTTTATCAAGGTCATGTAACGGCCTATTTTGGTTTCCCCACTATGCCTGGGATGTTTGATGTGATTGGTTGTCATATGTAAATTTTTGATGTATCCCCACTTGGTTGGGTGGATGATCCCCACTTGGTTGGGTGATGGTTGTATGTATTGAGTCTTTTGATGATACGAAGGTCTTTTATGATGTATATGGTTCTTCTTGAAGAACATATTTTTGTAGATCTTGCCTACAGTCAGGGGGAGCATGTTCAGCACGGCAGAGCAGAGATATCAGCATGTACTCAGGGGGAGCACAGCCCTTTTCCCTTGATGACAAAGGGGGATAATGACTTTGAGGATCATGGGGTTGCCATCAAGTCCAAAGGGGGAGATTGTTGGCATTTTGGCACAAGTGTGACGCTATGGTACAGGTGTTGTCCTTGATGGCAACTCACTTTGGTGACTGATCTCAGTTCAGGTGCTCAGAATGAAGGAAATCTTGTATACGCAGGTACACCTTGCCGAAGACGCGTATACACGCGGTTTATACGTTCATAAGTCGCGAATGCTTATACACACACTTTTATGCACATAAAAGCACGTACATGGTGGAAAACTTATTTTTGGTCCGTGTTTGTTAGTCCTTGGAACTTGAACCTATGGTTGTGGACCATGGTATCTCGTCAGAAGAGTTGACCCCAGGTTTTGGGCCCTTGGTATTGTTTATTATGGTTTTGGACCGTGGTATTGTGGAAGGCCTAAAACTATATAAGAGGAAGGAGATCATGTGGCAAGGTATCATGGGAATTATTGAATATCTGATATTGTGATAGATCTGGATTACTGGTGATAGGGTTATGGTGCAGATCTAGATCTGAATGAAGGAGGAACCTGAGCGCAAGAAGGGTAAGGACTATTGATGGATCAAAATCTCAAGGCTTGAACATTGGTATCTCTGTATGATTTTGATCTGTTATATATGGCGCACTCTTGATCTATAAATCTGGGTTAACTAATGTCTGAAAGCTTAAAAGAATAAATTATCCTTTATAGATCTATACGCAGGTTCAGTGAATTGCAGGTGCGTATACATGCTTTTTCTGTGAATGAAAGGAGCGTATACGCAGGTTGGTTGTGGTACAGAAGCGTATACTCGCAGGTTGCTAAACAGTGAAGTAGCGTATATATCTTGATTTATGTTCTAGATGCTTCTGTTTTATTACCGCAGTGTTCTGGGTTCAGAATTGGTGTTTAATTACAGTTACTTTGTTCTGGGTACAGCGATCAGAGAAGTGTTTATTTGTTTCAGCTTTTGATTGGTGAAAAGGAGTTTGGGTTATGAAGAAATTCTTGATGTTTGATTGATGTTACTTGTGGATCCAGTCTGAAAATTTATGAAACGAAGTCCCTGAAAGCAAAGAGAAGGTTGCAGCCTTCTGCAGGTAGGAGCCTGCATACTAGTATCTCAAGCTAGTACAAGAACTTAGGGGGTTGGAGCTCCCTTCCAGGAAAGCTGGAAATGAGAGAGAGTTGTAGCTCTCTGCAGGTTGTAGCCTGCGTGCTGGTAAAGACTGCACCAGTACAAAACATTGTAAAGAGAAGTTTCTAATTAAAAAGAAGATAGAGATGAATTGCAGCAGGGGGTTTTCACCCACATTGGGTTTCCTCCTTATATCTTGTGTTCTTGTGTGTAACTGTCTTCTGCTCTGTTTTCGGTACTGTTTATTTGCTTCTGATACACAGATTAATAACTGACATCTGAAAGATAAATCAAATTATAAGTCTGCTTTGTATATGCGGGTTTCTTTATCTATAGTTTCGTATATATGCGGTTTTTATTAACAGAAGTAGCGTATATCATCTGAAATTGAAAAAGGAAATATTTGACTTGATAATACTGATTCACCCCCCCTCTCAGTATTATTTCGAACAGTACAACTAGATCTAGCCGAAGGAGCGCGATACACTGAACCAATGTGTGATGATGATAGTGATAATGATCTCGATTGCATCTACCAGATAACTGCACAAGAACAGGATTGGGTAAACTTGACTGCAAATGGTAGGATTTTGTGGGAGCGTGAAAGCTCCTGCACTCTGGATTTAGATGAAGACATAGAGCGATGGCAGAATCAGCTACATGAAGTAACAACGCTTAATTGTAGCATGATGGTTAGATCACTGCATCACGTGAAAACAGAGGTAAGGAATTTGCCTTTGTATGACGGGTTGACAGTGATGGATGAATTCTTGAACAAATTTGAAAGCGCAATACTAGAACAGCAGCAGTTCGATGCTTTGAAATGGGCACTGCGCGCAACACCTGCAAGGTGGTGGGGTACGCAAAAGAATGATGTGCCTATGGTTTGGAAAACCGTAGCTCAGGATGAGAGTTGTTTATCAGGGGAAAAAAAACATTCATGCCCACCTTTCTCGATGGGTATAGAGATATGACATGAACCTCGCACAAGCACACACCACCCCTAGAATAGAGAATTAGAATAGAACGTAGCACCAGGAAAAGCGAAGCACACCAAGGATTTTCCATGGAAAAGCATTCGACAGGCTGTGCAAGCTACTGAACAAAGTTCACTAGGTGAGATGCACTGACTGGGACCTATGCGTACCAGCAGTTTGATGGGCCTATAGGACCATGTGCAAAACCCTGACAGCGAAAACAATTCTAAGGTTGAGAAATAGGATAGAGACTGTAATTTTTAAGGGTCTGTTATAGACATTTTTGGGCACTGCAACCCCAAGCATAAAATGTCCATAAACCAAGGGCTCCTAAGTCCCTAAAAGTGTTGTTCCAACCCCTAAAGGAACAAGGTCAACTGATTACAACTTCTCCCAGAAGTTCTCCATGAAAAACTACTCAGAACTGGTCAAAACATGATCATTTCACCTGCTCCATAGGCAAAGTGTGTTGCATCTCACCTAAGTACACTTAGTGGGTGCGTTGCATTTCAAAAAGCCCTTCTATGGGGTATGATGGGCGAGAAGAGACAAATGGCAGTGTCAATCCGCGAGGTGGAGAAGCATGGAATCTTCCAGAAACTTCTCCTGTGACACTTGCCTCTCTGAATTCGACCAAGGATGAGTAAGAGATCATCAATCTCCAAGTGGAAGCAAGAACTATCAGAGGGAAGACACTAATCAAATCACAAGCTGACTCATCTCCCTTAGAGATATCTATATATGGATCCCTCATCCCAGAGATCCAGAGGCTAGAATTTTGCATCTTGTAAGGAATTGATGTTGGTTTCTTGAGGCAACATCATAGTGTTGGGTGATCTAAGCTTTGCATGAGGTGAAGAAGGGCTTACTTTCTGAGAGGATGATGCTGGGTCAGAACAACTGGTTGTAACTCTCTTGGCTCTTTCTTGATTATCAATAAAGCTATTCAAGTTTTCCTCCATACTCTTGTGTAATCTATGTTTTGTGCATTTGTATGGTAAATTTACATCTGATCCTAGATTGTTTATGATAATAGATCCATGTTCTCACATAGTGTTATGCTGCTTTGATTCTACAGGTACTCTGTGAAGCTGGGTATACAAGGAAGCAAGTAGCAAAGGACTATCAGAAGAGAGAGGAATCGAGCAAGGAACCAAGCGCAAGACAGAGGTTGGTCTCCTTTATTCTTCTCTCATCTATCTTTCATTAAGGAAAACGAAAGTAGTTTTACTTTGTTTGTTTCTAAGGTAACTACCACACCTTAGTGGGATTAGCAGTTCTGCATAGACACTTTTCCCTGTAACAAAATGGCGACTCCACTGGGGAGCGACTAGATTGATTGTTTATCTACATTTGTTTACTTTATAAACTTACAGACGGAGCCTGAAGTCGAGCCAGGTAGCTTTCGAACTGCATTTGCTCTGCAAATGAAAAGTAGATAAATGCCACTTCAGTCAATCTCCAGGTTTTGTTTATGAATTAAACAACTAATTTACAAACTCTCTAATTGCCCTTTGTGGTGGCTCTAGTAACCTCCTTAGATCTACCCCTGTTGTTGATTTACTGATTACCACTTGCTCGGCCAAAATCCCTGAACTGAACTGAAAACTGTGACCCAGAACCCAAGCAAAGTCTCGTCCCTGGTCCAGCGCACTGTCTGTTCTGTGAATCTCAAATTCAACACACTTCCCGAGTGTAGAAGGTGCGTTGCATTTCATTTTCACTGTGTTACAGGTGCGCTGAACAAACAAGGCCTTGTTCATAAATTTTGGTTTATGAGTTCATTCTTTTCACTTCTATTCATGAGTTTTGCTGCCTGTAGTCAGTACACCTCTGTTTGAAACCCCTTTCCTTGCTGTTATTTCACCTCCATTGTGCAAAGAATTGTAAATGTTTTTGTGTATTTGTTGAGTCATTTTCAGTTCTCCTTTGCAAAAAGTAACGTAATTGTACTGTCGTTTCTTGATTTGAAAGTGTCGCAAGTGTCGTTTTCAGTCATAGAAGAGAGTGCGATTGCTCTTGATAGTCGGTTACCCTGTTACTGTTGTATTTGATCTGAATTAGTAGTTTTTCTAGTGTCGAAAGCAAGTTTTCATTTCCAAATCGCAAAGTGTTTTCATTGTCTCCATTTTGATTTTGAAAAGAAACTTCTTAGTAATTGTCGCTTTGAAAATAATTCAGATTTGCGCATTAGTTTTCTTTTTATCATTCACATATTAAGAAGCCTGAAAACAAATACATGCATGTGCATTTTCATTTAGACTGTTTGATTGGTTTGATTTAGGACAGTGCATATAGCGTGTGCTCTTTGCTCTTTGTTGAAATAATACTGTCTATCTTTCCTTAGTAGCTAGGATTTTCATTGCACAAAGAAGATAAAAAGACTGTTTATCATCTTAGATTGCATTTTAGGAATTGTGTATATACATCACGCGGTGAACCTGAAAGGAAAATTTCTTAAGCAAGATCAACTATAAAATAAATTTAATGAATCTAACAACGCTTTGGAACCTAACGCACAACATTTAGAAGTCTAGGCTAGAGACATATTCCGGCGTCGTAAAGCCTGGTAACTGTTGTTCTCACTGTTGGTTGGGTGATTCCTCCACTTTGAGACGATAAGTGCCAGTACAGACTTGTGCTCCCACGTATCGTCGAGTATATTTTAGGATACCACAATAGGCTTAATCCTTTATCCATAGGAAGCCATGTCTACCGCCCTATCGATCGCAATGCACTGAACACAACATTCGGGAAGATTGACTGTCGTACCGTAAAAAGTATTCTATAGTTTTGCGATTGGTTTGGTAATCCCTCTGCCTAGATTTCCAGAGTAGTCCCTTTCGTTCCTTTTCAGACTCCTTAACGGAAAAGGTCCATCTGAGCACTTGTCACTTCAGGCTCATTAAAAATCGAAGGCGACTAGAGTCATCTTTTGTTTTTTCTCGACTCTTTAAAATTGAAAAAACAAGTTGTGTCAAAGCGTCTAAAATTCATTTTAAACGGAATAATCATCACCTTTCCTACGTTGGTCTTAGGTTCAGAGAATGGAGTCCACCAACCAAGGAGTTCCCCTTGGGGGAAATCCTAGTCCCTTCTCCTCTTGGGGAGATGTTGGTGCACCCCATATGGCCACATTGTTACTTGCAGGATTGACAATCGGCTTGCTCGTATGGCTTTTCTCAACCTCCGTCGTGAAGAACACCACAATTCCTGAACAATCGAGTCAGCAACTAGACGATTCCAGAGTTACCTCCCGACCCTCTTGTTGAGCCTCAAACCTGCACTCATTTACCCATCCTCCCAGTAGCCTTTTCCTACTCATTTCCTTCTTTCGTCATCATTTCCTTCATCAACTTGTTCAATTCATTGCATTATAGGACTTTTTAACATGATTTTCTAATTGTGCTAATGATTGACTGTTGGTTTAGATTTTTGGTTTAAGTGCTGCAATTCCGCAGCTTATCCAGGGTTTCCACAGCCGATCTCTGATTCCGCAGCCGATCCCATATTCCGCAGCCATTTTCTTATTTGCTATGCTCCAGGTGTCCTTCAGGGGAAAGAGCCACATGGGCAAGTTTGTATGACTGTGTACATGGTGCGTGTGCTGTCAGCTCAACCAAACTGGTCGTCTACACCCCTGGTCAACGCGGAGGTAACTCTGGTCAAACGACAAGGTTGAAAACGGTGGCACGGCTCTACGTGTTCAAGTGGAGCACGGAACGCACAGCTGGCCTCTTCCTTAGCCACGAAGACTGCAGGGGACAAGAATCCAACAGCGGATTTATCAACCATGATGACCGTTTCCTAAATCCGTGCACGGTGCTGCTGAACGTGTCTTTTGCACAGTTTTTAGTCAGCTTAGTTTACGCACAGAACAATTTGTGTTTCTGCTATAAATAAAGCGTTTCAACACGCTGATTAGTTAGCTTTTAAGTTAGTCTTTTGCTATTGTTATTCAGTTGTAAAACTCTGTTTTAAGACTATTTTACACAGCATTTACGCTCCCCACTGCATTTTATTATGTGCTGATTTAATACCAAGAAGACAGTTCTGTTCTTACCTGCGTAGCTGATCTTTTTAATTGGTTGAAGTGGATGGAGGGCCCCTGTCTGCTACAACCATTGTACAGTAGCTTTTAAATTTATTTTCCTGCATTTCTTTTTTTCTAATTTCCCATGTATATTAATGTACAGTTTGATTTCTGCAATTTTGATTTCTTTTGACATGTATATTATTGTACAGTTTGAATTATGCTGCTTTACGTTTCCGTACTTTTCATGACTGATCAGTGTGTGCTTTTGCAGCTTTATTAGGAGCCCGGGACAGTGTGCTTTTCCTTCTTTTTATCACTAGTGGCATTTGAAGTTGTCTTATCTAAACTGCTGACTTTTGCTTTGATTTTCATTAGTTTCCTTGCTTAGTTAGTTTCCTTGCTTAGTTTACTTTATCAAGTTTTGTCAAGTTGCTAACCTCTTGATGGTTCTTTTTATCATAATTCACTAACTTTTATGGGACCAAAACATCATTTAATTGTAGCTTGGTTTATTTAGTTTTAGACTCATATTGCTAATTCACTCCTAACTCTTTTTCACATGATCAATTTAGCTAAAGGCAGAATGTTAAGGGAGAATTAAGTAGTGTGATTTGTCACTTAATTTTTGCATTGCTTTAGATTCGATAGAGGAGTTAGAGTAGTGTTCGTGCTTTCAATTTAGTTAATGTAGATGTCATTTTCATTCTTATTAGTAGTAAAGGTATTGGACTAGTGCCATTGGTCTTCTTTTTGTTTGATGCTTTACTTTCATTTGAAGCTTTAATTTCATTCCAAGTTATTGTTCAAGTTTTCTCTTTAAATTTCAAGAAGCCTTTAAAAATCACCACATACACACACATTCACTCACTTGTTTATAACTTCATCACATCACATTAGGAAGATAAGTCAAACATGAACTAAAAACGACAAAAAGAACTAGGAAAGGTTGCTTAAGTATATATTGTACACTTCACTTCATCAGCTTATGAGCCCCGGGTTGACAATTTATGATAGCAATTTAGACAACACTAAATTGACCAAACATTTTGGCGCCATTGCCGGGGAAGTGAAATTAGGTTTCTAAAAAAAAAAATTAAGAAAATTTCAAGAAAGGGAAATTGATAACCTCTCAAAGTATGCTCTCCTCTTGCACCTAGAGTGATCTAGAGGATCAGAAAAGAGAAATTTATTGGTTTAATAATTTCCTAAGTATGCTCTCTTCTGGAACCTAGAGTGACCTGGAAGATCAGAAAGAGAATTATTAGCCTGACTTGAAGAAAAATAAAAAAAAATTGACATGCATAGAGCTAGAGATTCTAGGGGAAGGTTTTTAGCTAGAGCCAAGAGTTCGATTTTTACAAGTCCATCTACTTCAAGGAATAGACAAGAGACACCTCCCTCATCTCCAACTGACACTCCTAGCCCTAGGATTCCTAGAATTCAAGAGGCAAGAACTGACTCTCCCACACCTTCTATTGAATTTGAACCAGAAAGAGATCCTTTCCTTCCTTCTACAGAAAGACCAATTGTAATTGAAGAAGTAGAATCATTTGAAGAAGAGGGAGAAATTCCTTCTCATTCACCCTTTGTAGAAGAACCAGAAGACTCTGAAGTCTCTAGGGAAACCACTATGACAGAGGAAGGAGGTGGTAGAGGTAGAGGTAGAGGAGGAGGAGGAGGAAACAATGGAGGAGGTAGAGGTAACGTTGGAGGAAATAGGGATGGAGATAACTCATTTGGGTTTCCTATCATCGATGAGGACTCCCGAGCCACCATGAAAAACATATCACCATCTGTCCTCCCAAACTTCCATGGGTTAAGAAATGAGGACCCTGAAACATTTCTATTTGAGTTTGAAGTCGTATGTCGAACTTATGATTATCTAGATGACTCTCAAAAACTCAAATTGTTCCCTTCAACATTGAAAGGACAAGCTTTGAAATGGTTCATGGGATTACTCACTCAATCCATTAGGTCTTGGAATGATATGAAACAGACATTTTTGGATAGGTACCTGGACTATTGTATGCCCACCAATCACAAGGATGAGGTATTTAAAATGGTACAAAGAGAAGATGAGAACTTAGAGGATTTACTTGAAAGATTTCAATATAACCTGAAAAGAGAAAAAATGAGTAACTTGGATGAGGAGACCTTGAAAGCCCTCCTATTAAAAGCCATTAGGGATGAATGGATAGATATTCTGAACATGATGGGGAAAGGAGATATATCTCAACTTTCACTCAATGATATAGCAGAGCTATGTGTCCATCTATCAAGGGGCAAATCAAAAACTCAAAAAGGGCCTAGAGATCCTTCTCTCCTCAGAGCAAATAAATCTGCAACTGGATCAGTAAGTAGGGCTGAGATTGGCAATATGCTTGATGAATTCAAAACTGACATCTTAGGGAGTCTTAGCGAACAATTAGACACCCTTAAGATTCACAATAAACAGAAAGCAGAAGCTGAGGCTTTGGCCATCTTTTTCCCGAAATGTAGGAAGAAACATGCTCTAAGGGAGTGTCCCTTGGATGCAAAAGTTGTGGAAACATGTGTAATTTGCTCAGAAAACCATGAGACCAAGGATTGTCCTTCAATCCCTGGGCTCAAAGCAGTCTTTCAAGAAGATCCAAATACACTCGAATCTCTCTGTTTTGTTGCAAGGAGACCTTGGCAAGGGCAACAAAATCAAGGGTTTAACAACTCTATGAATTTCCAACCCCAACCAAATTGGAATCCTTGGCAACAACCTTGGTCCCAACCTCAAAATCCTTTTCAATCATGGATACAAAGCATGCAAAATCCTTATGGGAGATTTGCTCAATTCTATCAATATCCTCCATCTTTTCAAAACCAGCAAGCTCCACAACTTCCAAATCAAAGTCCACAACTATCATTGCCATTTCCACAACAACAACAACCTTCTCAACAGAATCATAGTTCTCAAGTCTTGCTTCCATCCCAACAGAAGTCAAATCAACTTCCTTCTCAGCCATTGCCAAACCCCAATAATAAGAACCCTCAAAATGCTTACATGATGGAAGGTCAACCATTCCCTACCTATATGATTGTTCCTCTTAATGAAGTACAACTCAGATCAGGTAGAATCCTAGATCAACCTTCTATAAATGTTCAACAGCCAAGCATTTCTGAGGAAGAGTCTCTTAAAGCCAATAAGGGTTCTGAAGCATCTCTTCAAAACCCAAACACTCAAAAAGAAAAAGAAAAAGAATCAACCCCCACAACTCCAATAGTTGAAGAACCTACATCTTTGGCCACACCTCCTTTTCCTGAACGGTTAAAAATCGACAAAGGAGTGGAAAAACAAATTTGGTTGCCTGACTATAATTTTCTAGATGAATTGAAGAATGTCTGTATCAAGATTCCCTTGTTACAAGCCATTAAAGAGATTCCTATTCTAGCAAAAACAATAAAGGAGTTGAGTCTTAAAAGACCAGGAAGGAAACCAAGAGATACCAGAAGGATCCACCTGGTAGGGAAAATTGCAGACATCATGATGGGAAAGATTACTATGCAGAAATATGTAGATCCCGGTAGTCCAATTGTCAAAACACATATCAATGGGGTAGAAATACCAAATACTTTGATTGATTTAGGGGCTGCTATCAACATTATGAGTAGACAGACCATGGACCAGTTAAAACTTCCTAACCTTCTCTTTACACCTACTTTACTGCAACTTGCAGATCGATCAATCATTAAACCTGATGGTGTATTGGAAGACATTCCAGTCTCCCTAGACTCTTGGGAATATCCAGTTGATTTTATGATTTTAACTCCCAAGAACAATCTAGGAGGACATCCTCTTATTTTAGGAAGACCTTGGCTAGCCACAGCTGATGCTTTTATAAGTTGTAGGTCTGGGGATATGTATATTTCTGATGGCAATTCAACAAAGAAGTTCAATCTGTATCCTCCAGCAAAAGCAATTACAGAAATAGGAGATAACGAGTGGGTTGATGATGAAGATACTATACAACCTGTCTTTACCATTTCTGAGATTAGTGAAGATAGTCAAATTCTGAACACATTAGAAAACTTTGAACCATCTTCAGAATATGACCACACACAATTTCAGTTGGATTCTGACATTGAGTGTCTATCATCTAGACAAATGTCTCTTTTCTCTATGGAAGAATTTGGTAGTTCTGCCATTGAGATCTTTCCAGGAAAAACATTGAATATCAATAAAAACTTGGAAAAATCACAACAGGAGGAACTAACCAAAATCTTGGAAAAACATTCTGCTGCATTTGCATGGGAGTATACTGACATGAAAGGTATTGACCCTAAGACTTGCATTCATCACATCTACATTGAGGAAAATAGTAGACCAATCAGACAACCTCAAAGAAGGATGAATCCAAACCTTAGGGAGATAGTGAAAGAAGAACTCCAAAAGTTACTTAATGTAAACTTCATTTACCCCATTTCAGATAGCCGGTGGGTTTCTCCTTTGGTTATAGTACCTAAAAAGAATGGTAAATGGAGGGTTTGCATTGATTACAGGGAATTGAACAAAGCAACCTTGAAGGATCACTTTCCTTTGCCCTTTATTGATCAAGTATTAGATACTTTAGCAGGCAAAAAGTATTTCTCATTTTTGGATGGTTTTAGTGGTTACAATCAAATTCAGGTAGCACCTGAAGATCAGGACAAAACCACATTTACTTGTCTATGGGGAACTTTTGCTTACCGAGTACTTCCTTTTGGATTATGTAATGCACCCACAACATTTCAAAGGGCAGTATTAGGAATATTTTCCGATCTAATTCATGATTGTGTAGAGGTCTATATGGATGATTTTACAGTTTACGGTAATACATTTGAAGAAGCATTAGAAAATTTGGAAAAAGTCCTTATTAGATGTAAAGAAACAAATCTTTCATTAAGTCATGAAAAATGTTTTATGATGTTTACTGAAGGGATTGTTTTAGGACATCATATTTCAGGAGATGGAATTAAAGTTGATAGATCAAAAGTTGAAGTCATCTCCAAGTTACCTATTCCAAATTGTCAGAAAGATGTTAGAAGTTTTCTTGGGTTTACTGGATATTATAGAAGATTTATTGTAAACTTCACCAAGATAGCATCTCCGCTCTTCAAATTACTTACAAAAGACTGTGAATTCAAATGGGATCCTGAATGTCAATCTGCATTTGAAACTCTAAAGACTAGAATATCTGAAGCACCCATTTTGAGAGGGCCAAATTGGAAACTCCCTTTCCACATTTCTACTGATGCTTCAGATACAGCTCTAGGAGCTGTCTTGGGACAAAAGGATTTGGTCCCTTATGCCATTTACTACACCAGTAAAAATTTGACTCCCACTGAGTTAAATTATACTGTGACTGAAAAAGAGTTCTTAGCCGTTGTTCATGCAATCAACAAGTTTAGACATTATATAACCGGCTATGAAACTTTTGTCCATACTGATCATTCTACAATTAGATATCTTATGAACAAACCTGTTACTAATGGCAGAGTTACAAGATGGCTTTTACTTTTACAAGAATTCAATATTACTGTGTTAGATAGACCAAGGAAACAAAACACAGTAGCTGATTTCTTGTCTAGAATCCAAAATACTAACGAAGATTCTCCTGTAGAGGATAAGTTTCCAAATGAATACTTGTTTGCAGTAACTACTAAAACTCCTTGGTATGCAGATATTGCTAACTATTTAGTTACAGGGAAGCTACCTCCATACTTATTTCCTAATGAGAAAAGGAAAATCATTCAGGAGAGTTCACATTATTCATGGATTTCTAATGAATTGTTCAAAACAGGGCCAGATTGTGTGATCAGAGGATGTGTTCGGGAAGATGAAATGCCTGACATCCTTAAGGCATGTCATGATGAACCGTGCGGTGGACACTTTTCTGACAAGAGGACGGCCTATAAAATCCTTTCTTTAGGATATTATTGGCCTTCTCTCTTTAAAGATGAAAAACAATATGTCAAAAGTTGTGACAGCTGCCAAAGAGTAGGGAGACCAACTCTTTCAAATGAAATGCCATTACAGCCACAGGTATGCATTGAACCCTTTGAAAAATGGGCTTTAGATTTCATTGGACCTATTAACCCACCATCTAAGAAAAAGAAGTATATATTGGTTTGTACTGATTATGTTACTAAATGGGTAGAAGCAAAGGCATTGCCTTCTGCCACTGAAAATTCAGTTGTTCAATTTCTTTTTGAGGATATTTTTACTCGTTTTGGTGTCCCAAGAGAAATTGTGACAGATCAGGGAAGTCAATTTACATCTAACTTGATGGAGAAGCTGATGGAAGAATACAAAATCAAGCATAGAACATCTACTCCATAACATCCGCAAGCAAATGGTTAAGTGGAATCTAAAAACAAAGTTCTTGAAAGCATCATCAGCAAAACTGTTCATCTCCACAGAAGAGATTGGGCAGAAAGGCTTCCTGAAGCCTTATGGGCCTATAGAACTACATGGAGGAACACAACAGGACATTCTCCCTATGAACTTGTTTATGGGAAAGAAGTCCTGCTCCACATTGAGTTCCAAGTTAAGACCTTCAAGATGGTAGTTCAATTGGGGATGAGCCTATAAGAAGCCCAAAAGCACAGAATGGAGCAGCTGAATGAGCTAGATGAGATAAGACAAGATGCAATTTTAAGGATTGATCTAGTTCAACATCAAAGAACTAAGTGGCATGATCGACACATCAAAGAGAGAAAGTTTCAAAAGGGAGATTGGGCACTATTGTTTGATTCCAAGTTTAAGGACTTCAAAGGAAAATTTCAAACTCATTGGCTTGGACCATATGAGATTGATGAAGTCTTTAACAATGGAGCAGTTCGAGTGAAGACCATTGATGAGCTTCAGACTCCTCTCATTGTGAATGGCCACCGATTGAAAGTCTACCACAAGCCACTCTCAAAGGAGGAATTTGTTAAAATGTTCCAAGAAGATTTTGCAATGAGACTGGTGGAGAAGAATTCTTCTCCTCCATCAGCCTAGTCTTTGTTTCTTTCAGTTGAAAAAAAAAAAAGAAAAAAAAAAAAAAAAAAAAAAAAAGAAAAAAAAAAGAGGAAAAAAAAAAGAAAAAAAAAAGGAAAAAAAAAAGAAAAAGAAAAAGAAAAGTCTCTTGTATAAGCCTGAAAACCAATCTTGGATTGGCGGTCTTATGCAGAAAATATAAAGTGAAAATCAGGGTCACCTGACACTTTATATTTTCCAAATAAAAAAAAAAAAAATCTCTCTTTCTCTTTCCATCTCATCCGCCATTTTGTCCATCTCATCCGCCATTTCATCCATCTCATCATCTCCATTCCACTTCATTCTTCTTCCAGTTCATTCATTCCATCTCATTTCCACCAATAAAGTCCCTCTCAGGACTATTCCATTCAGTTAAGTTTGTTCTAATCATCTTTGTGCAGGCAGAAAAGTGTTGTTGCAGTTTCCGCAGCTCATACCAAGTTTCCACAGCCAGCACACTCTGTCTCTGCAATCAAAGCAATTATCTTTCAAAAAGAAAAATTTACAGTCAGAGGTATCATCATCATCAAAGGGCAGCAAGGATACATAGCACCTACAAGGTCAGAAAGCAATCAAAAGTTAGCGACCATAATCAACAAAGGGATCAAATGCAAACGTATGAAGGTATATTCCAAATTTTTAACTAACAGTTTAATGTCATTTATGCATGGTTTTCAAATCGTGGTAGGAGTCACTTAATGCAATGATTGACAAGATTATCCCGCTCCTCGTCCACTCCTCGTCGACGATCACACCTAATCCACCTCATCACCCTCCTAACGGTTTCCTAATTACTATTGATTCAAACTTAATACGAGCTGCTCTTCCATTAACTACTCGTACCTCAGTGACGTATACCAGTGTACTACGGCTCTACATATGATCATTTCCATAGCCAAGTGTACGTAGCCACCCGACGCTTAAGGAATTGGCCGTTGCTTCATCTACTTATATCTCCATTTCCCGCATGCATAAACTCATTGCTGTGTTGTTCTCTACTCTCTCATACCACCGTTTCCATTCTCGTTTTCATACACCACTCTCGTTTTTACTGTAAATATCTCTCTTTTCTTTTTCCTCACCTCTCTGTTCAAAACCCCTATCACAAGTTCTGCACCATACCGTTTATTACATTACGGCTACTCTGTTACAACTGTAATTCCCCTGTTTTTCCCGTAAGCATTCTCCTCAAGCGTCCATATACCACTGTCAGAGCTTCAAGCAAAACTGAAAGCCGAAAATGGGGAAATTGTTAAGAGCAGAACCGGAGGGTTCAAAATTTTTAGAGGGTTACCCACAGACAAAGGAAGCACTACAGAAAGCCAAATGGTTGAAGTTCATCCAGAAATTTAAAGGGTACAATAAAGAGGTGACAAACGCATTTGCCCGATCATTTAATGGAAATACCGTGGAGGTAGGAGACCTGCAGTTCACCATAACAGAGAGCACCTTGGCCACAGCAACCGGTTTGCCTCAAAAAGGAGAACGTTGGTTCAAAAACAGAACAGTTGAAGATCAAGAGTGGAAAAATATGCTCAAGAATCCAGGTATGGATACCTCCATTTTCACTAAGGGAATCCCTGTACATGTCATTAAGGAAGAGTGGACTTCATTACTATTGCTTGTTCAAAAATTTTTAACATGTGAAGGCCGCTTTGGTATCATGTATGTATATCATGCAAGAATCATGATGCACTTTATGGATGACCATGCTATCAACCTACCTTATTTCTTGTTAGCTAGTCTAAAGAAGATGAGTACCACTGTTCAGAAACACGTGGGAAACATTGAACCCCACTTGTATCATCATGGACTCATTAGAATTTTAATTGAGGAGCAGTTGAAAATTAAAAAGGATACGTGGGAGAAGTTTCTAGTTAGAAACCATTTTCAAGAGGTAGCTGAAGCCTCTAGCAGCTCTCCTAGGATACCAAAGAGAAGTAGGAGAAGAGGGAAAGAAGTTACTGCCCAAGAAACTGCTGTAGAAATTGAAGAAACTGCCCAAGAGACTGCTGAAGAAACTGTTCAAGAAACTGCCCAAGAAATTGCTCAAGAAGAAAGGAAAAAGGGAAGCAGAACTAAAAGACAAAAGAGGGATAAAGGGAAAGCCATTGTGCAAGAGTCATACCCTTCACCTGAGCCCTCAATTGAAGAAGACTCCCAAACACTAGCTGATAGACTTGCTCAACTCCATGCTACTGCCCTCTCAAAGAAGAAACAAAAGCAAAAACAAAGTACCTTGCAAAAGCAAAAGAGCACTAGTGCCGTGAGAAGGAGCAGCAGACTAGAAAGGAAAATGAGGGCCATTAAAGACAAACAGCCACATTTTATTGACTTGGGAGAAAGTACACCTGAAAAGGTTGCTACCCAACTTGATTTTGAATCAAGTTCCCCACGTGTTGAGGTCACTCCTCCACGTGAAGAAAGCTCATTTCAGCAAGACCCTCAAACAGAGTTTGAATATGAACCAAGTCCAAGAAGATCACCTGACATTGACCCTGAGCAGCAGGAGGTGTACAATTACTTGGAAACCTTAGAGCAATCAGCTGCCGGTCCTAGCACTATCTTGCCTCTTGATCAACAGGTTCAATCTCTAAAACAAGAAGTGTTCGAGCTAGAAGTCCTGAATCGCCATATTAAACAGGAAAAATGAAGCATTGAGAGAACAGAGAAAGGTGGACAAAATTGTCCACGACAACACAATGCTTCACTTGGGTCTTTGGCAGAAAAAGAATAGGAAATTGAAGAGGAAATGCAAGAAATTGAGCAGGGCCTTGATTAACTTGAAATTTAGGTGTTTGGTTAGAAAACCAAGAACAAATTTGGCAGCAAGAAGAAAAAGGAGAAGGTTGGATGTCTTGGCAGAGGCATCTGAGCATATGGACTGAAAAATCATGACAAAGTTTTGGTTGCATGAGGACATGCAACACCTTCACAGTGGGGGTATGTTGAGCCTCAAACCTGCACTCATTTACCCATCCTCCCAGTAGCCTTTTCCCTCTCATTTCCTTCTTTTGTCATCATTTCCTTCATCAACTTGTTCAATTCATTGCATTATAGGAATTTTTAACATGATTTGCTAATTGTGCTAATGATTTACTGTTGGTTTAGATTTTTGGTTTAAGTGCTGCAATTCCGCAGCTTATACAGGGTTTCCGCAGCCGATCTCTGATTCCGCAGCCGATCCCAGATTCCGCAGCCATTTTCTTATTTGCTATGCTCCAGGTGTCCTCCAGGGGAAAGAGCCACATGGGCAAATTTGTATGACTGTGTACATGGTGCGTGTGTTGTCAGCTCAACTAAACTGGTCGTCTACACCCCTGGTCAACGCGGAGGTAACTCTGGTCAAACGGCAAGGTTGCAAACGGTGGCACGGCTCTACGTGTTCAGGTGGAGCACAGAACGCACAGCTAGCCTCTTCTTTAGCCACGAAGACTGCAGGGGACAAGAATCCAACAACGGATTTATCAACCACAATGACTGTTTCCTAAATCCGTGCACGGTGCTGCTGAACGTGTCTTTTGCACAACTTTTAGTCAGCTTAGTTTACGCACAGAACAGTTTGTGTTTCTGCTATAAATAAAGCGTTTCAACACGCTGATTAGTTAGCTTTTAAGTTAGTCTTTTGCTGTTGTTATTCAGTTGTAAAACTCTATTTTAAGACTATTTTACACAGCGTTTACGCTCCCCACTGTATTTTATTATGTGCTGATTTAATACCAAGAAGACAGTTCTGTTCTTACCTGCGTAGCTGATCTTTTTAATTGGTTGAAGTGGATGGAGGGCCCCTGTCTGCTACAACCATTGTACAGTAGCTTTTAAATTTATTTTCCTGCATTTCTTTTTTTCTAATTTCCCATGTATATTAATGTACAGTTTGATTTCTGCAATTTTGATTTCTTTTGACATGTATATTATTGTACAGTTTGAATTATGCTGCTTTAAGTTTCCGTACTTTTCATGACTGATCAGTGTGTGCTTTTGCAGCTTTATTAGGAGCCCGGGACAGTGTGCTTTTCCTTCTTTTTATCACTAGTGGCATTTGAAGTTGTCTTATCTAAACTGCTGACTTTTGCTTTGATTTTCATTAGTTTCCTTGCTTAGTTAGTTTCCTTGCTTAGTTTACTTTATCAAGTTTTGTCAAGTTGCTAACCTCTTGATGGTTCTTTTTATCATAATTCACTAACTTTTATGGGACCAAAACATCATTTAATTGCAGCTTGGTTTATTTAGTTTTAGACTCATATTGCTAATTCACTCCTAACTCTTTTTCACATGATCAATTTAGCTAAAGGCAGAATGTTAAGGGAGAATTAAGTAGTGTGATTTGTCACTTAATTTTTGCATTGCTTTAGATTCGATAGAGGAGTTAGAGTAGTGTTCGTTCTTTCAATTGAGTTAATGTAGATGTCATTTTCATTCTTATCAGCAGTAAAGGTATTGGACTAGTGCCATTGGTCTTCTTTTTGTTTGATGCTTTACTTTCATTTGAAGCTTTAATTTCATTCCAAGTTATTGTTCAAGTTTTCTCCTTAAATTTCAAGAAGCCTTTAGAAATCGCCACATACACACACATTCACTCACTTGTTTATAACTTCATCACATCACATTAGGAAGATAAGTCAAACATGAACTAAAAACGACAAAAAGAACTAGGAAAGGTTGCTTAAGTATATATTGTACACTTCACTTCATCAGCTTACGAGCCCCGGGTTGACAATTTATGATAGCAATTTAGGCAACACTAAATTGACCAAACACCTCTACTTCCTCAAATTCTTCCTCTCCTCCTTCCTCTTCGCTTGATGAGGCTAGTAAAGCCAAAAATCAAGTACCTGAGAGGAAGAAGGAAAAGAAGAAGAAAGAGAAGAAGAAGAAGGAGCCAAAGGCGAAAAGGGGCAACCAAGCGTCGTCTAGCGAAAATCCACACACTGCACTGACTAGGCCTAAATCGCCATGTGTCATTTGCAAAGGAGACCACTTTCATCGAGATTGTCCTTGCATCCCTCGGATCCTAAGGGACTGGTCTCCTCGTTTGCACAATTCGGTGTCATCAACCTCTGATGATCATGTTGAAAGCACACCGTCAACTAGTGAGAGTGAAGCCCCTGGACAAAAAGGAAAGTATAGATTTCCTTGTAAACTGTACGAAGGTGATCATGCCGTCCACCATTGTCCCTTCTTAGACGAGGCCAAAAGAGTTTTGGAAGATCGTCCGGTTTCACCGTTACGACTTCCTCCTGGATATAAGAAACTCTTGTTGAGTCCGTCAGTAGTTGAAAATCCGGCTGACCTGCCTAGGTGGTCAGCCGAAGCGTCTATCATTGAAGACAAACCATCTGAACCCATACCAGACGAAAGTCAAAAGGTCGAGGCGGCAGTTGACCCGGTCTTGCCTTCAGAGGTTCCATCTTCAGATGATACAGTCACCGAAGAGAACAAGGATGACACCGTCCAAGTTCTTTTCGTAAGCACAAACTCCAATGAACATGGGGGCAATTTACCCATTCCTTTACCGCAGGAAGGAAGTTCGTTAGAGTCATACCCGGCCATCTATTCGGTCCCACCTCCAAGCAACCTAGTTGTTTCCTTCGATTGGAATCAACTAGGCAGACCCCGTTTACCGGCTAGTGTACCATTCGGAATCATTACTCAAATTTATAGAATGGTTATGGCCGGTACCATCATAGATGAAGGGGCTTCTGTGAGTATCCTTTCCTCGACTGCTTGGAAAGCACTTGGTTCGCCATCGCTTTTGCCTGAGATAAGAAATCTAACAGGCTTTGATAAAGGAACCAGTCGAGCGTTAGGGATCCTTCCCAATGTGCCCATAACGTTGAGAGGGAAAACCGTTCAAATGAACATAATGGTAGTCCAAGGACCCCTAGATTATAATCTACTCCTTGGACGAGACTATATTTATTGCATGGGAGTAATTGTCTCCTCACTCTTTAGAGTAATGTGTTTTCCGCACGAAGGAAGAGTGGTCAAGCTCGTAGGCTAGCTTTCATTTCCCAGATCACACATAGCAAATAGTCATATACCAACCCTGAATGGTCTTTTCACACAAGGAATGTCTCATCAATCCCTAGTCCATCCTCCTGATGAGCGCGAGTGATTCAGGGGGACATGACTGAAACCCAGGGGGCATGCACCCTGGTCTGCTTCGGCAGGAAAACTTCAGGTATAGGATAGGTTTCCGTGAGAGATATATGACTAGTCTGATACTCCCATCCGTGATTGGAAAAGGGGGTTGGACTGGAATAAGATTCCCTTGTCGAAGTTATGTGGGTGGAGGTGTCTGCACCACTCGCATTTGTCTATTTCGGTAGGCATCGCCGAAGAAGTGTTTTGTTTGCGCTGCAGATAAAACAATCTTTGGTAACCTGAAAAAGGTAAACCTTTCCCGATAAAACAAATGTTTTGTCGGTAGAATAAAAGGTGACCTTGAAACTCTATTTTATACCTCGGGGCATGCAAACCTTTTGGCGTGCAAGCAAAGGGAGATCATTTATCTTTTTTTTGGATTAGTCGTTTCCTAACTTGCATAAAGAAAGGATGTGGGGCAAAGATTTGAAAAATAGTTGTTTTTATATGAGACATTCTTATTATACGACTGGATTAATCAAGCAGTTTTAACGTGGACTTCATGCTCGTTAAAAAATAAACATAAGAAATGAGCAAATGTTTCCCCCGGCGTTTAAGCTCATTAAAAAATGAACCAATTCCGGGTAAATAATCATCGTGAATGTAGTACTTCAGCCTTTAAAGCCTTGGTCATGTTCCCATCATCACCTCCACTCTGTATTGGCTGATCATTCACCTCCATTTGATTGTTTACCCCTTTTGAGGAACAGCTGCGAAGAGTGATCCTATTAGCCATCCTTGTAACACTTCCATGATTGGAAAATTCCAAACCTTACCTGGAATCAGCTACTACCCAAATTTATCACTCGTTCCTCAAAAAAGGAGTCTCCTTTAAGCTCTTTTCAACTGACTCGTAAAATATGAAAAGATTTCCGAGCCATTGGCCTCTCCAGCTCGTTAAAGTGACCAGAAGTGCTATCCCTCCTTTAGATTTTAATATTTTTGGACCTGAGGGATTATTACACAAAAAGATCGAGCGCTTGTTTTGTTCGGCTCGTTAAAAGTATCAAAAATTCATCCCTTTTGTATTGTTTTATACATTTTCGGACTTAAGGGATTAGATGACGAAAAAGGATTTTTGGAGTTTCCTTTACATTCCTTTTCAGACTCTCTAAAATTGAAAAGGACCGAGTTATCCTTGTCGTTAAACTCGTTAAAACCTAATAGCGACAAACTTGTCTATAGACGAGAACGAGTTTCACTATCGCTAGGCTCGTTAAAAAATAGCGATGGGTTTGCCCGAAGGGCAAATTATAGAACAAGCATATGTTATCCTCCTCAAGCTTGACAAAAATAAAGAGGTACTGGTCAGCAATGACTGGGGAAAAATTCTGAAGAAAAATTGAAGAAACTTTGTTGGTAGCAAGTCGCTCTTGAACATGACACTTTCACTCCGCATCCAAGTCGGGTTGGGTTGTTTCATTCACCGGTCACATCACCATGGTCACATCACCATGGTCACATCACACCATCCACATTTGGGGTTAATGCTACCAATCCATCATGTCAGTGTCGTCGATATGTTCAAGAGAAGTCACTCAGAGAATTCACCTGTGTCTCACCCGCTGCAATACACTTACGCTCCATTCTTTCATGACCGCCACCCTGAACCTTATATCACCAGACCGTTTTCACCTCCATTAAAATCATTTGCTCCGTTCCGTGTCATTGATGTGGGATTCATTAAGGCCCTCCTATGACAGATCGCTTCTTGTCGACATCAGCTCATTATCCAAGAAGTCGATCTAGGAACACCCATTTCAGTACTTTGAAGCTTGCATGCGTCAATGGCAAGTTTCTCACTTCCGGCGACAGGTTTACATCAATGCCCTTCGACCGAAAGATTTTGCGTGGTGTTCGACACCAAGTCCTTTATTCACACCACGTGAATTGTACTGCAGTACCTTGAGGGTCATTATCATTATCGGGGATTCCTCTCGCGCCTGTTAACAGCTAACATCATTGGCTGGTAATCAGGCGATGTCTTTCCATGTTCGACTCCAGAACATCTCTCACATGGATCGACTTGTACTTTGAGTGAAGATCGAACGAGATTGAAGACCCCGGATCTAGTTTCATCCATCCGGGCTACGATATATATTCAGGAAAATAAAGACATCAAATGTACATCATTGCTGCACAGATAATCATCCAACCAAAGGGATGATGGCTCTACTAGAATCATCAGTCTACACTCAGACGATTGTCTGTCCTATGTGCATGAAAATGAATTTATAAAGCTGAGCATGGGAATGCCCGCCTCGGCTAGATCATGAAAATATTATGAAGATAATGTATTGTATTGTATCTTATTACAGGTCTCCTCCCAGCTTGAAAGAACTTCGGATCCTCATGATAAAGCATTTCACCCGACATCAAAAAAAAAATATTAACGACCTCATGCTTTAGGGGGCAACTGTTATAGACATTTTTGGGCACTGCAACCCCAAGCATAAAATGTCCATAAACCAAGGGTTCCTAAGTCCCTAAAAGTGTTGTTCCAACCCCTAAAGGAACAAGGTCAACTGATTACAACTTCTCCCAGAAGTTCTCCATGAAAAACTACTCAGAACTGGTCAAAATAGGATCATTTCACCTGCTCCATAGGCAAAGTTCGTTTCATCTCACCTAAGTACACTCAGTGGGTGCGTTGCATTTCAAAAATCCCTTCTATGGGGTGCGATGGGAAAGAAGATACAAATGGCAGTGTCAATCCGCGAGGTGGAGAAGCATGGAATCTTCCAGAAACTTCTCCTGTGACACTTGCCTCTCTGAATTCGACCAAGGATGAGTAAGAGATCATCAATCTCCAAGTGGAAGCAAGAACTATCAGAGGGAAGACACTAATCAAATCACAAGCTGACTCATCTCCCTTACAGATATCTATATATGGATCCCTCATCCCAGAGATCCAGAGGCTGGAATTTTGCATCTTGTAAGGAATTGATGTTGGTTTCTTGAGGCAACATCATAGTGTTGGGTGATCTAAGCTTTGCATGAGGTGAAGAAGGGATTACTTGCTGAGAGGATGATGCTGGGTCAGAAAAACTGGTTGTAACTCTCTTGGCTCTTTCTTGATTATCAATAAAGCTATTCAAGTTTTCCTCCATACTCTTGTGTAATCTATGTTTTGTGCATTTGTATGGTCAATTTACATCTGATCCTAGATTGTTTATGATAATAGATCCATGTTCTCGTATAGTGTTATGCTGTTTTGATTCTACAGGTACTCTGTGAAGCTAGGTATACAAGGAAGCAAGTAGCAAAGAACTATCGGAAGAGAGAGGAATCGAGCAAGGAACCAAGCGCAAGACAGAGGTTGGTCTCCTTTATTCTTCTCTCATCTATCTTTCATAAAGGAAAATGAAAGTAGTTTTACTTTGTTTGTTTCTAAGGTAGCTACCACACCTTAGTGGGATTAGCAGTTCTGCATAGATACTTTTCCCTGTAACAGGGGCATGCAACGATGAATCCACACATAATAGCACCCATAGGAGGGTTCCTTGTCTACCCACATTGCAGTAGGCACGTCGGCCGCAGAGTAGATGCTACACCCGAAAATGGCCAATACAATAACATTGTTGGATGGAGCGCTAGTCTCGAAAAAAACAATGGAGTGGGTGATGCTTAATACAATGAAAGGAATTGGCCTTTTGTGGTTGCCCTTCCCTGCGACACACTTTATCAGTTGCAAGATGGGATAACAACAAAATTCTGTGCCAGAGAGAGCCACACAATCTAGGTTCTAAGTGAGCATAAGATTAATATAGAATAGATTAGCTTGCAACACGATGAGTTGGTATTGCATAACAAACAGTTGGTACAGACAGTTGATGATGCTTGCCGGTGCATCCCAGAGTTGTCTATTGTAGTCGACCTACCAACATAAGTGTGGATCCACTGTTTGACAAGTGGAGTCCGTGATGCGTGTGAGGTAATCACAAGAGTGTAGTTGGAGCTGAATCTCCAGATTTCCAAGTTGCAGCTGAAGGCGTAGCCTTCCACTCCCCCAGGTTCACCAGGTAGCAGCACAGTGTTCTACAAACATTCAGGTTGTTTGGAATCAGTTGGAGGAACTCTGCGCCAAGATTGCTGCGCCGACAGAGTGACTCGATGGCGAGTCACGATGTTTTTGTTAGGGGCTTGTTGGGCGTAGAATCCCCCCACAGCATGTTTTAGGGCTCAAAGCCCAAGTTTTGGTCAAATAATGTTGTAGGACTCTACAAATTGCGGGTGCGGAGCGTGAAATGTATGTTGAGTCATAGGGTTGTCCAACCTAAGTTTTGTAATGTAATGTCGGCCTACCCATGGTCCGTGGACCATGGGATTGTATAAATAGAGTGAGGCTCTAAGTTGTAAAGAAAAAATAGGGGATAGATGGAAAAGGAATGGAGTCTAGAAGATAGCAAGCATAGAGAAAAGGTCTAACTGTCTTGGGTCGTAGTAGTAGGAAGAGGCTCTGCAACTGCCTAGTAAAGTCTGCAGCTAAGTGCGCAAACCCCTGTAGCTGAGTGTGCAGGGTGAAGTTGAGTATATAATCAAGGAAGAAGAATAATAAAGAGAAGTTTGATTCCAAATCTTGTGTATCTGTTTTTGTGCTACTTCCTGTTTTAATATATTGTTTTATGTATCACACGCACTTACATGAATACTGAACAGTGTTAAATATAACTAAAAATGTATTGATTAGCTAAGTCATCGTTAGTTATTGGGTTAATAGTAAGGAATTGGGTCATAACACAGATCGCACCTTTAGCAGGGCTGCACGTAGGCAGCATTGCAGGCTGCGAGGTACTAATAGATGTGCGTAGTGACGCGCATAGGGAAAAATTGCGGTCCACTGAAAATCATCAGACATCTCTAGGGTGCAGAAACCTGGTTCTAGCACCCTCCCATACTACTTTGGTTGAGACCTCAGTCCACGCTCCACAGAATGTTGCCGAAAGGGCCAGTAGTGCCAGGATTTGTTTGGCTAATCACGTTTGAACCTGGGTCACACCCCTATAAGCCAACAACTAAGGTATGTTGATTTATGGTGATTTGGTTTAGCTGACATATTATGCCTTATAAGAAAGAGATCAGATGGCTAGCAAGGTGGTAGACTGCATAGAATCTCCCTATGCATCAGATGGGAAGTGTGGTGTATGGAACTCTTCTGACTTGACAGACACATTAAGAAGCTCACATGAATAAATAAGGAGTTGCAAAGCACACAATGACAAAATCATGCAGGCACAAAAGAAACAAACAAAGGTGAATGCGATATTACCTCAGAGTTTTTCAAATTTTCACTGATAGGGGCCTTTTCATATTAGCCATGGACATGAGGACAAAACTAATGGGGCATATGGCAACAGGTCTCATAGTAGACATAGGTCAGATAGATCTGACACTATGAGAAATTGTAGGATGTTGGACACTCCACATAGGAGGGGTGACAGACACATGTATTACTCTAGTTCTTGTTCTGATAAACATCATGATCGTCATCGTGATCATACGTATAGGAGGAACGATAGGGGATACTTTCCAAATGAGTTAAATATGGAAAATCCATCTAACTTTGATGGAGAGATGATGAAATTAGAAGATGCAGAGGCTTGGTTTCTTGGCATGAGGAAATTCTTTAGATTGCACGATTACTCAGAAAACATGAAAGTGACGATAGCCCTTTTTAGTCTCAAAGGTAAAGAGGATATTTGGTGGGAAGAAATGAAGAATGTCAAGGACATACATGAGGATGGTTTGACTTGGCATGCATTTGAAAGGCTCTTTAAGAAGAAGTGCTTGTTTGAGAGGTATTATGATGACAAAGATAAGGAGTTTTATGAGTTGCGGATGGGTTCTATGATAGACGAGGAGTATACTAGAATATTTTTATAGCTGTTGAGATATGTTCCTTACCTCATAAAGGAGAAGGCCAAGGTTGAGAGAATCATTAGTGGATTGCCAATTTCATACAAAGACCAGATTGAGTTCGATGAGATTAGATCGTTGGAGGAGGCCATCCGAAAGTTGAAGCATTGTTATGAGTAGTCGAAGCGCAAAGTTGAGTCGAAACATGACTTGAAGAGAAACGACAAAGTGTTGGGAACGTTTTCCCCCAAGAGTTAGTTTTGGGGATAAAAGCCCATGTTTTGGGGTAGAAAACCAAAATTTTGTGATAAAGATGTAAAGTCTCCGCATTTTATGGTTGCGGAGCACAAATATGTCAAAGGGTTGTCTGCCCTTGTTTTGTAAAGTCTCATGTCGGCTGTAGAGATCTACCCATGGTTCGCGGACCATGGGATTGTATAAAAAGGTAGTCTTAGAAGAGTCTAAGGCAGGGGAGAAGTAGAAGTAAAAAGAGTTTTTGGGTAATAAGTTCTAAGTGTTCTCGGGTCTTAGCTTAGGTAGAGGCTCTGCAGCTGAGTGCGTAGAGGCCTAGGGTGGAAGTCTAAAGTTGAGTGCGTGGACCCCTGCAGCTGTGTGCATGGGGTGGATAGAGTTTGTACTAAACTTGAGATATCAATAAAGAGAAGTATTATACAAATAACTGTGTATCTTGTCCCTGTTTAATGCATCTGATTGTATTATGTTACGATCTGGGTTTACATTATAATTCTTATTTGATGCATGAATGTATTTGATTATATCTATTAATTGAACGTTAGCAAGAATATAGGTTTACGCAAAGATAAATGTAAATGCATGGTAGATTGGGTAACACTTAAAGATAACTTGGGAACTTATATAGTAATGTAGCCACAGGGGCACGTCAGTGCCTGGATCTATGGTTAGGGCTGTGCGAAGATCAGTCGGATACCTTAGCGAAGGTATTGAAGGACAGAAGAGAAGGAACATTGAAAATCCCTAAAGGCTTATTGATCTGCATGAAGACAGGATTATGGAGTGTAGATTGACATCATGACCATCTCATGGTGCAGAAACTTGGTTCCTGCATCCCCCCATACTACTTCAGGTGAGACTTTGGTCTGCACTTTGCGGCCTAATGCCGAAAGGGGTAGTAGTGTAGGGATTTTCTTGGTTGACTAATGTTGAACCTAGGTCAGGATCGATCAAGCCAACAAATGGTTCTGTTGCTTGGACCAAGATCTACATAACGAGATGTGTAATGTCGTATGATTGGAATCCAACTAAGAAAGAAATCGAAACCTGGTTGGATAGAAAGATTCACGAAGTCGCGGCACAAGAAAACAAGAATCCGTGATTGATGAAAGAACATTGATTGGACAGATAACTGTACACAGAAATACATGAAATATTATTCTCTTCCTTCCCGGTTGAGTTATACGTGTGGATTGTGAAGTTTGCAGATGGCCAAGGAAGGTGGAGGCTTGACAGTCCGATTGTTTGGACACCGGAGCTAGTAAGGAGGTTGGAAGCTTCTGAAGATAAGATCGCGCGCTCTGTCGAGGCTCGACCGCATCATAGGAGGATTTGTGACAGAGTTCACGGCTGATACCTCTATTAGTTACAACGAAACAGAGTGCCGCTTATTTAAAGGACCACGAGGTAAGTATTTAAAATCACTGAATACTTGGATTAAGATGTTCTTGTGTGAATAACGGGTTATGCAGTTACCTTGATGTTTGGAGCTACGCAAAGTGGAAAGGATTTCAGGGACTAAGGAGGAAAAGGTCCTAAGTATAGCCCACTAATTAGACCTCCTTTAAGTGACGATGAAGGAGCACCACAAACTTCTCCCCTGAGCACTAGTCAGTTGATAAGACAAGTTTTCATGTGAATACCTACACAACCTCCAACCTCATGCCATCCATCCACATCGCATCCATCCTCGCCTCCACCACTTACCCCATCACCCACACCACCACCACCTCCACTGTCTAATATGGCGAACTCCATAAAAATACCTATATTCAAGGGTGTAGGGAATGAGGACCCGAACCAATTTTGGTTCGTCATAAAGGTTGTATGGGAAGCTCAGGGCGTCACAGATGATCACATCAAGAAGGTGACATTGGTTAGTGCCTTGCAAGATCACGCGCTGACCTGGTACATCAAGTACTCTAATGATAACCAAGTAGCTACGCTAGCAGAGATCCAAACTGCGCTGAATAAAGAATTCAGTAGCTGTAAGTTTGGAGCGCAGTCAATTGTGGGAATCAAGGAAATCGCGATGAAACCAGGTGAGACCCCTTAGGAGTTGGATCAAAGATTTAAGTGTAAAATTCGCGAAGCTAATATGAATTTAATAGATGGGCAACACAACAAATGGTTCGTGGCTTCACTCCTGCCTCACCTAAGGGTTGCGCTGTCACAAACGAAGATTACGACTCAGGAAAAAGCCTTGGATATTGGAATGAGACTGCATGAAACACCAATGCAAGATCTGAATCTAGGAGTTCAGTAGATTCATGCACAGTCGCAAAACCTTGTCTCAAGATGCAAAGTCTAAAGCAGGACAGAACAACTCGTCTAGAGGTGCGTGAAGAAGTTTGTGGCATAAAATGAAAGGGTCAGGGGCATGACAAGAATCACTACCTAGTCTTCACGAACTATGGTGCAGCAGGAGGAACAATGCCTCTATGACTAAAGGTTGCGGCATGGCTAAGCACAGGGCCTACGCTATGGTGTGCTATATGTCCGGTAGCAGGGAAACATACAATTGATAATTGTCATTTGCTATAGAAATTTGTACAAACACCGCAACAACTGTTCTGCAATTTCTATCAATTAGTAGGTCATGACGAGCACAATTGTCGAAGTTATGAATTAATGATGGACAGGACACCTACATACAGGGTGTAGGCAGAAACGCGGCCTCTAGAACAAGGCGTTGGGGGAACGTGAGGTGAGTATCAGGGGTGCGACTGGGGCTAAGGCTGAGGTGGAGGAGGGCCTAGTAGAGGCTGCGGGTAGCTTATTTGTTACAATTGTGGAGGTCCAGGACACTATGCGAGGGACTGTCTGAATCTGACGTGACTGTCATGCCGCTACAGTACTCAGTTTGACCATGTGACTCAGGATTGTTGTATATTGTTGGCTAAGATTTGAGAAAAGGGGGTGCACCCTCCACAGTCGGCACAGAACCTTCGGATGATGAGGATTGAACCCCGCGAGGAAGAACCTAAGGTAAACATTATGCTGTGAAGCGGAACTACGACGGGGGAGGATAAAGGCAAGAAGCCTGCAGAAGGCGAATGGGTCTGTAATGCACCAGAAATGGAGATTGGGTTTGATGTGGAGCATGCAAAAGAAACATTTATGGAAGAAAAGAAAAGCTTCGTTGAGGCCTCCACCTCAGGAAGTCAGGAGAAGCCAGTTGAAGAAATGGACCCATCCATGATTACCACGTTCTTGGAGACCTGCATGAAGTTGCTCCATAATAGTAAGGTTGTGAAGGGCCTGTAGGAACTAATCAATCGGTGTGCTGGTAAGGATGGTGCTACTCATGAACCGTGCGTGGTCAGGAAGCTTGGTAAGCACAAGGCAAGGACCGGGCAGGAAATGAGACTCACTGCAAAAATAGGGGAATACGAGATGGACCAAGTTATCCTGGATCTCGGGTCCAACGCGAATGTTTTACCAAAACAGACTTGGGAAAGAATGGGGAGACCCGCACTCTAGTGGTCTCTGATATAGGTAAGAATGGTGAATCCACAGAAAGTTATCCCAATGGGGAGGCTACAAGTGGTCACAATTGACATCGAGGGTGCAAGCGCACTAGTGGATTTTGAGGTAATAGAAATTGTGGATGATAGCAATCCATACCCTGTGCTCCTTGGAATCGATTGGGCCACTGACATGAATGGGGTAATCAACCTAAAGAAGCGGAAGATGATATTTGAAAAGAAGTCGCTCTGCATAATGGTGCTGATGGATCTTGCGAAGGGAGCGCGCTATATAGAACCAATCCGAGATTATGAAAGCGATGACGATCTGGACCAGATTTACAAGATAATAATGCGAGACCAAGATAGGGTGAATCCAACAACAGCCAAACGTATTGCATGGGATCACGAAAGCTCCTGCATGTCAAACTTAGATGAAGAATTGGAGCATTGGTATAACCGACTGCATGAAGTATCTACGCTGCGTTATAATATGATGACCAAGTCATCACGTTGTGTGTCATACGAAGTCAGGGATCTACCTCATTATGATGGGCTAATTGATGTTGATTGCTTTTTGGATGCATTTGAAAGAGAAGAGTCAGGGAAAAATCGCTTCCAGGCCTTAGATACTATCCCTGCAAGATGGTGGGGTACACACAAGGATAGTTTCGATGATTGGCACGACTATAGGAGGATGATGAGAATACGTTTTGGGCAACTGAAAGTGTGGATGACAGATGAGTATGATGGAAGGGATGACCTACATGATCAGTTGGCCAAATGGACTAAGGCTTATGGAGCAGGCCTCAACCTGAATGGGTGCATCTCTTTTGTCATACCTTAGGTGTCATACCAATGAATTCGTATTTGGAATCTAAGCTCCGCCATGGCATTGAAGAATGAGACATCTTGGGTCAGGGATTTTTAATGACGTTCAACATTGAGGATGGGTTTAACTATATTGAAGCGGTGCTACAGGAGGTTAAAGCAGTGATCTTTAGGATACCGCAAGATCCTTTGGACCTGATCCAAACTTATTGGACTACCCAACTATGCCATGCCCTGGAATGCTATAACGTGACCGTTGTAGAAGAAGACTAGGATCCCTGAAAAGTTAATATTCTGGAAAATGAAGGTCACCGCGAGGTTGAAGGTTTGCAAATAGAGGATCCCAACATAACTGCATGGATATAAACCTACAGGTCAACATTGGCATACAAGCAAAACCAAAATTTGCAAAGATTGGGGACTATTGGGATGATGCGACAGTAGAAAAGGTCGCCGAACTCCTGCATGAATATCAGGATTTGTTCCCCACAAAGTTTTCTGATCTAAAAGGGATAATAGGAGACCTTGGTGTCATGAAGATCACCCTGAAACCAGATGCAAATCCTATAAAACAAATACCTTATTGCCTTAATCCTAAGTATAAGCAAAGGGTTCGCACTGAGTTAGATAATATGCTCGTGGCGGGAATTATTGAACCAGTAGAAGAATCTGATTGGGTAAGCCTGATAGTGGTTCAGGAAAAGAAACAGAAAGAAGAAATAAGGATATGTATGGATCTTTGAGAGCTGAATGATGCTTGTGTGCATGACCCCTTCCTAACCCCGTTCATTGATGAAGTCCTGGATAATGTAGGCGGCCAAGAAGCATACTCTTTCACTGATGGGTTCTCTAGGTATCATCAGATCAAAATCACATCTGAGGATATAAGCAAGATGACCTTTGTGATGGAATCAAGATGTTTTCAGTATAATGTAATTCCTTTTGGGCTGAAGAATGCACCAACAATATTTTCGCGCATTGCAGCATTCAAGTACTTCATTCATAAGTTCCTGGAGGTGTATGTTGACGATTGGATAGTTTTTGGATTGGTCAAGCGTCATGTGGAAAGTCTGCGCTTAATGTTAGATACATGTTGAAGATATAAGATCATGCTCAATCTAAAGAAGTCTATATTTTGTGTCCCTTTTGGGATCCTGCTAGGGCATGTGGTGTGCAGACAGGGATTGATGGTAGACCCCGCGATGATTGTAGTGATAATCAACTTGGAGGCGCCAAGGAATGTGAAACAGCTACGCTCAACTGTAGGGAATACCGAATACTATAGGAAGTTCATCAAGAGCTATGGTCAGATCACCGTGCCCATGGAGAAACTATTGAAAAATGATGCTACGTTCTATTGGAGTGATCAATGCCATAAGAGCTTGGACATGCTGAAAGAGAAAATGGTCGTTGTGCCAATCCTAGTATTTCCAGACTAGAACAAGGAATTTAATGTGCACGTGGACACCTCTTGTATTGTGCTAGGGACTGTGCTGACATAGGTAGGTGAGGGAGAATTGGACCATCCTACAGCATTCATGAGTAGGAAGTTGTCCAAGGCTGAGAAGAACTATTCCACTACAAAGCGCGAAGGACTAGCCATGGTATACGTGCTCCAAAAGTTTAGGCACTATTTGCTAGGTGGAAATTTTAAGATGTATACGGATCATACTACATTGAAATACCTGGGTAATAAGCCTGTGTTGGGGCAGAAGATCTTCAGGTGGTTGTTATTTTTCCAGAAGTATGATTTTGAAGTTATTGTGAAGACTAGATGATTGAATGCGGGACCAGATCATCTGTCGCACATCAAAACGAGAGAGGAGCCCAATAATTTGGAGGAAGGAATACCTGACGCACAAATCTTTGCAGTGCACGTCATGGACAGGGACTTTGAAGATATCATACATTTGCTGACAATGGGGACTGCTCTAGAAGGGTATACGAGCCAGCAGAAGGAGTTAGTAGTAACTGCAACAGACTTCTCCCTCATTGCAGGACACTTGTACAAAATGGGGTTAGATGAAATATTGCGACACTATGTACCTGACTTTGAACGAAGTAGCATCCTCGTGGAGGTTCATGGAGGAGCTGCAGGAGGACATTATGTAGGAAAAGCAACAACGCAGAAGGTTTTACATGCTGGATTGTAGTGGCCAACTCTGCATAATGACGTGAAAGCATATTGTAGGGCATGTGACACATGTCAAAGGACTAGCAGACCATCGTGGAGGGATGAACTACTGTTGATGCCACAGGTGATGTTACAACCACTCGAGAAATGGGCGATCGATTTTGTGGGCCCAATTCAGTCTCTGGGAAAGAAGATAGGTGCGCGGTACATCATCACCGTGATTGATTACTTGACTAGGTGGGTGGAGGTGCAACCCGTGATGGACTGTACCAATGTGAAAGCAACGAAGTTTCTCTTTGAATATGTATTGATGAGATTTGGCTATCCAAAGATCTTGATGAGGGATTGTGGTACACACTTTCTTAATGAAACAATCAGCGCGTTGACGAAAGAATTTTAGGTGTATCATCAGAAGAACATGCCTTATCACATGCAGGCTAATGGGATAGTGGAAGCCTTCGATAAGATACTGGAGAGTGCACTGACAAAGGTCCAAAATGCTTAGAGAAATGATTGGGATGTGCGCGTACCAACGGTGCTATGGGCCTACAAAATGACTTGCTAGAAGTTGATTGGGGAAACACCTTTCAGACTTGTGTATGGTGTAGAAGCTGTGATGCCAATGGAGTACATTGTACCTAGCTTGTGCATAGCGGCACTCACAGGAATGGCAGATCATAGTGGTTTGGAAGAGAGGCTCGTGTAGCTAGCAGAACTTGAGGAGGACTGATTTCTAGCTAGATTTCATCAACAAGTTCAAAAGCAGCATGAAAAGGCATGGCATGATCGGCGCATTAAACTGCGCACCTTCAAGGAAATGATCTGGTTTTGTTATATAATAGCAATTTTGATAAATTTCTAGGGAAATTTAGAATGCACTAGCTGGGCCCTATCTCATCAAACAGATTACCGACGGTGGATCAGTTTAGTTGGTTAAGTTAAATGGGGATCCCTTCCCAGGAAAGGTGAATGGTAGCTGATTGAAGCCATAAACTGGTGATCCGTCTAGGTGACTATATGAAGGTAGAATAGTCTTAGTGCTCGAGGTAGCTAAAAGGAGGCGTGGGACTATAAACTACATTGCCCGGGTTGGGGAACTGCACGATGAGGAAACTGCGCAAAATGAGGAGATGTCATAGATACCACACAAGCACACCGAAGGTTGTGCTACCTAGGATAAAACTGCGCAAGTTAGCCGAAAAGTGATCATTAAAGTCACTGTTCATGATTTGATGATGAAAAAAAAGCCAAATGGAGCAGGGGGCAACATTTAAGATGAAATTTATGGGCGAGATCCTTAAAAATCTACCGCCAATCTATCATTAATGAACCAATTTTGGGGGGAATAATCTGATTTGAAGTCAAAATGGCATATAAATTACATGTAGCTACCCAACAAAGAACACTTTCCATTTCGAGCATTGAGTTGTTGAGTTCTCAGATGCGTATGAACAGTGAATTCTTTGAAGCTCTGATAGCGGGTTTGGCGTTTGAGCAAATTCCAAAGGAGACACAAGAACTGTTGAATAACGTCATGTCGACACTGGCAGGAACCGTAGATATTGGGGAAGTAGTGACAACCGAAGGGGCTATGCCAGAGGTTGCTATGGAAGTAGAGGGAGCTACTCCAGGGGCTGCAGAGATACCAACTGAAGTCCCCAAGTCGCCACGGTCACCTAGACCAAGGCCTACCCATACCCAGGATGGTGCAAAAAGAAAGAAAGAAAAGTAGGTTGCGACACCACAGTTGGTGCACATGTCACCTAGGAGAAACCCGCCAAAGGACAAGCCCATCGCACAAGGGAAAAACAATTAACCTAGAACTGGAGGAGGAAGAAATTGAGGATATCCCATTGGATGATGAGGATCTTGGGATAGAAATGGAGGACGTTGAATTTTAGGGGTATGACCCCATTACTAAATTGCCTGAGTACATCCCTCCGTGCAGGAGAAAGGCCAAGGTGCCTAAGGATATTGACGAGAGCAAGGTGACCTTGTACACACCTCTGCTTCTAGACTAGCTTGTTTTTGAAGGACCACACTTGGGGCAGATTCTAATGTTGAAATTGGAGGACAGGGACTTAGGTGACACCGAGCGATTCCCTCGCTTGGCGACAGACCAGCTGATGCACCATGTTCTCTAGAAGGCCACAGGGATGACCGCGTTGGAATTGCGGAAGTGGCCCAAAGGCATGGATAATGCAGGCCTTCTCAACCTACTATTGGTGTCACATTACAATCACACACCCATTACCTTGCTGGTGATCAAGCAGCTGTTGTGCTTGGTACATGATGGGTGTTTGTGGCTAGAGGAGTCAATACCCATCACTGATAGACTGATCCATAGGATCACAAGGCTGCCATACTCAGGGGAGAATCCAGCTATGATGTTTGGTGGAAAGGCGGGCAACCTGGCCCTCGTGGAGGCCATGAAGAAGAAGTTCAGACTAGTAAAGAAGCCGCATGGCTATGATATTACAAGTATTTCCAACCCTGCGGTCAAAGTGGGCACGCAGATTTTGGCAGGGAAGGTCATGCGAAAATGTTGCTCCAATGAAGCACTTGCACCTGTTGTGGCTCTAGCAGCCCAATGTGCGGAGGGGGTTCAGTTTAATTGGGTGCACTACCTCTGTGGCGAGTTGTCACGGACCGCTGCAAGGAGCATGATCTCAGCAAGACTTTCCACTATGCATAGCTCTTGTTGTCCATCGTGCTGGTAGCCTGGGAGTTACCCGAAGATAGTCAATTTCCCTCGGTCATGCTGGATCTACCTGATGTCGCGAAGTACGCCTCGCTATGGGCAACCAAGGATCCTTGGCAGATCAAGGACAACAAGATCTTTTGGATCTTAATGGAGATGAATGTGCACATGGCCATCAACCGTAAGCCGTGGTTTTCGCCTACTGTCTTTCATAAATTGCAGTTGTACGTGGAATTCAAGGCTGATTTCCACCACGTATCCATAAGGGCATAGAAGGATCCAGAGCAGAAGTGGCATGACTTGCCCTACTTGGAGAAGGACGATGCAATTCAAGTAGCCATTGACAACTGGCCGACAGAATGGCACACTGCGTCGGACTTGACTGTGGGATCTAGCAAGACAGCCACGCAACGAAAGAAGGAAGAAGCCAATCTCAAGATGGAGAAGCTGGTTGAGAAAAGGAGAAAAGAGGCTGGGGATAAGTCTAAGGTATATCGTGCTACCACACAAGAGACAGTCGAACAGAGACAAGGAGAGGAGCACAACTCTAACAAAGAGAAGTTCCCCCCCCCCAAGAGGAAGAGGAAGAAGAGGATGATCAGATAGAGTAGGGAGGAGCAGACTTTGAGATGCCTCTATGCTCTATCAAGCATCCAAGGGGACAAGAAAAAGTAGGGTCACAGAAGAAGTCCAAGGCCAGCAAGACGTCCATGGACTTGATCACCCTAACAGAGGGGGATCTGAATGACATTGGAGATACAGTGCGGGATGCCACCGCGGAACTGCTGTGGTAGTTTGAGCAACAACAACAACAGGCATTGGGGGCCATTCAGGCGAATCTGTGAGAGCTGCAGATTCCAGCATCATAGACTAGCACGACATCCACTATTTTAGCCATTGGTACTTCAGAAGATGCCGGGATGCTGCGTGCGAGGGACTCCCAAGCCATAGTGCTGCCAGATGGAGCACTAATGATAGAGACCAAAGCTCACAGACCCATTGTCAATGCACTCAAGGGAGTAGGGTTGATCTTGGCAATGTTTCCTAGTGAAGCTAATCTGATAATCACCCTATGAGTGACATCAGTTAAAGATTTATTAAAACAAAAGGTATTACAGACTCATGTGCTGGTGTGTGTTCCGTGTTATTTAAGCAACGGATCGATCAGATTGCCAATACACAGACATTTAAATGGAAAGACAATAGAGAAATACAGTAAGCAACACAAAGACACAAACAGTTTTAATAAGGAGTTCACCATATTCTCCAGGGCTACATCTCTGGTCCAGCTTCAGTGGTGGCCTTGTTTTATTGTGTCTTTAAGTAGAGAATTACAAATACAGGGACTCAATGCGAGTTCTCCTGAAACAGGTTTGCTTGGCAGGGTGGTTCTTGGATTCCCCAAGCCACTCAGAGTACACAGATTCTTGTTCTTCCTACCAGCTCTGTGACCCTTGGTCTACAGTGGAGAGAGCCAACTGTGATACTCAATCCGGACAAATTCCTCTATGGGAAGGCTTGAATCTTCAAGCTCTCTGGTGCTCGATGCTTCCTCTGGTTAGCTTAGCCCTCTGTCTCCTCTGCTTGGCTTTACTGCTCTCTGTGTTTAGTCCCCCTCTCTGGGTTCACTGTTCACAGTCTCTCTTGGTCTCTCGGACTCCTCTCTATTCCTCTCTGTTCTCTTTCTATTCAACTGTCTTTGTTCATGGCTTTAGCCATTCGATCCTCATGCCCATTCAGTTCCTCTCTCGCCTACGTCGATTCTCTTTCCGCCTGCATGCAGGGAGTTCCATGTTCGACGTCATCTTGAATGCTCAGGAAGTAGCCACGTGTCCCCATTGAAACAGCGCCAACCTGCTCGTCAATTCATTTCTTCCGTTACGTCGTGTATGCGTTCTTTCTCCACCATGGCGGTTAAACGGATTCCAAATCCCTTTAGAATGTGGCTTAATTTCCTGTCGATTCCGCTTCTTTCCATCGGGCACAATCTCAGCTGTTCGATCTGGGCTCCTCCAGATCCAACGTCATATGCACGTTGAGCGCGATTGACTTGCTCGACTGATAACACACGATCACGGCAGTTTTTCTCTCACCTCCACTGCCATGTGTCGATCGTTGAGTGTGATCGCTCAGCTTCCTCCAAAACCTCTTACCATTCAAGGGCGCCCCAATCAATATCGCTGGTTTCCCAGAGCGAGGGTCCCGCCTTCGTACGTTAGCCCTTTTTCCTTTTTCCGCCCGCGGTCCTTTGGCTCCCAACGTGACCAAGTGCTTAAGGCTTTCCACTTTAGCCCTGTTTGCCCAGCAAAGCGCTAATTGTGCATCAAAATCGCCTCCTTTTCCCGATCCAGGGCTCCCAGGGGCTGGTTTTGGCCTCTTGCGTGGTCTACATGGGCCTCGGTCAGCGTGCTTTGATCAAGGTCCTAATTGTTCCACGTTAGCGGCCATTGCCACTGGTTCAAGGCGTTTTTGATCACTGTTTTGGAATTTTCAAAGATTTGTTCGACCTGATTTAGTCATGGTTCTTTGACAGTTGGTTATGGATCCGATTCGGATCACGGCCTCCCTACTGAAAAGCTTTTGGACCACCAAAAGTTGGTTTTCTTTAAGCATCGACTAAGTGAGGAAACTACTGTCTCACTTTTCCAATCTCAATCCACTTCACACTGCTCGGCTTCGAACCTTTAAGCCCAATCTTGAGGTATTCCACTTGTCCACTATGCGTCATCCTTACCTTCTTGTCGAGCACTGTATCTTCCTGCAACTCATTAAGATATTCAGGTAGCAGGTTGTCAACAGAAGGTAATTGACTCTGCTCTTCAGGGTCCTCAATCATTGAAGGTTCAAACAACCTCAAACAGTCTGCATTTACGACTGAGTAGATGTGCATGTAAGCTGGTAGATCAAGGCGAAAAGCATTTTCACCAATCTTCTCAAGTATCCTGAAGGGTCCATACCTGATAGGTTTTAGCATTTTACCTTCACCTTACATCCTGTCCTTGCTGATATACAGCCAGACTTGGTCTCCAACTTGAAAACTATGCTCCATCCGATGCTTATCATGCCTAGCCTTGTACTTGGCCTGGCTCTTTTCCAGCTATTCCTGTACTGCCTGGTGGATCTCCTGGATCTATTCAATGAACCTAGTTGCCTTGTCCACATCATTGTGTCTATCAACCATGGTATCTTTACCAAAGACAAAATCCAAAGGAGACCTTGGTATGAAAGCCAAATAGGTCTCAAAAGGAGATCTCTGTGTAGAAGAGTGTTTGGATCTATTGTAAGCATGCTGCACATAGCACAAGTGCTCATCCCAAAGCTTAGGATGTTTTCTGCAATATCCTCTCAGTAACTGGATCATTGTCCTGTTAACTACCTCTGTCTGGCCATCTATTTGTGGATGAAAAGCTATGCTTTTCTTCAATTTGGTGTCCATCAGTTCCCACAGATTTGACCAAAACTTCCCCACAAATCGGGTGTCTCGATTAGATACAATAGAAGTGGGTAATCCAAAATGAACCCATACATGTTCAAAGAACAATTTTGCAGTTTGTTCAGCTGTAATCTGTTTACTACAGGGTATTAAAATACACATTTTGCTGAATCTATCCACAACAACATATAGATAATCATGACCTTTCCTAGATTTAGACAGTCCTCCAACAAAATCCATGGAAATGCTTTCCCAAGGGTGAGAAGGAACTGGTAATGGAGTGTACAAGCCTAGTTTCCTGTTGCTGGGCTTGCTTTTAGCACACATAGCACATCCCTTTACATATCTAGAAACTGTCTCATTCATTTTCCGCCAATAGTAGAACCTTTGCAGCTGTGCAATTGTTTTACTTACCCCAAAGTGACTTGATATCAGAGAAGTGTGTTCTTCCCTAATTATCTTTACTCTCTCAGTTTGTGGAATGCAGAGTTTCCCACAATGATATAAGAGTCAGTCCTTCACATGATAGTCCAATTCTTCTACTCTTTTGCCTTGACTCAAAGTTTCATATACATACTTAAAGTCCATGTCCTGAGCATACTGTTCTATGTAGCTTTCATGCAGCATAGAATTATGCTTAAGTATGGTAGATGCATTTATAATGGGTCTAGATAACATGTCTGCAACCTTGTTATGTATGCCCTTTTTATATCTGATGACCAAATGAAATTGTTGTAGAAAACCCATCCATCTGTAATGTCTTGACTGTTGCAACTTAGTTTGGGAGTGTAGATATTGAAGTGGCTGATGATCAGTATGTATTACTGTTTCTTTGCCCATTAAGTAATGTTTCCACTTTTTCACACTCTGAACTAATGCATACAATTCTTTATCATATGTAGGATAGTTAACTACTGCAGGATTAAAAGTCTCAGAATGATAACATATGGGTTTACCGTGCTGTGTCAACATTGCTCCCATGGCATAGTCACTGGCATCAGTTTGGATCTCAAATGGTCTTTGTAGATCTAGCAGTGCTAGTACAGGTGCTGTAATAATCTTTTCTTTCAAGGTGTCGAAGGCTTTCTGCTGTTTGCCTCCCCACTAAACACCTTGTTCAATCTCGTCAAAGCATGTAAGGGAGCTGCAATTGAGAAAAAATTTGAAATGAACTTCCTCCAATATTGCGCTACTCCTAAGAAGCTTCTCACTTCTGTAGCAGACTTGGGTTTAGGCCAATTAATGACTGCCACTTTAGAGGGATCTATTTTCAATTCACCTCCCCCTACTATATGACCCAAATAATTTAGAGAGGTTTTTCCAAATTCACATTTGGAGAGTTTAACATAAAGTTTTTCTCTTTTAAAAACATCTAATGTCTGCTTAACATTCTTTAAATGTTCTTCCCACGTTTTACTAAAAGTTAGAATGTCATCCAGATACACAATAACAAAATCATCAAGAAAAGGTCTGAGTACATCATTCATTAATCTCATAAGAGCAGCAGGAGCATTAGTTAGGCCAAAAGGCATAACCAACCATTCATACAATCCCTGCTTTGTTTTGAAAGAAGTATTCCATGCATCTTGCTCTGCAAATTTGACCTGATGGTATCCACTGTGCAAATCCAGCTTGGTGAAATAAACAGCTTCCTTCAATTGATCTAAAAGATCATCTATGCGAGGAAGAGGATAACGATTTTTTATTGTTATCTTATTCCCTAAAGCAGATAACCTGTACATCCCAATGATAACCTGTACATCCCAATGATAGGCACAGGAACATCTTGCTGCAAAATAATGTCATGTACTATTCCCTTTTTGGGTGGAAAACCTTGTGGTTCTTGAAATAAGACATCATACTATGAAACAATCTTTTCTATATCAGCTTGTTGATCAGCATTACAGCCCCAAAATACGTTGGTTTTATCAGATTTCTTTTCCTTTACAACCATTAGTAAGAACTGTTTGCATGAATTTATCATTGTTTTCATCTGTCCTGAGTTTATGAGAGTATAATTGTTCTTGAGCTTATGAGCTCTTACAAAGTATTCGATTCCATCTTTAGCAAGTAGATACCTGTTCTTAGCTCTATAGAAAATAGCCTTTCTATCATACAAGTAAGGACTTCCTAAAACAATTCCACATATATCTAAAGGAATTGCATCTAACTCAACCTCATCTACAAATGCTAACCCAAAAGAAAACTTTAGTTTGCACTATCTAGTCACTTGTAGTTGCGCTTTATCATTCAACCATCCTAATGGGTATGGCTTCTTATGAGGTGTAGTTGCTAATCCCAATTCCTTTACAATTGCTTTAGAAATCAAATTTACTTGTGACCCACTATTAAACAAAGTATCAATCTTTTGATTTTTGGAAATAACTCGCATATGGAAAAGCTCATGTCTTTTTCTCTCATGTTCTTCATCACTAACAGATTAAGCAGAAATACTAGTAGATGCTTCAAAATTCTTACCTTTTATACCTGTGGCTGCAATGATTGTTTCATCTCCCGAGTTTGACCCCAAATCTTTCTGAATAGCTGTAGGAGCTTTCTTCTTCTTGCCCTTAGACTTCTTAGGTCTCAGCTCTGGATGTAGAATCCAACAGTGCTCATCATCATGCCCCTCCTTTTTACAATGAGTGCATGAAGCTTTGCCTTTTTGTGCAGTGTTAGCCTTCCTTGCTTTCCACTTCTGCTTCCTTTTCTCCTTGCTCTTGCTTACAGTGGGTTGGGATGGTCCCCCAACTTCTGGATTTCCATTCTTTCCTCTAGCTTCTAGATGAGTAGCTTGCACAGATACCTCATCTATACTAGTGGGATTAAACATGAGGATGGTATGCCTCATGTAGCTGTGTAGACCACCATTGTACTTCAAAAGAGTCTTTGGTGAGTCTAATGAGATACCCAACATCAATGCTCTTTTTCTGAAATCTTGAGTATACCCTTGCACACTTTGCCCCTTCAATTCACGAAGAGTTTGCCAACTCATCATGGCTTGTTGCATGTAGGCCAATGGATAGAACTGCTTTTGGATTGTAGTAACAAATTCACTCCAGACAGAGATGGTCTTACCATGTCTTTTCATATCAGCTTGGGTTCTTCCTTCCCACAAAACCATGGCAGTGCCTCCTAGGCGTAGGCTTGTCAGCTAAATCTTAGTCTTGTCTGAGTCTATGTTATGTACTCTACAATACACATCAATTTGTCTAATCCAATTGTCCAATTTTTCAGTGTTTAGCTCTCCATCGTATATAGGCAAATCAAATTTAACATCTAGTTTAATCAAAGATGCTTTCTTATTATGCACAGGGCTATTAGGAGGTGTGAAAAAGATTTCTTCTTTCCCCTTTCGTTTGGAGTGGTCATGGGAATGAGATCCATCTTCTTCTTTATCTTGTTTATAGCTTGATGAATCTTCATCCTTATGCTTTCTAGAGTCCCTATACATTTCTTCTACCATAGACTTTATAGCTAGGAAACTTTCTAGGAATTGAGGGTCTCGTCCTATAGAACCTTCCTCTGACATTGTCTTTCGAGAATAGACTCTCCCAATTTTTGGATTAGTTTCCACCAACTCTCCTTCTCCTAATTTGAGCTTTGATCTAGTGAGAATTCACAGCTAAACCAACACAAGCTTGTCTAACCTTACAGCCTAGAGCTCTGATACCACTTGATCTGATAATCACCCTATGAGTGACATCAGTTAAAGATTTATTAAAACAAAAGGTATTACAGACTCATGTGCTAGTGTGTGTTCTATGTTATTTAAGCAACAGATTGATCAGATTGCCAATACACAAACATTTAAATGGAAAGACAACATAGAAATATAGTAAGCAACACAAAGACACAAACAGTTTTAATAAGGAGTTCACCCTATTCTCTAGGGCTACATCTCCGGTCCAGCTTCAGTGGTGGCCTTGTTTTATTGTGTCTTTAAGTAGAGAATTACAAATACAGGGACTCAATGCGAGTTCTCCTGAAACAAGTTTGCTTGGCAGGGTGGTTCTTGGATTCCCCAAGCCACTCAGAGTACACAGACTCTTGTTCTTCCTACCAGCTCTGTGACCCTTGGTCTACAGTGGAAAGAGCCAACTTTGATACTCAATCCGGACAGATTCGTCTATGGGAAGGCTTGAATCTTCAAGCTCTCTGGTGCTCGATGCTACCTATGGTCAGCTCAGCCCTCTGTCTCCTCTGCTTGGCTTTACTGCTCTCTGTGTTCAGTCCCCTTCTCTGGGTTCACTGTTCACTGTCTCTCTTAGTCTCTCGGTCTCCTCTCTATTCCTCTTTGTTCTCTTTCTATTCGACTATCTCTGTTCATGGCTTTAGCCATTCGATCCTCATGCCCATTAGATTCCTCTCCCGCCTGCATCAATTCTCTTTTCGCATGCGTGTCGGGAGTTCCCTGTTCGGTGTCATCATGAACGCTTGGGAAGTAGCCACATGTCCCCATTGGAACAGCGCCAGCCTGCTTGTCGATTCATTTCTTCCGTTACGTCATGTATGCATTCTTTCTCCACTATGGTGGTCAAACAGATTCCAAATCCCTTTAGAACGCGGCTTAATTACCCGTCGATTCCACTTCTTTCCATCGGGCGCAATCTCATCCGTCCGATCTGGGCTCCCCCAGATCCAACGTCATACGCACGTCAAGCGCGGTTGACTTGCTCAACCAATAACCCGCGATCACGACGGTTTTTCTCTCACCTCCGCTGCCATGCGTCGATCGCTAAGTGTGATTGCTCCGCTTCCTCCAAAACCTCTTATCGTTCAAGGGCACCCCGATCAATACCACCGGTTTCCCAGAGCACGGGTCCCGCCTTCATACATTAGCCTGTTTTCCTTTTTCCGCCTGCGGTCCTCTAGCTCCCAACGTGACCAAGTGCTTAAGGCTTTCCCACTTTAGCCCTGTTTTCCCAGCGAAGCGCTAATCGCGCATCAAAATCGCCTCCTTCTCCCGATCCGGGGCTCCCAGGGGCTGTTTTTGGCCTCCTGCGCGGTCTCCATGGGCCTCGGTCAGTGCGCTTTGACCGAGGTCCTCGTCGTTCCACGTTGGCGGCCATTGCCACTTGTTCAAGGCGTTTTTGATCACTGTTTTGGAATTTTCAAAGATTTGTTCGACCTGATTTAGTCATGGTTCTTTGACAGTCAGTTATGGATCCGATTCAGATCAGAAGTGCTCCACCTACTGCAGGATCGGGTGATCACAGAATTGAGGCCCGTGAACAATGCGCTTTGTAGGTGATCATCGAGGAGAATATTAATAATACTTAGATGGCCATATAATGAGATTTTTCCATCTCCACTACAAATGACGTGACCGATAAGAACAAGCACATAGTCCAGGTCATGGAGGAAGAATGCCAAATGGTCCCATAGTTGGCCATTTCTGAGGATGAGCCGGTAGATGCACGCATTCACAAACTCGCTACAAGGGTGCGTGATGCCCGCATAGAGTTGGAAAAGGTTAAGTTGGAGCTGAACCTCTAAATTGCAGAGTTGTAGTGGAAGGCCCAGCCTTCGACTCTGCCAGAAGTCAAGGAGTAGTCCGTGACTCCTATAACAGAGGCAATAGTGGCAGTAGAAAGTGCAGTGGTGGACTTCACAACACTTTTCGAATAGTCGTTCGAAGTACTAACTAGCCTACAAGAAGACCCTACTATGAAGAGGTTGGAAACAGAAGCGCGAGAGCTGTAGTAGTGCTACGATGAGGTAAGAGGGACAACGCGTACTGTTTCCCTCACACAAAGACTTGCGAAGTTGTAGGAGGCCAAGGCATTGAAGGAACGGGTAGGTGCAACTCAGCACAAAGAGTCAGTGCTGAAGGTGCGCTTGAAGCCTTGGTTGGACGAGGTTTACTTGATCACCACCTCCATTGAAGGCAAGCTGGCTAGTCTGTAGGAGACTCAGCAGAAGCTTTAGGCTGACAATGCAGGGCTAGCGACAGAGCAGTTTGTTGAAGAAATAAGGAAGCCGGCCGTGCAGTGAACCACTGAGGTAGAAGTCATATAGGTCGAGATGGGGGGTCTTCATACCTGTAGAGTAACTGGAGGGTGAGTCACCATGTTTGTGTTGGGGGACTATTGGGAACGAGTTTGCCCAAGAGTCAGTTTTGGGGCTAAAAGCCCATGTTTTGGGTCAGAAAGCCCAAATTTTGTAATAAATATGTAAAGTGTCCGCATTTTGTGGTTGCAGAGTGCAAAGATGTCAAACATTTGTCTGCCATTATTTTGTAAAGTTTCATGTCAGCTGTAGAGATCTACCCTTGGTTTGTAGACCATGGGATTGTATAAAAAGGGAGTCTTAGAAGAGTCCAAGAAGGGGGAGAAGTAGAAGTAAAAATATTTTGTGGGAAAGAAGTTCTAAGTGTTCTCGGGTCTTAGCGTAGGTAGAGGCTCTGCAGCTAAGTGCATGAACCCCTACAGCTGTGTGCGCAGGATGGATAGAGTCTGTACTGAACTTGAGACATCAATAAAGAGAAGTATTTTGCAAATCACTGTGTATCTTGTCTCTATTTAATACATCTGATTATATTATGTTACGATCTAGGTTTACATTATAATGCTTATTTGATGCACGAATGCATTTTATTATATCATTTAATTGAATGTGAGCAGGAATATAGGTGTACACGAAGATAACTGTAAATGCATGGTAGATTCGGTAACACGTAAAGATAAATTGGGAACTTATACAGTAACGTAGCCACAAGGGCGCGTCAGTGCCTATACCTCTGGTTAGGGTTGCGCAAAGATCAGTCGGATACCTTCGCGGAGGTACTAAAGGACGGAAGAGAAGGAACATCGACAAGCCCTAAAGGTTTATCAATCTACATGAAGGCAGGATTAGGGAGTGTAGATCGACATCACGACCATCTCAGGCTATGGAAATTTGGTTCCTGCATCGCCCCAAACTGTTTCAAGTGAGACTTCAGTTCGCGCTCCATGGGGTGATGCCGAAAGGGCCAGTAGTGTAGAGATTTTCTTGGCTGACTAACACTGAACCTAGGTCAGGGCCCATCAAGCCAACACAAAGCTAAAGGAAAATGGATACCAAAGCGAGGGAGGCCTTAGCTTGTGAGTGAAAAAGATAAATCAGTTCCTTACAAGAGGTTCAATATAACTAACAAGGGACATGGAGAGCAGTAGGCTAGAGGTTGCGGTATGCAACCATTGCACTATTGGATATGTGGTAAGGATCATCGTAAGAGGGGTTGTCCACAGTATTAGAGTGACAGTAGACCCCAGATCTATAGTGCTTAGGAGGCGCATACAATTGGTGATGTTGGTCATAACATTCCTCATATTTATGCAGTTGTGGACAATAGGTGGGTGGATCATTAGGCATTGATCATTGAGATGGATGGTAAGCTTTCTTATCAAGTTGTTTCTATTTTGATTGATCTTGGATCTAACTATAATTATATGAATCCTGACCTGGTGGATAAGTGTGGTTTGAGAAAATAAGCGCATGCAAAATATTGGTTGTAATAGTTGGCTATAGGTACAAAGAAGTGAGTTCACCATTAGGTAAGAGCTTGTGCATTTGAGTTAAATGGTATGCCTACAACAACACATTTGAATGTATTGCCATTGGGTTCATGTAATATGATTTTGGCTATGGATTGGTTATACCTTAATAGAACCAATGTGGATTTCTTCGACAAGGCCATTATGTGTATGGATGATAGTGGGGAAAACGAGACCTTGCAAGGAAAGAAGAAGCCTACATCAGTGTGAATGGTTATCGCTATGTAGGCTAAGCATAGTTGCATAAAAGGTTGTGTGACGTTTGCAGTACACATTTCTAGTGACAAGGGTAAGGAGGTTGAGGATGTCGATGTGTTGAGCAAGTACCCAGTTTTGCAGTAGTTTCAGGATATATTTCCTAAGGACATTACAAAGTTTCCACCTCACAGGGAGGTATTGTTTTCTATTGAATTAGTGCCAAGGGTAGCTCCAACATCGAAAGCACCTTATAGGATGAGCACACCTGAGTTACTAGAGTTGAAGTTGCAGCTAAAAGAAATGTTGGATGAAGGATACATCCAACCCAGTGTACCACCTTGGGGTGCGCCAGTGTTGTTCATAAAGAAGAAAGATGGTACTCTTATATTTTACATTGACTATAGGAAGCTAAATAAGATAACGATTAATAATAGGTACCCATTTCCTAGGATTGATGATTTGTTTGATTAGTTGAAGGGATCAGTTGTGTTCTCTAAGATTGACTTGAGATTGGGATACCATCGGGTACGCATCAAGGAAGAGGATATCTTCAAGACTGTGTTTAGGACTAGGTATGGGAATTACGACTTTTATGTTGTTCCATTTGGTTTAACTAATTCTCTAGATACATTCATGTGTTTGATGAATAGTGTGTTGCATCCTTATTTGGACAAGTTTGTTATTGTATTCATTGATGACATATTGATATATTCTAAGAATTAGGATGAACATGGTGAACATTTAGCATCGATGTTGATATTGCTAAGAGAGCATCAGTTGTATGCTAATATTAGCAAGTGAAACTTCTTTCAGATAGAGGTACACTACTTGGGACATGTTGTCTCCAAGGAAGGCATAGCAGTAGATCTAGAAAAGATAAGGGCCATCATGGAATGGGCAGCTCCTAAGAGTGTAGATGAAGTGATATAATTGATGGGATTAGCAGGTTACTACAGGAGGTTCATCAGGAACTTCTCATGCATTTCATATCTTATCACAAGTTGCGGTATAAAGGTAAGAAGTTTGAATGGATAGAAGAATGTGAAGATAGTTTCGAGCAACTTAAGCCGTTATTGACATGCACCAGTGATAAATATTTCGGATCCATACACATAGTTTTTAGTGTGTACAGATGGTTGCAACAGGGGACTTGGTGGAGTTCTCGTGCAAGAAGGACATGTAGTGTGATATGAGTCGTGGAAACTAAACGAGAATGAGGAAAACTATCCAACACATGATCTTGAGTTAGCACTGATTATACATACATTGAAGATGTGGGTACATTATCTTATGGGCAGGAGGTTTACATTGATGAGTGATCACAGTGGGTTGAGGTGTTTGTTTGACCAGATAAATCTAAATTCCAGGAAAACTAGACCCTTAGATCAAATATATCGAAGGGAAGGAGAATCGGGTTGTAGATTCTCTTAGTGGGAAGGTACATGTAAATCATATAGTAGCTATAAGCTCCTACGGGATAGAGTTACAAGATATGATCTTAAACAAAGGACATCATGATGTCAAATACATGGAGATCATGCATAGGTTACAACAGAGTACAAGCACAGGTACAGGTTTAGGTGTAGGTACAGGTGTAGGTGTAAGTAGATGTGATCAGGATACAAACTATCGTCTCATGGAAGATGGCTTGGTGAGGTTTTGAGATAGGATCTTTGTGCTAAATTTTAGTGAGCTCAAGAAGCTTATCTTGAGGGAGTTTGATGTGAAACTCTATTTGGGGCATCCAAGATATGAGAAGACATTGACGGCGGTGAAGAATTTTTAGTATTGGCCGAATCTGAAGAAGGAAGTGGCAGAGTTCGTAGCTAGATGTTTAGACTGTCAGCAGGTAAAGGAGGAATGCAAGCATCCAAGAGGTATACTACATCCTATTATGATTCTAGAATGGAAATGGGAGGTCATTTCCATGGATTTAATCATAGGTATTCCAAGGACAATAAGGAAACATTATTCTATTATGGCCGTGGTTGAAAGGTTGAGCAAGGTTGCTAACTTAATTCTGGTGAAGACTACATTTTCAGCCAGTGAGGTAGCATAGGTGTTTATGAGAGATATAGTGAGACTACATGGTGTTCAAAAGAAAATTGTGTTAGACATGGATTCAAATTTCACTTCCAAGTTTTGGAAGGAGCTATTTGTAGGCTTGGGCAAAAATTTGGCATTCAGTACAACTTATCATCCACAGATAGATGGTCAGACAGAGAGGGTCAACAAGACCTTGGAAGATATTTTTGAGGATGTACTTGATACACCAACAGAAGAAATGGGAGGAGTATCTTCCATTGGTGGAGTTTTCATACAATAATTGTTATTAGGAGTCCTTGAGGATGAATCCTTTCGAGTCATTGTATGGACGGAGTTGTAATGCTCCCATCAGTTGGAGTGATCCAGTGAACAGGGTAGTTATTGGACTGAATATGTTGATGGGCAAGGAGCATGAAATGCAATTTATAAAGAAGCATCTCAAGGCAACACAGGATAGACAGAATATTTATGCAGATCACCATAGGGTGTTCAATGAGTTTTAGGTTAGGAAGCATGTGTATTTGCGCATAAAGCCCAAGAAAATATCTTTGAGGATTGGTTCATGTGCCAAGTTGGCACCACAGTATTGCGGGCCTTTTGAGATCCTTGAGAGGATTGGACCAATGGCTTATTGACTTGCACTGCCTCGAACAGTCAAAGTCCATGATGTTTTCCATATTTCAATTCTTAAGAAGTATATAAAGGATGTTGATTATGTTATTGATTGGTCTGTATTGCAGGTGGATCAAGAAGGACAGTTCCAGCTGGAGCCTTAGTGTGTATTGCAGTAGAAGCATCTCATGTTGAATAATAGAACCATAGATAAAGTTAAAGCGTGGTGGAATCACTTTGGACCTGAAGAAGCTACATGGGAGATGGCGGATGAGATGCGTGCCCTATATTCTTCATTGTTTTCAAGTTGAGGAAAAGAAGTTTTGGTTTTATGATCGTTTATGCTGGCATATGTTTTTATGATGTTTTTATATTTGTATATGTATATGTATATGGATGTAAATAACTCCATGAGTTAGGTTACAAAGCTCCAATATGTTGTATGGTTATTATATTGTCATGTTGTCATGATTTTTTGCTTTTGAGAAGGTTCTTCATTTTAAATACTGGAAAGAGCTAAGTTATAAAGCTCCATAGGTAGTATGTGTCCTTTTCCGTGGTTTTGTTGAGGTCATGGTGTGGTTTAATACTAAGGACAGTGTTCCCCAAGGGGGAGGGTTCTGTAATAGCCCTAGTGAAAAGTTCATGTAATAAAAATTAATAAAGGAAAAATAATACCATGGGTAAGGGACATTTATTCCATGTTGAATGTTGGGCAAAGACATCCTAGTGGGTATCACTTGATGTCTGTTTTGGCTAAGGAAAATTGGTAAAGGATAAGGAAAAGGCATTAAAAGGAAAAAAGGCATTCTTGGCACATTTTTTAATGAAAATAAAGGAAAATAGGAGAAAAGTAAGGAGAAAGGTCGCAAGTCGCATGTGAGGAAATTGGAGGAAAATAATGGAAAATGAAGAAAATAGAGGCCTCATGCATAAAAAGGCTCTTGAGGATCAGTTCATGGCTTTTGTCAGTTCAAGTTTGGAGCTCTCTCACTATTCTCTCTCTCTCTCTCACTCTCTTGGTCACTTAGGGTTTTCTTGGATCACTCTAGTTTGGAGCAAGGAAAGGAAAAGCAAGCAAGGATCAAGGAAAGGAAAGTAGTATCAAACAAATTCAACAGGAATACTTGTAGGTAATCTTTTTCATGTGTGATTTCCTAGCTATTTTGAACATGCATGTTGGTGTATCGTTTTCTTGCTGTCGGTGGGATGGTCTTGGTGGGTTATGATAGTGGATTTCATCCTAGCCTAGACTTTTCCTGGATGCCATGGTATGTTGGGATTTTTATTTTAGTTTTATAACTTTGTAATTGTGGGATGGATTTTAGAATCCGGGGTGGAGGTGGTCTCAAGGTTCATTCCCAAAGGCCTAGGAATCCCTTCATAGATTTTGGTGGGATGCACCATAAAGCCTGAAGGAGAAGTCTCAGTTTATGGCATAATGATCCAAGTTTTTTTTGCGGTAAAGGCTGAGAGACAAGGAGATAAAAAATTCCTCAAGGATAGTGATGGATTCTAGATGGCATGCCAAGTTCTGCTCGGTTGTGGTCAGAGCGTTGGTTTTGGTGTGATCACGGTTTGATGAGGGTGGAGGTGGTTTAACCTATGGATTCCCTTGGTTGGCCTTCGATTGGTTGTTCTATGAGATCCCACATTCATGCTTGGAATATGGCACGAGGGTGACTAGTTGAAAGAGACAATTGGTTCAGCCATGCCTATGGTCGAGTGCTACGTGGAAGCCCTAAACCTGGTCAGATTTTCCTATGATTAATAAAAGCTAAGCTCTCTTACTCTTGCATTGATTTATAAGTGGATTTAATGGTTGTCATATCGATGATATTTATATGGTTTTATGCTAGTTATAAGCATGGTTGGATGATTGGGTTATGTCATGCTTATTTCATATATTTACTTGTAAATATTAAATGGATGGATGCAAGACCTAATTGATGATGTAGTAGTTCAATGGAGAAGGAGGTGATCCTTCTGGTTATGTTTCATAATTTGTTTCAATTTCTTATGCTATGTCGTGTATCCTAGACCTATAGGTTGCATTGATGGAAAGTGTTTGACAGAATGCAAGTCCCAGTTGGCGATGCTCAAGCCTAGTCTCAAGGGTGATTTTTCATTGATCAACATTTTTATTATGTTTTAATGAATTCTGGAAGTTATAATCAGATCTGGGTAGAGGCCAGGATTCTGGGCTAGAAAAGTGGCTTAAATCTCGAGGTCACTCGTATAGAACTGGCAATATTGGTCCATAGTCACTAGCAGGCAGACCCATGAGAGGCAGAGTGACTTTGGGTTTATGGTCTCTCCCTTGCCTATAGCATGAGAGTGACCATGGCCTAAGAGCTGCAGAATAGCAGTGGGACCTAGGGATAGGTTGTCTAAGTGGCTGACTTTTCTCCTGGTGTTTATGTTGATCAGGTTGGATGAAGGTATGCGATTTTCCTTCAATTATACTTCCTTAAGGTGACATAGAAGGTCAAATCTGATTATAGTAGCATCTCTCCTCATGTTTACCCCGGTTGGTAGGGTTACTTCGGGTAGGCTTGGGAGGGGATGTTACACCAGAGTAAATGATGCTTACCAAAATCTGAGAAGAATCAGATTCGAAATTAAATTTCCTAAATTAAAAATATATAGATATATATTGCATACTCAGTGGGGGATAAATACCAAGAAAAGAACTGCAAGGAATAAGGAAGGAATGTTTTTAGGAAAAAGATAGAAAACTAAAAGCCTAGGTTAAGGGGATACAGATTCCCCGAAGGCAGGATGCTGCCAAGGAAAAATTTGTGAGGAAAATAATGTTAAATAGACATTATGAAGGCTTAGTAGAGGTTACTGAAGCCAGATAAGATTTGCATAGCTCGGGGGAATCAGAGGTGATTCAAGGTTGGATGGATCAATGTCTTTCACCACATAATTTCTAGACTAAACTGTTGTTGGAGGCTATCTCTGTTAGCCTTATAATTATGCTAGGGGATTAGTATGTATTGAGTAATGTGAATCTATTAGTTTTATTTATCAATTGTGCATTATTATTTAGTAAAGCTTTAAATGGTGAAATCAAGAGGAAAATTAACCAGTTGATAAGTTTTTCTAAATGTAAATTTTGAATTACAAGTTTTTGTTAATGGGGTGTTTATTTCTTTGGTGAATTGCATGAACTCAGAAAAGAAAATTAATTGAACCTAAGTATACAAATCTTATGAATTCAGAAGCAGGAGGTCTATATCGAATTACAAGGTCCTCGGCGTTGTCCCATAACATAGCAAGCGCCAATTGCAGGGAGAGAATATTAAATGTCATGGTATAAATCATTGACAATCTGAATAGTGGGAGGTATCTCGGAAGTGTTTGCATGTAACGCAAGAAAAGATCTGCTTGTCCCTTCCTAGATATATAACTAAGAGGAAAAGCAAAAAACTAGGTATTCGAAAACATTTGTTGAAAAAAATATGAAACAAATTTCATAAACCGTTCCTTAGCACAAATTAACCTAGATTAATCTACAAGATCGACTCGTGTACAAATGACCAGGTGACTGAATGTATGTTTAGTAAATTTATGATGGTAGTCTTAACTGATATACATATTCACTTTACATCCAAAAAATGGTGGTATTGATTAATAGTTGTATTTGTTTAGGATGTAATTATTGCATGCATACTATATAAATGAGCGACAGTTCCTTAGAAAACCTATGCAAGCGAAGAACATTGATCTTGAAATTATCATTCAAAGCTATAATTAATTTATATCCTTAATAACTCTGTCTAGAGAAGAAAACAAGTACTAATTTCTGAAATATACTGACAAACCATGATATTAGAAAAATGATAATACTCTTGGAAATTTGCATCACAATAGGAGTGTTGGTATCACAGGGGTTGGAGGTTAGTACAGTACTTGGTAATGTCAACCCAGTGACCCAGATGGATCTGAAAGCATATAAATTAAACATATATTTTTACATTACACTCATAGTCGCCTAAAAGCTTGATAAACATCATATAAATTAAACCCAAATTTTCATAATTAGGTAACAGTCGCCTAAAATATTTATCAACATAGGCAAGCAATGGAAGAAAATGGAAGTGAAGCTACAATGGCACTTGACCATCCCTGGGATCTATAGAGCGTGCCATATAGAATTTTTTCCACAACATAACCATAGATAAAATCGTACAGATAGAAATCAAATTCAAAACAATAACATGTAACATTTTATTTCATAAACAGTTCATTCTTCACCATCAAAACAGAGAAGTAAATAGTCTGGAGACGATGGGAGATTTCCCATAAGTTACATTGAAAGTAAGTGCAAGACTGTCCATAAGAGGAAAACCCATTACAGAGTCGCAACAAAACCCCCATAAAAATTGGGAAGTAGGCTTGTAACAGCCTAAGGGGCATAAACCTGTTGGTATAGACCAAGTAAAATAGAAGAAACACAAAAATTCTTTTGTAGAAAGGTGTTAACAAAGTCAAGTCGGAGTCATCTTCATTCAAGACCGAGTATTGCTTCGGACACCGACACAAACCTGGACAAATGAAGAACATTAATAACAGAGTGTGGGAAACCCATAATCACTATCACGTTTCTGATCAAAACCCTTGAGCATACCTGTCCCTGCATATACCCACAGGGAAACATTAAGATGTGAAATAGATCTTAATTTTTGCACTAGAAAAATCTAACATCATAGATAAAACCAAAAGCATAACTTATGGTCACCATGACTTACCGAGACACGGGATAGAGACAAACTAGAGATGAAGAAACCTAAACTCAAGTGTAGAGATAATATTGATGTGTCACTGAGAGACATTCGACTGGCCTTGAAGTCAGAAAGTCCTAGAGAAGAAAAAAATGCATCATCCTTTACGTGGAAAGAACCTCAGGTACCCAAACCACAACAGTCTCAGCGAAATGAGTGTGAAGGCTGTCCTTAAGAAACCATGATTTGCTTCAGTAGAGCCATACCCGACAGAGAGTAATGGACATTGTTAATAATTATTATAAAAGAGGGAACGATTGAGAAAAAATAAAGAAAGGAAATAAAATTCTGGTTTTACATGATTCGAGAGCTGAGGGATGGCTCTTCGCCTCCATAAACCAAGGTAAAGACCTCTAACTGGTTCATGTTCACAGTTCTGGCATGGAAACATTCACACAATATCAATAATTAACACAACCAAATCACCATACAGAGCAGAGGGCTAGAGGTGGAGCGGAATTGTCATCTAGGTGAGAGACTAAACCCACAAAAATCAAATGTGAAATTCCTTAGTGTGTAGAGTAGTTATATGCCATGTGAGGGTTATGGTTTGAGACCATGTGGCATCGACGTCAATCCAAGAAAAAACGATCCTAACCATCACAGTCTCTTAACATTCCTCAAGTACCTTGTTGATTGCAGGCCACATGGTTAGAGGTTACGTGGCGAGTACTAAGAGCAGGTGAGGGACAATTGGTGCTATACAACATAAGGAGCATGAACGTTTGGCGTTAGGTTAGATATTTGATAAGGACAAGAGGGTGAATATATAGATATGCACTCAAATATCTCCCATACACCTTAAAGGCGCATAAAAAGGGGATGAAAGGGTTGGTAGTGTTAGAAGGTGAGGATAATATGGGATTTACTTCAATGTGGGTTGGAATAGTTTTATGTTAGAATAGTTTTTTTAGAATAGATGGTTTAGGAAAGAAATTACAGTAAGGAAACCAAAACAACCATTGCATGTATTACTTTTAAAGTGAGGGCTTGGGGAAGCAGTGGTTAGAATAAAGATAACATAGTTGAGAGCTAAGTGCTATGAATGGCATGCAATAATGAGTAGAGGAAAGGATAAACCACATAAGAATGGTTGGAAACAAATAATAATAATAAAAAAAAAACAAATGTAATACAAGTAAGATGTTCACTCCGTTGTCTTAAATTCTTCACCTAGTTTGGAGATGAACTAACCCTAAAAAAAAAAAAATTGATGTATAGTTGGGTTAATTACACTTATATTATTCTTACCATACTTCTTGAAGTTTCTCAGTGGGTGGATTTGTTTTAGGTTGGTTCCTACTTTATTTTATTAGATTTCAACTTTATGGAATCCAGTTGAATAATATTATTTGCAAGTATTAACAATTTAAAGGGTTCAACTTGAAGTCTTGGTTGGTCTATCACATGCTACGAAATAAGTTTTATATGTGATTGTGTCTTAGATGTTTGGGTTTTGGGAATTTTGATCGTAAGGAGGATGTTTTCATTTGTTTTTTCTAGAAATGAGAGATTAGAAATGGAGTTTCTTGAAGAGTTTCATGATTTGATTTTCTCTATCACTGGCTTAGGGTTCTCTAAATATATCGCCAATGTCATTTTTGGCGTAGTCAATTTTATAGAAAGACCGTGCAAAGTTCCCACCATTTGTTGAAGAGGTGCTACCCTACTCTATGAGTTATACAACTTCTTAGAGCTTCATAGTGATAATGAATATGCCTGCATTATCCATTGTGAAAATGTTACAGGGATTTACGATTACAATAGTGAAGGAGAAACTATTTCTTTGTAATGAAAATATGATTAGAAATAGCCTAAATTTCTTTAAATATTTTGAAATTTGTCCAAGTAATTTCTAAAAAAAAACATGAGTGCTCTCAGTTTGATCTATATGCTACATTTAAGGAGAAAAATTATGTTTTTATTTGTTTTTATATTTAAAAAAAAATTATAAATATAAAAATAAATATGTTTTAGTAAACCTATCACAAACCAACAAGGAAGAATTGAACATTTTTTTTCACATGACACTCAAAATGTCCTCCATCACCTCTTGAAATTGGTCCTTCTTCGGTGCCCATTAATAACTTTCAATGTTGCATTGAGCAATTTTATAACAATACAATGATTAGAACTCTTTCCTCCTACTAATAAATGTATGAATGAACATGAATTTTTAACACCTGTGCTCTTGAAAAATTTTCCTTGGAAAATTATGTGGTAGTCTGCATGAAAATTTAAATAGTTTTGAGGTTATAGGAACAATAAAATCTATTTGTTTTAAAGAACGTGCACACATTATTGCATGAGCATGTTTTTCAGCACATAGTTTCCACAAAATCATACATCAAGCTTTTGTTAATCCCCTTATAATCTTCATAAGTATTGCATATATATATATATATATATATATATATATATATATATATATATATATATATATAAAGTACCAAACACCTAAAATGGCACCTTGTGTAAGAGATAATACCTATATAAGTACAAAACATTGTACCCAAATGGAATGCCTCAACTAACAGTGAACCTAAACATTGTTGGTCTCTACATGTGTAAATGAACCATATTATCATTATTCCATCATAAGTATCTCATGGACCTTATTTAAAAAGATTAAGTTATTGGACCTAGTTCACATTACATTGAAGGACATTCATTATTATGTTAATATTATTAACTCTAGTATATTCATTTCCTTTTACTACATTAATGGGTTGCATCCCACCACTTCATCAGCATTGAGATGTGTTTCTTTGAATTCGTATACATGTGATGTATATCCATAAGTTAGGTATTCTAATAATGAGTGTTTCCTTTGATGCTAAGAGTGAAGTATTCCAAGAAGAGTGCCTATAAGGGGTGCAGCTGTAAGCAAGAATCATGTGGATTCATGAAATGGATGAAAAGGTACATTCCCATTAGAATTGGAACTATTTGTCTTCATATAAGTAACAATTGCATATATAGAATTTCTTACAAGCCTCATCTAAGTGTCACATAGTATATATACCTCTTATACCATCATTTTTAAGATATATGACTTTTGCACTTATCTCTCTAGAAATCCATATACATGTACGAACTACTTCAAGATATGAATAACCTTTGTCTTCCTTAGAAATTTCTTCAACTTTAATTAACTACCCCTTATTATGTTCTCCATACTGTATGGAAATATCAAGAAATTTTTTAGGAAGAGCTTATTCTACATAATTTGATTATAATATTATGTCCGCTTTAATAATTAGGGCTATAAAAGATTGTAATATTAAAATATAAATATATGGTTTTAAAATAACAAAATATAAAATTACATTCAAAAGAAACTCTTTTATGTAATTAGGGTTTTGAGGCTTCCACTTTAAAATGATTATAATATTCTTCATATTGATCATAATCTCTTTTATAATTCCAATTTTAAGCTCCTTAGATTAATTTTTTGAGGCTTACAATTAAAATAATCATAATTTTCTTAATATTTATTATCATATCTTCTATAAATATAATTTTAAAAACCATAACTACACTTATGAAATTGGTTAAATTATAATATAATATTTTCAATTAAAACTTAAAATAATTGTAACTTCAATAATATTTTTTAAAATACCCCATTTTTAAAATATTATAACCATTTTATCTTTAATAACATTAATTGAGTCTCACTTTAACTAATATGCTCTAAAAAACTACCTACAATAACTACCACTAAAACCATATCACTTCATAATAAAACATTGTGATATTACTTATATTTTTAATGTTCAAAATGAATAGAATTCAATATAAACAAGTGTTGCATGGTAGTATAGTCAATGCCACACTAATTTGTAAAAATATATTAATTTGCAAAAGGATACATGAAAAAGGATAAGAAAATGATACCTTGGCGTTGCAATTTTGGACATGAATTAAAGAGATTAGGTTAGGTATTTTACAATTTAATGTTCTGATGATTATTGGTTATGGCACTTTCAGTTTGGACATTTGCATTTCTATGGTGTCAGATTGTTGTAGGAGAAGCAGATTGTTAGAGGATCACCTCCCATAAAATAACCTTCTAGTACTTGTGAGTGTCGTATCTTGTGAAAGAAACATCGTGAAAGTTTCCTGGAAGGAGTTCCATACAAAACAAAGCATCCACTAGAGCTGGTTCATACAAATCTGTGTGGACCCATGTGGACAAGTCAATTGGTGGAAGTTGTTACTTCCTCACATTCATTCATGATTTCAATAGAAAGGCGTGGGTTTATTTTTTGAAGTAGAAGTCCAAATCTTTTGTAAAGTTCAAAGAATTCAAAGCCCTAGTAGAGGACCAAAGTGATCGATATATCAAGGTATTGGGATCAGATCATAGTGGAGAATATGATTCAAAGGAATTTCATGCATGCTGCGAATAACATGGAATTGGAAGGAATTTTACAACCAGATACACACCACAACATAATGGTTGAGAAGAGATAATGAACATACAAATTATGAACATGGAAAGAAACATGTTGAAAGGAAGAAGCTTGTCAAATGAGTATTGGGCAAAAGTAGTTGCATGTGTTGTTTATGTGATAAATAGATCTCCTATAAAGAGCACGATGAAAAAAATTCCAGAAGAAGCATGGTCAGGAATGTCTTGTATTGTGTCTCATTTTAGGGTGTTTATATGTGTAGCAAATGCATTTGTACCTAAAGAGATAAGAGGCAAGTTGCATGACGAAAGTGAAAAATGCATATTTATAGGTTATAGTAAGAAATCAAAAGTGTATAAATTGTATAACTATGTCACTAAGAATACTATAATGAGTAGAGATCTTGTGTTCAAAGAACAAGGATCATGGAATGAGAATGTAGACAAAACAATTGATGTAAGAGTACCACTCATGGAAGAAGAAGATATAGAAAAAACTGAGCAACAAGGAGTACAAGAGAAGACACCAAACAAAGTCATGCCAATAAGGACTCTAAGATTTTCTGAACAACATAGATCTTCAAGCATATCAATAGATCAAAATACTCACAATTATCAATAAGATGATGAATCAATCAATTATAAGAGAAAAATGAGAGGTCTGCAAGATATTTATGATAATTTGGACTTAATTCAAAATTTACATTATTAACATTTCAACCTTCATCATTTGAAGAAGCTATCATAGATGAGAATTTGGTGCAACCTATCCTGGGGTGTGACAGTAATATTCACCCTTAGCAAAAAAGAATGCGACATATCCCGGGGTGTGAACGTAATATTCTTTTCGATAAAAACTTGAACAGGTAAACAATAATATATATATATATATATATATATATATATATATATATATATATATATATATATATATATATATATATATATTAAAGTATTAGCACAACCACATTAAAAGATGTGGTTGAAATACACCGATAGGTATATATCAACAACATTTATTATGTAATAACAACATTAATAATATATTATTTATAATATTAATAATTATTTATAATAATAATATTTATATTTAAAATAGTTATTATTAATAAACAATAATATTAATATTAATATTATTATTATTATTAATTATAAATATTTATATTAATAATAATTATATAAAAAAATAAATTAAATATTAATATTAATATATTAATAATATGAATATATTAATATTACAATTAATAATTCCATGATGGGGGTGATGGACATAGTGCACGGGGCACCTCCTAGCCCATGATGACCAACAACTACCTTGCAGGTCGAGGGCCTCCCCGCCTACCCTCTCACATCACTTGGCGTACAAGGAGGAGTAATGGTATGCATGTGGAATTTAGTAGTGCCTCGACCAGCACGGGAGACCTCTTTCTAATATCGAAGGTGGTCGAGGAGGACCTTTCTCATGTTTTGTTTCGGCTTCACGCTCTTGTCTAGTTTTCTCACTAGTGAAGGAACCGACGTCGCTTCCGTTGGGAAGGGCGGTGCCCCCAGAAATGCGGTTCACCCCCAAGCTATTGGTTTTCTAAATTGGTAACGTTCCTAATCTAAGGGTGTTTTTTGAGTGGTTGTCAAATGTGATTCATGTTGGAATAGGCCCTTCGGAGCTTCTGGCCATTTTGTGTATTGGTGTTATGTGGTTACGTGCCTTTACGTGGTTGGAGTGAATCGTGTAGGCAACATTTCTCCTGGGAGGGGTGGCGTTTTGTAGATGGCTTTTGTCTTTTGGCTTATGTGCCCGTAATTGGGTTGTTTGGATTCTCCGTGTTAGGTTTTATGTGTCTTTCGGGGGGGAGTGAGCAAGAATATAGTTGGTAGAAGTGATGTTTAACTCCTAACATTGTTGGAGGAGAGGTCCTTAGAGTGTGGTCGGAAATTTTGTGCTTCTTCCGACCCTCCCACGTTCGAATTATTTAAATTTCAGACCCTCTTTGTGTTCGATCCTAGGGTGGCATGCATGGTGGTGTGGTGGATCTCCTGAGTCTGTGCGGTATTGTGTGGTTTTGGTTGTTGCAAGTTTGCAACCCTATTTTGGAGGTTGCTGGTTTCTGCACTAGGTGTCATGTTCGGTCATGCCTAGAGGGTCTTCTGCGTTACATGTGAAATGTTTAGTCCAACATTCATGCATCCAACCCCGAGAAGAGGGCAATCCTCCCTCCCTTTAAAGCCTTGCTTGACAGGATGCAGGGGTTGAGCTTCTCAATTGCAAAACTCATGGCATGGGATGGAGGTGTCTATGGCTCGTTAGGGTGGAAAGTTGACAGGAAGGTCCTGGAGGATGGTGGTTGGTGTGCAGGGTGGTTGAAGGTGTGGTGGCTCATAGAAGGGCTGGGGGGATTGATCATTGTGAACACTGGTGAGGGGCAGGGCTCGGTGGCACAGCGGCTTGGGACGATGAGGGGTGCAGAGTCTTCAGTTCCCGATTCGAGGGTCACTCAACATTGTTTCTTGAAAAATTGTAGAGACTTGATTTAATCCTTCTTGAAGTGATTGGAAACATCTAAAAGGATCTGATGGGAGGAACATGCGGAACTGGGAGCTACCTTGAATAAATTGCACTAATTTAGTGCACGGGGGCTTCACTCAATGAACCTCTGACATAGCACGTGTGTTCGTGGCATATTGAACAATAACCTTAATTTGACTACATATTGGAAAATACCTCTACAAATCAAATTATTTAACCCCGTACCAATATGAACCTAACACACCTTCCCAGTTTAAAACACCCCTACTTTCACTAGATATTGTAGGTATCCATTTTTACATTAATATTTTTTATACCCCTATATATTGTTTCATTAACTTTGAGCTCCATTTTTTATACCTACCAATATAAAAATTGTTTACCCCTTATCATATGCTCAATATATAATGTCATTTTTCCCTTAATATTATCCCCCAGTATGAATGCATGTGGTATGGAATTTCTCCTCTAGTGAAGCCCCCATGTTTTAGTGCCACGCCTAAGAGCGTATTATGGTGGTATGGTGAGGGCTAAACTTGTTAATGGAGAAAGTAGAGAAGTTGAAGTCTTGGATGACTCATTTCAAGGAGCATGTCTAATGCTATTTTCAACTTTTTCTTCCTCCTAGTACAACCCCAGACAACACAACCTCCATAACATAGAATGACTAGCATGACTACATGTGTTTTCTATGTTTTACTTATCTTCTGGTGCCTTTGTCTTCTCGGTTTTGGACACTGTCCTTAGTTTCCTTTTTGTACTTTTGTCATATGTTGTATGTGGTGGTCAAAAAACTTGGTCGAGGTGAGACCACCTAATTTTGTTGTTATTCTCGATGTACATATTTTTGAAGAATGAATAGAATTTCGACTTACAAAAAAATAAAAATATTAACAATAATAATACCAATATTATTAATTAAAATTATAAATAAACAATTATTTATATTAATAATAATTATATAAATAATAAAATTATAAAAAAATATATTAATAGTAAATAATAATTATACTATTTAAATAAACCTACGATTTATTTATGTATAACTTAAGGATTAATATTATAAATCCCATGAATAATATTATACCCTAAGATTATGAAGCATTTGATTAATAAATGCAACTACACATATTTCATTAAATTTGGAATAAAATGGTGGATCTAGAATTTCAAAATAACCAAAAAGCTCAATTCTAGCCATTGTCCTTGTAATAAAATATTTCCAAATTTAATGAAATATGTGTACAAGGGAACAATATTATCACAGATTTCTATATTGAGATATTCTTTGTCGCTTAGTGATGTAGGACCATATTAAACCATGACGATAGAGGCAAGTGACCTATACTAAACTATATGTTGACTATTATAAAATGCAATAATAATATTACACCCTTGGAATCTGAAGCGCTAGACCATTAATCCTAAGGCAATAATAAACCCAAGCGATCAATAGTGAAACACCAAGGGATAACAAACCCAAAGGAACATTTGTGTAGATTTTAGATATATTTATGTGGGAAATATTTAGACTAAACAAAATTCCAAATGTTATGATATTTGACAGAGATGTGAAATTCACATCAAGATTTTGGAAAAATCTCTTTATGGGCCTGGGTACTCAAGTTCAGTTTAGCATTGCATATCACGCATAGACCGATGTTCAAATGGAGTGAGTAAACGAACTATTGGAAGATATGTTGTGAATGTATGTGATGTAACAACCAAGCAAATGGTATGATTATCTCCACTTAGTGGAATTCACATACAATAATAGTTATCACAAATCGCTAAAAAATGAGTCGTTTTGAATTTTTATATAGAAGGAGACGCAGAACACCCATTAATTGGAAAAACCAAGGAGATAAGCCAATGTTGGGACCTGAGATGTTAGTAGAGATGGGGTTCACTGTGGAAAGGGTCCGATATAATTTGAATGTTGCTCAAGACAGGAAGAAGGAATATGTAGATAAGAAAATGAATTATAAGAAAGTTCAAGTAGGGTATTATGTGTATGTTTGAGTGAAACACAAGAAAACAACCTTGCAATGGAATGGATGTGAGAAATTAGCCCCTCAATATTATGGAGCCTTCCAAATTCTAGAAAGGGTTGGACTTGTTTTATACCAGCTAGAGTTACCTAGCTAAATGTGAGTCCATGATGTATTGTACGTGTCTTTATTAAAAAAATATGTATATGACTCTAGACATATAATTAACTGGAAAGAGGTATAGGTAAAATTTTTAATAAATAACATTTCCTTGATAGTTGGTTATGTTCATTAAATAATTCTAAGTAATGACATTTTGTGATGTGGAACAGGTAGAACTAGATGGAGAGTTCCTGGTAGAGCCTCTTGGTATTCTTGGCCAGAGAGAAACATTGCAATGGAGGTGAGCTACCACCTAGGTTAAAACATAGTGGAGGCACTTTAGCCCAGAAGAGGCCACCTGGAGGATTAATGATTGATGTGGGGATCATACCCCGACCTATTCCAAGAGCACGAGTAAACATCAAAGATGGTGTTTTGCTAAAGGGGGGGAAGATGTAACACCCCTGGTCATGTAAATAATCGTCTTTTACCTTTTATTGTGAGAGAATTGGTATCTCGGTTTGGTAGAGGGTAGTAAAAGAAATTAAAGATAAATGTGTAGTTATTATTATTTTATTTTATTTGAAAGAAATTTATGCTTAGTGAGTGAAATGTCAGGGAAATACTTCAAAATAAAATATTAAGTTTCTAGGTAGTTAGACAATTACTTCCTTACCTAGAGAGATTAAAAGAAAATATCTCAGTTGGGAGAGGGCATGAGTGCCTGAAGTGATGAATTAAGAGGAAAATAAAAGAAATATTGTGCCAATATCATATCAAAGAAAGTAGTTTCACTAATGGAAGGTCTTCTTAAGTTGGTAATAACGAGTGGAAACTGTTAAAAATAAAACTATGGACTCGATTGGAGATCTTTAGGTCCTAGAATTATTACTGTCTTAAACTTCTCTACAAACAGAAGAGGCTCAGGGGTGAACCTAGATGTAATTGTCAGTCTCACAGGTTGGGTGGCTAAAGGAGTCCCTTTGTGGTCCTATTTCCCTGGTAGAGCTAACTAAGACATATAAGTGTTATTTTATTTGAAATGAATCTGGTATGGTTGTTAAATGTTTTTTTTCCAAAATAGCTTTGAAATGAATTTGGTATGGTTTTTAAATGTTTTGTTTCCAGACTAATTTGTAAATCAAAAATTTTGAAGAGAGTTTTTTTCCCAGTCTAAATTTTCTAGTAAATGTAACAGATAAATAAATTGGAAACTACAGTTGGATGAGTTGTTGTCATAGAAATATTTCACATTTAAATTCCATATATTATATAAGATATAGTTCTTACGGTTGTGTATGATGTGAATCTCTTGATGACAAAGAAAATACTAGAGATTTCTTCTTGTATTTTGAATGAAGTATAATTGATGGAACGAATGGTTGGTTCCATTAGGTTATTAAAATAACATGATTAAGGAAGGAACCCTAATACAAAGTAAATACAAGCCTATTTATGTTTAACTCTGTGAGTGATAGGGTAAATTGACATTAGGAAAAAGAAAAGGGTGTGTCTCATTATAAAGAAGACAGAGAGAAATCTTTGAATTAACTCTAATAAATTTGGTTCTAGATAGCTATGGGTGCTATTGTAGTATAATGGAAACTGGTTAGTTTCCCATTGTGAGGCAGAGGACTACCAGAAAAGCAATCCTCTTTCTTGTACAGAAAACTTAGTACTCAAATAGAGGGAACATATTCCATGGGTAAGATCTCGTTCTCTCAAAGGTATTGTTCACAAATGTTTTTTTTTTTCTAGTTAAGACTAACCTAAGTACCCACGGGGATTTGAACCAGTGACCTATCGCAAGGAGTGCCTTAACAGTGCACTCATTCACCGTCAATCCAAAGCCCCGTGGGCATTGTTCACAAATGTTAAAGAAATACTAATAAGCAATATTAATTCATTAGGTATGAAGAATTTGTGTGTACAAAACCAAATAATTTAACCTTACAGTGATAAATAAAAAGTCACAACTTGAACAATAACAAATATATACACATACAAAGGTTCGATGTCCTAAGAGCATTACAAAAACAACTCTGAAAATGGCACAAAATAATCGATCTTTAATAAACTAAGAAACTAAGTCAATAATAAGGCATTTTATGTGAAAACAACATTTTCTTTGATAACTAGTCATTACATAGGAAATGGATAATTTTTATTCGCTAAAATGATGTATTAACAATGAACAAGTACATTTAACCATGCATTTTGTGGTAGACATCCTACAAAAAAACTATTAATTAGAGAAAGAAAGGCACACTATCAAATAACCAAAGCATAATGGTAATGGACTCTAAAAATAATTACATAATGAAATCCAAATAGAACTTTCCCAAAAATATTTACAATCATTCCAACCAGATAATTCTTGAAAAACAAAGAACGTAAAATCGACTTACAAAAGGAGTTCTTATAGTCTTTATATATATATATATATATATATATATATATATATATATATATATATATGCTCAATCGAGGGGAAATATAAAATTTCTCATAATCTAAAAATTAAATTCTATATAACTAGCTTGGCAAGACAATATTTGAACCCTGGCTGAAACCGTAACCATTTGAATTTATTGAGTAGAAAGGGGATAGAAAACCATGAAACCTAGTACATGGAAAACAACGAGGATTATTAGTTGCCATGGCTTGAAAAAAATTATCGTTGTAAAAGAAAAGTTGGATGCAGAGCGAAACCTCTCACTTGCAGGTCCCATGAGGGTCAAGGGGATTATTTTTGTTTTAGAGTTAGGTGAAGCTATAATCAAACTCATGCTAATAATTATGTGGAAATGATACAACAAACATAAAATCCTCATAAGAAGTCAAACTCTAGCAAGAATGGAGAAATTGGTACCTGAGGAAATGGCATGGAGAAGCGACGAAATGTAGGAGGAATTCTTTGTATCAAGGTAAGGGTTAGAAATAAGAAAAGATTGTTAATGAGACTGTGAAAGGCCGTTAAGGAAAAAAATACATAGTTTTCTAGAAGTGTGAGATTCCACCACATGCTTGGGTAAAAATGTTGAGGGATACACTGCTCCATTCTGCCTTGGCACCACGACAACCTGAATTAATCTCCTGCAAAGGTTCTTGAAGAAGTGTATGAGAAACATGTGAAGGAAACCAAAACTATTACTTATCAAGGTGAAAAACTGGCATGAGTTGAGCCAAACCCCTAAGCTGATTGCAGAGCTACTTCGACGGAAAAATAGAATGATGTTGCCAATGGGAGACCGTAGTGGGAACAATTACCATCAACTGTCGAATCAAAACCTCCACCATTCGATTGAAACCCTAAATCTTGGATAGTGGGGATGAGGAAACTTATATCCCATTGTAGTCGATCATCATAAAGACATGTGATGTGACCACCAGTATCTAGATGGTTCCTTGGAGCTGAGGGTTACAAGTCTACCCTTCCAATTTATATCCTAGACACGAAAACGTTAACAAACTTTTAAAACATAGAACATACATAAAGTTGTAGGCCAATCCTTATAAAGAAAATTTTACAACCATGTGTTTACTCATGATGTTAAAGAGTACATTAAATAATAAATTTTTTTATTTTTCTACCATGAATCCCATGTGCTTGTACGTCTCCTCGAGATTTAACAAGAAATTTATTTTTTTTCTATTTTTGCATAGTATAAATTAATGTGATTTTTTGTAAATTCTATTATTACCATTTTGATGGCGGATGGGTTTTCCACTCACTTTCTCATAGTTTTGTAACTCAACTCAGGGTACCAAAGTGATTTAGTCAAATACAAAAAAAAAATCTATAAAAAATATAGTTATATGTTTAAAATGTTTGAATATTTTAGATGACTTTATAAATTCTTAGATAAAATTAATATTTAAATTATATAGGACTAATGCCAATAACAATGATAAAAAGACAAGGTAGAATGTTTAAGATAAATACTTCAATTATTCCCATCACATTAATAAAGAAAATGTTTGTTTTATTTTAGTTTAAATTTTATATTATATATATACCAAACACGATTCTTTTTAAGAAATTCTTACGATTCATTGACGATCGTTCACAGATTATATTAAAGATACATGTGAATCAAAGAAAAAGAATGATGGATCATTCATAGATGATATTAAATATACACGTGAAGTAAAGAAAGAAAACAAAGGAGTCATGGACCTCCATCTCCACACCGGCTTGGTCACCAACGCTAGTTGGGCACACATTGTTTGTCCAAATGAAATGCAATTCCCATGGCATTTCCACTACAATTTTGTATGATTTCATTCCTTGTTAATTCTTCCATGACATTTTATTAAGAATCACTTCCAAGTTTTAGTGGTGATCAATGAATAATTGAGAGAATATATGCGACAGGTAATTTAGTGAGACAAAAATGATTTTTCATTCTCCTATGTGATGTCAATAAGGGAATGGAAGGCTTCCTCATGGAAGGTCCAAAGCTTCATTCTCCAGGGGCCATTGAGGAAACCCATACTAACCCTTTTCTGTCAGGTGTTGTGTGCTGCATTTTAGAGTGAACTAGCCATGTGCACAATCCCTCACCGAGTCTTTTCCATTCCAACGTGTCTGAATTATAACCTTGGCCCTTAAATTTCCCATAATATATTATTTCATGATCATTTTGGCATTGATTATGTACCTTCCCATTTTATCTCAAAATTTCTTCACGCTTAGTTTGAATTTTGAAAACATGGAGTAGAGCAGTGCCATGCATGATCCATGGTGTACCATCATTTAAAGCTAGTACATAACCAAAATGGACACCAGGATGAGGCTGGTGAAATAAAGGAGATGGATATTGTTGGAGCAGACAGGGTGGGCCCATCATAGTAGCCGGAGAATGAAAACTGACGAGAGAGGGCACATAAAACAAAATGTGAAACATCAAAATTTAGATTACTCGCTTATGAAACTCAATACTATTGTGCCATTTGAGCACCCATGGTATAGTCATTTGAATTTGGTAACCCAGTTAAACCCATCAGTGGGCACTCATATTTCAATTTGACTCATTACCAATGTAGGAGGTGCGAGCAATGTGGAGGTTGTTTCCATTAAGGTTCTAGCACTAGTTGGCAAACAATGTCCTGTAACTGGGGATATAATGTAACAGCAGTAGCGAAAATTCCATGTAATAAAAATAATGAAGGAAAAATAATAACCATGATTGCTGGGACCCTTATTCCAAGATGAATGCTGGGCGAGAAATCCTAGTGTGGCTGTTCATTTGGTTATGAATAGCTAAGGAAATTGGAAAAGACAATAGCTAAGGCTTTGGAAAGGCAAATGGAATTTTTGGCACATTTATTTATGAAAATAATGGAAATTAGAGAAAAAGGGAGGTGAAAGGTCATAGGTTGCATGTGAGGAGGAAATTGAAGGAGAATAATGGAAAATGAAGAAAATAGAGGTCTAATTGATAGAAATGCTTAAGAGGATCACTTGGTAACCTTCTGTCAATTTAGTTTTGGAGCTCTCTCATTTTTCTCTCTCCCCCTCACATTCTTGGACACAAAGAGCTTTCTTGGAGCACTCATGGAGGGTGCGGCATACTTTGATTTTTTGAGAAAGAATGCAAAGGAAGAGAAGGAAAGAAGATTAGGACATCAGGATTAGAACCTATAATGGGTTTTTCTTGTAGGTACTAAGTTTCATGTATGTTTTCCTCACTAGTTTTGGCATGCATGGAATATGCATGTGGTTTATTATTCATGACCTGTCACTGGCATGGAGGATTTCTTGGATTGATAGTGGATTTTCCTAGCCTTTCCATTTTGTGAATAGCCATGGTGTTGTGGGTTAATTTACTTTGTTTTCTGGTTGGTTCTCAATTTTCTAAAATTGGGTTGAGATACTAGTTCCTAGAGCCGTTTTGGCATCAATTCGCGGAGCGCAGACTGAAGTATCACCTGAAGCAGTATGGGCCTACTATGGGGGGATGCAGGAACCAAGTTTCTGCACCCTGAGATGGTTGTGATGTCATTTTATTTGGCTTTAAACCCTTCGGGAAAGCCTCTGATCGTCCTTTGCGTACCCTATATAGATAGATCAGGCACTTACGCACCTCTGTAATGACTCTTACTTTTGTATCTACTCAGACTATCTTAGTTTCGTAGAGTCTTAACATGTAATTATGATTATCTTCACGTAAACATATATCTTTACTTGCGTTCATATAACAAAGAGAAACATATAGATTTGCGCATCAGAATAGAATTAGAACGTAAACCCATTTTTCAGCATAACATAATTACATGCAATTAGTAGAAGTAAAATACACATGTAATTCCAAAATACTTCTCTTTATTAATAATCTAGATTTCCAATACAAACTTTGACTACCCTACGCACACAGCTGCAGGGGTCCACGCACTCAGTTGCAGACTTCTACCCTAGGCCTCTGCACACACAGTTATAGAGCCTCTTCCTACGCTAAGACTCTTCACTCTTAGATCTCACAGACCCAAAACTTAGAATTCTACCAAAACTTATGAACTGTCTTAGACTCTCTAAAAATATCCTGTATATACATTACCATGGCCCGCGGACCAAGGGTGGATCTCATCAAGCTGACACAAACTATTTAAGCTAAGGGCGGAAAACCTTTCTGACTATTTACATCTTTGCGCTTCGCGCCCACAAAATGTGGAGACTTTACATTCTTTACATAAAACTTGGGCCTTTAGCCCCAAAACATGGGCTTTTAACCCCAAAATGGACCCCATGGGGCCCATTCCCAAAAGGCCCCCGACAAAAATCTGGTGACTCTTGCTTGAGTCACTCTAGTGGCATGGAGATCTTGTCATGAAGACCTCCCAGTTGCACCTGTACCACTGCAACTTCGGTGGTGCATTGTGTTGTCACCAACTTCACCTGCTTGACTAGCTACTCCATTTATGGTTGTGCACTATCTGCCTATATTTTCTACTGTGCCACCTGCAGATTGGCTAATTTTCCTTCACTGGAGGAAGTGAGTACATAGGCTTCCTCTAGCCAAGGCCCCAATCTGGCTTTCAGTACTGCCTCCTTGCGCTGAGCTGCGTCTGCCTTTTCCTTTAATGCATTCACTTCCTGCAGGTTTGCCAATCTCTGTGTTATGGCGATGGTGCATGTCATTGCTTTGACTTCATCGTATTGTTTCTACAGCTTCCACGCCTCTGTTTCCAGCCTTTGTAAATGGGGATCCTCATGTAGGTTGGTGACTACTTCGAGTGACTGCTCGAAGAGCATACTGCACTCCTTTACAACGGCATCTACGGCTGCTATTGCATCATTGAGAGTGACCACGTGCTACTCTTTAACCTCTGGTGGAGTGAAAGGCTACACCCTCAACTTGAGCTTTGTAGTTTTAATGTTCAGTTCAAACTGAACCTTAGCCAACTCTGTTCTCACTTTGTGCACTCTAGTAGCAAGCTTCTGAATTCTCACATCGACTAGTGCATCTTTAAGAATATCCAACTATCAAATAGTCCTACATGCCTAAACCACCACCTTGGTCATGTTCTCATTCTTTCCTGTGGCGGCCTTAAGAAGATAAATCACGTGATTCTTCTGTACAACCAACTGAGCGTTGTTCACCTTCTTCTCACTGATAACGTTCAGGGCGCACTGTTCCCGAGCCTGAAGTTCCATGATCACACCATCTTGCAATGTGTGAACGGATTCACTTGGAATGGCGGCCAAATTTAGCCCAACCCTCTTGAGGGCACTGACAGTGGCCCTGTCGGCTTCTGTTTATGTAGTCAGCGCTCCATCCGGTAGCACTATTGTTGAGGGACAAAGTCCCCTAGGGTTTTGGGTCAACACCCTAGCAGAGTGGGGGTTATCTACAGTAAAAAACAAGCATTCCACACAACCATGATACTTAAATAAGAAAACTACACGAAGAGAGGTGCACCTGGGGGTCCTTCGTTCGGTAGTTTCAGCCAGGGTCCAAACCCTCTTGGAGTTCCTTTCGATCCTTAGACCTGCAAAACAACCAATTCAAAGAAGCATAGCAATATATGGACCAAGTATCATATATAAATCAACTTCATAACATATTGAAAGGTAGTTAGTTATACAATTGAAACAATTATTCATACGTAAACCATAACATTAACATCATATGCATGAAGAAGATTGATTTCGGGAACAAGACAAATGTTTCTTTATTGCAAATAACTAAAACAAAGCAAGGAATGATATCACCCGAATCTTCCTCTCACTGGCTCCAAGCGGAACCGTCCTCCGGATCCATCCAGTTCCAAGTCTTCAAAAGGCTCCTTCCATGGCTCATACAAAGATATCTCAACTAGTGAAATAACATAAAAGCTCAAGGAAACAAGGGTTTCCTGTAATGGGGGGAGTGCTGGAAGCACAAGGATCTTTAGACCTGATCAGGGATAATCTCAACAGAGTAATTTTCTCTCTATTCTCTCCTCCTTAGGCCTTCCCATTGAAGCCTTTTTATACTTCTCCCAAAGTAGTTTTTTAGTTGGGAACAGTTGGGCCACGGGCACTAATAGGTAATCAACAGGCAAAACCCATGATCTCCACCTAAAATTAAGGAGATTTAATTTTTTTAAAGTGTTTTAAGACATATACGCAGGTTCGGTATACATAGACCTGCGTACACACACATTTAGCTCAGGGCAATGTCGCGTATAGGGAGTAAAACGCTGTTTTTTAAATATTTGTACCACATCTGGAAGGAGGGGTTTCCCTAGGCCATAAATGCAGCATCAAAAACATAAAGAGTGAGATTTGGAGCTATAACATATGCCCCCTAATATATGAGGTCAGAAGGGGTACATGATGGCTGAAATGTATTAAGTACATGGAAAGGAAAATTGTCAAAAAATGATAACGACTTCACCAAATTTCAGCTTGCCAAGCCACAAAAGGAGATCAGAAAGAAACGTTGTCTAAGGCAGGCATACCCATGCTTAGATAAAGTAAACCATGTCAGCATATCAAGTGGAAGTGGATCCACTAAATATACAAGTATAGAAGATTGGAAATACATAATGGATCATCTGATCATGATCGAACAAGTACATGTCTGAATATCACATATAAGAATGTCAATGATGCTAAAAGATGAAGCTAATCACTGATATCAAAGACTGATCCCAAAAGTACCAAATGAACATGATGGAATAAGATAGTACTACACTACAAACTTGGCTGCCAGCATATAGAATGTCGCCATGAATGACTGCAACATATAAGGTGGAGTGATATCAACTAGCAGCAACAGGAGCAACTGTCAAGTGAACAAATGAATGTTGATGCAACCCGAGGTCTTCACCGACCACCGTGATACATTTCTACACAATGGGAATAAATGATCTAAAGTCGACCATGTCAGAAATCATTTGATTACCGATCATTGATGTATATCGTTAACATACGCGAGACTACTCACCGATAATGATAATGAGAGTCAATGTACCCAGTACAAACTAACAAGTGCGAATAGATGAGCTGAAGTCGAACACCTATAAGAATCTATCAATCAGGAGACAATGATGGTTTCCCACTGTCGATAGTGAATGATCTATCACTGATGATTGCAAATGCCAAGGTACTTCCAAATGGACTCTAGACCTTTGCCCCAGAGCAATGAGTCATAGTCGATGGGGAAAGATCCGCTAGAAGGAAGGCATTAAGGTATCCTTCATCAATCTAGCATGAGTGTAACCCGTAGCCCATAATGTGGAAGGAATCGGATGAAAAATGATGTAGTAACCTGACCGAAGCACGTTTTCAGCGTACACAAGATGTGGCTAGCACACGATAGAAACCCTCTGAACCAACCAATAATGAAAGCTGACACAGAGGTGAGGTATCCACCAATAGGGTCAAATGGAAACTAAGGCACTACACGAATCCCAATGTGTGATAGTGTAAGCTGATGTCGAACACAAGGGAAACCACTCAGTCAAAGACCCATGATACTAATCGATCCTGAGCACAAGGTGACCTATCAATAATGAAAATAGGGCCAGGGTGTGGCTCTAGGCCTGTCCTCAGAGAAAAATGTCTTCGTCGATAAGGACAAGACCCGCCAGCAAGAAGTCAATGGAGACCTTCTCAAACTGGCACAAGTAAAGGACCAATATAACTGATGTGATGATAGACAAGACACTAGCAACCAGGGATGGCCGACTGAATGATGAGTCAAGAGACAGCGTAGAGAGGCTGACTCAGGCTAACTTCCCTTGAACAAAAACACGACTCAATGATGACCATGTTGCAGCATATGGTGACTCTGTATAAGTTTGTCATGCTGGAGGCACGAACGAACTCTCCATATGATTGGAAGAGATAACCAATCAGAGGAGAACTTACTCAATAACACGGTTAAGGCGTACCTAAGTCAAACTAAATCCCACCAAATGGAAGAGACTTTGTTTTGAGTGCTTTGTTCAAGGGCGACATGACTGACTCTAGCTGCCAACAATAAATGGAAATATTGTCCTGTTCCTTCTCTTTTTGAAATATATAATTTTTTTGTCTTTTTCTTTAAGCTGGAAAAAGAATAAAAGAATGCTATAGTACAGTGGAAAGAATGAGTGCCGATGAAACAGATGATCTAGTTCCTAGGATTGGAACAATCCTATGCTCAATGCAGTGAGGTGAAAACTGGTCGAAGACACTCAATGGTATGTTCCTTCCACGGGTTATAATGTGTGGAGTCGTAGAAGCTGAGGGATTGCAAGCTTGATTTTGCAGATGACATGGTTAAAAAGTGGCTTAAACACAAGTCCAAGTGAAGCTGGCTCAAGGCCAAAAGGTGCAAGTGGTCAAAGTGCAATGCTGTAGTACAACTCAACACAAAGGAGCCTCTAGTGTATAAGGCCAGAACGAAGCGAAGAAACCAAAAGCAATGAGTTTTCATCACATAAGTCATGGTGGGACTACAGAGGACTCCTGAGCCTACTCAAATTGAAGCAGCATCGACAACAAATGTCAGTGAGGTGCTAACTATGATGCCCATGAAAAGGATGGCTCTACCATCCTGCCATGGTTTAAAAAATCAGCGAGTGAAGATGGTTTACGAACCATAACACGATGGGATCGACCCTATGGCAAGTGTATCAACAGATGGAGGCTAGTATGTAAAATGCAATAGAAAAATGGCTTCCCTAACCTATATTCCAATGAGAAAACGATACCTGCCATGACAGGTCTGTAGTCATGGAACCGTCTCGAAACTGTCGAAAAAGTGTCCAAAATGTCCTGCAAAGCAAACCATTATCGACATTCCAAGCTCCCAAGTTAAAAGCTACATGAGACAAAACAAAATCAAGTTTTGAAAAAATTTGACATTTTCAAATGTTATAAAATAGTTTTTTGACTCACCATTGTTACCATTTGAGTTGAGAGCACAAGGAGTGGAGGAAAAGAAGCAAGCTTTGCCATTCGCCGAATTCGACCGTTCAAAACTTCCCAAAATCACCAAGTCACCCGTAAACTTATCTTGCATTCATTTGTGATTGGTTTTAAAAATTTTAATTCAAGTTTCACCCTTGAATTTATGTCAATTTTTTTTTTCATGGAGTATACGCAGGTTGGCTATATGCAACCTGTGTATACGCAAGCCCTAGACATGACTGTGTATGAAACAGACCCGCGTATACGCCGTTAAAATTTCAAAACAAAAAACTAACAGTCCAAACTTGTTTTTTCCTCAGGATGCCAGTCACTTGGAGGGAAAGAGAGCATGCCATAGTGGATGATGAGGTTATGAATGATCTAAAGGCCTTGGATGCGTTAAGAGGATGAAGTTTGCTAAAGTTCTTCAAAATGCCAAATATGAAGGCAAACACTCGCTTGCTCGAAATGCTCATTCACTACTGGAGCATCGAGGATGACTCATTCATGATTGATCAAATGCCACTGAAGATAGATATTGAAGATATCTATTTCATCACAGGCCTTTCCGAGAGGGGAGAGGTAGTACATTCCATGGGCTGATTACGAGGTAGCCTCTCTATCGAGGACTATGTGCATATATATTGCCCGGGCCATCCAGAAAATATTGGAAGCCAAATTCCAATCAAGCACGTGGAGAGTTTATCATTGAGGATCATCCTATTCACTATAGCCAGAGTGAATGGGTCAGCTTCCCTACACTAGGCGTCACGGCTTGGCATGAGCTTGGCGGTACACTGTCTCACCACAGTATTTGATTGGTGTACTTCTCTTCTCACCAACTTGAAGAGCCAGTTAACATCTATCAGAAAGGGCCAGACCAAAAACTTTGGGTATGGAACAATTTTGTGCTCCTTCTTCTTTGAGAAGGTCCCAGCACTATGCCCTAGAGTACCAGTTTCAATCAGTAGCCTCTGAGATCCACGGATGGGCAGGTGAGGTGATCTGATGAAATGACTGGGAGGTGGGGATGTACCGTGGACCACTTTTGATGATGATTTCTTCTCCTGGTGGGAGTAGCAGATCATCACAGTGGATGATTACCCCTATGCCGGCTTGGACTTCGAGGGAGATCCTGATCTAGCATTACCACCAGCCGCGACATGGGGCAATATAGGTAACAAATGTTATTGATTTTATGATTTTTATGATTTTTCAAATATTAAAATGAACTTTGAAAAATATTTTTGATGGGATTCAAATGACTAATGTAATGATCATATTCCAGATATTGGGCCAGTGCGACTAGATGGATTCCCATGGCATGGACGTCATGGCCAAGGTGCCGATACAGATTGACTCCTACACACAGTTCAGCGGCACTTGGTGAGACTGACTCACCGAGTATCGATGGAGGCTGTAGAGGATCTCCATATAGACATGCAGCGTCGCGTGGTTGGGATGCCATGAGACTAGGTTCAGACTCTTAGGCATGTGGCCAAAGCAGTAGTTGCATACTTAGCCGCTCATCCTGAGCCGGGGCATTAGATGTATTGGACATGATTATGGGCATTTGAGTCCCAATTTTTGTATATTATTTTGGATGCAATTATGTACACTCGGGATGTTTTATGATATATATATATATATATATATATATACAATTTTGACTTTTTGATGCTTGATTTTATTGTGATGAATGAATGATGTGCCAGTCTAAAGCTTGATTAGCGACAGAATCTGCTAACTAATTATGAGATCTTGGAATGTGCAAATAATTAATGTAAGTAAATGATCTTTGCAACAACTTCACCCTTAAATACTGGCGATATAAACATGGATCCCTTGCCCGATAAATGTTATTTAATTGTGACACTATCAGTTGTGAATCAAGATAGACTACCAATGAATCGATTCCATAAGAAATAACTTTGGAGAGTAAATTAATGACGGCAGTATACTCAGCCATATTATTTGATGCAGGACCAATGCATACTCCCCTTGACACCATCAACTAACCAGTTGGATACTAGATCACCCAAGCTGCGGAAGCGAGGTTCCGATTGTGTCGACTAGCCCCATCGACGAATCCAAAATAGACCAAGTCATCCATCAACACCTGCCATAGCAGACCAAAAAGTGTTGATATCAAAAAGCTCCCGATGAGATATGTACAAAAATACAAAATGTACAAAGAATCCATTGCCTAGCTGCTACTTAAGAAAAGTACTTCTTAAGGTAGAGCCCGTTTCGGGGCTCTGCCAAGTTGTTTCCTTCAAAATCAACTAACTCATACGCCCCTTTCTCTAAAAATCATTTAATTATAAAGGGACCGTACCACATAGGCTTGAACTTTCCTGCCCCCAAGGCATCTTTATCTTGGTCATAGACCAAGACAAGGTCACCTTTAGAAAAGACTCGAGGATGGACAACTTTATCGTATTGAGTTTTAACCCTTTTCTTATGAGCCTCATTGATTGTGGCGGCATCTCGACACTGCTCATCGAGATGTTCCAAATGAAGGAGGCACTCTTCAAGACTAGAGATCTCTGGAAGGAGTTCAACAGCTAGCTTAAGAGATGGAATTTCACATTCAACTAGAAAGATAGATTCCAGCCTGTAAACTAACTGAAAAGGTGTAAAACCTACGATAGTCTTTACCGAGGTTCGATATGCCCAAAGAGCCGGATACAACATAAGATGCCAATTGGACTGATTTTTTTCGATCATCCTTTGCAGGATCGTCTTAAGGGTTTTGTTCACAGCCTCGAATTGTCCATTGGCCTGAGGATAATATGCAAACAAATCCTCCTGTCGGAAACCCAATTTAAGAGCCAATTCAGACATTAGTTGGTTCTAGAAATGATTGCCATGGTCAGTGATAATCTCTCTCGAGATACTGAACCTTGAGATAATCTGATTGAAAAGGAACAATGTCGCTATTTCACTATCATTTTTATAAGTGGGCATGGCCTCAGCCCACTTCGTGAAGTAGTCTACGGCCACGATAATGTACTTGTGATTCGCTGTAGAAGGTGGATTACAAGTTGTAAAATCAATACCCCACTTAGTAAAAGGACCGATAGTGACAACGGGGAAAAGAGGAGCTGGATGAGCGCACATCTTGCGAGTATAGACGTGACAAGGATGATAGTGTTTGACTGCTTCAACACAATCTTTGAAGATCAAAGGCCAGAAATAGCTGGTGCACAAGATACGCTAGGCTATAGCAAGCCCTGAAAGACAACCACCACAAGCTCCACCGTGGCAATCATTAAGCACGGACTCTACTTCCTCTAAGCTTAAACAACGCTTAAGGATTGAATCAACTCCTCAGCGATATAATGTATCACCAATGATGACATAGTTCTTAGCTAGGTGACATAATTTTTGATGTTCATCTTTAGAGAAAGTAGAGGGAAACTTCGAAGTCTGGATATAGATAATGATATCTCCATACCAGGGGTTGAGTGAAGAGATGAGGAATAGATGTTCATCGGGAAAACATTCCTTACAAACGGTATCCTCTCCACAAGGTAGCTCGGAAATTAAGTCCGCAAAAACCATAGATTTCTTAGACTTGACAGACAAGAACTCAAGATCAAATTCTTGTAAAATGATGATCCATCAATTGTATTTGCCCCCAATCACTTTCCTACTGAGGACAAATTGGAACAGATTGACTGCCGCTAAGACAAAAGTTTTGCATAGCAAGATATAATGGCGGAGCTGCTGGACAGCATGGAGAGCTGCCAAAGCCAACTTCTCAATAGGAGAATAGTGAAGTTCAGGACCTACCAAGCCTCAGCTCAAGTAATAAATCACATGCTCCATGAGAGCATCATCTTCCTGAATGAGAACCATACCTATGGTTGATTCTACAGCGGTGAGATATAAAAGGAAATCCCTACCACAATCTGGTGGAATCAAAAGCGGGGCAGAGACTAATTCCTTTTTCAAAGCATCAAATGACCGCTGCACAAAGTCGTCCCATATGAATGGAACTCCTTTCCGTAACAAACACATAAACCCTTTAGTGATCTCAACATAATTCGCTATAAACCTTCTTAAGAAATTAGCCTTCCCTTGAAGACTTTGAAGTTGTCAAATTGAGAATGGGGGAGACAACTGAATTATTGCCTCTACGTTCAAGGGATCAACTCAAATCCCTTTAGTTGACACAATGAACCCTAATAACTAACCAGATGTAACCGCAAAAACACACTTATTGGGATTCAACAGGATCTTGTAAAATTGACATCACTCAAAAACCAATCGAAGGTGGCTAGGATGATCAATTCTCTTTCGAGAACGAGTAGCTAAATCGTCCAAGTATGCTTCAATGAGATGTTTGATGTCATGGAAGGCATATGGCATGGACTGCTGGAAGGTAGCTCCAACATTTTTAACACAAAAAGGCATCTTTCTATATGCAAAGGTACCCCATGGACATATAAAAGTTGTCCTATGTTGATCTTCACGACGGATAGAGATCTGATTATAACCAAAAGAACCGTCCATGATGGAGAAAATCTCATTACCCACACATTCATCAATAATCTGATCAATAAATGGCATGGGATAATTATCTTTGGGACAAGCTTTGTTTGGGTCTCTAAAGTCAATGTATACTTGGATTGTTCCTTTCTTTTTATCTATAGGGATTGGATTAGAAACCCAATCTGTAAGAGGAACAGGGTATATAAAACCTGCCTTGAGCATCTTCTCTACTTCAGCTTTAATAGCTGTTGCTTTCCTAGGATTAACCGACCGAAGCTTCTGATGAATCAGCTTAGCATTTTCATACATCTTGACCTCATGTTGAACTATGGATGGATCAATGCTAGGGATTTCTTCATAGGACCAAGCGAATACATCTCGAAACTCCTTAAAAAGGTTGGTGTAAATTTGAATTTCTTCAGGGGAACACTTGGCTCCGATGAAGAGATTCTCGATCACATTAGGGTTCCTAGAGATGTTTATAGATATTGTTTCTTAAATCACTGACATATTACCTTTGGCATGAAAGTGTGTTGGATCCAAAGGACTTGATACCGTACAAACATCACTAGTAAACATCTCGGAGAACCTAGATTCTACTTCCTGCAATGGAGGAAGAAAATATGAACGATGGTGTAAGTCTTCCCAAGGTCGATATACACCCATCATTACTTCTAGGATTGCTTCCTCAGATGGTAAAACCATATCTAAGCAGTCCATAGTGGAGGTAGAATCAAGGGTCCAAGCTAGGGCCACATCACCATCTAACTCCTCCTCAGAGAAAGGAGTAGAATGGTTGTCTGCAGAGTTGACGACAAACTGATATCTAAGCTCTATTGTAGACATAGCAAATGCCATTCCACCAACTTGTCTTTGATCTAATGTGGTCGTAGGTGAAGGCAAGGTCCAAGGGTCTGAAAAATAATGAGTTTGGAAGAAGTGTTTCCGTGAAGACTCCTTGGATGATGAAATGACATTGATTCTAGCAATAAGAGAGGGAAAATCAAATGTACGCATCAATGAAGAATACATCCCAACTCCCAGATTCTCAGTAGGTGGAAGAGGGTTATCTACTAAGGGAACAGTAGAATCTGAAGTTGCCCAAGGATCAGCTGGAGAATAATCCAATTGATCAACCTTAACAATTTTCCCCTCATGAGGAAAGCAAATGACATGAAACAGAGTCGAAACAATGGCATCCATTTCGTATACCCAGTTCCTTCCTAAGAGGATATTGTAATCTAGGTTAGCATCAATGACATCTACTTTGATATTAATGACCTTTCCCCCAACACATATGGGAAAGGTCGGGATAGTACCATGTGGCTTATGAGAATGCCTGTCAAATGCTGTCACGAGGGTAGGTGAAGGAACAACCGAAGACGATCCAATGGCCTTCCAACATGACATCGACAACGGTTTGAAAATGTTAATTTTCTGGTTGGTAGACTTTATTTGAAAAGCCATATGATGAGGGAGTCGCTTTTTGACATTAAGCATGTCGAAGGTGAGCACTAAAGAATTATTTGGATTAACTGCCCCTATCAGCAAAAGCAAAGCACTTCGTTGAGCTAGACACGACTCGAGAACCTCTAAAGCAGACATAGTGCATGGACTCTGAGCCAGATCCTTAACAATGGAGGAATTCTGGGCGGCCCTAGCATTAGGATTGATAGTCGCGCATTTAGCAAAACATTTCGGTATTCGAGGTATAGTCTCGACAGAGGGCGCTCAATATGAAGGTTGGTAGTTCCGGGAGCAGATTTGTCCTTGGATGTTTCAGTTTCACCGTAATCATGTGATCGAGTGGCCACATGGACATTAGAACCCATCATGAAAACATTTGATGATTTATCCCCTTCTTGGTTGCCCCCTGCAGAGGTACCACGATTTGAATTCGCACCAGCAAGCATCTGCTGCCCTTGGGGACAAGGGTTGGTTAACACAATTTGAGAGCTAGAAGTCCCTTGCTGCCCTAACAAGCGTTGAGAATCTTGAATTTTTGGGCAGAGATGAGTTAAATGGTCTCCACTACATAGCTTGCATGGAAAGTTGACTTTCTTTCTAGACTCATTTCCAGCCCCACCGGCATTATTGCTAGGTTTATTTGTGTCAGCATTCCCATCTTGACTCTTTTTCTTACCTCATCCTTTCTTCTTCCCATTGGACTTTTGATTTCCCTTGGGGTTAGAAGATTGGATGGTGTTAAAGGAAGAGGGTTGAGAAGGCGAAGGGTTAGACGATGTGACCTTATTGGTAGGAGCAGTTTCTAAAGATAACTGCTGCAATTGGCTGAATAAGTTCACTACATTGGTGTCTATGGATCCAACGATACCATCTGCATGGGGACCTGGCTTCGACTTAGCTATATCAGCCTTAGTCCCAAGAGCATCAGGCAAGATTTTCTATAGAATCCTAGACTGAGAGTAAATCAATTCTAACTAATGGGCCCTAAAAATAGCTTGCTCTTCAGAATAGACTACGAACAGAGAGACATCCTTAGAGATCTTAGGTTGTAAGGATTTCAAAAACCATTCGAGATAGTATTCAGGAGGAATTTTGGCTTTAATGAGCCTCTTTCTCCGTCTCCATTCCTGAATATGATCAGAAATGTGAGTTACCATATCCTGATGGAAATGGCCAGAAGAAAATGGGAAGGAAAATGGTTAGCCCATCCAGGCCGGATTGTATCTCATTGGATCATTTGTTAATTTCATGAGATCTGGCAAATTAAAATTTGCCAGAAAAGGAAGCCTATGAGGACCTTGGGGATTCCACCCAGATTGGGTGGAGTTCCCAAAGTTTTGAAAAGATTGACCTGCATTTTGAAAGGCACTAGGCTGCCCGAAGTAACTAGTAGAACCCGCTAAACCAAAAGGTGACCCTTGTGGTCTAGCAAAACTTGGAGTTTGACCAACTCCTCCTGCTGGACCTCCATCAGCTCCTAAAGATAAATTGGTTAAGTCGATAACCTCCTGAGATAAGGAAATCCCAAGATTCCTATGCCACTAACCACGGGATTAGTCCAACCTTGAAAGGGATTACTGCCTTGACCTGTAGAGGAGAAAGGCATAGATCCTATCGTCAGGTTGGAATGTGGTATGTGACCACTTCCAGAAAGTAAACCCTGAAATGAAGCCAATCCACCCATCATGGATGTGGAGGCACTAAATGGAACTGATGGAATACCCTGTGAATGGGTGCCAAATGGGAAAAATCCAGAACTCGAAGCATTGTTTTGGTTATTTCCACTCGTAGAAGGAATGGAGGTAGACCCAACTAAGGATGTGCTAGAAAAAGACCCAAATAAAGATGCAGAGGGGATGGAAACAGTTCCTCCCCCTTGTACTGATGTTGGAGTCTGCATGGTTGTAGCACTTATGGTAGAAGCCATGCTTTCGGTGGTGGTCACTGAAGGTAAGTGTGTAATATGACCTAGACTTGACAGTCTATGAGTGAGAGTCCCAATGTATTGTAATACGTTTGGATGATTAGAAGGTAGAGGAGAATTCGGAGCTGCTAACGACTCTGGGAGTTCTTCTACCTCAATGTTATCTTCTGATTGAAAGAGAACTCGAGAAAGAACTGGGGTGTTCCTCTCTAGTTCTGTGGAAGTACCAAGCCTATCCTGAACACTAATTCCACTAGGGGGAGGATCAATCCGCGATGCATCAGCTGCCGCGGGATGAAACCCACTGGCAGTATTACCTTTGCGCCTTCTAGGAGAAGGTTCTAAACTTGGTGGTGAAAGACCACGAAGTCTTCGAGACTGTCTAGGCGATCAGCCAGCCACTTTGAATTTTTATTAAGATCTAATTAAAGACTCAAGAAAAAATGAAAGCTAGGCCAACTAAGAGCACAGAGAACACACTAAAAAGTCCCTAAAATATGTCAGCTAGTCAAACAAATTTCAAGTATTTCTGCTCTGAGTGATGAGGACCGGACACCAAAATACAGGAAAGTGAAGAAAGGGGCCTTCCAAAGATAGTCTGAGATAATGACAGCTCAGTCCTACCAGTGAAGGTAACAGAGGAAGTTATGCTGACCTCCTAACAACATCCTGTGCTGGTGCAAGCCCCCAAGCTTTGCAAGGGTGCACTCCAGAAGTACTGCTGAGAGTGATACAACGTTGACCTCAGGTGCCATGGGATTTCCCTCCGCAGCCACTTGTGTAGATCCCTAGGAGAAGCAACTAAGGTTACAAACTCGTGTCAGAAGCCAGGTAGAACATTCTTGAGGTAAGATTCGACAAGTAGGAGAGGGAGTATCTCTCTTCCTTATCTTCAAAAACCCTTGTGCTTAAGTCCCAGATCCGGAGCTTTCCAGGTCTCCCTAACGCTATTGGATTTGCACTCGCTATTCAGACTTCTATGTTTGACAGTTTAAAGTGGCCTTGGAGAGTTTTCTCTCCACACACCTAATCCAAGGCCCTAAAATATCCTAAAACTTGTTAGTGTGTCTAAATTGACAATATAAAAAGGTTATAGTATATTTTAATTAGCACTTGTTTTTAAATGGGCTGTTCTTAAGTCAAGGGATAAGAAAAAATGAAACTTGTGGTGTTTTTTAACACAAAAGAAATTAATAAAAACCAAACTATATGCAAATGCACTTGTTTCGTTCTTCGATGAAAGAAATTTCTACCAGGTTCTAAGGAACTTCTAAGAAACCAATAAATTTTTCTTTTCTTTTCTTTCAACAAGCTTCACACTCACAAAAATTAACAAAAACTATTGGATACCCTACAAGATGCACAAACTATCCTAATGCAATGAGTATATGCTGATGCAAAAACTTAAGACTACCCTAAAGCAAAGAATGAAAGTAACTTGTTTATCACTTCTAAATAGCTACTTAAGATGTTTAGATAGAATATAAGTTGCTAATGCTCATTTTCGTCCAAACACTAAAAGAAAATCGTAAGACAAACAAAATGCACTTTCAATCGCAAAAAGAAACCAAATCAAAACAAGGCAATAGAAAGCAAAAACCAAGTTTTCAAGAAGTTTTCTTCAAAAGCAAAAACAAAAAACCACTTTTCAAAAGTGCTCTAAATACTATTGAAAACTTTAAGACCGAAGAATAGGCAACAAAAACACTTTGCAAGTTATCAACTCAAAATGGGCGAAAACTGAACAAAATAGGTGTTTCAAGATGCTCTTAACGACCAAAAGCAACAAAAAGAGCTTGGTGACAATGATCAAAATATCAAGAAAGACAACTTTCAAAATCATCACTCAACAACTTTTAAAAGCAAGAAAAGCAAATGGCCACAAGATGTAGTTTTGACACAAAGCAAGAAGATCATAAAGATAAAGTTTGTCACAAAGATTGAAACCAATATTTCTTCTCTAGAAGACCAGAACAACCAAGATTCTCAAAGAGAAATCTCATGTGCTCAAACACAAATGATGATACTTGCAACAAAACAACTCAAGACCAAAACTTTTCACAACCAGAGAGAATTCGAAACTAGAAACTTGCTGTAAAAACACAGACTGACAACCAAACTTGACTTCCCAGGAAACACTCAGACCAGCGAAATTTTTTTTGAACAAGAAATATTTGCAAAAATCTTGGAAAATTAGGGTATACGGGACTGTGTCAATGCACAGTTGTGTGTATACGCAATTCAGCCCAAAGAAACCTGTGTATACGTGGGTTCATATGGGGAAACTTGTGTACATACGCTTCTGTTACTCAACAAAACTGCGTATATAATAGTTCATAAGAAACAACAAACAAGAGGTCTGAATAAACTAATCAGACTTAAAGTCTGAGTTCCTACAAGAACAGAGAAGCCAGTTACAGCAAGAACAACTATGGCTGAGCCCTGATTGGCTTAAAATAACCCAAACTAGGAACAAGAATATTGTTGTCCCCAGTGAAGTCACCAATTCTGTTGAGGGAAAAAATCCCCTAGGCTTTTGGGTCAACGCCCTAGTAGAGTGGGGGTTATCTACAGTAAAAAAAAGCATTCCACATAGCCATGATACCTAAATAAGCAAACTACGCGAAGAGAGGTGCACTTGGGTGTCCTTCTTTTGGGTAGTTCCAGCTAGGGTCCAAACCCTCTTGGAGTTCCTTTTGATCCTTAGACCTACAAAACAACCAATTCAAAGAAGCATAGCAATATATGGACCAAGTATCATATAGAAATCAACTTCGTGACATATTGAAAGGTAGTTAGTTATACAATTGAAACAATTATTCATATGTAAACCATAACATTAACATCATATGCATGAAGAAGATTGATTTCGCGAACAAGACAAATGTTTCTTTATTGCAGATAACTAAAAAAAGCAAGGAATGATATCACCTGAATATTCCTCTCGCTGGCTCCAAGCAGAATCGTCCTCCGAATCCGTCCAATCCCACATCTTCAAATGGCTCCTTCCATGACTCATACAAAGATATCTCAACCAGTGAAATAACATAAAAGATCAAGGAAACAAGGGTTTCCTGTAATGGGGGGAGTGCTGGAAGCACAAGGATCTTCAGATCTGATCAGGGATAATCTCAGCAGAGTAATTTTCTCTCTATTCTCTCCTCCTTAGGCCTTCCCATTGAAGCCTTTTTATACTTCTCCCAAAGTAGTTTTTTAGTTGGGAATTCATTGGGAACAGTTGGGCCACGGGCACTAATAGGTAATCAACAGGTAAAACCCGTGATCTCTGCCTGAAATTAAGGAGATTTAACTTTTTTTAAGTGTTTTAAGACATATATGTGGGTTGGGTATACACAGACCCACGTACACATGCGTTTAGCTTAGGGCAATGTCACGTATAGGGAGTAAAACAATGTTTTTTAAGTATTTGGACCATGTCTAGAAGGAGGGGTTGCCCTAGGTCATAAATGCAGCATCACAAACATCAAGAGTGAGATTTGGAGCTATAACAAGTATGGCTTGGAGATCTATCTTGCACACCATTTCTATTGCCTCTAACGTTCTAGGCACAAAACTAGTTGACACTGTGTTGTTTCACCCCACACTAGTTTGTACCTATGATGCCTGGACATACATCTTGCACAGACCCATTTGAATGGCTCCCAAGGCTCATTGTTGTTTTTGTTCGAACTACTGCAGCAGTTCCGCAGTTGCATCCCTCACCACATCGCCAATGTCATTCAAATCACCTTCTATCAAGGTGATTGGGTCGAGAGACATTTTGCTGGCCCTGGACTTCTTCCGTAGTCCCACTTTCTCCTGGTCCCTATTGTGCTTAACCCAGAACTGGATAGTCTTCGGGTCTTCTCCTCCCTATTCGGATCACTTCTCTTCCTCTTCTGTCTCTAGGGAAGGAGATTTCTGACTCCTGTCGGAGTCACTGTCCTCCTCTTCTTCTTGCACTCATGTCTGCTTCTTGGTAGTGCACTCCGCTTTGGCTTTGTCCTCAGTCTCTTTCTTCCTCTTTTCAGCCAACTGTTCCATCTTTAGTCTGCCCTCTTCCTTCTTTTGCTTCGCTGCAGACTTGCTAGACCCAGCTGTCAAGTCTGAGGTCATGTGCCACTCTGCTGGCTAGCGGTCGAGGACCGCCACGATTACATCATCTGTAGCCAAGTATGGAAGGTCATACCAATTTTTATCAGGTTCCTTCCGCACTCTCATGGAGACATAGTGGAAGTCCACCTTGAACTCCACATACTCTGCCAACTGTTTGAAGATAGTCGGTGATAACCACGGTTTGCATTTGATGGCCATGTTGATACTCATCTCCATCAAGATCCAAAATATCTTGCTATCCTTGACCCTTTGAGGTCCTTGGTGGCCCAAAGTGAAGGGAAATTCACTACTTCTGGTAAATCCTGTGCGACCGAAGGAAACTGACTATCCTTCAGTAACTCCCATGCGACCAGTACTATGGATATCAGTAGCCATGCATAGTGAAAAGTTTTTCTCTGATCCTGCACCTCTCTGTAGTTCACGAGGAACTTGCTGCAAAGGTAGCATGCCCAGTTGAATTGTATGCCCTTCGTGCACTGGGCTACTAATGATATGACCAGTGCAGGCACTTCATCTGCATGACACTTCCTCATAATTTTCCTAGCCAAGATCTAGGTGGCTACTTTGACTGTGGGGTCAGGTATACTAGAAATGGAGGAGCCACATGGCTTCTTGATGAACTTAAATTTGTCCTTCATTTCCTCAGTGAGGTCACGCTCACCTGTTTTTCTGCCAAATGCCATGGCTGGATTTAGTCTTGAATGCAGCAGCTGAGTGATCGTAAGGATCAGCATGTCAGTCATTGGTATTAGATCTTCTAACCATAGGCATTTATCGTGCACCAAGCATAGAAACTATTTGATCACTATCACAGTTATTGGCGTGCGGTTCTAATGCGGCACCCATAGCATGTTCAGGAGTCCTGCCTTGTCCACCCCTATTATTGACTTCCTTGGCTTCAGCGTGGTCACACCAGTGTCCTTATAAAAGACATGGCGCATGAACTGATCAGTGGCTAAGTGGGGAAAGCGAGTACTCTGTATTGGCCAAATCCCAATCCTCCAGCTTTAAAAGGAGAACGCGTGCCAGGCGTAGTCCATGAAATGCGATCTTCTCTGGTAGAAATGGTGTATGCAGCATGACTTTTCTCTCATCAATGTCCTTGGGGACCTTTACCTTACCTTGGTGCGGAGGAATGTATTCGGGTAGTTTAGAGATAGGGTTAGACCCTTCAACATCAACTTCCTCAGCCCCCATGTTAATGTCGTGCCCACCCATATTGATTTCTTCACTGTCCTCTTTAGGTTCTAGGTTAACTACCTTGCCCTTCTCCTGCACGGTGGGCTTTTCCTTTTGCGGGTGTTTTCTGGGTGACACTAGCACCGGTGGTGTTGTTTTTTGCTTATATTTCTTTGTTTTTGGAACCTTTTTGGCCAACGCAGGCCTTAGCCTTGGTGATCTCGGTGACTTGGGTACCTCTGCAAGTACTTCGACACTTGCTATCTCCAAGGCAGATTCCTGAACTGCCATTGCTACCTTCGGGGCATCTTCCTCAGCTGTCGTTGGTTCTCCAGCACTCACGGTTTCTACAGGTGCCAACGTGATACTAGACAAAAACTCTTGTGTTTCCTTCAGCAACCTCTCAAATGTTGAACTTGCTATCAAAGCTTCAAAGTACTCATGGTTCATACTCGCGTGAGATCTCAACACCTCAATTCTCAAAATGCCAAGTGCTTTTCGCTGGGCAACCACCTGTATTTTATAGGCATTTTCGAATTCAAATCTGACCATTCCCCCAAAAATTTGTTCATAAATGCTAGATTGGCAACATTTTTTCAAATATCTTGCTCTTAAATTCTGACTTAAATTCTTCCCCCTCGCCACTCCATTTAGCCATTTTCCCATTGTTAAGTCATGAACAGTGATTATAACGGTCACTTTCTTGCTGCCCTACGTAGTCCCTTCTTTGATAGCACAATTCCCCACACGTTTTTGCTGACACTGTGACATTCCTTCATTCCGCGTAGTCCTCCAATCGTGTAGCTCTTCAGCCCGGGAAGTGTAGTTTATAGTTTCGTGCCTCCTTTCAGCTACCTAGAGTGCTAAGAGTGAGCTTCCATAATGTAGTCATCTAATCAGATCGCTGGTGTATGGCTTCAATTAGCTGCCATTCACCTTTCGTGAGAAGGGTTTTCCATTCAACTTTACTAACTAAACTGCTCCACCATCGGTAACCTCCTTGATGACATATGGCCCCAACCAATTCATCCTAAATTTTCCTAGAAATTTATCAAACTTGCTATCATATAATAAAATTAAATCATTTATCTTGAAGGTGCATAGTTTGATGTGTCGATCGTGCCATGCATTTTTGCGGTCCTTTTAAACTTTTTGATGGAATCCAGCTAGAAATCTATCCTCTTCAAGCTCTGTTAGCTGCACAAGCCTCTCCTCTAGGGCTCAGCAATCCACCATTCCTGTGAATGTCGCTATGCGTAGACTAGGTACAATCTACTCCATTAGCATCACAGCTTTTATGCCATAAACCAACGTGAACGACGTTTGTCCAGTCAGCTTATTGCAAGTCGTTCTATAAGCCCAGAGCACCGTGGGTACGTGCACATCCCAGTCATTTCTTTGAGCCTTACAAACCTTTATTAGCGCACTATCCAATATTTTATTAAATGCTTTCACCGTCCCATTAGCCTGTGGGTGATATGGTATGCTCTTCTGATGGTAAACCTGAAATTCCTTTGTCATCTTGCTGATCGTCTCGTTAAGAAAATTTGTACCGTGATCGCTCATTAAAATTTCTACACAACCAAACCTTGTCATCACGTACTCAAAGATGAATTTTTCTACTGTCGTGCTTGTACAGTCCTTCATAGGTTGCGCCTCTGCCCATCTGGTTAAGTACTCAGTCGCGATAATGATGTACCATGCACCTGTCTTCTTTCTTAGAGGCTGAATTGGTCCCACAAAGTCAATCGCTCACTTCTCAAAGGGCTGTAATGATATCTATGGATTCAGTAGCAGCTCATCCCTATGCGAGGGTCTACCGGTCCTTTGGCATGCATCACATGCGCTACAATAGGCTTTTGAATCCTTATGCAAGGTCGGCCACCACAACCCAACATGTAGAATCTTTTACGTTGTTGCTTTTCCTGCATAATGACCTCTCGTGGCTCAGCCATGAACCTTAGCAAGGATGTTATTTCATTCAAACTCTGGCACATAACGTCGCAATATTTCATCTGATCCCATTTTGTACAAGTTCCTACAATGACAATAAATTTTGTCGCACACACCACTAGTTCCTTCTTTTGTTGACTTGTATATCCTTCCGGAGTCATTCCTATCGTTAGGGAGTATATAATATCTTCAAAGTGGCTATTCGTGATGCATACTATAAAGAGTTGCACATTAGGCAATCCTTCCTCCAAATTAGTAGGCTCTTCTCTAGTTTCAATGCACGACAGATGATTTGGTCCTGCATTCAATCGTCCTGGTTTCACAATATCTTCAAAATCATATTCCTAGAACAAAAATAGCCACATGCATATCTTACCCCCCCAACATAGTCTTGTTAACCAAGTACTTCAATGCAAAATGGTCTGTATACATCTTAAAATATCCACCCAACGCATAATGCCCAAACATTTGGAGCATGTACACCATAGCTAATCCTTCGCACTCTGCAGTGGAATAATTTTTCTCAGATTTCGAAAACTTTCTACTTGTTGACTCTATAGGATGATCAAAGTCCCCTTCACCAACCTGTGTTAGTACTGCTCGTAGCACAATACATGATGCGTCCACATGCACATTAAATTCCTTCTTCCAATCTCGGAAGACTAGGATCAATGGAGTGACCATTTTCTCCTTTACAACGTCCAAGCTCTTTTGAAATTCTTCATTCCAACAAAACATAAATCGTTCTTTAACAATTTTTCCATTGGTGCAGTGATCTGCGCATAGTTCTTGATGAATTTCCTACAGTATCTCGTATAACCCAGTATTGTGTGTAGCTTTTTCACACTCGTTGGAACTTCCAAATTGATTATGACTGCGATCTTCGTAGGGTGTACCATCAAGCCTTGTTTGCATACAACATGACCCAGCAAGATCCCAAAAGGGACACAAAACAAACATTTCTTCAGATTGAGCGTGATCTAGTACCTTTGACATGTATCTAGCATCAAGCACACGCTTGCCACATGGTGCTTTACTAATCCAAACACTGTCCAATCATCAAAGTATACCTCAATAAATTTATGAATGAATTCCTTCAACGCCGCAATGATTACGCATGAAAAGATCATCGGCACGTTCTTTAGCCCAAAAGGCATCACCATATACTGGAAGCCTCCCCATTCAGTTGCGAAGGTCATCTTACTCATATCCTTTGGTGCAATCTTGATTTGGTGGTACCTTGATAACCCATCAGTAAACAAATATGCTTCTTGGCCGCCAACATTATCTAGGACCTCAATGGTGAATGAAGTTGGGAAGGGATAATGAATGTAGGCTTCATTCAACTTTTTGAGATCTACGCATATCCTTATTTCTTCCTTCCTCTTGTTTTCATAAACTACTGTTGGGCTCACCGAATCAGATTCTTCCACCAATTCAATAATACCTGCCATGAGAAACTTATCCAACTCTAACCGGACCCTCTCATTATACTTCAGATTGAGGCGGTAAGGTCTTTGCTTCACAGGTTTCGCATCTGGTTTTAGGGTGATCTTCATGATACCCAAGTCCCCTATTATCCCTTTAAGATCTGAAAACTTTGTGGGGAATAGATCTTGATATTCGCGGAGTAGCTCAGAAACCTTATCTAATGTCACGTAGTCCCAGTAGTCCCCAAACTTTACAAGCTTTGGCTCTGCCTCCATGCTAATGTTAACCTGTCTAGTTTTCAGTGGCTCAGTTATGTCTGGGTTCTCTAGTTGCGGTCCCTCAACTTCGTGGTGACCTTCAATCTCTGGAATATTAATCTTCCTCTTGTCTTCATCTTCTTCTTCAATAGTCACATTATAGCACTCCAGTACCTGGCTCAGCTAGGTGGTCCAATCAACTTGAATCAAATCTAGAGGATCCTATGTTATCCTGAAGATTGCTACCCTAACCTCCTACAACGCTTCGTTGATACATTCAAACCCTTCCTTAAAGTTGAACGTCATCAAAAATCCCAGGTGCAAAATGTCCCATTCTTCAGTGGCATGGCAGAGTTCTGTCTCCAAGTACCAGTTCATCGGTATAACATCCAAGGTATGACAAAACATATGGATTCACTCCGGCTTAAGCTTCACTCCATATGCTTCAGTCCATTTGGCCAAATGGTAGCGTGGATCATTCCTCCCATCAAACTTTTCAGTTAGCTGCACTTGTGGGTGACCAAACCATACTCTCATCATTTTTCTGTATACATGCCAATCATCAAAACTGTCCTTGTGTGTGCCCCACCATCTCTTAGGTGTAACATGCAGCGCCCAGTCCAGGGCCTAGAAGCGATGTTTCTCTGGCACTTCTCTCTCAAATGCATCCAAAAAGTGGTCAACATCAGTTAAACCATCATAGTAAGGCATATTTCTTAACTTTGATGATACAAAGTGCAATGACTTGGTCATCATATTACAATGTAGTGTAGATACTTCATGTAGTCGATTTTGCCAGTGCTTCTTCATCTGAATCTGATGTGCAGGAACTCTCGTGGTCACATGCAATACATCTATCTGTTGTTGGATTCACTCAATCCTGATCTCGTGCTGTTATCTTGTAAATCTTGTCCAAATCATCATCACTTTCATAATAGCAGATTGATTCAGTATAGCGCAGTCCTTCTGCACGGTCTAGTGGCACCACTAAGCAGAGATGTTTCTTCTCAAATATTATCTTATGCTTCCGCACATTGATTACCCCATTCATGTGAGTGGCCCAATCGATCCCCAGGAGCGCGTGGTAGGGATTGTTTGCATCCACAATCTCTATCACTTCAAAATCAGCTAGTGCACTCGCGCCCTCAATATCAACTATTACCCCCTACAACCTCCCCATTGGGATGATTTTCTGCTAATTCACCATCCTTAACTAAATTGGAGACCACTGTAGCATAGGTCTTCCCATTCTCTCCCATGTCTGTTTCAGAAAAACGTTCACGTTTGACCCTAAATCTAGAATAACTTGATCCATCTCATATTCGCCTATCTGCATGGTGAGTCTCATCTTGCGTCTAGTTCTTGCCTTATTCTTACCAACATTTCTAACTATGAACGGTTCATCAGTAGTGTTTTCCTTCCCAGCACACCTATTAATCAACTCCTGTAGTCCCTTCAAAGCCTTACTATCACGTAGCAGTTTCATGGAGGCCCGCAAAAACGTGGTAATCATGGACAGGTCCATTTCCTCAGGCGTGTTCTCCTAACACCCTGAGGTAGAGGCATTGGTAAAGATTTTCTTCACTTCCATAAATGTTTCTTTCGCATGTTATAGATCAAATCCGGTCTCCTTTTTCTGGTTCTTTGCAGACCCACTCACCTTCTTTAGGCTGCTTCCCCTTATCCTCATCAGTGGTTGCCCCACTCCATAACACAATATTTACCTTAGGATCTTCCACGCGAGGCTTAGCCCTCATCATCTGCAAGTTCTGAGTTGGTTTCTAAGGTTTTTCCCCCTTCTCACATATCTTAGCTAACAATATAAGGCAATCCTCCATCGCATGGTCAAATTGAGTACAATAGCGGCATGATAGCCACGTCGGATTTAGGCAGTCTCGTGCGTAGTGTCCTGGTCCTCCACAATTGTAACAAATAACCTGCCCTCGACCTCTACCAGGTCCTCCTCCACCTCGACCTCGTTCGTGCCCCTAATACTTGCCTCATGCTCCTCTAACGCCTTGGTCGAGAGGCCATGTTTCTAACTGCACCCTGTATGCAAGTGTCCTGTCCATCATTAATTTGTAACTCTGGCAATTGCGCTCGTCATGACCCACTAATTGACAGAATTTGCAGAAGAGATGTTGCGATGTCTGTATGAATTTCTACAGTAAATGGAAATTGTCTGTCACATGTTTCCCAGCTACCTGACAGATAGCACACCATAGCGCGGGCCCTATTTTTGGCGCTACTGTAGCTTCCGGCTTCAGAGGCATTGGTCGCCCTACTGCAACATAGATTGCGAAAACTGGATAGTGATCTTTGTCATGCCCTTAGCTTTTTCACTGCACCAAACTTCTTTGCATACCTCGGGCCGAGTTGTTCTATCCTTCTTCGGACCTTGCATTTCTAGGAAAAGGCTCTACAACTACGCATGAATCTGTTGAACCCCCAGATTATCATCTTGCATTGATATCGGATGCAATCTAATCGGGATTTCCATAGCTTCCACCTGGGTCCCAATATTCTATTGTGATAGCGTGACCCTTAAATGAGGTAGGAGCGAGGCCACAAACCATTCTCAATGATGCCCATCAGTCAGATTCATGTTAGCCTCACGGATCGTACACTTGAATCTGTAAACCAAATCCCAGGGTGTCTCTCCAGGCTTCATCATGATCTCTTTGAATCCCACAATTGATTGCGCTTCAGACTTAGGTCTATTGAAATCCTTATTAAGTGCAGTTATGATATCTACCAACGCGGACATCGGATTATCCGTGCAGTACTTAATATACCACGTTAGTGCGTAGTATTGCAAAGCACTAGCCAACATTTATTTCTTCATTTGATCGTCCATGATACCCTGAGCTTCCCATACAACCTTTGCGACAAACAAAAACTGGTCTGGATCTTCATTTCCCATGCCCTTTAACACAGGTAGCTTTACGGAGTTTTCCATATTGAATGGTGGTGGTGCAGGAAAAGGTGTAAGTGGTGGAGGTGAATATGGAGGCGGTGTGGGTGGATGAGGTATTCATGGGAACCCCTACCTTATTAACTGAACAACGCTCTGCGGAGAAGCCTGTGTTTCTCCCTCGTCGTCACTCAGAGGGGGTTCAATCAATGGGCTATATTTAGGGCCTTTTCTTTCTCCATCCTTGAAAGTCCTTCCACTTCACGTAGCCCCAAACATCAAGGTAATTGTATAACCCTCTTTTCACACAAGAGCATCTTAACCCAAGTATTTAGTAATTTTAAATACTTACCTCGCAGTCCTTTGAAGAAGTGCCACTCTGCTTCATTGTAAATGACCGGAGTATCAACTGCGAATTCTGTCACAAATCCAACTATGATACAAACAATCCAATGATCAACAGCGCGTGTGAACTTATCTTCAGAGGTTTCCAATCTCTGCACTAATTCAGGGGTCCAGACAATCAGACCGTCAAGCCTCCACCTCCCTTGGTCGTCTTCCAACTTCGTGATCCACTCGTATAATTCAATCGGTAAGGAACAAAAGAAGATTTCATGTATCTTTGTGTACATATATCTATCCAACCACTATTCTTTCATCAATTGTGGATTCCTGTTTTCTTGCGCTGCGAATTCGTGGATCTTTCTATCCACCAGTCTTCGATCTGTTTCTTAGTTGGATTCCAATGATGCGATATCACACATATCATTATGCAGATCCCTATCTCGGCAATGGAACCAGTTGTTGGGTTGATGGGCTCTGACCTAGGTTCAACGTTAGTGAGCCAAGAAAATCCCTAGACTACTGGCCCTTTTGGCATCAATTCGCAGAGTGCGGCCTGAATTATCACTCGAAGCAGTATGGGGGGATGCAGGAGCCAAGTTTCCACACCCTGAGATGGTTTTGATGTCGTTTTATACCCTCAATCTATCTTCACGGAGATCGATAAGCCATTTAGGGCTTATCAATGTACTTCTCTTATTCTGCTTTAAACCCTTCACGAAAGCCTCCAATCATCCTTCACGTACACTAGATAGATAGATCAGGCACTTACGTGCCTTTGTAATGACTCTCACTTCTGCATCTACTCTATTATCTTAGTTTTGTATAGTCTTCACATGTGATTATTATTATCTTCGCGTAACCATATATATTTACTTGCGTTCATATAACGAAGAGAAACATATAGATTCACACATCAGAATAGCATTAGAATTTAAACCCAGTTTTCAGCATAACATAATTGCATGTAATTAACAAAAGTAAAATACACATTTCTAGTATAGACCCTAACTACCTTGCACACACAGCTGCAGTCGTCCATGCACTCAGCTGCAGACTTCTACCCTAGGCCTCTACGCACTCAGCTACAGAGCCTCTTCCTACGCTAAGACTCTTCACTCTTAGCTCTCATAGACCCAAAAATTACTTAGAATTCTACCAGAACTTATGAACTGCCTTAGATTCTCTAAAACTCTCCTTTTTATACATTCCCATGGCTTGCAGATCAAGGGCGGATCCCATCAAGCCAACACAAACGATCTAAACTAAGGGTCGAAACCCTTTTTTACTGTTTACATACTTGCGCTCCACAGCCACAAAATGTGGATACTTTACATTATTTACATAAAACTTGGGCCTTTAGCCCTAAAAATTGGGCTTTTAACCCCAAAATTAACCCCAAGGGACCCATTCCCAATAGTAGCATACTTTGATTTTTGGAGCAATAATGCAAAGGAAGAGGAGGAAAGCGTAAGAGGACATCAGGATCAACAACTACAATGGGTTTTTCATGTAGGTACTAAGTTTCATGTATGTTTTCCTCACTAGTTTTGGCATGCATGGAATATGCATGTGGTTTATTGTTCATGACTTGTCAGTGGCATGGAAGATTTCTTGGATTGAAAGTGGATTTTCCTAGCCTTGGGATTATGTGAATAGCCATGGTGTTGTGGGTTCATTTACTTTGCTTTCTGGTTGGTTCTCATGTTTTCTTAACTTGGGTTGAGTTACTAGTTCCTGGAGCCTTGGTTGGACAAATGCTCTGGATCTCTGTAATAGCTTGGTTTCAGTTATTAGTCCCTGAAACTTGGTTGGAAAAATGATTTAGAGCCCTTTCTGGGTTGAGTTACTAGTCCTGGAGCCTTGGTTGGACAAACTCTTTGCAACCCAAAAGCAACTGCGGGTTGAGTTACTAGTTCTGGAGCCTTGGTTGAAACTAACTCTCTAGAGCCTTAGAACACTTGGATAGAGACCAATCTAGTGATGCTTTTGTGATGTTCGAACGTGAGGTGGAATCATTATTTGATGGGTTGAGGTGGTTTGCCTCCGGAAGCCCTGGATGGCTTTCGATTGATGTGTTTTATGAGATGCCACATTCATGCTTGGAATATGGCACGAAGGTGACTAGCTGAAGAGAGTTTTGGCTCAACCATTTCTATAGTTGGGTGGTTCGTGGAATTTGTTGGTGTTTAGATATGAATAATGCAATTCACCCTATTCCACATTAATTGTCAACCCAGGGCTCGACTTGTTACTTCAAGAGTATCATGGAAGGTATATGTAGGCCACAGTTTCCCTACCCAATATTGAACATTCAATCATAAACATAACAATGTGTAACAAAAAGTAATAACTGTAACAACAATCAGAGTAACAAGAAGTTAAGACTCATAGAAACAAACTTGATAAATCATCACAACAATAAGAAAATAATGCAACAGAAATAAACCTATGCACACCACTAATCCAACAACACCTGGTCAGGAGAGTGGGCCTAACTCCCTCATCAGAGTTGTGTAAAGATCAAGAACTATAGAATGCTCAGAAGATCATAAATTTCATTAGTCAAAATTAAATTACAACGGTATGATGTTAAAAGCTCAGTATATCTCCTAGCGGTGGCTTTCTTAGCCCCGTAACATTACTTATACATTTCAATTGAAAACTCATAATTCCTAAGATTACAACAGCTGTCTGCCTACAAATACACAACGATTCTTGAAAAAAAAAAAAAAATACAAAGATATAAATTGTGTTGGTCAATAAGTTGAACCACTATTGCAGCTGATATCTAAAGATAGCATTTCCAACTCGATAGTAACCATATTGAATCATGGTCTTGATCATCATTCCTTCGAATCTGCAAGGAAACTTATGTTAGCAAGTCACTTTAGGAAATAATACCCTACGACTACGTTTCATCGATTAATAATTCACAAAGACATGACAATAGGTATACCTTTGCTATGAAGAATACAAATGGACCCAGAAAGGTTATGAAATAGGTACATGAAAGGGATAGAAAGGTGGGTAAAAAGTAGGGAAATTTAGCAACCAACATAAGTCCCACAACTGGTTGGCCTTTCCATCAATAATATGAGGTTATTTATCCTTGTTATTTTTTGAGTATTATACAAGTTATATGTGGACCATATGACTGCGATTTCCTTGGTATTTGTTTTGCTATTATGTTGGTTATGTATGTGTTTTATGACAATAGTGATGTATGGCTATCATCATGTTTTTACTTTTAAATGAATGAACAATGCATCTATGACCTAATGGATGAAATGGAAGTAATGTGTTGAGGCATCGATGCTTCTTAGCGATTCACAGATGGCTATGAGACTCCTATGCTTAGATATGTCAGTTATACTTGTAGATTACATATGCGTGATATGTTTGACGAAATGTTTGTCATGGATAGTAGAGGTCCAACCAAGGTCTTATTTAAGTAATTGCATTTGTATTGTCATTTCCTTATTATCTTGTTGTTATGAGAGTTTCATTCAATTATGGGAAATGACATGGACTTTGGGCCTGAAAAAGTGGCTCAAATCCCAAGGACGTTGGCCCAACACTGTGCAATTTAGGCCTTGGACACTGGCATACCTTGTCATGAGAACGTCCAGAGCTTCGTAGACGTTGTCATGCCCATATCATGGGAGCATCCGAGGGTCAAGTGGTCTAAAATCTCAGTGGGACCTAGGGGTTGATCAGTGGAATGGTTGGAATAGTTCCCGAGGGTCCTAATGCTAATGTTGAAGGTTTATATGGTGTGTTTTCATTGGTTCCACTTCCTTAACGTGACTTAAGAGGTCGAATCATATCATAGTGGCCTCTTGTCGCATGTTTACCTCGGTTGGTCAGTTACATGGGTAGATGTGGAAGGAGGGTATCACAAAGTGGTACCAGAGCATGGTTCACCCCTTGGACTAGATGAGTTGGGTGTGTTGGTGATGCATTATGTCGGTTGCATATGTGCTTCTTGTGTTTTGAGACCATTTGGAATTTGATGGTTTTGTTGTGGAGTGCATTTTCATGAGTTTATAACTGGTTACATGTTGCTATATGTCACCTACATATATCATTCTTATATGCTTGGTTACATGTTACTACCTTTTGTTACAAGTATTGCTTGTTTATGCTTGATCATATGTGTTTATGCATGTATGTTGTCCATGGTTATTCTTGTGTGTTGTTCACATATGTGGTTATGTATCATCTATGTTTGTTATGAAACCAACTCACAAAATAGAAGAAAATATAGATCAACAACTTCAAAATTAGTCTTTGCGAGGAGGCAACCGCCTTTACATTACACAAATTAATTATTCCTCGAAGATACAAATGACAAGAACTCATTTCTATATATAGGAGTCTAAGCGGCCCCAATATAATTAGAGCCTACATAAAACAAATATGGAAGGGGCACAACAATAATAATATTGGCTTCTATGGGGCACAATAATAACAACATGGGGACTACATGGGCACAACAATACAATAAGGAGGTTTCACTAATAACAATAAGAGGCTACACTAGTAGTATAAGGACCTAACTTGCCCCTCTCCTTCAAAAAAGTGTTTTCCTCAATGCTTGAGTAGTTTTGGATGCTTTTGTATAAAATTCTCATCCACCCATGTGGAATCTTCAGCTCGTAAGTTCTTCCAGACTTCCACTTGACGAGATTTTCTAAAATTGATCGATTTCGTAGTTGTCAGGCTCTTGTTTTCGTAACTACTTCAGGTTCCAATATGTTTTTTCCTTCCTCATCAAGTTTTGGAAATATTGTTTAAACTGGGAGCTTGTAACCTATAACCTTCTTTAAGGATGAAAGATGGAAAATTGGGTGTAGTCGGGAAGATCAGGGAGCTCCAATTTGTATTCCATAGTACCAATATTTTGCAACACCTTGTAAGGACCATAGTACTTTAGTGATAATTTATTATCCTTCTTAGCTTGGTTGAGGGACATTTGTTTGTATGGTTGTAGCCGTAAAAATACCCAATCGCCTACATCAAAACTTCTTTCACTGCGATGTTGATATGCATGTTGTTTCATTTGATTCTGTGACAAAGTGAGGTTATCATTTAAAAGTTGGAGACCTTGTTGTTGATGCTCGATGTGATCTTCCACTACTTGAACCTTAGAATTTTCTCTTAAAGATGATGTGATGGATGGTGGATGATATCCATAAAGTGCCATAAATGGGGTCATTTTTGCTGTCGCATGGAAGGAAGTGTTATACCACCATTCAACCAAAGGTAACCACTTGACCCATTGTGTTTGTTTATCAGATACAAAGCAACTAAGATATCCTTGCAAACATTTGTTCACTATCTCTGTTTGTCCATCATATTGAGGATGATAAGTTTGGCTATGCGCTAATTGAGTAACCATACAAGAAAATAATTTCATCCAAAAATTTCTAGTGAAAATCGGATCTATGTTGCTTAGAATAATCTTTGGGTTTCCATGTAGCTTTTGAATTGTTTCCATAAATGTAGTAGCAATCGTACTAGCTTTAAATGGATGATATAATGCACAAAAATGTGCATACTTGGTAAGTCTATCAGCTACCACCATGTTGACACTCTTTCCTTCAGACTTGGGTAAATCTATGATAAAATCCATTGAAACCTCCTCCCAACGTTGACTTGGAATGACTAAAGGTTCTAACAGACCCGGGGTCTTAATTGTCTCAACTTTATTTTGTTGGCAAACCAAACATTCTGCCACAAACTTTTGAACATCAGATTTAAGGCCTTCCCAAAAAAAAATACTTCTTGACCCTGTGGTAAGTTTTTAAAAATCTTGAGTTCCCTTTTAAGGGAGAGGAGTGCAATTGCAAAAGAATCTTTTGTTTGAGTTGGGAATTCTTAAAAAGATATAAGAAATATTTGTACCATAACGAATCATTTTTCCAGCTAAATGTATCAGATATAATGGGATATTGCTACAACGTTTGAATGAGTTTCCACACTTCTTCATCATTATTCCATTCATCCCTTGCTTCGGTTATCTAATATGTTTGAATAATAGAAATGGCCCAAATAAATCCTTCCACATCCTCATCCTTTCTTGAGAGCGCATCTACAACAACATTTTTCTTCCCTTTTTTTTAGATGATTTAAAAATCATAACCCAACATCTTTGTGACCCATTTTTGTTACTCTTCTATAGATAATATTTGTTCCCAAAAGTATTTAAGGCTACCATAATCTATTTTTACATTGAAGTGTCTTCCCATTAGGTAAGGTCACCATTACTTTAGTGCATCTAGTATTGCCAATATTTCCTTCTCATAAATAGGTTTGTGTAAATACTTTCCTTTGATTGGATGAATTTCGAAATAAATGGGTCTTCCTTCTTACATTAAAACAACAACAATTCCATTTCCTGAGGCATCAAATTCCACAATAAAGGTTTTTGTGAAGTTTGGCGTAGCTAAGACTGGTCCTTGGCACATTGCCTCTTTAAGATGTTCAAAGGCATCAGTGGCTTCTGGGTTCCAAGAAAATGTATCTTTCCTCAATAATGATGTTAGAGGTGCCACTATTCTCTAATAATTCTTGATAAACTTGCAATAATACCCTGTCAACCCGATAAATCCTCGAAGATTCTTTATGGTTGTGGGGGTTTTCCATTCCTTAATGACTTTAATTTTGTTAGGGTATACCTTCACACCCTTATGAGATACAATATGACCCAAATATTCCACCTCTTTTACTCCAAAGAAACATTTGGAGGTTTTGGCATATAATTTTTTTCCAACAGTTTCAACACCCTGTCAACATGTTGAACATGATCCTTCAAAAACTTGTTGTAGATTAGTATCATAAAAAATACTAACACAAATTTTCTAAGGGCTTGAAAATGGAATTCATCAAACCTTTAAATGTTGAAGGCGCATTATTAAGGCCAAAAGGCATGACCAAAAATTCGTAATGACCCTCATAAGTTTTGAATGTTGTTTTCGAAATGTCTCTATTCTTCATTCTAATTTGATGATATCCTGAATGACGATCCAACTTGGTGAAGTGAACTGCTCCATGTAATTCATCCAACAATTCATCAATAACATGAATAGGAAATTTATCTTTAATAGTGAGCTTGTTGAGTTCCCTATAGTCTGGACACATGTGCCATGATCCATCCTTCTTGTGCACCAATACTACTGGAGCAGAGAAAGAATTTTGACTAGGTTGAATTATACCAGCCTCTATCATTTTTGCAACTATATGTTCAATCTCACTCTTTTGGGCATATGAATATCTATAAGGCTTGATGTTGGGAGGAACAGTTTATGGAATCAATTGAATCACACGATCTTGGTCATGAATAGGTGGGAGGCCTTTGGGAGTCTCAAACACCTTGGAATGATTTTCCAAAACTTTTTTGAGATTAGGAGAAATATATGATTTTGATGTTTGAAACCCTAGTGAACATAGTTATGCAATTATGCCCTGTTGTTCTTTCTTCAAAAGCTTTGTCATCCCATTATAGTTAATTATCTTTCCTGGTTTCCCTGTCATACCCCTTAATTCAAGTTCCTTTCCTTCCCAAAAAAATTCAAGAAAATTGAAAGCCATTATTCCCAAAGATTGTAATCATTGGACTCCTAGTACAACATCAGCACCACCCATGGAAATGGAAAGCATTGGAATATTCATGACATGTTCCCCCATGTTTCTTTGATATTATGGAACTTTCCAGAGGAACTTATAGTTCCTCCATTTGCAACCATCACTTGACACTCTGGTGCTGAATATAGGAAGCAATTCAATTCCTTGGCTATATTACAATGAATAAAATTATGGGTACTACCTTAATCAATTAATACTATTACCTTTTTCTTATTGATATATCCTTATATCTTGAGAGTTTGAGGAGTGGTAATTCCTGCCAATGAATTACAAGATATGGTCAGATCCATTTCTTCTTTCTCTGTGGTTGGTTCTCGGTGTATATCCTCCTCTTTTGTTGTTTCTTGTTCCTTTTCTTCCTCCTCTTCACAGTCAATGTCGAATAATTTCTTCTCAACACACTTATGACCTTTAGTGTATTTTCTATCACAACTATAACAAAGCCCTTTTTCTCTATTTTCCTCCAATTTTTGTGGTGTCAACCTTGTAGGTTGTGGAAGGCTAGGAGCAACAACACTTCCCTCTTTATATTTGTGAGTGGTAGACTTCCTTGTTTCCATAATTTTGCTTTCAACTTTTCTTGCCACCCTGAATGCCTTCTCCAACGAATCAGGGTCCCAAAGTTGAACCTCATGTTGGATGTTATCTTTTAAAGTCCCTATGAAGGCATCAATCACAGGCCCCTCTGGAATATTAGTTACCCTAATATTCAATTTTTGGATGTATTAATGTGATCCGCCATTGAACCCTTTTGTTTGAGATTTATCAATTGGCTAAAGAGGGTGTTTATCTTTGTATCTTCATAATGTGCTATCATTTCCTCCGTAAAAATTGACCAAGTGACAAGTGGTTTATGAGAAAAAATCCATCTATATCATACAAACTAATTGGGTTCTAAATATAAAGATGCAATGTGTACCTTTTGTGAGGGTTGCACATCATGTAGATAAAAATATTGCACCATCTATAGTATCCAAGTTACCAAACCCTTTCCATCAAACTTCCTCATCTCTATATTTGGAATGTGGTGGTTCTTAAACCCCACATGGGAGTCTTTAAAATAAAAATTGATATTTTTTTGTCTTCATCATGATTTTCTTGGATTTCCTTGTCACCACTGGGACGCCTTTCTTCTAGCAACTTTTCCAAACCTTCTTTCAATTCCCCTATCTTGACATTCATTATTGCTTGCATGTCTACTTTTAAACCATCATTCAAAACTTCCACATCCATTTTTATACCTTCTATCTTAGCTTTCATTCCATTCTTCAAACCATCCGTCTTATCTTCTATTACTTTTTGTGAGAGAAAAATTTGTTGCATTTGGCTGCGTAATTTGAATATATCATGTTGCATTTCTTTCTCTTCTTCATGTGTCATAGTAGATATTTTTGGTTTATTACTAGGTGTGTCTATTTTCTTTCTTCAAGTCTTAAATTAATGATATTTATGCTTCCATATTCCCTTTAAATCACTTCAAACTATTTTTTCAAGCAAAACTTATGTAAATTTTAAAAAATACACACCTTTTTCTTGCCTTGTAGGAGCTCGATATTTAATCTGTTCTAGCTCTATAATTTTGGTACTACAAGGTTTGAAATTTTGTCTTGTTGTATCCCTATGAGTCCTCTTTTGAACCCCATAATTCAGATTGACAATGGATTCTCCAAGAAATAGTTATGTCTCATCTCCCATGATGACGTGTCACTTTTTTTACCTTCGACCCTGAAAACAATACCCAACAAACTACAGTCTAACACCTTTCTGTCAATATTTACTAAATTTGAATCTAATGCTCAGAGAGAAAGTTATGACGATTTTCCAAAGGTCACCTGTTTGAGATGGAATTCGGGAGTCTGAAAAACCATAACTTCATTAGATCTTATCTCTTAAAATGTAGCGAGGAAAGATCTGAAATTAGGACATGAGGTTTATCACACTTTCGGCTTAAGCAGATTTTAATTCCAGCTTATGAAACTTTGTAGGAAAAAAGTTATAGCGAAAATTCCACAATGACTTGTTTGAAGCAATGAAACCCTAGAATCCAAAGCTCTGATACCAAATGTTATGCAACCAGCTCAACAAATAGAAGAAAAGATAGATCAACAACTTCAAAAATAGTCTCTTCGAGGGGGAAAGCTAATTTACATTACACAAATGAATAATTATTGGATGATACAAATGACAATATCTTCTTTCTATATATAGGAGTCTAAGGGGTCCCAATATAATTAGAGCCTACGTAACAATAATATTGTAGGGGCACAACAATAATAATAGTGGGCTTCCATGGGGAAAAATAACAACAACATCAGGACTACATGGTCACAACAATACTATCATTGGGTTTCACTAATAACAATAATAGACTAAATTAGTAATATAGGGACCTAACAATGTTTATGGTTTTGCATTGTCTACATACACTGGTATGGTTGATGTCGTCATGCATGAGGTCATGGTATGTGTGGTTGACATGGTCATGCATCGGTGACTGGACTCTAACTAGAATGATGATGATAATTCTATATGCTTATGAGTTATATTTCTATATGTTTATGTGACTATGTTATACATGCATTACGCTAATTTTTTGATCTTGTAGATGATATATCCTCCCCAAACTATGCAAAGGTACATTGGTTTATTGTGATTTGGTTTAGCTGACATGATATACCTTGCAGGAAAAATATCAAATATGACTAGAAAGATGGTAGACTACAGTTCTTGAGACTCTCCCTATGGATCATATGAGGAACATGGTGTTGGGCACTCTTATTCTCTAGCAAGCACACTGAGAAGCTTAAAGGGAGAAATAAGGAGTTGTAGGGCAGAAAATGACAGAATCATACAGACACAGGAGAAACTAGCAGAGGTAAATGCAGTGATACTTTAAAGTTTGTTAGAATTTTAGTGACAAGGACCACTTCAGATCAGCCATGAGTAGGAGGAAAAAAATTAATGGGGCATGTGGTAGTAGGTCTCATGGTGGTCATAGGTCAGATAGAGATCACATAGTGAGAGATGGCAGATTATTGGACACTCTGGATAGGAGAGGTGCTGGACACATGTACTATTCCAGTTCTGGTTTAGATAGGCATTATGATCATCATTGTTATCATCCTTATAGGAGGAGTGATAGGGGATACTTTCTAGATGAGTTTAAGAAATAAAAGCCAACTACCTTTTATGGAGAGATGAAGAAATCGCAGGATGGAGAGGCATGGTTTCTTGGCAAGAGGAAATTCTTCAGGTTGCATGACTATTCAGAGAACATGAAAGACCAAGTAGCTATATTTAGTCTCAAAGGTAAAGCATACATTTGGTGGGAAGATGTGAAGAATGTCAAATGTATTCATGAGGAGGACTTGACTAGAGTGAGTTTGAGAGGCTATTCAAGAAGAAGTATATGTAAGAGAGATACTTTCATGATATGGAAAAGGAATTCTATGAGCTAAATATGGGATTAATGACAAATGAGGAGTACACTAGTAAGTTCTTGGAGCTACTGAGGTATGTGCCTTACCTCACGGAGGAGAATGCCAGGATTCAGAGGTTCATTATTGGATTATCGGTTGCATTCAAAGATAAGATTGAGTTCGATGAGCCTAGATCATTGGATGACACCATTTGAAATCTAAGGCATTGCTATGAACAATCAAAGCGCAGATCTAAGACTAAGTCAAACTAGAAAGGTAATGCAAAGAAAAAAGGAAAATGGGACAAGAAGTGAGCAAGACCTCAGGGTATAGGTAATAAAGAGAACGTAACACCATCTAAGAAGTTTAGTGCATTTGATAGAGGACAGGGACATCGATCCGAGGATAAGAATAGGGAGCCCATGCGATGTTTGACTTATGGAGGGGATCATCGGAGGAGAGATTTTCCATAGTATCAAGGTGGTAGGGCTTAGATATATAGTGTGCATGAGGCACAAACTATTGGGGATTTTGGTCAGAGAGTTCCTCGAATTTATGCAACATTGGATAACAGATAGGTAGACCATTAGGCATCTATCATTGAGATGAACATTAAGCTTTGTGATAAATTTATTTATATTTTTATTGAACCTAGATCTAATTATAGTTATGTTAGTCCTGACTTGGTGGATAAGTGTCGTTTGAGTAACGAATTGCATGCAGAATCTTGGTTAGTGTAGTTGGATACATGTTCAAAGAAGTGAGTTCACCATTGGGTAAGATCTTGTGTATTTGATTTGAATGGTATGCCTAATGCAACACATTTAAATGTATTATAGTTGGGATCATACAATATGTTGTTGGGCATGGCTTGGTTGTACCTTCATGGAACCAAGATTGATTGTTATGACAAATCCATTGAGTGTATGGATGACAATGGGGAACCAAGAGTATTATAAGGAAAGAAGAAGCCACATCCGTTAGGATGGTAAAAACTATGCAAGCCAAGTGTAGTCATAGGAAAGGGTGTGTGTTATTTACAATATACATTTCTAGTGACAAAGGTGAAGAAGTTAGGGATGCATATGTTTTCAGTAGGTACCCATTTCTATAGTAGTTTGAGGATGTGTTTCCTAAGGAAATTTCAAATTTTCCACCTATTAGGGAGGTAGAATTTTCTATTGAGTTGGTTCCAGGGGACGCTACGACATCAAAGGCGCCTTATAGGATGAGCACACTTGAGTTGGTAGAGTTGAAGCTACAGTTGAAGGAAATCTTGGATAAGGGATACATTAGGCCAGTTATATCACCTTGGGGTGCACTGGTATTGTTTGTGAAGAAGAAATATGGTACTCTCATATTATGCATTCATTATAGGTATTTGAACAAAGTGACCATCAAGAACACGTATCCATTGTCGAGGATTGATGACTTGTTCAATCAGTCGAAGGGAGCAGAGGTGTTCTCGAAGATTGATATGAGATCGAGATATCACTAGCTACGCATCAAAGAGGAGGACATTTCCAAGAAAACTTTCCAGATGTGGTATGGATATTATGATTTTGTTTTCATTCCATTGGGTTTAACTAATTCTCCAACTACATTTATGTGCTTAATGAATATTGTGTTGCATCTGTACTTGTAAAAGTTTGTTGTTGTGTTCATTGATTATATATTGGTATATTCTAAAAATGAAGAAGAGCATTCCGAGCATTTAGCAAGAATGTTAAGATTGTTGAGAGGGCATCAGTTGTATGTTAAGCTAAACAAGTGTAGTTTCTTTCAGATTGAGGTACATTTATTGGGACATGTGTCTCCAAGGAGGGCATTGCAGTGGACCCATAAAAGATAAGAGTTATCATGGAGTGGGTGGATCCTAAAAACGTAGATGAGGTGAGATATTTCATGGGGTTGGTAGGCTATTACATGAGGTTCATCAGGAACTTCTCATAGATTTATTATCCTATCACATCATTGCGGAGAAAAGGTAAGAAGTTTGAATGGACAAAGGAGTGTGAGGCTAGTTTTGAGTAGCTCTAGCAGTTGTTGACACATGCACCATTGTTAAATATTGCAGATCCAGACAAAGAGTTTGTGGTATGCAAAGATGCTTGTAGGAAAGGCTTTGGTGGAGTCCTTATGCAAGATAGGCAGGTGCTATGTTATGAGTAACAAAATTTCAATGAGTACAAGCAAAACTACCCTGCACATGATCTTGAATTGGCAGTGATCATACATGCATTGAAGATGTGGAGGCACTATCTTTTGGGTAGGAGGTTTTTTTTATGAGTGATCACATTGGTTTGCAATATCTATTTGACCAACCCAACTTGAATGGAATGAAGGCTCAGTGGTTGGCCATGATCAGCGACTTCGATTTTGAGATTAGGTACATCAAAGGTAAGGAGAACAGGGTGGGAGATGCTCTTAGCAGGCCGGTTTAGGTAAATCACTTAGCAAACATGATCTCGTATGGGAAAAACTTACAAGATATGATCTTGTAGGTAGGTCATCAAGATGACAGGCATATGTTGTGCACAGGCTGCAACAGAGTGCAGGTTGTATTAGAGCTATAGGACATGTGATGGTACATGTATAAGTACATGTGGTAGTACAAGTATAGGTATAGGTAGTGGTACAGGTATAGGTATAGGTGCAGGTGCACCAGATGTAGAATATTTCCTTACAATAGATGGATTAGTTAGATTTAGAGACAAGATATATGTGATAGACAGTGGTGAGCTCAAGATGGTGATCTTGAGGGAGTTTCATGTGAAATCTTTTTCAGTCACCGAGGCTATCATAAGACATTGACCACAGTGAAGATATTTTATTATTGGTTAAACCTGAAGAGAGATGTAGTGGAGTTTGTGGCTAGGTGTTTCAATTGTCAACGTGTGAATAAAGAGTGTAAGAATCCATGTGGGTTGCTACAACTGATTGTGATTCCAGAGTGGAAACCGGAGGTCATTTCCATGGACTTCATTACTAGTTTTTCGAGGACAATGAGACAACATGATTCCATCATGGTTGTTGTGGACAAGTTGCCAAAGGTCGCGTACTTCATTCCAGTGAAGTCTACATTTTCAGCTAGTGATGTAGCATAGGTATTCATCAAAGATGTGGTCAGACTGCATTGTGCTCTGAAGAAGATTGTGTCAGACAGAGATGCAAAGTTCACTTCCAAGTTTTGGAAGGAGTTGTTTGTAGGTTTGGGCACAGAGTTGGCCTTCATTACAACTTATCATTTGCAGACTAATGGATAGACATAAAGGGTCAAGAGAATATTGGAAGACATGTTTAGGATGTATGTGATGCATCAACGGTGAAAGTGGGAAGAGTATCATTCACTAGTAGATTTCGCTTACAACAATGGGTATCAGGAATATTTGAAGATGATTCCATTTGAGACATTGTATGGGCAGAGTTGCAATACTCCCATCAGTTGGAGTGATCTAGTTAACATGGTGTTGATTGGAAGGGATATGTTAGCAGACATGGAATAGGAAATGCAAGTAATGAAGAAGAATTTGAAGGTATCACATGATAGGAATAAGAGCTATGTAGATCAGAACAGGTTGTTCGAGTTGATGGTTGGGGAACAAGTGTACTTGTGCATCAAACCAAAGAAGAGCTCCTCACGGATTGGATCATGTGCCAAGCTGGCACCATGGTTTTGTGGACCCTTCTACATTATTGAGAGGATTAGGCCAGTAGCCTATCAACTTGCATTGCCTCCAACAGTGAAAGTACATGATGTTTTCCATGTGTCATTGCTTAAGAGTTATGTTAAAGATGTTTATAACGTGATTGACTAGTTTGTATTATAGGTGGAACCAGATGGAGAATTCCAGTTGGAGCCTTCGTGTATATTGTAGAAAAAGGTTCTCATGCTATAGAAATGAGAAATGAAGAAGGTTAAGGTGTAATGGAAGCACTTTTGACTTGATGAAGATACATGGGAGATGGTAGATCAGATCTAGGCTATGTATCCTTCCTTGTTTTCCAGTTGAGACAAAACCATTTTGGTATGGTGTTTTAGTATATGTGTTGGTATATGTTTTGGTACATGTTTTGGTGAGGTTTGGTATGTGTACATATGTATATGGATGTAAATACCACCATGAGCTATGTTATAAAGATCCAATAAGTGGTATGGGTGTCATGTCCTTATGATTTTATGCTTGTTATATTTTCATTTTGGTTTGCTTCTCAACAGGTTGATCATTGTAAATATTAGAACAGGCTAAGTTATAAAGCTCCATTGACAACATGTTTTTCTTATAGCATTCTTGTGGTTATAGGTGTTGTTGAACATAAAGGATGGTGTTCCCCCATGGGGGAGGGTTATTTAACATCCCTGGTGAAAATTCCATGTAATAAAAAAATAAAGGAAAAATAATAACCACGGTTGATGGGACACTTATTCCAAGCTAAATGTTGGGCAAGGCATCCTAGTGTGGGTGTTCATTTGGATATTAATGGCTAAAGAAATCGACAAAGGAAATGGCTAAGGATTTGGAAAGGAAAATTGAATTTTTGGCACATTTATTTATGAAAAGAATGGAAATTAGGAGAAAAGGGAGGTGAAAGGTCACAAGTTGCATGTGAGGAGGAAATTGAAGGAAAATAATGGAAAATGAAGAAAATAGAGGCCTAATTGATAAAAAGGCTTTTGAGGATCACTTGGTAACCTGTTGTTAGTTCAGTTTTGGAGCTCTCTAATTTCTCTCTCTCTCTCTCTCATTCTTGGACACTTAGATTTTTCTTGGAGCACTCTTGGAGGGTGTGGCATACTTGTATTTTTGGAGCAAGAAGGCAAGGGAAGAGCATGAAAGAGCAAGAGGACATCGAGATTGGTAGCCACATTGATTTTTATTGCAAGTACCAAGTTTCATGTATGTTTTCCTCACTAGTTTTTTGCATGCATGGCATATGCATGTGGTTTATTGGTCATGATTTGTCACTGGCATGAAGGATTGTCTAGATTGATGGTGGATTTTCCTAGCCTTGCCATTTCCTGGATAGCCATGGTCTTGTGGGTGTATTTTCTTTCTTTTTTGGTTGGTTCTCATGTTTCCTTAGCTTGGGTTGAGTTACTAGTTCCTGTAGCCTTGGTTGGACAAACACTATGGAGCCTTGTAACAAGTTGGGTTGAGTTATTAATCTTGGAGCCTTGGCTGTAAAAATTCTCTGCAGCCCTTGGTCGGTTGAGTTGCTATTCCTGGAGCCTTGGCTGGATAAATGCTCTGGAGCCTAGCAGCAGTTGTGGGTTGAGTTACTAGTCCTATAACCTTGGTTGGAACAAACGCTTTGGGGACCTGGAAGGCTTGGATAGAGACCAATCTCTGGATGGTTTGGTGATGCCCAACAATGAAGTGGAATCATTGTTTGATGAGTTGCGGTGGTTGGCCTCTGGAAGCTGTGAGACGTTTTGGATTGATATGTTTTATGAGATCCCACATTCATGCTTGGAAAATGGCACGAGGGTGACTGGGTGAAGAGAGTTTTGCACCAACGATGTCTACAGTCTGGTGGTTCATGGAATTCCCACAACTAGTTGGAATTTGCATCAATAATATGAGGTTATTTCTCCTTGTTATTTTTTTAGTATTATATTGGTTATATGTGGATCATATGGCTGTGATTTCCTTAGTATGTTGGTTTCTATTATGCTGGTTATGTATGTGTTTTATTACAGTAGCTATGTATGGATCTCATCATGCTTTTACTTGTAAATGAATGAACAATGTATCTATGACCTAATGGATGAAATGGAAACTAATGTGTTGAGGCATCACTTCTTCTTAGTGATTCTCAGATGAGTATGATATGCCAGTTACACCTGTAGATTACATATGCGTGATATGTTTGATGAAATTATTCTCATGGCTATCAAGGGTCCATTCAAGGTCTTATTCAGGTAGTTGCATTTGTATTGTGATTTCCTTGTTATCTTGTTGATCTGAGAGTTGCATTCATTTTTGGGCATTGACCTGGGCTCTGGACTTGAAAAATTGGCTCAAACCCCAGGGACGCTGGAACAACACTAGGCATGCGTTGTCATGAGAGTGTCCAGAGCCACCTAAATGCTATAATGCCCATATCATGGGAGCGTCCAGTGGTCAAGTCGTCTAAAATATCAGTGGTTCCCAAGGGTTGAATGAAAGAAAGGTTGGGATGGTTCGTGAGGTCCAAATGTTGGTGTTGATGGTCTATATGGTATGTCTCCATCAGTTCCACTTCCTTAATGTGACTTAGGAGGTTGATCATATCATAGTGTCCTCTCGTCACATGTTTACCCCATTTGGCCAGTTACTTGGGTAGATGTGGGAGGAGGGTGTTACATAGAAATGGTAGAGAAACTCTTATTTGAATTGGGAGAGTCTCTCCTTCCAAGTCACCACTAGCGGTGGAGCAACGATCACTTCCTATAACATTGCTAATGCAAATTGCAAATTCTGATAAGACCTTTGAAGGATAATATATATAAGTTATATTTAGGAAGTTGAGGCGACTCTTATCAGATTTTCTTTGAGTTGAACTTGGGATACACAATTTGTCACCTGATTCTTAATGTTTCTACTATATGTAATTTTATTGTTCAGTATGTACGCATCTGGCTGATAGGCCCTCCTATGTGCAAGTTTAGGTCTCGTAACCTAACATTGCAACTATGGGCCTCTTATTTACAAGTTTGGGTCTTGTGAAACTGCAACTACATTAAAGGAATTTATCATGCTCTTAGCCTATAAATATGAATTACACATTGATTCACCCATTTGTGCAGTAATTTGGAGTGGCGATATATTCTATAATTTTCATATTTCTTCAATTTTTAAATTGGAGATTACCTATATGTTACTATTGGTGGAACTTGTCAAGGATTTTGTTTTACTCTGACAAATTCATTTTCAATGTAGGTTGATTCAATTGATTGGGTTAGATAGTTGCATTATATAGAATTATATTGAGATCATTGAAATTGTTGTCTCTTAGCTTGAAACTTTTCTTCTTTCTAGTTTTTTTAAAGAGAAAAGGAAAAATAATGTCACAATTTATACTCCACTTCCGTTAATACTAATCTCCTTTCCTTTTCCAAGACTAATCTTTTTTGTTCATCACAATTCAATAGGAAAATCAAAGGTCGTTATTGGTTTTCATGGATGAGCCTCACACACAGAACTAGCGACTAATGACGATATTACATACTAATGAATACATTCCATTACCTTCCACATTTTCATGCTCATTGCTACAACGTTTCATTCAAGTTACTCCTGTTCTTTAAAGTTTGTAAAGTGTCCAGACAACTTTTCCGCCCAAGTGAAATTCTCCTATAAAAGTTATGCTAGAATTCTCACATCATTCTTTGACACATGGTTCATTCCCAAAGGCCTCAGCGTGTAGTGCATATAGTATTTGACTTTGGGCCACTTGCGTGAGTACAAGTTTGGGAAAAAGGGTTCATTCCCAAAGGCCTCTCCTGTCAAATACAATATTCCCCTCCGCTCTCCAAAATTAAATCAAAAGGTTACACATGTTTCTTTTAGTGTGAAGTGAAATTTTGGTTTTCAAAATGTTCAATACCAGTGTATATGTTCAAGGTTTGTCGCATTTTTCAGGTAGGTCAATCGAGCATGCATTGATGGAGGTTTTGTTTTTCAAGTTTTTTATATTTTATTTTGTATTTACCTTGTGATTCTTTTCAAGTTCAGAAACTATGCATTCTAAGAAGAACTTTTTGGGTAGAGGCTCTGTGTAAACCTTTTTTTTTCCTAAAGTTATAGTGTAGGGTTGAAAAGTGGAATTGTATAAAGGGAGTGTATAAAATATTTGTTGAAAATATCATGCAATTATTTTTATGTATTGGAGTTAATTTTGGAATTTTGTTACACTTTACTAGATATCTTTTAAATTATAATGTAATTTTCATATTTAAAAAAATTTCAAATTTTTAAATATTGAATTTCTTTTTATAACTAAAATACATTTTAAATAACTAAAAATTATAACCTCACTCATAAGTATTGTATAATTGATTCCCTTTAAAAAAATCGATATATCAAATAGTCAACAGAACTTCACTAAATACATTCTACAAACGCAAAACCAAATTCAATAATAATTATTAAAAAAACCATATTAAAACCACTGAGAGGGAACTCTTCCTCGACTTTATTATAGTCAAAAGAAGGAATATAAGATGATTCTATAGAGCGAAATAAGAAGATTATATCAAGATATTGTGTGTTTGAGGGACAAACTTATTTTTCAATATGGTGTAAGGTTTTCAAGCAATTTTAATTTGGATCTATGTAATACTAGCACAAACACATTAATTAATGTGGTTGATATAGACTGATAAAAATATTTTGGAAGCTTTATCTTCCAATTCATTGATTGTATCATGAAACTACTTCTCATACTTTAAGGCATCACCAAGCAGTAAGGCTTTCTACATGTGTAACAATTTCCCATTTAAAGCTTCACAACATATTGCTATATAAATTAAATGGTTGATAAATATAAATCAAAATCAAAACACTTACCTTATCATCCATCTCATATTACTAAAACTAAAAAAAATCATAAAAAATAGTTAAATTCTTATCTTATTTTACATTATTATCATTATTATTATTTATTGTTGGTTTGACCATTTGAACCTTGATTGTCATAGTGTACATAGTACTTTATAAAATGACTATCACCAATTAAGTCTTTGGCTTGTGTTAAATGATCATCATCATCATTATTATTAATTATAAAATAATTCATATATGATATAACCTTAGAGATTCACCTCCACTTTACCATGGAGACTCTTAATCTATAAATAAGCTTTGTTACAATACAATGAACCAATACCTTACTTTTTTTTGCTTTCCTTTGTTTTCTTGTTCTCTTCTCTTTCTCTCTCTCTAAAAGCGATCCAAAGCCAAACTAACAAAAGTTGTGAACTATTTCTCTAAATCCTTTTTAACATTTACGCTTCTATTTTATTCATTAAAAAAAGATAAATGAAAATTTTATGTGAATCCCTATAAACACGCATATGCCATTTAAAATTGCAGTCTACGCATTACGCAATGATGTCATGTGGGTGCTCATTGCTATAGATTCAAAAGACATGTGACGAAGTCGAGGCTACCACAAATTCCTTGTTCCCACAGTGCACAAAGTCCTTGTCCTGTTAAATACTTCCCAACATGCATTGAAGGATTTATTTATTTTTCTTTTTTTTTAAATGAAGGATGTTTCCCTTGTCTTCATTTTCTTTATTTCCTTTTCTTTCTTGTTGTCTTCTCTCTCTCTCTTTGAAATTGATCCAAATCCAAAACTGACAAAACATAAAGTAGAAAAAACTACTAATTGTTTCTCTTAAGACTTTTTATCATTGATGCTTCTATTTTCTTCATTTTCCACTAATTTTCCTTTCTATTGAAATTGTGTCACTTCATCTCCCTGTTCTCCTATTTTCATTTATTTTCATAATTAATGTCAATTTTGCCTCTTTGTCTTTTCTAATGTCTTTGCCAATTTCCTTACCCATAGTAAACAAGAAGTGATGTCCACTAGAGTTGTTTCACAACATTCAACTTGGAATACATGTCCCATGACCTTGGTCTTCTTATTTTTCCTTTAATATCCTTTATTACATGAAACTTTAACTTGGGGCAATTACAACTACCTCCTTCTACCCTTAGTTGGGGTTGGGGATAACATGGGGTATGTTACGACTTGAGGAAGAATATTAATGAAACTTCTATCTTAGTCATGCCAAATTTTCAACGACTTTTTGATTCATATACATATGCTAGTAAGTACTGATTAGGAGTGGCACTCATGCAAGGAGGAAGACCTATGGGTTACTAGTTGGAGTTTTTTTATAGAGTAGTACTCGACCACCGCACATATGATACATAGATATTTGTAATTGTAAAAGTGATGAAGAAGTGGAGCCACTATCTCTTAGGAAAAGAATATATGGATCATCAATTCCTTGAGTACCTATAAATCAAGAGTAAGATGCAGTAGGTGAGACATTATAAATTGTTTGGATTCTTACAGTGGTTTTCACCTATTAATCAAGTACAAGAAATGAGCCATAAATAATCCAAAATACATTCTTTGTTGATCGCCAATGATAAAGATTTCAACAATTGGGGTGATAATGTAACTTGAGCCTTTCACTAATGATATTATGAGTCAACACTAGAACGGAAATAAAGATTTTAAAGGAGTATACAATTAGTTGAAGGAGAGAGTGTGCACTTCCCTGGAAAGAAATGAATATTACCTACGATATATATATATATATATATATATATATATATATATATATATATATATATATATATATATATATATATATATATATATATATATATATATATATATATATATATATATATATATATATATATATATATATATATATATATATATGTGTATATACATATATATATATATGTGTATATATATATATATATATATATATATATATATATATATATATATATATATATATATATATATATATATATATATATATATATATATATATATATATATATATATATATATATGTCAAACTGTCCATCGTTGGAACTAGGTGTCATTGAATTTCTTAAATTTCCATTTAATTTAATATGATGAGCGCCATAGATCCATATTGGATCATTATATTGTTTGTCATCGATATTGATGCATTCAAAGTGGAAAACGTGGAGGAATCAGCTCATGGGACCATTTTTACCGTTGGGACCCAGTTTGGAAAAAAGTGGTCTGAAACCTTCTAGGAGCATTTTAAGTCATCCAACGATGTTTTTTGGGGTAAAAATTTGCCTCTTAGCACGTCACCATTTCATGTTTTTCTACACAAAAATATATTTCTAACGACGCATGAAGTGCATTAATTAGAGTCCGTATGCAACATTTATGCCACTCAATAGTTTACCTTCCTATTTTCACACCTATAATTCGGGAGGATGCTACGTCAGCCCACATTATTCATGGAAAATTGGCTAGCCACATTTTTTTTTATTTAAAATAATCTAGAATATTTTATTTTGTAACAGTAGTTAAGGGTTGATGTAGTCAAACTTAACCACTAGTAGGTTATCGGGTTTTGTTATAACTGGGCCACTAGGAGGAAGAGGGATTTCATATTTTGAGAGTGATTTGGTACATAGATGAGAAAACATAGTGAAGTGAGATAGGAGGTAGAGCATACAGGGAATATCTATGCACTATAGAAGCCCATGGGCCATAGGCATTACTTATTTGTACCTACAACCTTATTTTCCACATAAAGAAAGAGAGTGAGGCGGCCTCACCATCCAGCTGGGTTTTATCCCTAAAGAGTTTCCTAGAGCATATTTTGTGTCTTATGTGTGTCTGGGATATTATTTTGTTGTTATCTATTTTTCTAGATAATTTCCATTCGCATGCATGCACTAATTAAAGTTAAATATATAGATGTTCAAGTTTAAATAAATTGTACGAGTGTAGAATTTTCAGATTTCTAGTATAATATTATCAGATCTGTTGTGATGAACTCTCAAATGGAATATCCACATCAGTTTACAGATCAACCATATAAGTTGTAACCATCGAAATTTAAACATATTTAAACCATTGTTGATTACGTTACCACCACTAAACGGTATGTTATTTACCAAATCACCGACCAATAAAACTTTGTTAATTCAGTATGTCGCCAAACTTGTTTTCCATATTTTAAATTGTTTTTTGTTGGTTCTACTGACCACAGATACATTTGGAACCATAAAAATTTGGTTATATTTAACATAATTTTGTTTAGACAAATCATCGAAATTTTGACTATTTGAATCTACCATAAGCCGTCAGCTAGGTCAGTTGAGGTTGAATCAACCATTCATTGGGTACCATGTGGCACCATTTGATTGGGCCACGAATCCTCCTCTTAAATTGGTAGAGTGCCACCATATTTGGCGATTCCGCCAACTAGAGTGTGTCACTACCTAGGCAATAATAGTAGCACCTTACCTAAACTAGCACTTGCTCACCTTACCATTACGATTTGATGGAATTTCATTAGCACCTCGCTACATGGACACTAGCACGACATAATTAATCGGATTGGTGAGTAATAAATACTACACCTATATGAAATGAATAGAAGAAAGGCTTTCCTTCTTTCCACTTCTTGGGTTAGTGTGTGGTTGGGCTTGCTGAAGAATTGGGGTTGTTAAGGAAGAGTCGCCTTTCGTCTCTCGATGCCCACTAATCAGTTTAGCATACATGGAGATATTTTTATCTGGCATTCTATTAAATTTAGCTCCCATGCCTCCAAATTTGGTTGGACTGCCAAAGTTGGCGATGCTCCCAATTTGTCTGGTGCTATGCTAAATATGTCATTTTTTCCTAGTTTGGCCATAAAATTTGATTGGACATAACTTCCACATACAAACTCAGATTGAGGCATTGTTTGTTTTGTTGGAAATCTTGTGATGAGCTCTTCAATTTGGTCCTAGTGTTACTACAATTTGAGGAGTTTTACTTTTGGTTCATTAGGGATCCAACTAGATCAATCCTTGGTTCATTAGTACATTTCTCAACAGTTATATTTTCAATTCTTTCTTTTTTTGCAAGTATCTAGTATATTATTTTTTCTTTCAAACTTAGATCATGTGTTTTTTATTAAATCTAGTATATCCCCCTGATCTTATTCTAAAACTACATTAAGAACCTTTGATGGGCATATCTTGCAACCCCATGAAATATTTCAATTTTTTCCTACTAAGTTATGAGGTAAAGTGGTTTCAATTAAGGTCGAATTTGCATGGGGGCTTCACTCAATGAACTTTTGACATATCACGTGTGTTCACGCCATACTAAACAATACCCTTAATTTGACTGCATATTAGAAAATACTACTAAAAATCACATTATTTAACCCCATACCAACACAAATCCAATACACCTTCCGAATTTAAAAAACCCCTACTTTCCCTAGATATTGTAGGTATCCATTTTATTCATTCACATTTTTTTAAATCAACATTTGTTGGAAATATTTTGATGAGATCTTCAATCTGGTCCTGGTTTGACTAAAATTTTAGGAAATTTACTTTTGGGTCATTAGGGACCCACGTAGATCAATACTTGGTTCATTAGTAAATTTCTCAACTGTCATATTTTCTCGTCTTTCTTGTTTTGCAAGTATCTAGTATAGTATTTTTTTTCAAACTTAGATCATGTGATTTTTATTAAAATATAGTATGCCCCCCTGATCTTATTCTAAAACTACATTAAGAACCTTTGATGGGACTATTTTGCAACCTCGTGGAATATTTCATGTTTTTCCTACTGAGTTATGAGGTAAAGTGGTTCAATTAAGGTTGAATTTGCATGGGGGCTTCACTCGTTGAACCTCTAAAGTATCACATGCATTTGTTCCATACTAAATAATACCCTTAATTTGACTACATATTAGAAAATACTGATAAAAATTATATTATTTAACCCCCTACCAATACAAACCTAATACACCTTCCTAATTTAAAATACCCCTAATTTCCCTAGATATTGTAGGAATCCCTAGAAAGGTTGTTAGTATTTACATTTAAATATAAATTATTTCCTATGGAAATGCACAATCAACTTGTCAAGATGAAATGTAACCGAACCGGTCATCAACCATAGTGCTCACTGCAATATTTACAATGGTGTCTAGATTTCCCTAGAGGTGCTCTCTTCTTCTCTATGTATCATCTGCAAGATTATAATTTGTTGCAATGTCTCCAACCATAGGAACAACTTTATGGAATATGAAGCTTGCAAATTTATATCTATGTTTCTCCCTCAAAGTTCTGAACAACTCCATTTTAAAAACTTGTCATTCATAGCGAAGTAATGACATCATTCGTAGGCTTTGCGTTGACCAATTTATGAGTAGGAAGAGTACCGATATTTCTTACTTAATATTTAAATTGGATTTTGGCAAACTCAACATCATTAGAACTTAGCAAAACAAAAATGCGACCTATCCTGGGCTGCGAATGCAATTTTTTTCGATGAAAACTAGAACAACTAAAAATAAGTTAAGCTTCATATATATATATATATATATATATATATATATATATATATATATATATATATATATATTAGAAGAAAAAAAGTGATCTCTGAAATATTTTAATATTTTTTCCAATGAAACAAGTCGATCTAGTAACCAATATTTTCTTCTCGCAAAGAAAGACAAGAATAATTGACGTCTGATGAGCCTCATCATTGGGTAACTATATGGACCTTAATACACCTCCAAGCTGATTAAAATCAACTCTTCTCATAATTGATTACATGTTTTAATTATATTTTGCTTAATGAGATGAGTAAAAGTAAGATGTATGTCTAGTGGTCTAATGTGCATTGATTGCAGGGTTTTGAGAGCAAATGATGGCAATTTTGGCTAATTAAGTGTAGAAAATAGAATGAGAGAAGAGAAGGACAAGATATTATAGGAGATAGGTCATCCTCATTAAATCGCCACTCATTCGAATATTCCTCAATCAAATCAAACTAGCTCGGAGTTGCAAGTAGTCACGTCATGGAGATCATGGGCAGACGAGCCAGTGACAGTTAAGAGCTAGTTCATCTTGAGTTTGGGAGCCAAGCCTCCATATATTTAAGGAAGTTGTTAGAGATTTCAGCTGTATAAATAAGGAGGCCTAGAACCTCATTAGGATTCAAATTTTTTATGTCATATCACTAAGCATTTTTGAGTTCAAGTTTTGTGGAAAAACATTGTTATGTAGTTTTTCTGATATGATACTAAGAATGAGCATTTTCTTGATCCAGCATTGAGTTGAATCAGAGGGCTGAAGCTCTTGGGTTAGGGCCCAACCCTAGTAGAAAAGGCTCCTATTCTTGTACTTGTATGCTTACGTTATTTCATAGATTAATGGTTGAATTGGTTTTAGCATTGTTTCATTGCAAGTAGTTGTGAATTTGATTAGTTTGCTTCCATTTCTGCATTGCTTTAGCAGTAGATTAGAGAAATAAAGGAATACCAAAAAGGCTCATAGTAGGTGGATTTGGCCTCACTCCCCCCATCAGGGACCATGGTTTGCTGAAACAACTCCTATGCAGCCCCAAAAAGACATAATTCCAATTTCTTATGGAATTTAGGGTTTTCTGCTACTTAGGCCAGCATATTTTCAGTTTTCAAGAATAGGATTCAATTGTCATTTCGGATATCTTCAGCCTTGTATTAGATCTCATAGTGCTTCACATTATTCTGCAAGTACTTGCATGCATGAACTAGGAAACTAGATAATGAAATTTTGTTTTCTTAAGTTGATTGAAATTTTTTTCTTGCTTGACATGATTCATGGATAAACGCCAACGATTGATGCAGTGCAAGAGTTTCAATAGTGCAAGAGGATCTCATGACCAACAACCCCAACCTAAAATCTTCCATCCATAATCACAAAAATCCACCAAGTCCCTCAACCAATTCATGATTCGATAAGAACAACTTTCTAGGTTTGTTGAGCAAATCCAACCATCTCACAAACTCTATTTTGAGCTTCGAAAAAGTCCTAGCCACTCCCCTGCCTTATTTATTCCACCATTCCCCTTCCCTAAGCCCTATACCACCTTCCAAATCACTCTTATTTCTCTTAGCTAGATCCTGTAGGAATAGAGGGGATCATGTAGGAGCATTAAGACATCCTGTAGGAAGCATTAGGACATCCTATAGGATGACCTGTAGTGGCCTGTTTCAAGGCCGATTTGTGGAAAAAGAATCTTGAAGGACAGGAGAAGACCCTTACTTTCCTCCCAAGCCATATGACCTTTCACCACAATCTCTAACCCACCTGCCACATCACCAAGAGGGTTTAGCATTCACATTTTCACTAAAAAGGGACAAAAAGAAAAAGAGTTATTGTGTTCATTCATTTGCACAACAATAGAATGTTTGGTTATTTCAGATTGTGTGCCTAGGATAGTTAGGATTACACACATGTTAACTTAGAATTATTTTGAAGCAAAATCTCTCAGCAATTAGTTAGATGAGTGGTGTGTTTAAAACATTTGATTTCAGTCTTTCCTTACTATAGTAGACATTATTCCAATACTCCCAAGTAGTGCAAAATTCCCCTTTCCTCATTAGTAATAAAGCTTCTTTTCAATCAATAGAAGGTTGGTTTGAGAAACCATAGTGGTCTATTGCCAGCTCAATAGTGACAAAGAGTGGACCCATCACATCTGCTTGTGTATACAACACTATCACCTCCAAGTTTGTACGAACCCCGGGTTGATAAAGTAAATTTGGTAGCCCTAGGAGTTGCAGCATTCTCGCTGCAATTTTAGTGCTCATCACTTCTTGGCGCCGTTGCCGGGGAGGTGTCTGAGAAAGATGTGTTTTGTTCTTTCTTTCTTCCATTTCTTATCTCTGACATTCTGCTATTAGCTTCATTTCTACAAAAGTAATTGTAAATTGGTCTGCTTTCTTTTCATTCTACAAGTGAGATTTCATTCAGCAGATTGTTTCCATTCAATTTGTTATTTCAATTCTACAATTAGTCTCAAAGCTTGAAAAAAGCACAAAACGAAACGAAAACGCTTCTTTCATGCCTCATTGGAATAGGGATAACTTAGGAAAATTTCTACGAAATTCCACCACCACTTCAAATAGCCAACCTTCTCTCTTCTTCGATGGCTGTGAATTGGAGGACCCCTTTGGCGAACAACCAGCGATTTTTGAAGAGCCTACAGGGGGAGAAGAAGAAGGAGAACCCATTCCAACTGACCTAACGGATGAAAATAGAAATGATAGAGGAAATATATAAATAATTGAGGGTGGCTTTCCCATCAAAGAAACTAATGGGGATACCAAGATGAAAAAATAAGCCCCTATGCTCTTCCTCATTTCCATGGTGTCACCTCAGAAGATCTAGATAATTTCTTGTTTGAGTTGGTTATCATATGAAGAACTTATGATTACACCACTAATGATCAGAAGTTGAAATTATTCCCATCCAGTCTCAAGGATGCAGCTCTGCGCTGGTTCATGGGTTCACCTAGGGATAGCATCACAACCTGGGTTAAAGAGGAAATATTTAGGATGATCTTGGGGCATGATGAATCCTTAGAGGATTATGAAGAGAGATTCAATATTAGCTACAAAAGGGCCAGGTGCACACTTGATCCTGAGTCACTGAAGCTAGTCCTGCTCTGGGGGGTAAGGAAAGATCTTCTAGATACCCTAAACTTGCTAGCAGGAGGGGACATCTACCAACTACCCTATGAAGATATCAAGAATGTCTTTAAGAACCATTCTAGTGCAGCTATGAAAAGGCTAGGGGTAGTCAACCAATGGCCAGCTCATCCTCTTCCAACACATCCATAAAAGGTGACATTGGAGATATGTTGGAAGATTTCAAGAGTAAAATGTTGCAAAACCTTGCACTACATATGGACACTATGCACATCAAGAGGAAGAAGGAGGAAGCAGAGAGAGAATTAGCCATCTTCTACCCTATATGCATAGGAGGCACCCTAGGAATGAATTTCCATTAAACCTGATATAAATCTGCTCGGTCTGTGAAGAAAACCACTCCGCAGACAAGTGCCCTTCTCTACCTAGACTAAAAGTTGTGTATCATGGAACTGAAGGGGCGACAGAACAACTCTACTACATAAATCAAAGGAGACCTCATGGGCCTTGAACATACCAACAGGGCATGCAAGGGTAATCCTATGCATGCTACAACCCTAACCATAACACATCCATTCCCTCTTGGCCCCCCTACTCATCCCTCCTAGTCTACACCTTTTCCTTGGTCTTTTTCACCTCAGTATCATTCCTAGTCAACGAGCCAATCATTTCAGCCATACACTTTTCCATAGCCTCAGTGGAATGCACCACCACATGGGTGGAGGCCCCCATACAACAATGCTCTAGATTTATTGCCTTCACCTCCTACTCAACCACAACTTCTACACCCTACTCCACCTAAACAACCTCATATGCCTTGCCCAGCCAAATCCAAACCCAAACAATAGATAGGCGCAATAAGTATACAATGGAGAGACATCCTACCCTGCTTATGCTATGGAGATTCAGGAAATCAATCTAAGGTCTGGGAGAGTACTCCCGGACAACCAACCTCTATCTCCACCTAGGGAGAGTGAGGAGGAAAGAGAGGAAAGTATGCCTAGAGTGAATCCACCACCCTTTCTTGAAATATTAACTCAGTCAATCTAGCCTACCCCAGAAGGGAATGAAATTTTGGGTGAATTGAAAAATCTATGTGTAAAAATTCCACTTCTCTAAGCCATTAAGGATGTACCTATTTACAACAAACATATTAAAGAGAAGTGTTTCAAACATCCAGGGAGGTGAAAAAGAGACACCCCTACCATTAATGCCATTGGACAGTTGTCCGACTTAATGCGGGGGCAGATAATTTGCCCAAAGTATTTAGACCCTAGAAGCCCTATAGTAGATGTGCACATCAATGGCACCATTGTCCCACATACCTTGATTGATCTTGGGGCTGCGATTAATGTAATGACTAAGGACACCATGCTCAAGCTCAATCTCCAAGGTTCATTAAGAAAGACCACAACAGTCTTGCAGCTTGCAGACCATTCCATAGTAGCCCTTAAGGGGATTATTGAGGATGTGATGGTCTCCATCAACTCTTGGGAGTACCCTTCAGACTTCCTAGTTCTCCAACCTAAGGCCAAGATTAGTGATCATCCTCTCATACTTGGGAGACCCTGGTTAGCCATTGTCGATGCCTACATCAGTTGCAGGGTTGGAAATATGACTACAAAAAATGGGCATTTGTCCAAGCAATTGGTCTTGTACCCTAGTGCTCAGTTGTCCTCAGAACATGATTTACCTTTATGGCTAGAAGAGGAGGAAGATGATGAAGTCTGCTCTGCCCAACTCTATACCCTAGAAACTACCATGGGAGGAGGACAACCGGATGAAGATGATTTGATTGAACACATACTCCAAAATCCAACTCCCATCACCTTGTCCTTAGAGCAAGTAGTATAGGAAACGAAGAGAAACCATTAGATTGATCTATGCTTAGCTGATTCAAGCCCTACTTGTGTCAAAACAATAGAATTCGGCCCTGAGAGAACTTTGAAAATCAACCCGTCTTTCTGTACACCAAGAAGAAGATTTGTTCAACATTCTAAGGGAGCATCTCGATGCCTTTTCCTGGAGTTACAAATAAATGAAGGGAGTGCACCCCTCGGTGTGTACTCACCACATTTATATCAAAGAAGGTTGCAAACCAGTCTGACAACCCCAAAGGAGAATGAATCTAGCTCTCAAGGATATAGTCAAAGAAGAACTGCAAAAGTTGTCGGATGCAAGATTCATTTACCCTATCTCGGACCGTGAGTGTGTTTCTCCTTTGGTGTTGTTTCAAAAGAAAAATGGGAAATGGAGGATTTGAGTCGATTACAAAAAGTTAAACAAAGCAACAAAGAAGGACCCTTTCCCTCAACCTTTCGTTGACCAAGTGTGAGATGGCCTGGCAGGGAAAAGTTTTTTCTCTTTCCTAGATGGGTTCAGCGGGTACAATCAAATCCAAGTCAGCCGAGAGGACTAGGATAAAACCACCTTCACCTATTCTTGTGGTACCCTCTCCTATAGGGTCCTTCCTTTTGGCCTATGCAATGCCCTAGCCACTTTCCAAAGGGTTGTCCTAAGTATCTTTGTCAATCTTGTCCATGATGCAGTAGAAATTTATATGGATGATTTTACACCCTATGGGTGTGACTTCCAGGAGCCTCTATCCAAATCGGGTAAGGTATTGAAAAAATTCATTGAAATTAACTTGTCCCTTAGTCCCAGAAAATGTGAGTTCTTGATGACTGCAAGGACTATTCTAGGTCATTCAATATCCCAAAAAGCACTGTAGGTGGACCCAAATAAGATAGCCATCATCCAAAGGGTCCCACCACCACAAAAATAGAGGGATGTCAGAAGTTTTCTAGGTTTAGCTAGATACTATAGGAGATTTATAAAATACTCTAGCAAGTTAGCTTCTCCTTTATTTGGGTTATTGGCCAAAGACTCTGAATTTTTAGGGTCAGAAAGTTGTCAAGAGGCCTTAGACACCCTAAAGGACAAGTTGACCACTGCACCTATTATCTGAGGCCCAAATTGGGCCCTTCCTTTGCATATACATGTTGATGCCTCTCAAAAAGCCATAGGAGAAGCTCTAGGCTAGATAGATGACAAGCTATCTTATGCCATTTAATTCATCATTAAGAATCTGTCAAAAGTTGAGCTGAACTACATAGTGACTGAAAAGGAGCTCCTAGTTGTTGTGCATTCATTGAATAAATTTAGGCATTACATTACAGGTTACCAAACATTTGTACATACTGACCATGCTACAATTAAATACTTCATGAATAAACCTGATGTAAATGCCCGGATTATTAGATGGTTACTTTTATTGCACCAATTTGATTTAACTATTATTGATCAGCCTGGCAGGGAGACTGTTGTGGCAATTTTTTTTATCTAGATTGAGTTTTCTTGCAGGGGAGGAAGGAATGGTTGATGATCAGTTACCAGATGAACACATATTTTACATTTCAGTTCACTCTCCATAGTTTGATGACATAGAAAATTACTTGGTGTCTGCACATTTTCCACCAAATTTTTCCTCCAAGGAAAAGAGCAAGACTTTGAGGAAGAGCACCCCATTCACTTGGATTGGGGGAAACCTCTTCAAACTAGGCATGGATCAAATTCTGAGAAGATGTGTGAGGGAGGAGGAGGTCTTTGAAATCCTTCTGACCTGTCATGATGGGCCTTGTGGAGGCCACTTTGCAGCCAAAAGGACAACATTCAAGGTGCTACAAGCTAGTTATTACTGGCCCACTCTTCATCGAGATGTGAGGTGGTATACTAGTCAGGTGACCGTTGCCAAAGGATGGGGAAACCTACCCCAAGGGATGAAATGCATCTGCAACCTCAAGTGACTTTCGAGATATTTGACAAGTGGGGCATGGATTTGATTGGATCCACTGACCCTCCATCCAGGAAAAAGAAGTACATCATGATGTGCACTGACTATTTAACCAAGTGGGTTGAAGATAAGGTTGTCAAAAAAACAACAAAAGAGAAAGTGGCTGAGTTCTTAAGGAAAAATGTATTTAATAAGTTTGGGTACCCTAGATAATTGGTCACTGATCAAGGCAGTCAATTTACATCTCACATGATTGAAAATTTATTGAGCCAGCACAAGATCGAGCATAGAAAATCCACTCCTTACCACCCACAAGCTAATGGGAAAGTGGAGGTAACCAATAGAGTGCTGGAAGGAATTTTGACCAAAGTGATTAGTAGCAACAAAAAGGATTGGGCAGATATATTAGTTGAGGCCACTTGGGCCTACAACACCACCTAGAAGATGACCATAGGATTCACTCCTTATGAGCTCGTTTATGGGAATATGGCCCTGTTTTCCATTGAATTTGAATAGAACACGTTAAGAATGGCAACACAACTGGATCTAGATCTCACCATGGCACAACAAGAGAGATTTCTCCAGCTGAATGGGTTAGATGAATTTAGAATGCAAGCCCTCCTGCACATAAAGGTGACTCAAGTTCAAAGGAAGATTCGGCATGACAAGAACATAAAGGACAAACAGTTTCAAGAAGGTGATTGGGCTTTGTTGTATGATTCAAGATACAAGGATTTTAAAGGAAAATTAAGGACTAGATGGTTATGGCTTTATGTCATAGAAAAATGTCATGATAATGGTTAAGTACAAATAAGAATCATTGCGTAGAGGCTATCCCTTTACTTGTCAATGGGTACAGATTGAAGGTCTACAAGAAACCCTTGTCAAAGAAAGAATTCATCAATGGAATCAACAAGACAGTGATGGTGGTGGAGCAAGTCTCAACTTCTACCCCATCAAGTCCCTAGAAAAAAAAAAAAAAAAAGACTCATGTGAAAACTTGCATGAAGCACTTGAGTCCCATTGTTGGGTTGAAAACCTCTTGACGTAGCCCAATGGTGTTGAAAATAAAAGAAAAAATAAAAATATCTATGGGAGAAAACCTCTTTTGAGGCAACTAGGGCAAACAGTTAGGATGAAAACCTCTTGGAGGCAGACTAGTTATCTTTAAAAAAACAAAAAACAAAAAAAATATATAAAAAAAAGAGAGAAAAGAAAAGTTTGAAAATGTTTTTTGCAGGTCAACAAGAGGAGGACCATAGAAACTTGAGAGGAACAAAAGGACCTACACAATCCATATTTTTAGTCCTCCATCCCATATTCTTCATTATCCCATCAATACCTCCATTTATGAACTCCTCCAGCTCAATTTACATAGCCTCTGTGTTTTCTACAGGATTCCTTGAAAACCTACAGGGGTTTCTTGTAGGAATTACAATGTCTTGGTAATACCAAGAGAGGTGACCCTAGAGCAAGGGGATGACCAACCAGTGTCAAAAAATTAAAATGTTTACTCCACCACCTCATCACCATGCCTCTCATTACCATGTTACCCCTGCATCCATCCAATAAGTCAATTCAAAAAGTTCATAGTTTTTAAAGAAGAAGAAAAAACAAATAGAAGAGGGTGAGAACAAAGGACAAGGGGACAATACCTGAAGGCTATACCTCTCACCGACCAATCACTAGACCCTTTCTCTACCCATGTCAACAATCCTCATGCTCCAGAAGTGAAAAAAAAGAATGAAAGTTTAGGGGAGAGGCAACTACAGGACATCCTGTAGGTTTCTTGTATGAAATCCTGTAGCAGCCTATCCCACAAAGGAAATTCCACAGGGTTGTAGCCATCTTCAGCATGGAGATTCCAAGGTCAAGGAAGCTCCACCAGATCTCAGCAATAGTATCAAGATCATCAACATCACTCTCTAGTACCTACACATCAAAGGAAACAAGCGTCAAAAGAGGCCAATACAAAAAATATGTAGCACATACACAACACAGGGACATCATTCTCCAACAAGAATCATCATCAAAGCACCTTACCCACAGGTATGCCATCTTACTCATGCTCTCTCGTCAGCACGATATGACAAAAAATGTAGGATTATGTAATAGTTGGTTTTATAAGCAAAGGTGGCCAGTTGACTTGGCCACCTTCGGCTAGTCGACGAGGAGAAAATAGTTAGACCACTCCACACGTGGTAGCAGTCAAAATAGAAGAAAAAGGAGAGAATGCCAAAAATGGTTAAGTTATGGAGGAAAAAAATGGGACATGATTACAAGGTGAGGGAAATTATGGACTAATAGTGGGACCAACAGTCCAAAAGGAGGTGCTCGTACATAGACAGCCAACACACCATCCCACATGATCATCCATATAAGGAAATAAAACATTGATTCCAACACTAAAAGAGCATTAAAAATATCAAGAATTCACCGAAAAGACGATTGCCTCAACCTTATAGAAGCAGAACCTACAGGAGACAGTGAGCATTTTGCAATGCAGAGGCACCTACAGGATCCTGCAAGAAAACCTAGAGGATCCTACAGGAATACCTACAGGATACAGAGCATTGATCTACAGTATTATCAGTGGGTGTTATGGGAGGAGAGATCAAAGTTTGTCCTCATCAGATAGTAAACAGTGAGGTAGGTATTATACCTTCCCATATTTTGCAGTTAAAAAAGAAAAAGAAAAATCCTCCATTTGGTTAAAGGAAGTTGCAGTCTAGGAGAATTATATTGTAGAGTCATCATTTAAATATCTCTCACCCACTAGATTATTTAATTATATCCATACAAGCCTCCACAATTACCAGGGAAAGATGACAGGGGGTTTTAACAAGGGAGAACCCACAAATATAGTAAGAATTCATCAGCACCCTCCTGTAGTAGAAATTTTTACAAGGCATAATTGGATGGGTTCCTTTGAAAGAATGAGAGGATGCGATGATGAGGTGGCCAAAGACTTTCCTCTCTCACTTATACCCCTCACTCGGACCCACGCCACTGTTGTGGTGAAAGGCCTATCAATAGAAATCAAATGTGAAGTTATAAGAAGAATCACCACACTCCCTTTAGGGTTACCTTGAAGAATAGAAGATAAGGGTAACATCTCCCTTGGAAAGAAGAAATTCTTTTTGGAAGGGGAGGAGGTGATGGAGGACAAAAATGGGGTTAGAAGGGAAAGCCTTCCACACCCTTGGAATGAAGTTAGTTATGACCTCATTAAATATATATCATGTAAAGGGAGATACATTGTGGTGTATGGATACCATTTCAGACTCCTCCAAGAACTGGGATTTGAAGCAGGCACACCTCCTCAAAACAAGTTAAGTATACCCTACCTTCTTCTTCACTCACTAATAGATATGAGCATCAAAGTGCAGGAGGGAAAAAATCAACAACTAGCCCATCATGGGTTGATCAAACTAATCGTAGAAGATTCTCTACAAAACCTAAGACTCCCTATTAAATGGAAAAATTTCATAGACATGCAAGAAAAGGGAGAAATTCAAGGTCTTGAATATGAAAAAAGCCCCACTGCTAGTGAGAGGGATGAAGAAACCTAGGGAGAAAATGAAGAGGAAATAGAGAAGGAAAAAGATGAAGAAAAGCAACAGGAAAATTAAGAAGAAACAGAAGAAGTAACAAAAGAGGAGACAGATGAGCAGAGTGAGGAAGAAGAGAAAGAGAGAGACAAGGATGAAAAGGAGAATGGGAAAGAGGAGATAGAACAAGAGGAAGAATAGAGGTCTACAGTTCAAGGCAAATAAGGGGAAGAATGACCAAGGGTATGTCCAGAACCCAGAGAGAGAGGCAGCAAATACTCTTACTGCCCTAAGTACACCTATCAAGTGAAAAGGAAAAAGACAAGGACAAACCCAACAGTACTTGAGGACAAGAAAGAGATCAAGGATTAGGTGAGGAATACCTCAAACACCCACTAAAACTCGTATTGTTATTGAAGACTCACCAAAGCAACAAGTGTTGGCATTATGACTCAGATTTGGCACTATGACACAGGTGTTGTCCTTGATGGCAACTCACTCAGATGACAGATCACAGCTCAGACTCTCAAAATGAAGAAAGAGAGGTATAAGTATGTTCCTCATTGACCAAGGCGCGTGCACACACAAGTTTACAGACCAAAAGGCCCGTATGGTGTATACATGCACTTTCACAAAAGGAAAGGCACGTACATGTTGGAAAACTTAGTTTTGGTTCGAGGTATTTGGTCCATGGTATTTTGATCCATGGTATTAGTCCAAGTTATCCTGTCTGAAGTGTTGACCCCAGGTATTTGGTCCAAGGTATTGGTTCTAAGTGGTTTTGGTCCATGGTATTGAGTAAGGCATAACACTATGAAAGGAAAAGAAGATCATTAGGCAAAGGCACTCATGGATTGAATATCTAATGAAGAGCAAGATCTAGAATACATGTTATTGGGTTATGTTGCACAGCTGGATCTGAATCGAGGATGAACCTTAGCACTTGATAAAGGATAAGATCTAATGATGGGTCAAGATATTAAAGCTTGAAGTGAAGTATCTTTGTGTGTTTTCATCTTTTATCTCAATAACTGGTGCATGTTGTATACTATAAATATGATGATCTGGGTATAACTGAAGTATGGAATTGTTGTAAAGTTTAAATCATCATTTATAGATTTGTACGCAGGGTCACCTTAGAAAAGGCACGTATACACGCTGGTTCTGCATATCAAAAGAGCATATACATCTTAAAATTGATTTTCAGATCTGTACGTAGGTTCGCCTTGAGAAAAGTGCATATGCACGCAGGTTCAACACATTGAAGTAGCTTATACCTCACAAAATATGCTTTAGCTACTTCTGGTTGCTATTACAGTGTTCTGGGTTTTGGTTACTGTTTCTAGTTACTCTATTCTGGTTATAGCATTCTGAAAAGTGATTGATTGATTCAGTTGTGGTTGGTGCAAAGGAGATTGATTGATGCCAACATGGTCCTTGGAAGAAAAGAGAAGGTTGTAGCCTTCTGTAGGCCGGCACCTACATACTAGTAAACATATCAGCTAGTACAAGAGCTAGGGGATTGTAGCTCCCTTCCAGGAGAAGCTGGAGAATGAGAGAAGGTTGTAGCCTTCTGCAGGTAGAAGCCTTCATACTGTTATAAGACTGCACCAGCACAAAAATTGTGAAAAGAAGTTTCTTATTAAAAGAAGATAGAGACGATTGCAGTAGGTGGTTTTCGCCCACATTGGGTTTCCATCTTATATCTTGTGTTCATGTGTGTGGGATTTTCTATTCTGTTTTACTGCACCTGGTTACTATTTATATGGTTCTGATGAACTGAGTAAAGATCAACATATGATAAATTAACTGAATCATAAGTTTGGAGGATATACACTAGTTGCCTTAAATACAGTTGCGTATACACACAAGTTCCATTAAATGAAGTAGCGTATACGAATCTGATTATGGAAATGAAATATTATTGACTTGCTAATACTGATTCACCCCCCCCCCCCCCCTCTCAATATTATTTCCAACAATTGGTATCAGAGCAAGTCCTCTAGAAGAAGCTTGATTGCTTGAAGGAAGATCTATTGTCATGAGTAACTACGAAAGAGAGGGATCCATTAGACCACCAATCTTTGATGGGAGCAACCTCATTTATTGGAAGGTAAGGACTACAAAATATCTTCAATCTCTTGGAACAAATGTATAGGAAATCGTGGAAGGAGGATATACATTTCCATCAGCAATTCCTATAGATACGGTAGGTAAGATGCAATATGAAACCAATGCCAAGGCTGTCAATACATTATTAGGGAGTCTATCACAATCAGAATTTGTCAAAGTTATGCAACTCAAAACCGCCAAAGAAATATGGGACAAGGTCGTTCTAAGCTATGAAGGAGACAATCAGGTAAAACGTGCATAACTGCAATCTCTCAAAATTCAATATGAAACTCTCAAAATGCACAATGATGAAAGTATCGCTAGTTACTTCTTACGTATAGATGATATTGTTAATTGCATGAAGAACTTGGGTGAAGAGATAAAAGAAGTTACTTTAGTTGAAAATGTTTTAAGATCCTTGTCTACTAAGTTTGA